>CATORF010000226.1:0-1200000 GCA_951804975.1 Anthophora plumipes
CTGTGGAGTGCTAATAACACCAGAAAACGTGTTTTTCGCATTCAATAGCACGAAAACAGCGGTTTCGGTGATTCTGCACACCTGTAACAGCAGAATCATGAAGATTATCACTGAAAATGCATATCTCAGCTGGAAACAACAACGATACCGAAGATATCGCAGCTTCCGCATATCAAACGCACTGTGGAGTGCTGAAAACACCAGAAAACGTGTTTTTCGCATTCAATAGCACGAAAACAGCGATTTCGGTGATTCTGCACATTTGTAACAGCAGAATCATGAAGATTATCACTGAAAATGCATATCTCAGCTGGAAACAACAACGATACCGAAGATATCGCAGCTTCCGCATATCAAACGCACTGTGGAGTGCTGAAAACACCAGAAAACGTGTTTTTTGTCAGGTCCCAGACTGCGCGGATTGGCAAATGTCGAGGATCGCGCACTAAAATGCCGTTCTTTAACGTTCACGCAGCTCGTGCGTCTGCGTCTAACGGGGACTCTCGGTTATTGATACAAATGTCGTAATGGCTTACCTCAATCTCACGATGGCACTGCACTGTATCTCCTCGTTGCTGCAGGATAGATGATAATAGCGTAGCGGTTGGTATGTGAATCGCGCACTTTGATAATGGGTTATAAGAATTAAATATGGAATTGTAATATTAATAATCACTTTAATATACTTCACGATGTAGGTTATATAAGATATAGAATACAATTGAATATGGAAATAATAATATAATATAAGATATAGGAATACAATGAAATAGTAACACTTGGAAATAGCAATACTTGGAAATAGTAACGATATAGAAACCCGATGTGTACCCCGGGAGTTCCGGAGTGGAACTGCCTACGTGATGTATACCCCGGGAGCTCCGGAGTAGAACTTCCTATGCGATGTGTACCCCGGGAGTACCGGAGTGGAACTTCCTATGCGATGTGTACCCCGGGAGTACCGGAGTGGAACTTCACTGACTGGGTGTTGCGGAGCTATCTTTATAGTAGTCGGATATGGATGAGGGGTGTGGTAATGGTAAGGATAAGCGAGCGTGGGACTGCTGACTCTGCATACCTCGGGAGAGATAACACGAGCTAGCGTGGGACTGCTGACTCTGCATACCTCGGGAGAGATAGCGCGAGCGAGCGTGGGACTGCTGACTCTGCATACCTCGGGAGAGATAGCGCGAGCGAGCGTGGGACTGCTGACTCCGCATACCTCGAGAGAGATAGCGCGAGCTAGCGTGGGATTGCTGACTCTGGGTAATTGAAGGAAGATAGGAGTTGGAGGATTGGGATGGAACAAGCTGACGGTGCGTTCTAGGAATTGAGACGAGGAATGAGATAGCTGTGGTTGGTGCTTAAGGTTATTAGCTTAGCGACTACGGATATATGCGTGCTTATTGATTATAGGTAAATGGTAATGTAGTGATCGTGCAGAATAGAGGGTAAGGTAGGGAGTCGTTGGTATGGCCGACGTTACATTTTCGCATTCAATAGCACGAAAACAGCGATTTCGGTGATTCTGCTCACTTGTAACAGCAGAATCATGAAGATTATCACTGAAAATGCATATCTCATCTGGAAACAACAACGATACCGAAGATATGGCAGTTTCCGCATATCAAACGCACTGTGGAGTGCTGAAAACACCAGAAAACGTGTTTTTCGCATTCAATAGCACGAAAACAGCGATGTCGGTGATTCTGCACACTTGTAACAGCAGAATCATGAAGATTATCACTGAAAATGCATATCTCAGCTGGAAACAACAACGATACCGAAGATATCGCAGTTTCCGCATGTCAAACGTTCTGTGGCGTGCTGAAAACACCAGAAATCGTGTTTTTCGCATTCAATAGCACGAAAACAGCGATTTCGGTGATTCTGCACACTTGTAACAGCAGAATCATGAAGATGATCACTGAAAATGCATGTCTCAGCTGGAAACAACAACGATACCGATGATATGGCAGTTTCCGCATATCAAACGCACTTCGGAGTGCTGAAAACACCAGAAAACGTGTTTTTCGCATTCAATAGCACGAAAACAGCGATTTCGGTGATTCTGCACACTTGTAACACTAGAGTCATGAAGATTATCACTGAAAATGCATATCTCAGCTGGAAACAACAACGATACCGATGATATGGCAGTTTCCGCATATCAAACGCACTGTGGAGTGCTGAAAACACCAGAAAACGTGTTTTTCGCATTCAATAGCACGAAAACAGCGATATCGGTGATTCTGCACACTCGTAACAGCAGAATCATGAAGATTATCACTGAAAATGCATATCTCAGCTGGAAACAACAACGATACCGAAGATATGGCAGTTTCCGCATATCAAGCGCACTGTGGAGTGCTGAAAACACCACAAAACGTGTTTTTCCCATTCAATAGCACGAAAACAGCGATTTCGGGGATTCTGCACACTTGTAACAGCAGAATCATGAAGATTATCACTGAAAATGCATATCTCAGCTGGAAACAACAACGATACCGAAGATATCGCAGTTTCTGCATGTCAAACGTTCTGTGGCGTGCTGAAAACACCAGAAAACGTGTATTTCGCATTCAAAAGCACGAAAACAGCTTTTTCGGTGATTCTGCACATTCGTAACAGCAGAATCATGAAGATTATCACTGAAAATGCATATTTCAGCTGGAAACAACAACGATACCGAAGATATCGCAGCTTCTGCATATCAAACGCACTGTGGAGTGCTGAAAACACCAGAAAACGTGTTTTTCGCTTTCAGTAGGACGAAAACAGCGATTTCGGTGATTCTGCACATTTGTAACAGCAGAATCCTGAAGATTATCACTGAAAATGCATATGTCAGCTGGAAACAACAACGATACCGAAGATATCGCAGCTTCCGCATATCAAACGCACTGTGGAGTGCTGAAAACACCAGAAAACGTGTTTTTCGCATTCAATAGCACGAAAACAGCGATTTCGGTGATTCTGCACACTTGTAACAGCAGAATCATGAAGATGATCACTGAAAATGCATGTCTCAGCTGGAAACAACAACGATACCGAAGATATCGCAGCTTCCGCATATCAAACGCACTGTGGAGAGCTGAAAACACCAGAAAACGTGTTTTTCGCATTCAATAGCACGAAAACAGCGATTTCGGTGATTCTGCACACTTGTAACAGCAGAATCATGAAGATTATCACTGAAAATGCATATCTCAGCTGGAAACAACAACGATACCGAAGATATGGCAGTTTCCGCATATCAAACGCACTGTGGCGTGCTGAAAACACCAGAAAACGTGTTTTTCGGATTCAATAGCACGAAAACAGCGATTTCGGTGATTCTACACACTTGTAACAGCAGAATCATGAAGATTATCACTGAAAATGCATATCTCAGCTGGAAACAACAAAGATACCGAAGATATCGCAGTTTTCGCCTGTCAAACGTTCTGTGGCGTGCTGAAAACACCAGAAAACGTGTATTTCGCATTCAAAAGCACGAAAACAGCTTTTTCGGTGATTCTGCACATTTGTAACAGCAGAATCATGAAGATTATCACTGAAAATGCATATCTCAGCTGGAAACAACAACTATACCGAAGATATCGCAGCTTCCGCATATCAAACGCACTGTGGAGTGCTGAAAACACCAGAAAACGTGTTTTTCGCATTCAATAGGACGAAAACAGCGATTTCGGTGATTCTGCACATTTGTAACAGCAGAATCATGAAGATTATCACTGAAAATGCATATGTCAGCTGGAAACAACAACGATACCGAAGATATCGCAGCTTCCGCATATCAAACGCACTGTGGAGTGCTGAAAACCCCAGAAAACGTGTTTTTCGCATTCAATAGCACGAAAACAGCGATTTCGGTGATTCTGCACACTTGTAACAGCAGAATCATGAAGATGATCACTGAAAATGCATGTCTCAGCTGGAAACAACAACGATACCGAAGATATCGCAGCTTCCGCATATCAAACGCACTGTGGATAGCTGAAAACACCAGAAAACGTGTTTTTCGCATTCAATAGCACGAAAACAGCGATTTCGGTGATTCTGCACACTTGTAACAGCAGAATCATGAAGATTATCACTGAAAATGCATATCTCAGCTGGAAACAACAAAGATACCGAAGATATCGCAGTTTTCGCCTGTCAAACGTTCTGTGGCGTGCTGAAAACACCAGAAAACGTGTATTTCGCATTCAAAAGCACGAAAACAGCTTTTTCGGTGATTCTGCACATTTGTAACAGCAGAATCATGAAGATTATCACTGAAAATGCATATCTCAGCTGGAAACAACAACGATACCGAAGATATCGCAGCTTCCGCATATCAAACGCACTGTGGAGTGCTGAAAACACCAGAAAACGTGTTTTTCGCATTCAATAGGACGAAAACAGCGATTTCGGTGATTCTGCACACCTGTAACAGCAGAATCATGAAGATTATCACTGAAAATGCATATCTCAGGTGGAAACAACAACGATACCGAAGATATCGCAGCTTCCGCATATCAAACGCACTGTGGAGTGCTGAAAACACCAGAAAACGTGTTTTTTGTCATGTCCCAGACTGCGCGGATTGGCAAATGTCGAGGATCGCGCACTAAAATGCCGTTCTTTAACGTTCACGCAGCTCGTGCGTCTGCGTCTAACGGGGACTCTCGGTTATTGATACATATGTCGTAATGGCTTACCTCAATCTCACGATGGCACTGCACTGTATCTCCTCGTTGCTGCAGGATAGATGATAATAGCGTAGCGGTTGGTATGTGAATCGCGCACTTTGATAATGGGTTATAAGAATTAAATATGGAATTGTAATATTAATAATCACTTTAATATACTTCACGATGTAGGTTATATAAGATATAGAATACAATTGAATATGGAAATAATAATATAATATAAGATATAGGAATACAATGAAATAGTAACACTTGGAAATAGCAATACTTGGAAATAGTAACGATATAGAAACCCGATGTGTACCCCGGGAGTTCCGGAGTGGAACTGCCTACGTGATGTATACCCCGGGAGCTCCGGAGTAGAACTTCCTATGCGATGTGTACCCCGGGAGTACCGGAGTGGAACTTCCTATGCGATGTGTACCCCGGGAGTACCGGAGTGGAACTTCACTGACTGGGTGTTGCGGAGCTATCTTTATAGTAGTCGGATATGGATGAGGGGTGTGGTAATGGTAAGGATAAGCGAGCGTGGGACTGCTGACTCTGCATACCTCGGGAGAGATAACACGAGCTAGCGTGGGACTGCTGACTCTGCATACCTCGGGAGAGATAGCGCGAGCGAGCGTGGGACTGCTGACTCTGCATACCTCGGGAGAGATAGCGCGAGCGAGCGTGGGATTGCTGACTCTGGGTAATTGAAGGAAGATAGGAGTTGGAGGATTTGGATGGAACAAGCTGACGGTGCGTTCTAGGAATTGAGACGAGGAATGAGATAGCTGTGGTTGGTGCTTAAGGTTATTAGCTTAGCGACTACGGATATATGCGTGCTTATTGATTATAGGTAAATGGTAATGTAGTGATCGTGCAGAATAGAGGGTAAGGTAGGGAGTCGTTGGTATGGCCGACGTTACATTTTCGCATTCAATAGCACGAAAACAGCGATTTCGGTGATTCTGCTCACTTGTAACAGCAGAATCATGAAGATTATCACTGAAAATGCATATCTCATCTGGAAACAACAACGATACCGAAGATATGGCAGTTTCCGCATATCAAACGCACTGTGGAGTGCTGAAAACACCAGAAAACGTGTTTTTCGCATTCAATAGCACGAAAACAGCGATGTCGGTGATTCTGCACACTTGTAACAGCAGAATCATGAAGATTATCACTGAAAATGCATATCTCAGCTGGAAACAACAACGATACCGAAGATATCGCAGTTTCCGCATGTCAAACGTTCTGTGGCGTGCTGAAAACACCAGAAATCGTGTTTTTCGCATTCAATAGCACGAAAACAGCGATTTCGGTGATTCTGCACACTTGTAACAGCAGAATCATGAAGATGATCACTGAAAATGCATGTCTCAGCTGGAAACAACAACGATACCGATGATATGGCAGTTTCCGCATATCAAACGCACTTTGGAGTGCTGAAAACACCAGAAAACGTGTTTTTCGCATTCAATAGCACGAAAACAGCGATTTCGGTGATTCTGCACACTTGTAACACTAGAGTCATGAAGATTATCACTGAAAATGCATATCTCAGCTGGAAACAACAACGATACCGATGATATGGCAGTTTCCGCATATCAAACGCACTGTGGAGTGCTGAAAACACCAGAAAACGTGTTTTTCGCATTCAATAGCACGAAAACAGCGATATCGGTGATTCTGCACACTTGTAACAGCAGAATCATGAAGATTATCACTGAAAATGCATATCTCAGCTGGAAACAACAAAGATACCGAAGATATCGCAGTTTTCGCCTGTCAAACGTTCTGTGGCGTGCTGAAAACACCAGAAAACGTGTATTTCGCATTCAAAAACACGAAAACAGCTTTTTCGGTGATTCTGCACATTTGTAACAGCAGAATCATGAAGATTATTACTGAATATGCATATCTCAGCTGGAAACAACAACGATACCGAAGATATCGCAGCTTCCGCATATCAAACGCACAGTGGAGTGCTGAAAACACCAGAAAACGTGTTTTTCGCATTCAATAGGACGAAAACAGCGATTTCGGTGATTCTGCACACTTGTAACAGCAGAATCATGAAGATGATCACTGAAAATGCATGTCTCAGCTGGAAACAACAACAATACCGAAGATATCGCAGCTTCCGCATATCAAACGCACTGTGGAGAGCTGAAAACACCAGAAAACGTGTTTTCCGCATTCAATAGCACGAAAACAGCGGTTTCGGTGATTCTGCACACCTGTAACAGCAGAATCATGAAGATTATCACTGAAAATGCATATCTCAGCTGGAAACAACAACGATACCGAAGATATCGCAGCTTCCGCATATCAAACGCACTGTGGAGTGCTGAAAACACCAGAAAACGTGTTTTTCGCATTCAATAGCACGAAAACAGCGATTTCGGTGATTCTGCACATTTGTAACAGCAGAATCATGAAGATTATCACTGAACATGCATATCTCAGCTGGAAACAACAACGATACCGAAGATATCGCAGCTTCCGCATATCAAACGCACTGTGGAGTGCTGAAAACACCAGAAAACGTGTTTTTTGTCATGTCCCAGACTGCGCGGATTGGCAAATGTCGAGGATCGCGCACTAAAATGCCGTTCTTTAACGTTCACGCAGCTCGTGCGTCTGCGTCTAACGGGGACTCTCGGTTATTGATACAAATGTTGTAATGGCTTACCTCAATCTCACGATGGCACTGCACTGTATCTCCTCGTTGCTGCAGGATAGATGATAATAGCGTAGCGGTTGGTATGTGAATCGCGCACTTTGATAATGGGTTATAAGAATTAAATATGGAATTGTAATATTAATAATCACTTTAATATACTTCACGATGTAGGTTATATAAGATATAGAATACAATTGAATATGGAAATAATAATATAATATAAGATATAGGAATACAATGAAATAGTAACACTTGGAAATAGCAATACTTGGAAATAGTAACGATATAGAAACCCGATGTGTACCCCGGGAGTTCCGGAGTGGAACTGCCTACGTGATGTATACCCCGGGAGCTCCGGAGTGGAACTTCCTATGCGATGTGTACCCCGGGAGTACCGGAGTGGTACTTCCTATGCGATGTGTACCCCGGGAGTACCGGAGTGGAACTTCACTGACTGGGTGTTGCGGAGCTATCTTTATAGTAGTCGGATATGGATGAGGGGTGTGGTAATGGTAAGGATAAGCGAGCGTGGGACTGCTGACTCTGCATACCTCGGGAGAGATAACACGAGCTAGCGTGGGACTGCTGACTCTGCATACCTCGGGAGAGATAGCGCGAGCGAGCGTGGGACTGCTGACTCTGCATACCTCGGGAGAGATAGCGCGAGCGAGCGTGGGACTGCTGACTCCGCATACCTCGAGAGAGATAGCGCGAGCTAGCGTGGGATTGCTGACTCTGGGTAATTGAAGGAAGATAGGAGTTGGAGGATTGGGATGGAACAAGCTGACGGTGCGTTCTAGGAATTGAGTCGAGGGATGAGATAGCTGTGGTTGGTGCTTAAGGTTATTAGCTTAGCGACTACGGATATATGCGTGCTTATTGATTATAGGTAAATGGTAATGTAGTGATCGTGCAGAATAGAGGGTAAGGTAGGGAGTCGTTGGTATGGCCGACGTTACATTTTCGCATTCAATAGCACGAAAACAGCGATTTCGGTGATTCTGCTCACTTGTAACAGCAGAATCATGAAGATTATCACTGAAAATGCATATCTCATCTGGAAACAACAACGATACCGAAGATATGGCAGTTTCCGCATATCAAACGCACTGTGGAGTGCTGAAAACACCAGAAAACGTGTTTTTCGCATTCAATAGCACGAAAACAGCGATGTCGGTGATTCTGCACACTTGTAACAGCAGAATCATGAAGATTATCACTGAAAATGCATATCTCAGCTGGAAACAACAACGATACCGAAGATATCGCAGTTTCCGCATGTCAAACGTTCTGTGGCGTGCTGAAAACACCAGAAATCGTTATTTCGCATTCAATAGCACGAAAACAGCGATTTCGGTGATTCTGCACACTTGTAACAGCAGAATCATGAAGATTATCACTGAAAATGCATATCTCAGCTGGAAACAACAACGATACCGAAGATATGGCAGTTTCCGCATATCAAACGCACTGTGGCGTGCTGAAAACACCAGAAAACGTGTTTTTCGGATTCAATAGCACGAAAACAGCGATTTCGGTGATTCTGCACACTTGTAACAGCAGAATCATGAAGATTATCACTGAAAATGCATATCTCAGCTGGAAACAACAACGATACCGAAGATATCGCAGTTTCTGCATGTCAAACGTTCTGTGGCGTGCTGAAAACACCAGAAAACGTGTATTTCGCATTCAAAAGAACGAAAACAGCTTTTTCGGTGATTCTGCACATTCGTAACAGCAGAATCATGAAGATTATCACTGAAAATGCATATTTCAGCTGGAAACAACAACGATACCGAAGATATCGCAGCTTCCGCATATCAAACGCACTGTGGAGTGCTGAAAACACCAGAAAACGTGTTTTTCGCTTTCAGTAGGACGAAAACAGCGATTTCGGTGATTCTGCACATTTGTAAGAGCAGAATCATGAAGATTATCACTGAAAATGTATATCTCAGCTGGAAACAACAACGATACCGAAGATATCGCAGCTTCCGCATATCAAACGCACTGTGGAGAGCTGAAAACACCAGAAATCGTGTTTTTCGCATTCAATAGCACGAAAACAGCGATTTTGGTGATTCTGCACACTTGTAACAGCAGAATCATGAAGATTATCACTGAAAATGCATATCTCAGCTGGAAACAACAACCATACCGAAGATATGGCAGTTTCCGCATATCAAACGCACTGTGGCGTGCTGAAAACACCAGAAAACGTGTTTTTCGGATTCAATAGCACGAAAACAGCGATTTCGGTGATTCTGCACACTTGTAACAGCAGAATCATGAAGATTATCACTGAAAATGCATATCTCAGCTGGAAACAACAACGATACCGAAGATATCGCAGCTTCCGCATATCAAACGCACTGTGGAGTGCTGAAAACACCAGAAAACGTGTTTTTCGCATTCAGTAGCACGAAAACAGCGATTTCGGTGATTCTGCACACTTATAACAGCAGAATCATAAAGATTATCACTGAAAATGCATATCTCAGCTGGAAACAACAACGATACCGAAGATATGGCAGTTTCCGCATATCAAACGCACTGTGGCGTGCTGAAAACACCAGAAAACGTGTTTTTCGCATTCAATAGTGTTACGTCGGCAAGCGACGTTGGAATTAGTCATAAGCATATATATACATACACACTTACATACGATAAGCATAGTAGTCATAAGCGCACCCTTACACCTGTTAGAATTATTTATAAGCATAGTCATAAGCGCGCCTTTGCTCCTGCTACATCCTACTACCAGTCCCTACGTCATCCTACCAGAAACTTCCAGAAGCTTCTAGAATAATCTAGATCATTCTAGAAGCATTCCCTGATAATCCAATTCCTTTCCCAAGCTCGTTATCACATAAACATCCACCGAACCTTCCAGACTAAACCACCAAGCCAAACACATTCCATTCCCACACTCGTATTATATTCCAACTCCTTATCTCCCAAACATCCGCCGACCGCCAGACCTAATCTCCCGCCACATACCAATCCTATGACGTCATCATGCACGTGTCCCGATTCCCAGGCCTCTCCTTATCGCAATCCTCTGTTATCTCGTAAACATCCTGACTCCCACGGTCCAAACCACACGTGTCCTAATCTCCTCCAGACAAACTCCACCATTCCCCGCTCCTATATCCTAATACTATAAGTAAGCCATTCCCCCAGTCGACGCTCGCTCTCCGACGCACGCTCGATCTCCGAGCAGTCTCAGTCCGGAGCTCGAGGAGCTCACATCGCCGCGATTCTATCTCTAGTGATTCTATATCTTGTACCTACTATTTCTATATCTAGTATTTCTATATCTTGTATTCTTATATTCTATAATCCTATATCCTGTATTGTTAAATCATAAGTCCATTGTATTCCATAATCATTTATTATATTAAAATATATATACATAATAGTATAATTGCAAATCTAATCATTCCGATTTATAACCGAGTGCGCGCTACTGAAATATACCAACCGCATTCAACCCGAAGGATTCGAACTCGACCTGTTGCAGTGCCGCAACGTTTCAACGTTATATTCGGTAAGTATCACGGAAAGTGAAGTGCGCGCAGTTATTCCCGAGTAGACGCAGACGTAAGCGCTGCGTGACTCAAAAAGGATTGATATAGTGTCAAGTTCCCCCTTTTCGATAACCGCGACGGAAACCGGGACGTGACAATAGCACGAAAACAGCGATTTCGGTGATTCTGCACACTTGTAACAGCAGAATCATGAAGATTATCACTGAAAATGCATATCTCAGCTGGAAACCCAACGATACCGATGATATGTCAGTTTCCGCATATTAAACGCACTGTGGAGTGCTGAAAACACCAGAAAACGTGTTTTACGCATTCAATAGCACGAAAACAGCGATTTCGGTGATTCTGCACACTTGTAACAGCAGAATCATGAAGATGATCACTGAAAATGCATATATCAGCTGGAAACAACAACGATACCGATTATATGGCAGTTTCCGCATATTAAACGCACTGTGGAGTGCTGAAAACACCAGAAAACGTGTTTTACGCATTCAATAGCACGAAAACAGCGATTTCGGTGATTCTGCACACTTGTAACAGCAGAATCATGAAGATGATCACTGAAAATGCATATATCAGCTGGAAACAACAACGATACCGATTATATGGCAGTTTCCGCATATCAAACGCACTGTGGAGTGCTGAAAACACCAGAAAACGTGTTTTTCGCATTCAATAGAACGAAAACAGCGATATGGGTGATTCTGCACACATGTAACAGAAGAATCATGAAGATTATCACTGAAAATGCATATCTCAGCTGGAAACCCAACGATACCGAAGATATCGCAGTTTCCGCATGTCAAACGCTCTGTGGCGTGCTGAAAACACCAGAAAACGTGTTTTTCGCATTCAATAGCACGAAAACAGCGATTTCGGTGATTCTGCACACTTGTAACAGCAGAGTCATGAAGATGATCACTGAAAATGCATGTCTCAGCTGGAAACAACAACGATACCGATGATATGGCAGTTTCCGCATATCAAACGCACTGTGGAGTGCTGAAAACACCAGAAAACGTGTTTTTCGCATTCAATAGCACGCAAACAGCGATTTCGGTGAATCTGCACACTTGTAACACCAGAATCATGAAGATTATCACTGAAAATGCATATCTCAGCTGGAAACAACAACGATACCGAAGTTATGGCAGTTTCCGCATATCAAACGCACTGTGGCGTGCTGAAAACACCAGAAAACGTGTTTTTCGCATTCAATAGTGTTACGTCGGCAAGCGACGTTGGAATTAGTCATAAGCATATATATACATACACACTTACATACGATAAGCATAGTAGTCATAAGCGCACCCTTACACCTGTTAGAATTATTTATAAGCATAGTCATAAGCGCGCCTTTGCTCCTGCTACATCCTACTACCAGTCCCTACGTCATCCTACCAGAAACTTCCAGAAGCTTCTAGAATAATCTAGATCATTCTAGAAGCATTCCCTGATAATCCAATTCCTTTCCCAAGCTCGTTATCACATAAACATCCACCGAACCTTCCAGACTAAACCACCAAGCCAAACACATTCCATTCCCACACTCGTATTATATTCCAACTCCTTATCTCCCAAACATCCGCCGACCGCCAGACCTAATCTCCCGCCACATACCAATCCTATGACGTCATCATGCACGTGTCCCGATTCCCAGGCCTCTCCTTATCGCAATCCTCTGTTATCTCGTAAACATCCTGACTCCCACGGTCCAAACCACACGTGTCCTAATCTCCTCCAGACAAACTCCACCATTCCCCGCTCCTATATCCTAATACTATAAGTAAGCCATTCCCCCAGTCGACGCTCGCTCTCCGACGCACGCTCGATCTCCGAGCAGTCTCAGTCCGGAGCTCGAGGAGCTCACATCGCCGCGATTCTATCTCTAGTGATTCTATATCTTGTACCTAGTATTTCTATATCTAGTATTTCTATATCTTGTATTCTTATATTCTATAATCCTATATCCTGTATTGTTAAATCATAAGTCCATTGTATTCCATAATCATTTATTATATTAAAATATATATACATAATAGTATAATTGCAAATCTAATCATTCCGATTTATAACCGAGTGCGCGCTACTGAAATATACCAACCGCATTCAACCCGAAGGATTCGAACTCGACCTGTTGCAGTGCCGCAACGTTTCAACGTTATATTCGGTAAGTATCACGGAAAGTGAAGTGCGCGCAGTTATTCCCGAGTAGACGCAGACGTAAGCGCTGCGTGACTCAAAAAGGATTGAAATAGTGTCAAGTTCCCCCTTTTCGATAACCGCGACGGAAACCGGGACGTGACAATAGCACGAAAACAGCGATTTCGGTGATTCTGCACACTTGTAACAGCAGAATCATGAAGATTATCACTGAAAATGCATATCTCAGCTGGAAACCCAACGATACCGAAGATATCGCAGTTTCCGCATGTCAAACGCTCTGTGGCATGCTGAAAACACCAGAAAACGTGTTTTTCGCATTCAATAGCACGAAAACAGCGATTTCGGTGATTCTGCACACTTGTAACAGCAGAGTCATGAAGATGATCACTGAAAATGCATGTCTCAGCTGGAAACAACAACGATACCGATGATATGGCAGTTTCCGCATATCAAACGCACTGTGGAGTGCTGAAAACACCAGAAAACGTGTTTTTCGCATTCAATAGCACGCAAACAGCGATTTCGGTGAATCTGCACACTTGTAACACCAGAATCATGAAGATTATCACTGAAAATGCATATCTCAGCTGGAAACAACAACGATACCGAAGTTATGGCAGTTTCCGCATATCAAACGCACTGTGGCGTGCTGAAAACACCAGAAAACGTGTTTTTCGCATTCAATAGTGTTACGTCGGCAAGCGACGTTGGAATTAGTCATAAGCATATATATACATACACACTTACATACGATAAGCATAGTAGTCATAAGCGCACCCTTACACCTGTTAGAATTATTTATAAGCATAGTCATAAGCGCGCCTTTGCTCCTGCTACATCCTACTACCAGTCCCTACGTCATCCTACCAGAAACTTCCAGAAGCTTCTAGAATAATCTAGATCATTCTAGAAGCATTCCCTGATAATCCAATTCCTTTCCCAAGCTCGTTATCACATAAACATCCACCGAACCTTCCAGACTAAACCACCAAGCCAAACACATTCCATTCCCACACTCGTATTATATTCCAACTCCTTATCTCCCAAACATCCGCCGACCGCCAGACCTAATCTCCCGCCACATACCAATCCTATGACGTCATCATGCACGTGTCCCGATTCCCAGGCCTCTCCTTATCGCAATCCTCTGTTATCTCGTAAACATCCTGACTCCCACGGTCCAAACCACACGTGTCCTAATCTCCTCCAGACAAACTCCACCATTCCCCGCTCCTATATCCTAATACTATAAGTAAGCCATTCCCCCAGTCGACGCTCGCTCTCCGACGCACGCTCGATCTCCGAGCAGTCTCAGTCCGGAGCTCGAGGAGCTCACATCGCCGCGATTCTATCTCTAGTGATTCTATATCTTGTACCTAGTATTTCTATATCTAGTATTTCTATATCTTGTATTCTTATATTCTATAATCCTATATCCTGTATTGTTAAATCATAAGTCCATTGTATTCCATAATCATTTATTATATTAAAATATATATACATAATAGTATAATTGCAAATCTAATCATTCCGATTTATAACCGAGTGCGCGCTACTGAAATATACCAACCGCATTCAACCCGAAGGATTCGAACTCGACCTGTTGCAGTGCCGCAACGTTTCAACGTTATATTCGGTAAGTATCACGGAAAGTGAAGTGCGCGCAGTTATTCCCGAGTAGACGCAGACGTAAGCGCTGCGTGACTCAAAAAGGATTGAAATAGTGTCAAGTTCCCCCTTTTCGATAACCGCGACGGAAACCGGGACGTGACAATAGCACGAAAACAGCGATTTCGGTGATTCTGCACACTTGTAACAGCAGAATCATGAAGATTATCACTGAAAATGCATATCTCAGCTGGAAACCCAACGATACCGAAGATATCGCAGTTTCCGCATGTCAAACGCTCTGTGGCATGCTGAAAACACCAGAAAACGTGTTTTTCGCATTCAATAGCACGAAAACAGCGATTTCGGTGATTCTGCACACTTGTAACAGCAGAGTCATGAAGATGATCACTGAAAATGCATGTCTCAGCTGGAAACAACAACGATACCGATGATATGGCAGTTTCCGCATATCAAACGCACTGTGGAGTGGTGAAAACGCCAGATAACGTGTTTCTCGCACTGACTAGCCTGGAAAGGACGATCTCGATGATTCAGCATACTTCGGACAGAAGTCTCACCAAGATTATCGCAGAAAATGCATATCTCAGCTTGAAACCCCACGAAAACCAAGATATCGCCGGATCTGCATATCAAACGCACTGTGGAGTGGTGAAAACACCAGATAACGTGTTTCTCGCATTAAATAGCTCGAAACGAGCGATCTCGATGATTCTGCATACTTCGGACAGAAGTCTCACCAAAATTATCGTAAAAAATGCATATCTCAGCTTGAAACCCCACGAAAACCAAGATATCGCTGTGTTCAGCATATCAAACGCACTGTGGAGTGGTGAAAACCCCAGAAGACGTGTTTCACGCATTAAATAGCTCGACGAGAGCGATCTCGATGATTCTTCATACTTCGGACAGAAGTCTCATCAAGATTATCGTAAAAAGTGCATATCTCAGCTTGAAGCCCCACGAAAACCAAGATATCGCTGTGTTCAGCATATCAAACGCACTGTGGAGTGGTGAAAACCCCAGAAGACGTGTTTCTCGCATTAAATAGCTCGACTAGAGCGATCTCGATGATTCTTCATACTTCGGACAGAAGTCTCACCAAGATTATCGTAAAAAATGCATATCTCAGCTTGAAACCCTACGAAAGCCAAGATATCGCTGGTTCTGCATATCGAACGCACTGTGGAGTGGTGAAAACACCGGATAAGGTTTTTCTCGCATTAACTAGATCGAAAAGAGCGATCTCGATGGTTCAGCATACTTCGGACAGAAGTCTCGCCAAGCTTATCGTAGAAAATGCATATCTCAGCTTGAAACCCCACGAAAACCAAGATATCGCCGGTTCTGCATTTCAAACGCAACTGTGGAGTGGTGAAAACACCAGATAACGTGTTTCTCGCATTAAATAGCTCGACGAGAGCGATCTCGATGATTCTTCATACTTCGGACAGAAGTCTCATCAAGATTATCGTAAAAAGTGCATATCTCAGCTTGAAGCCCCACGAAAACCAAGATATCGCTGTGTTCAGCATATCAAACGCACTGTGGAGTGGTGAAAACCCCAGAAGACGTGTTTCTCGCATTAAATAGCTCGACTAGAGCGATCTCGATGATTCTTCATACTTCGGACAGAAGTCTCACCAAGATTATCGTAAAAAATGCATATCTCAGCTTGAAACCCTACGAAAGCCAAGATATCGCTGGTTCTGCATATCGAACGCACTGTGGAGTGGTGAAAACACCGGATAAGGTTTTTCTCGCATTAACTAGATCGAAAAGAGCGATCTCGATGGTTCAGCATACTTCGGACAGAAGTCTCGCCAAGCTTATCGTAGAAAATGCATATCTCAGCTTGAAACCCCACGAAAACCAAGATATCGCCGGTTCTGCATTTCAAACGCAACTGTGGAGTGGTGAAAACACCAGATAACGTGTTTCTCGCATTGAATAGCTCGAAACGAGAGATCTCGATGATTCTGCATACTTCGGACAGAAGTCTCACCAAAATTATCGTAAAAAATGCATATCTCAGCTTGAAACCCCACGAAAACCAAGATATCGCTGTGTTCAGCATATCAAACGCACTGTGGAGCGGTGAAAACCCCAGAAAACGTGTTTCTCGCATTAAATAGTTCGAATAGAGCGATCTCGATGATTCTTCATACTTCGGACAGAAGTCTCTCGAAGATTATCGTAAAAAATGCATATCTCAGCTTGAAACCCTACGAAAGCCAAGATATCGCAGGTTCTGCATATCGAACGCACTGTGGAGTGGTGAAAACACCGGATAAGGTTTTTCTCGCATTAACTAGCTCGAAAAGAACGATCTCGATGTTTCAGCATACTTCGGACAGAAGTCTCACCAAGCTTATCGTAGAAAATGCATATCTCAGCTTGAAACCCGACGAAAACCAAAATATCTCCGGTTCTGCATATCCAACGCTCTGTGGAGTGGTGAAAACACCAGATAACGTGTTTCTCGCATTAAATAGCTCGAAAAGAGCGATCTCGATGTTTCAGCATACTTCGGACAGAAGTCTCACCAAGATTATCGCAGAAAATGTATATCTCAGCTTGAAACCCCACGAAAACCAAGATGTCGCTGGTACTGCATATCCAACGCACTGTGGAGTGGTGAAAACACCAGATAACGTGTTTCTCGCATTAAATAACTCGAAACGAGCGATCTCGATGATTCTGCATATTTCGGACAGAAGTCTCAACAAGATTATCGCAGAAAATGCATATCTCAGCTTGAAACCCCACGAAAACCAAGATATCTACTGTTCTGCATATCAAACGCACTGTGGAGTGGTGAAAACACCAGATAACGTGTTTCTCGCACTAACTAGCTCGAAAAGGACGATCTCGATGATTCAGCATACTTCGGACAGAAGTCTCACCAAGATTATCGCAGAAAATGCATATCTCAGCTTGAAACCCCACGAAAACCAAGATACCGCCGGTTCTGCATATCAAACGCACTGTGGAGTGGTGAAAACTCCGGATAAGGTTTTTCTCGCATTAACTAGCTCGAAAAGAACGATCTCGATGTTTCAGCATACTTCGGACAGAAGTCTCACCAAGCTTATCGTAGAAAATGCATATCTCAGCTTGAAACCCGACGAAAACCAAAATATCTCCGGTTCTGCATATCCAACGCTCTGTGGAGTGGTGAAAACACCCGATAACGTGTTTCTCGCATTAAATAGCTCGAAACGAGCGATCTCGATGATTCTGCATATTTCGGACAGAAGTCTCAACAAGATTATCGCAGAAAATGCATATCTCAGCTTGAAACCCCACGAAAACCAAGATATCTACTGTTCTGCATATCAAACGCACTGTGGAGTGGTGAAAACACCAGATAACGTGTTTCTCGCACTAACTAGCTCGAAAAGGACGATCTCGATGATTCAGCATACTTCGGACAGAAGTCTCACCAAGATTATCGCAGAAAATGCATATCTCAGCTTGAAACCCCACGAAAACCAAGATACCGCCGGTTCTGCATATCAAACGCACTGTGGAGTGGTGAAAACTCCGGATAAGGTTTTTCTCGCATTAACTAGCTCGAAAAGAACGATCTCGATGTTTCAGCATACTTCGGACAGAAGTCTCACCAAGCTTATCGTAGAAAATGCATATCTCAGCTTGAAACCCGACGAAAACCAAAATATCTCCGGTTCTGCATATCCAACGCTCTGTGGAGTGGTGAAAACACCAGATAACGTGTTTCTCGCACTAACTAGCTCGAAAAGGACGATCTCGATGATTCAGCATACTTCGGACAGAAGTCTCACCAAGATTATCGCAGAAAATGCATATCTCAGCTTGAAACCCCACGAAAACCAAGATACCGCCGGTTCTGCATATCAAACGCACTGTGGAGTGGTGAAAACTCCGGATAAGGTTTTTCTCGCATTAACTAGCTCGAAAAGAACGATCTCGATGTTTCAGCATACTTCGGACAGAAGTCTCACCAAGCTTATCGTAGAAAATGCATATCTCAGCTTGAAACCCGACGAAAACCAAAATATCTCCGGTTCTGCATATCCAACGCTCTGTGGAGTGGTGAAAACACCAGATAACGTGTTTCTCGCATTAAATAGCTCGAAACGAGCGATCTCGATGATTCTGCATACTTCGGACAGAAGTCTCACCAAAATTATCGTAAAAAATGCATATCTCAGCTTGAAACCCCACGAAAACCAAGATATCGCTGTGTTCAGCATATCAAACGCACTGTGGAGTGGTGAAAACCCCAGAAAACGTGTTTCTCGCATTAAATAGCTCGAAAAGAGCGATCTCGATGTTTCAGCATACTTCGGACAGAAGTCTCACCAAGATTATCGCAGAAAATGCATATCTCAGCTTGAAACCCCACGAAAACCAAGATATCGCCGGTTCTGCATATCAAACGCACTGTGGAGTGGTGAAAACACCAGATAACGTGTTTCTCGCATTAAATAGCTCGAAACGAGCGATCTGGATGATTCTGCATACTTCGGACAGAAGTCTCACCAAAATTATCGTAAAAAATGC
The DNA here is from genome assembly GCA_951804975.1 of Anthophora plumipes. Classification (NCBI taxonomy): domain Eukaryota; kingdom Metazoa; phylum Arthropoda; class Insecta; order Hymenoptera; family Apidae; genus Anthophora; species Anthophora plumipes. Next base: position 19,272 of record CATORF010000226.1, read on the forward strand.
ATATCTCAGCTTGAAACCCCACGAAAACCAAGATATCGCTGTGTTCAGCATATCAAACGCACTGTGGAGTGGTGAAAACCCCAGAAGACGTGTTTGACGCATTAAATAGCTCGACGAGAGCGATCTCGATGATTCTTCATACTTCGGACAGATGTCTCATCAAGATTATCGTAAAAAGTGCATATCTCAGCTTGAAGCCCCACGAAAACCAAGATATCGCTGTGTTCAGCATATCAAACGCACTGTGGAGTGGTGAAAACCCCAGAAGACGTGTTTCTCGCATTAAATAGCTCGACTAGAGCGATCTCGATGATTCTTCATACTTCGGACAGAAGTCTCACCAAGATTATCGTAAAAAATGCATATCTCAGCTTGAAACCCCACGAAAACCAAGATATCTACTGTTCTGCATATCGAACGCACTGTGGAGTGGTGAAAACACCGGATAAGGTTTTTCTCGCATTAACTAGATCGAAAAGAGCGATCTCGATGGTTCAGCATACTTCGGACAGAAGTCTCGCCAAGCTTATCGTAGAAAATGCATATCTCAGCTTGAAACCCCACGAAAACCAAGATATCGCCGGTTCTGCATTTCAAACGCAACTGTGGAGTGGTGAAAACACCAGACAACGTGTTTCTCGCATTGAATAGCTCGAAACGAGAGATCTCGATGATTCTGCATACTTCGGACAGAAGTCTCACCAAAATTATCGTAAAAAATGCATATCTCAGCTTGAAACCCCACGAAAACCAAGATATCGCTGTGTTCAGCATATCAAGCGCACTGAGGAGTGGTGAAAACCCCAGAAAACGTGTTTCTCGCATTAAATAGCTCGAAAAGAGCGATCTCGATGTTTCAGCATACTTCGGACAGAAGTCTCACCAAGGTTATCGTAGAAAATGCATATCTCAGCTTGAAACCCGACGACAACCAAAATATCTCCGGTTCTGCATATCCAACGCACTGTGGAGTGCTGACAACACCAGATAACGTGTTTCTCGCATTAAATAGGTCGAAACACGCGATCTCGAATGATTAAGCATACTTCGGACAGAAGTCTCACCAAGATTATCGTAAAAAATGCATATCTTAGCTTGAAACCCCACGAAAACCAAGATATCGCTGTGTTCAGCATATCAAACGCACTGTGGAGCGGTGAAAACCCCAGAAAACGTGTTTCTCGCATTAAATAGTTCGAATAGAGCGATCTCGATGATTCTTCATACTTCGGACAGAAGTCTCTCCAAGATTATCGTAAAAAATGCATATCTCAGCTTGAAACCCTACGAAAGCCAAGATATCGCAGGTTCTGCATATCGAACGCACTGTGGAGTGGTGAAAACACCGGATAAGGTTTTTCTCGCATTAACTAGCTCGAAAAGAACGATCTCGATGATTCTTCATACTTCGGACAGAAGTCTCAACAAGATTATCGCAGAAAATGCATATCTCAGCTTGAAACCCCACGAAAACCAAGATATCGCCGGTTCTGCATATCAAACGCACTGTGGAGTGGTGAAAACACCAGATAACGTGTTTCTCGCTTTAAATAGCTCGAAACGAGCGATCTCGAAGATTCTGAAAACTTCTGACAGAAGTCTCATCAAGATTATCGTAGAAAATGCATATCTCAGCTTGAAACCCGACGAAAACCAAAATATCGCAGGTTCTGCATATCAAACCAACTGTGAAGTGGAGAAAACACCGGATAAGGTTTTTCTCGCATTAACTAGCTCGAAAAGAGCGATCTCGATGTTTCAGCATACTTTGGACAGAAGTCTCACCAAGATTATCGCAGAAAATGCATATCTCAGCTTGAAACCCCACGAAAACCAAGATGTCGCTGGTACTGCATATCCAACGCACTGTGGAGTGGTGAAAACACCAGATAACGTGTTTCTCACATTAAATAGCTCGAAAAGTGCGATCTCGATGATTCTGCATACTTCGGACAGAAGTCTCACCAAGATTATCGCAGAAAATGCATATCTGAGCCTGAAACCCCACGAAAACCAAGATATCGTCGGTTCTGCATATCATACGCACTGTGGAGTGGTTAAAACACCAGATAACGTGTTTCTCGCATTAAATAGGTCGAAACACGCGATCTCGAATGATTAAGCATACTTCGGACAGAAGTCTCACCAAGATTATCGTAAAAAATGCATATCTCAGCTTGAAACAACTCGAAAACCCAGATATCGCTGGTTCTGCATATCAAACGCGCTGTGGAGTGGTGAAAACACCAGATAACGTGTTTCTCGCATTGAATAGCTCGAAACGAGCGATCTCGATGATTCTGCATACTTCGGACAGAAGTCTCAACAAGATTATCGCAGAAAATGCATATCTCAGATTGAAACCCGACGAAAACCAAAATATCTCCGGTTCTGCATATCCAACGCACTGTGGAGTGGTGAAAACACCAGATAACGTGTTTCTCGCATTAAATAGCTCGAAACGAGCGATCTCGATGATTCTGCATACTTCGGACAGAAGTCTCAACAAGATTATCGCAGAAAATGCATATCTCAGCTTGAAACCCCACGAAAACCAAGATATCTACTGTTCTGCATATCAAACGCACTGTGGAGTGGTGAAAACACCAGATAACGTGTTTCTCGCACTAACTAGCTCGAAAAGAGCGATCTCGATGATTCAGCATACTTCGGACAGAAGTCTCACCAAGATTATCGCAGAAAATGCATATCTCAGCTTGAAACCCCACGAAAACCAAGATATCGCTGTGTTCAGCATATCAAACGCACTGTGGAGTGGTGAACACCCCAGAAAACGTGTTGCTCGCATTAAATAGCTCGAATAGAGCGATCTCGATGATTCAGCATACTTCGGACAGAAGTCTCACCAAGCTTATCGTAGAAAATGCTTATCTCAGCTTGAAACCCGACGAAAACTAAATATCTCCGGTTCTGCATATCCAACGCACTGTGGAGTGGTGAAAACACCAGATAACGTGTTTCTCGCATTAAATATCTCTAAATGTGCGATCTCGATGATTCTGCATACTTCGCACAGAAGTCTCAACAAGATTATCGCAGAAAATGCATATCTCAGCATGAAACCCCACGAAAACCAAGATATCTACTGTTTTGCATATCAAGCGCACTGTGGAGTGGTGAAAACACCGGATAAGGTTTTTCTCGCATTAACTAGCTCGAAAAGAGCGATCTCGATGTTTCAGCATACTTCGGACAGAAGTCTCACCAAGCTTATCGTAGAAAATGCATATCTCAGCTTGAAACCCGACGAAAACCAAAATATCTCCGGTTCTGCATATCCAACGCACTGTGGAGTGGTGAAAACACCAGATAACGTGTTTCTTGCATTAAATAGCTCGAAACGAGCAATCTCGATGATTCTGCATACTTCGGACAGAAGTCTCAACAAGATTATCGCAGAAAATGCATATCTCAGCTTGAAACCCCACGAAAACCAAGATATCTACTGTTCTGCATATCAAACGCACTGTGGAGTGGTGAAAACACCAGATAACGTGTTTCTCGCACTAACTAGCTCGAAAAGAGCGATCTCGATGATTCAGCATACTTCGGACAGAAGTCTCACCAAGATTATCGCAGAAAATGCATATCTCAGCTTGAAACCCCACGAAAACCAAGATATCGCTGTGTTCAGCATATCAAACGCACTGTGGAGGGGTGAACACACCAGAAAACGTGTTTCTCGCATTAAATAGCTTGAATAGAGCGATCTCGATGATTCTTCATACTTCGGACAGAAGTCTCAACAAGATTATCGCAGAAAATGCATATCTCAGCTTGAAACCCCACGAAAACCAAGATATCGCCGGTTCTGCATATCAAACGCACTGTGGAGTGGTGAAAACACCAGATAACGTGTTTCTCGCTTTAAATAGCTCGAAACGAGCGATCTCGAAGAGTCTGAATACTTCTGACAGAAGTCTCACCAAGATTATCGCAGAAAATGTATATCTCAGCTTGAAACCCCACGAAAACCAAGATGTCGCTGGTACTGCATATCCAACGCACTGTGGAGTGGTGAAAACACCAGATAACGTGTTTCTCGCATTAAATAACTCGAAACGAGCGATCTCGATGATTCTGCATACTTCGGACAGAAGTCTCAACAAGATTATCGCAGAAAATGCATATCTCAGCTTGAAACCCCACGAAAACCAAGATATCTACTGTTCTGCATATCAAACGCACTGTGGAGTGGTGAAAACACCATATAACGTGTTTCTCGCACTAACTAGCTCGAAAAGAGCGATCTCGATGATTCAGCATACTTTGGACAGAAGTCTTACCAAGATTATCGCAGAAAATGCATATCTCAGCTTGAAACCCCACGAAAACCAAGATGTCGCTGGTACTGCATATCCAACGCACTGTGGAGTGGTGAAAACACCAGATAACGTGTTTCTCGCATTAAATAGCTCGAAAAGTGCGATCTTGATGATTCTGCATACTTCGGACAGAAGTCTCACCAAGATTATCGCAGAAAATGCATATCTGAGCCTGAAACCCCACGAAAACCAAGATATCGCCGGTTCTGCATTTCAAACGCACTGTGGAGTGGTGAAAACACCAGATAACGTGTTTCTCGCATTGAATAGCTCGAAACGAGCGATCTCGATGATTCTGCATACTTCGGACAGAAGTCTCACCAAAATTATCGTAAAAAATGCATATCTTAGCTTGAAACTCCACGAAAACCAAGATATCGCTGTGTTCAGCATATCAAACTCACTGTGGAGTGGTGAAAACCCCAGAAAACGTGTTTCTCGCATTAAATAGCTCGAAAAGAGCGATCTCGATGTTTCAGCATACTTCGGACAGAAGTCTCACCAAGATTATCGCAGAAAATGCATATCTCTGCTTGAAACCCCACGAAAACCAAGATATCGCCGGTTGTGCATTTCAAACGCACTGTGGAGTGGTGAAAACACCAGATAACGTGTTTCTCGCATTGAATAGCTCGAAACGAGCGATCTCGATGATTCTGCATACTTCGGACAGAAGTCTCACCAAAATTATCGTAAAAAATGCATATCTTAGCTTGAAACCCCACGAAAACCAAGATATAGCTGTGTTCAGCATATCAAACGCACTGTGGAGGGGTGAACACACCAGAAAACGTGTTTCTCGCATTAAATAGCTAGAATAGAGCGATCTCGATGATTCTTCATACTTCGGACAGAAGTCTCAACAAGATTATCGCAGAAAATGCATATCTCAGCTTGAAACCCCACGAAAACCAAGATATCGCCGGTTCTGCATATCAAACGCACTGTGGAGTGGTGAAAACACCAGATAACGTGTTTCTCGCTTTAAATAGCTCGAAACGAGCGATCTCGAAGATTCTGAATACTTCTGACAGAAGTCTCATCAAGATTATCGTAGAAAATGCATATCTCAGCTTGAAACCCGACGAAAACCAAAATATCGCAGGTTCTGCATATCAAACCAACTGTGAAGTGGTGAAAACACCGGATAAGGTTTTTCTCGCATTAACTAGCTCGAAAAGAGCGATCTCGATGTTTCAGCATACTTTGGACAGAAGTCTCACCAAGATTATCGCAGAAAATGCATATCTCAGCTTGAAACCCCACGAAAACCAAGATGTCGCTGGTACTGCATATCCAACGCACTGTGGAGTGGTGAAAACACCAGATAACGTGATTCTCACATTAAATAGCTCGAAAAGTGCGATCTCGATGATTCTGCATACTTCGGACAGAAGTCTCACCATGATTATCGCAGAAAATGCATATCTGAGCCTGAAACCCCACAAAAACCAAGATATCGTCGGTTCTGCATATCATACGCACTGTGGAGTGGTTAAAACACCAGATAACGTGTTTCTCGCATTAAATAGGTCGAAACACGCGATCTCGAATGATTAAGCATACTTCGGACAGAAGTCTCACCAAGATTATCGTAAAAAATGCATATCTCAGCTTGAAACAACTCGAAAACCCAGATATCGCTGGTTCTGCATATCAAACGCGCTGTGGAGTGGTGAAAACACCAGATAACGTGTTTCTCGCATTGAATAGCTCAAAACGAGCGATCTCGATGATTCTGCATACTTCGGACAGAAGTCTCAACAAGATTATCGCAGAAAATGCATATCTCAGATTGAAACCCGACGAAAACCAAAATATCTCCGGTTCTGCATATCCAACGCACTGTGGAGTGGTGAAAACACCAGATAACGTGTTTCTCGCATTAAATAGCTCGAAACGAGCGATCTCGATGATTCTGCATACTTCGGACAGAAGTCTCAACAAGATTATCGCAGAAAATGCATATCTCAGCTTGAAACCCCACGAAAACCAAGATATCTACTGTTCTGCATATCAAACGCACTGTGGAGTGGTGAAAACACCAGATAACGTGTTTCTCGCACTAACTAGCTCGAAAAGAGCGATCTCGATGATTCAGCATACTTCGGACAGAAGTCTCACCAAGATTATCGCAGAAAATGCATATCTCAGCTTGAAACCCCACGAAAACCAAGATATCGCTGTGTTCAGCATATCAAACGCACTGTGGAGTGGTGAACACCCCAGAAAACGTGTTGCTCGCATTAAACAGCTCGAATAGAGCGATCTCGATGATTCAGCATACTTCGGACAGAAGTCTCACCAAGCTTATCGTAGAAAATGCTTATCTCAGCTTGAAACCCGACGAAAACTAAATATCTCCGGTTCTGCATATCCAACGCACTGTGGAGTGGTGAAAACACCAGATAACGTGTTTCTCGCATTAAATATCTCTAAATGTGCGATCTCGATGATTCTGCATACTTCGCACAGAAGTCTCAACAAGATTATCGCAGAAAATGCATATCTCAGCTTGAAACCCCACGAAAACCAAGATATCTACTGTTTTGCATATCAAGCGCACTGTGGAGTGGTGAAAACACCGGATAAGGTTTTTCTCGCATTAACTAGCTCGAAAAGAGCGATCTCGATGTTTCAGCATACTTCGGACAGAAGTCTCACCAAGCTTATCGTAGAAAATGCATATCTCAGCTTGAAACCCGACGAAAACCAAAATATCTCCGGTTCTGCATATCCAACGCACTGTGGAGTGGTGAAAACACCAGATAACGTGTTTCACGCATTAAATAGCTCGAAACGAGCGATCTCGATGATTCTGCATACTTCGGACAGAAGTCTCAACAAGATTATCGCAGAAAATGCATATCTCAGCTTGAAACCCCACGAAAACCAAGATATCTACTGTTCTGCATATCAAACGCACTGTGGAGTGGTGAAAACACCAGATAACGTGTTTCTCGCACTAACTAGCTCGAAAAGAGCGATCTCGATGTTTCAGCATACTTTGGACAGAAGTCTTACCAAGATTATCGCAGAAAATGCATATCTCAGCTTGAAACCCCACGAAAACCAAGATGTCGCTGGTACTGCATATCCAACGCACTGTGGAGTGGTGAAAACACCAGATAACGTGTTTCTCGCATTAAATAGCTCGAAAAGTGCGATCTTGATGATTCTGCATACTTCGGACAGAAGTCTCACCAAGATTATCGCAGAAAATGCATATCTGAGCCTGAAACCCCACGAAAACCAAGATATCGTCGGTTCTGCATATCATACGCACTGTGGAGTGGTTAAAACACCAGATAACGTGTTTCTCGCATTAAATAGGTCGAAACACGCGATCTCGAATGATTAAGCATACTTCGGACAGAAGTCTCACCAAAATTATCGTAAAAAATGCATATCTCAGCTTGAAACAACTCGAAAACCCAGATATCGCTGGTTCTGCATATCAAACGCGCTGTGGAGTGGTGAAAACACCAGATAACGTGTTTCTCGCATTGAATAGCTCGAAACGAGCGATCTCGATGATTCTGCATACTTCGGACAGAAGTCTCACCAAAATGATCGCAGAAAATGTATATCTCAGCTTGAAACCCCACGAAAACCAAGATATCGTCGGTTCTGCATATCATACGCACTGTGGAGTGGTTAAAACACCAGATAACGTGTTTCTCGCATTAAATAGGTCGAAACACGCGATCTCGAATGATTAAGCATACTTCGGACAGAAGTCTCACCAAGATTATCGTAAAAAATGCATATCTCAGCTTGAAACCCCACGAAAACCAAGATATCTACTGTTCTGCACATCAAACGCACTGTGGAGTGGTGAAAACACCGGATAAGGTTTTTCTCGCATTAACGAGCTCGAAAATAGCGATCTCGATGTTTCAGCATACTTCGGACAGAAGTCTCACCAAGATTATCGCAGAAAATGTATATCTCAGCTTGAAACCCCACGAAAACCAAGATGTCGCTGGTACTGCATATCCAACGCACTGTGGAGTGGTGAAAACACCAGATAACGTGTTTCTCGCATTAAATAACTCGAAACGAGCGATCTCGATGATTCTGCATACTTCGGACAGAAGTCTCAACAAGATTATCGCAGAAAATGCATATCTCAGCTTGAAACCCCACGAAAACCAAGATATCTACTGTTCTGCATATCAAACGCACTGTGGAGTGGTGAAAACACCATATAACGTGTTTCTCGCACTAACTAGCTCGAAAAGAGCGATCTCGATGATTCAGCATACTTTGGACAGAAGTCTTACCAAGATTATCGCAGAAAATGCATATCTCAGCTTGAAACCCCACGAAAACCAAGATGTCGCTGGTACTGCATATCCAACGCACTGTGGAGTGGTGAAAACACCAGATAACGTGTTTCTCGCATTAAATAGCTCGAAAAGTGCGATCTTGATGATTCTGCATACTTCGGACAGAAGTCTCACCAAGATTATCGCAGAAAATGCATATCTGAGCCTGAAACCCCACGAAAACCAAGATATCGCCGGTTCTGCATTTCAAACGCACTGTGGAGTGGTGAAAACACCAGATAACGTGTTTCTCGCATTGAATAGCTCGAAACGAGCGATCTCGATGATTCTGCATACTTCGGACAGAAGTCTCACCAAAATTATCGTAAAAAATGCATATCTTAGCTTGAAACTCCACGAAAACCAAGATATCGCTGTGTTCAGCATATCAAACGCACTGTGGAGTGGTGAAAACCCCAGAAAACGTGTTTCTCGCATTAAATAGCTCGAAAAGAGCGATCTCGATGTTTAAGCATACTTCGGACAGAAGTCTCACCAAGATTATCGCAGAAAATGCATATCTCTGCTTGAAACCCCACGAAAACCAAGATATCGCCGGTTGTGCATTTCAAACGCACTGTGGAGTGGTGAAAACACCAGATAACGTGTTTCTCGCATTGAATAGCTCGAAACGAGCGATCTCGATGATTCTGCATACTTCGGACAGAAGTCTCACCAAAATTATCGTAAAAAATGCATATCTTAGCTTGAAACCCCACGAAAACCAAGATATAGCTGTGTTCAGCATATCAAACGCACTGTGGAGTGGTGAAAACCCCAGAAAACGTGTTTCTCGCGTTATATAGCTCGAATAGAGCGATCTCGATGATTCTTCATACTTCGGACAGAAGTCTCACCAAGATTATCGTAAAAAAAGCATATCTCAGCTTGAAACCCTACGAAAGCCAAGATATCGCTGGTTCTGCATTTCCAACGCACTGTGGAGTGGTGAAAACACCAGATAACGTGTTTCTCGCATTAAATAGCTCGAAACGAGCGATCTCGATGATTCTGCATATTTCGGACAGAAGTCTCAACAAGATTATCGCAGAAAATGCATATCTCAGCTTGAAACCCCACGAAAACCAAGATATCTACTGCTCTGCATATCAAACGCACTGTGGAGTGGTGAAAACACCAGATAACGTGTTTCTCGCACTAACTAGCTCGAAAAGGACGATCTCGATGATTCAGCATACTTCGGACAGAAGTCTCACCAAGATTATCGCAGAAATTGCATATCTCAGCTTGAAACCCCACGAAAACCAAGATATCGCCGGTTCTGCATATCAAACGCACTGTGGAGTGGTGAAAACACCAGATAACGCGTTTCTCGCATTAAATAGCTCGAAACGAGCGATCTCGATGATTCTGCATACTTCGGACAGAAGTCTCACCAAAATTATCGTAAAAAATGCATCTCTCAGCTTGAAACCTCACGAAAACCAAGATATCGCTGCGTTCAGCATATCAAACGCACTGTGGCGTGGTGAAAACCCCAGATGACGCGTTTCTCATCTTAAATAGCTCGACTAGAGCGATCTCGATGGTTCTTCATACTTCGGACAGAAGTCTCATCAAGATTATCGTAAAAAATGCATATCTCAGCTTGAAACCCCACGAAAGCCAAGATATCGCTGGTTCTGCATATCAAACGCACTGTGGAGTGGTGAAAACACCGGATAAGGTTTTTCTCGCATTAACTAGCTCGAAAAGAGCGATCTCAATGTTTCAGCATACTTCGGACAGAAGTCTCACCAAGATTATCGCAGAAAATGTATATCTCAGCTGGAAACCCCACGAAAACCAAGATGTCGCTGGTACTGCATATCCAACGCACTGTGGAGTGGTGAAAACACCAGATAACGTGTTTCTCGCATTAAATAACTCGAAACGAGCGATCTCGATGATTCTGCATACTTCGGACAGAAGTCACAACAAGATTATCGCAGAAAATGCATATCTCAGCTAGAAACCCCACGAAAACCAAGATATCTACTGTTCTGCATATCAAACGCACTGTGGAGTGGTGAAAACACCAGATAACGTGTTTCTCGCATTGAATAGCTCGAAACGAGCGATCTCGATGATTCTGCATACTTCGGACAGAAGTCTCACCAAGATTATCGCAGAAATTGCATATCTCAGCTTGAAACCCCACGAAAACCAAGATATCGCCGGTTCTGCATATCAAACGCACTGTGGAGTGGTGAAAACACCAGATAACGTGTTTCTCGCATTGAATAGCTCGAAACGAGCGATCTCGATGATTCTGCATACTTCGGACAGAAGTCTCAACAAGATTATCGCAGAAAATGCATATCTCAGCTTGAAACCCCACGAAAACCACGATATCTACTGTTCTGCATATCAAACGCACTGTGGAGTGGTGAAAACACCAGATAACGTGTTTCTCGCATTAAATAGCTCGAAACGAGCGATCTCGATGATTCTGCATATTTCGGACAGAAGTCTCAACAAGATTATCGCAGAAAATGCATATCTCAGCTTGAAACCCCACGAAAACCAAGATATCTACTGCTCTGCATATCAAACGCACTGTGGAGTGGTGAAAACACCAGATAACGTGTTTCTCGCACTAACTAGCTCGAAAAGGACGATCTCGATGATTCAGCATACTTCGGACAGAAGTCTCACCAAGATTATCGCAGAAATTGCATATCTCAGCTTGAAACCCCACGAAAACCAAGATATCGCCGGTTCTGCATATCAAACGCACTGTGGAGTGGTGAAAACACCAGATAACGCGTTTCTCGCATTAAATAGCTCGAAACGAGCGATCTCGATGATTCTGCATACTTCGGACAGAAGTCTCACCAAAATTATCGTAAAAAATGCATCTCTCAGCTTGAAACCTCACGAAAACCAAGATATCGCTGCGTTCAGCATATCAAACGCACTGTGGCGTGGTGAAAACCCCAGATGACGCGTTTCTCATCTTAAATAGCTCGACTAGAGCGATCTCGATGGTTCTTCATACTTCGGACAGAAGTCTCATCAAGATTATCGTAAAAAATGCATATCTCAGCTTGAAACCCCACGAAAGCCAAGATATCGCTGGTTCTGCATATCAAACGCACTGTGGAGTGGTGAAAACACCGGATAAGGTTTTTCTCGCATTAACTAGCTCGAAAAGAGCGATCTCAATGTTTCAGCATACTTCGGACAGAAGTCTCACCAAGATTATCGCAGAAAATGTATATCTCAGCTGGAAACCCCACGAAAACCAAGATGTCGCTGGTACTGCATATCCAACGCACTGTGGAGTGGTGAAAACACCAGATAACGTGTTTCTCGCATTAAATAACTCGAAACGAGCGATCTCGATGATTCTGCATACTTCGGACAGAAGTCACAACAAGATTATCGCAGAAAATGCATATCTCAGCTAGAAACCCCACGAAAACCAAGATATCTACTGTTCTGCATATCAAACGCACTGTGGAGTGGTGAAAACACCAGATAACGTGTTTCTCGCATTGAATAGCTCGAAACGAGCGATCTCGATGATTCTGCATACTTCGGACAGAAGTCTCAACAAGATTATCGCAGAAAATGCATATCTCAGCTTGAAACCCCACGAAAACCACGATATCTACTGTTCTGCATATCAAACGCACTGTGGAGTGGTGAAAACATCATATAACGTGTTTCTCGCACTAACTAGCTCGAAAAGAGCGATCTCGATGATTCAGCATACTTCGGACAGAAGTCTCACCAAGATTATCGCAGAAAATGCATATCTCAGCTTGAAACCCCACGAAAACCAAGATGTCGCTGGTACTGCATATCCAACGCACTGTGGAGTGGTGAAAACACCAGATAACGTGTTTCTCGCATTAAATAGCTCGAAACGAGCGATCTCGATGATTCTGCATACTTCGGACAGAAGTCTCACCAAGATTATCGCAGAAAATGCATATCTCAGCTTGAAACCCCACGAAAACCAAGATATCGCTGTGTTCAGCATATCAAACGCACTGTGGAGTGGTGAACACCCCAGAAAACGTATTTCTCGCATTAAATAGCTCGAGTAGAGCGATCTCGATGATTCTTCATACTTCGGACAGAAGTCTCACCAAGATTATCGTAAACAATGCATATCTCAGCTTGAAACCCCACGAAAGCCAAGATATCGCTGGTTCTGCATATCCAACGCACTGTGGAGTGGTGAAAACACCAGATAACGTGTTTCTCGCATTAAATAGCTCGAAACGAGCGATCTCGATGACTCTGCATACTTCGGACAGAAGTCTCAACAAGATTATCGCAGAAAATGCATATCCCAGCTTGAAACCCCACGAAAACCAAGATATCGCTGTGTTCAGCATATCAAACGCACTGTGGAGTGGCGAACACCCCAGAAAACGTGTTTCTAGCATTAAATAGCTTGAATAGAGCGATCTCGATGATTCTTCATACTTCGGACAGAAGTCTCACCAAGATTATCGTAGAAAATGCATATCTCAGCTTGAAACCCGAAGAAAACCAAAATATCGCAGGTTCTGCATATCAAACCAACTGTGAAGTGGTGAAAACACCGGATAAGGTTTTTCTCGCATTAACTAGCTCGAAAAGAGCGATCTCGATGTTTCAGCATACTTCGGACAAAAGTCTCACCAAGCTTATCGTAGAAAATGCATATCTCAGCTTGAAACCCGACGAAAACCAAAATATCTCCGGTTCTGCACATCCAACGCACTGTGGAGTGGTGAAAACACCAGATAACGTGTTTCTCGCATTAAATATCTCTAAACGAGCGATCTCGATGATTCTGCATACTTCGCACAGAAGTCTCAACAAGATTATCGCAGAAAATGCATATCTCAGCTTGAAACCCCACGAAAACCAAGATATCTACTGTTTTGCATATCAAACGCACTGTGGAGTGGTGAAAACACCGGATAAGGTTTTTCTCGCATTAACTAGCTCGAAAAGAGCGATCTCGATGTTTCAGCATACTTCGGACAGAAGTCTCACCAAGCTTATCGTAGAAAATGCGTATCTCAGCTTGAAACCTGACGAAAACCAAAATATCTCCGGTTCTGCATATCCAACGCACTGTGGAGTGGTGAAAACACCAGATAACGTGTTTCCCGCATTAAATAGCTCGAAACGAGCGATCTCGATGTTTCAGCATACTTCGGACAGAAGTCTCACCAAGATTATCGCAGAAAATGCATATCTCAGCTTGAAACCCCACGAAAACCAAGATGTCGCTGGTACTGCATATCCAACGCACTGTGGAGTGGTGAAAACACCAGATAACGTGTTTCTCGCATTAAATAGCTCGAAACTAGCGATCTCGATGACTCTGCATACTTCGGACAGAAGTCTCAACAAGATTATCGCAGAAAATGCATATCTCAGCTTGAAACCCCACGAAAACCAAGATATCGCTGTGTTCAGCATATCAAACGCACTGTGGAGTGGGGAACACCCCAGAAAACGTGTTTCTCGCATTAAATAGCTTGAATAGAGCGATCTCGATGATTCTTCATACTTCGGACAGAAGTCTCAACAAGATTATCGCAGAAAATGCATATCTCAGCTTGAAACCCCACGAAAACCAAGATATCGCCGGTTCTGCATATCAAAAGCACTGTGGAGTGGTGAAAATACCAGATAACGTGTTTCTCGCTTTAAATAGCTCGAAACGAGCGATCTCGAAGATTCTGAATACTTCTGACAGAAGTCTCATCAAGATTATCGTAGAAAATGCATATCTCAGCTTGAAACCCGACGAAAACCAAAATATCGCAGGTTCTGCATATCAAACCAACTGTGAAGTGGTGAAAACACCGGATAAGGTTTTTCTCGCATTAACTAGCTCGAAAAGAGCGATCTCGATGTTTCAGCATACTTCGGACAGAAGTCTCACCAAGATTATCGCAGAAAATGCATATCTCAGCTTGAAACCCCACGAAAACCAAGATGTCGCTGGTACTGCATATACAACGCACTGTGGAGTGGTGAAAACACCAGATAACGTGTTTCTCGCATTAAATAGCTCGAAACGAGCGATCTCGATGACTCTGCATACTTCGGACAGAAGTCTCAACAAGATTATCGCAGAAAATGCATATCTCAGCTTGAAACCCCACGAAAACCAAGATATCGCTGTGTTCAGCATATCAAACGCACTGTGGAGTGGTGAACACCCCAGAAAACGTGTTTCTCGCATTAAATAGCTTGAATAGAGCGATCTCGATGTTTCTTCATACTTCGGACAGAAGTCTCACCAAGATTATCGTAAAAAATGCATATCTCAGCTTGAAACCCCACGAAAGCCAAGATATCGCTGGTTCTGCAGATCAAACGCACTGTGGAGTGGTGAAAACACCGGATAAGGTTTTTCTCGCATTAACTAGCTCGAAAAGAGCGATCTCCATGTTTCAGCATACTGCGGACAGAAGTCTCACCAAGATTATCGCAGAAAATGCATATCTCAGCTTGAAACCCCACGAAAACCAAGATATCGCCGGTTCTGCATATCAAACGCACTGTGGTGTGGTGAAAACACCAGATAACGTGTTTCTCGCTTTAAATAGCTCGAAACGAGCGATCTCGATGATTCAGCATACTTCGGACAGAAGTCTCACCAAGATTATCGCAGAAAATGCATATCTCAGCTTGAAACCCCACGAAAACCAAGATATCGCCGGTTCTGCATATCAAACGCACTGTGGTGTGGTGAAAACACCAGATAACGTGTTTCTCGCTTTAAATAGCTCGAAACGAGCGATCTCGATGATTCAGCATACTTCGGACAGAAGTCTCACCAAGATTATCGCAGAAAATGCATATCTCAGCTTGAAACCCCACGAAAACCAAGATATCGCTGTGTTCAGCATATCAAACGCACTGTGGAGGGGTGAACACACCAGAAAACGTGTTTCTCGCATTAAATAGCTTGAATAGAGCGATCTCGATGATTCTTCATACTTCGGACAGAAGTCTCAACAAGATTATCGCAGAAAATGCATATCTCAGCTTGAAACCCCACGAAAACCAAGATGTCGCTGGTACTGCATATCCAGCGCACTGTGGAGTGGTGAAAACACCAGATAACGTGATTCTCACATTAAATAGCTCGAAAAGTGCGATCTCGATGATTCTGCATACTTCGGACAGAAGTCTCACCATGATTATCGCAGAAAATGCATATCTGAGCCTGAAACCCCACAAAAACCAAGATATCGTCGGTTCTGCATATCATACGCACTGTGGAGTGGTTAAAACACCAGATAACGTGTTTCTCGCATTAAATAGGTCGAAACACGCGATCTCGAATGATTAAGCATACTTCGGACAGAAGTCTCACCAAGATTATCGTAAAAAATGCATATCTCAGCTTGAAACAACTCGAAAACCCAGATATCGCTGGTTCTGCATATCAAACGCGCTGTGGAGTGGTGAAAACACCAGATAACGTGTTTCTCGCATTGAATAGCTCGAAACGAGCGATCTCGATGATTCTGCATACTTCGGACAGAAGTCTCAACAAGATTATCGCAGAAAATGCATATCTCAGATTGAAACCCGACGAAAACCAAAATATCTCCGGTTCTGCATATCCAACGCACTGTGGAGTGGTGAAAACACCAGATAACGTGTTTCTCGCATTAAATAGCTCGAAACGAGCGATCTCGATGATTCTGCATACTTCGGACAGAAGTCTCAACAAGATTATCGCAGAAAATGCATATCTCAGCTTGAAACCCCACGAAAACCAAGATATCTACTGTTCTGCATATCAAACGCACTGTGGAGTGGTGAAAACACCAGATAACGTGTTTCTCGCACTAACTAGCTCGAAAAGAGCGATCTCGATGATTCAGCATACTTCGGACAGAAGTCTCACCAAGATTATCGCAGAAAATGCATATCTCAGCTTGAAACCCCACGAAAACCAAGATATCGCTGTGTTCAGCATATCAAACGCACTGTGGAGTGGTGAACACCCCAGAAAACGTGTTGCTCGCATTAAACAGCTCGAATAGAGCGATCTCGATGATTCAGCATACTTCGGACAGAAGTCTCACCAAGCTTATCGTAGAAAATGCTTATCTCAGCTTGAAACCCGACGAAAACTAAATATCTCCGGTTCTGCATATCCAACGCACTGTGGAGTGGTGAAAACACCAGATAACGTGTTTCTCGCATTAAATATCTCTAAATGTGCGATCTCGATGATTCTGCATACTTCGCACAGAAGCCTCAACAAGATTATCGCAGAAAATGCATATCTCAGCTTGAAACCCCACGAAAACCAAGATGTCGCTGGTACTGCATATCCAACGCACTGTGGAGTGGTGAAAACACCAGATAACGTGTTTCTCGCATTAAATAGCTCGAAAAGTGCGATCTTGATGATTCTGCATACTTCGGACAGAAGTCTCACCAAGATTATCGCAGAAAATGCATATCTGAGCCTGAAACCCCACGAAAACCAAGATATCGTCGGTTCTGCATATCATACGCACTGTGGAGTGGTTAAAACACCAGATAACGTGTTTCTCGCATTAAATAGGTCGAAACACGCGATCTCGAATGATTAAGCATACTTCGGACAGAAGTCTCACCAAGATTATCGTAAAAAATGCATATCCCAGCTTGAAACAACTCGAAAACCCAGATATCGCTGGTTCTGCATATCAAACGCGCTGTGGAGTGGTGAAAACACCAGATAACGTGTTTCTCGCATTGAATAGCTCGAAACGAGCGATCTCGATGATTCTGCATACTTCGGACAGAAGTCTCACCAAAATTATCGCAGAAAATGTATATCTCAGCTTGAAACCCCACGAAAACCAAGATATCGTCGGTTCTGCATATCATACGCACTGTGGAGTGGTTAAAACACCAGATAACGTGTTTCTCGCATTAAATAGGTCGAAACACGCGATCTCGAATGATTAAGCATACTTCGGACAGAAGTCTCACCAAGATTATCGTAAAAAATGCATATCTCAGCTTGAAACCCCACGAAAACCAAGATATCTACTGTTCTGCACATCAAACGCACTGTGGAGTGGTGAAAACACCGGATAAGGTTTTTCTCGCATTAACGAGCTCGAAAATAGCGATCTCGATGTTTCAGCATACTTCGGACAGAAGTCTCACCAAGATTATCGCAGAAAATGTATATCTCAGCTTGAAACCCCACGAAAACCAAGATGTCGCTGGTACTGCATATCCAACGCACTGTGGAGTGGTGAAAACACCAGATAACGTGTTTCTCGCATTAAATAACTCGAAACGAGCGATCTCGATGATTCTGCATACTTCGGACAGAAGTCTCAACAAGATTATCGCAGAAAATGCATATCTCAGCTTGAAACCCCACGAAAACCAAGATATCTACTGTTCTGCATATCAAACGCACTGTGGAGTGGTGAAAACACCATATAACGTGTTTCTCGCACTAACTAGCTCGAAAAGAGCGATCTCGATGATTCAGCATACTTTGGACAGAAGTCTTACCAAGATTATCGCAGAAAATGCATATCTCAGCTTGAAACCCCACGAAAACCAAGATGTCGCTGGTACTGCATATCCAACGCACTGTGGAGTGGTGAAAACACCAGATAACGTGTTTCTCGCATTAAATAGCTCGAAAAGTGCGATCTTGATGATTCTGCATACTTCGGACAGAAGTCTCACCAAGATTATCGCAGAAAATGCATATCTGAGCCTGAAACCCCACGAAAACCAAGATATCGCCGGTTCTGCATTTCAAACGCACTGTGGAGTGGTGAAAACACCAGATAACGTGTTTCTCGCATTGAATAGCTCGAAACGAGCGATCTCGATGATTCTGCATACTTCGGACAGAAGTCTCACCAAAATTATCGTAAAAAATGCATATCTTAGCTTGAAACTCCACGAAAACCAAGATATCGCTGTGTTCAGCATATCAAACGCACTGTGGAGTGGTGAAAACCCCAGAAAACGTGTTTCTCGCATTAAATAGCTCGAAAAGAGCGATCTCGATGTTTAAGCATACTTCGGACAGAAGTCTCACCAAGATTATCGCAGAAAATGCATATCTCTGCTTGAAACCCCACGAAAACCAAGATATCGCCGGTTGTGCATTTCAAACGCACTGTGGAGTGGTGAAAACACCAGATAACGTGTTTCTCGCATTGAATAGCTCGAAACGAGCGATCTCGATGATTCTGCATACTTCGGACAGAAGTCTCACCAAAATTATGGTAAAAAATGCATCTCTCAGCTTGAAACCTCACGAAAACCAAGATATCGCTGTGTTCAGCATATCAAACGCACTGTGGCGTGGTGAAAACCCCAGATGACGCGTTTCTCATCTTAAATAGCTCGACTAGAGCGATCTCGATGGTTCTTCATACTTCGGACAGAAGTCTCATCAAGATTATCGTAAAAAATGCATATCTCAGCTTGAAACCCCACGAAAGCCAAGATATCGCTGGTTCTGCATATCAAACGCACTGTGGAGTGGTGAAAACACCGGATAAGGTTTTTCTCGCATTAACTAGCTCGAAAAGAGCGATCTCAATGTTTCAGCATACTTCGGACAGAAGTCTCACCAAGATTATCGCAGAAAATGTATATCTCAGCTGGAAACCCCACGAAAACCAAGATGTCGCTGGT
Source organism: Anthophora plumipes (assembly GCA_951804975.1). Taxonomy (NCBI): domain Eukaryota; kingdom Metazoa; phylum Arthropoda; class Insecta; order Hymenoptera; family Apidae; genus Anthophora; species Anthophora plumipes. Next base: position 38,602 of record CATORF010000226.1, read on the forward strand.
ACTGCATATCCAACGCACTGTGGAGTGGTGAAAACACCAGATAACGTGTTTCTCGCATTAAATAACTCGAAACGAGCGATCTCGATGATTCTGCATACTTCGGACAGAAGTCACAACAAGATTATCGCAGAAAATGCATATCTCAGCTAGAAACCCCACGAAAACCAAGATATCTACTGTTCTGCATATCAAACGCACTGTGGAGTGGTGAAAACACCAGATAACGTGTTTCTCGCATTGAATAGCTCGAAACGAGCGATCTCGATGATTCTGCATACTTCGGACAGAAGTCTCAACAAGATTATCGCAGAAAATGCATATCTCAGCTTGAAACCCCACGAAAACCACGATATCTACTGTTCTGCATATCAAACGCACTGTGGAGTGGTGAAAACATCATATAACGTGTTTCTCGCACTAACTAGCTCGAAAAGAGCGATCTCGATGATTCAGCATACTTCGGACAGAAGTCTCACCAAGATTATCGCAGAAAATGCATATCTCAGCTTGAAACCCCACGAAAACCAAGATGTCGCTGGTACTGCATATCCAACGCACTGTGGAGTGGTGAAAACACCAGATAACGTGTTTCTCGCATTAAATAGCTCGAAACGAGCGATCTCGATGATTCTGCATACTTCGGACAGAAGTCTCACCAAGATTATCGCAGAAAATGCATATCTCAGCTTGAAACCCCACGAAAACCAAGATATCGCTGTGTTCAGCATATCAAACGCACTGTGGAGTGGTGAACACCCCAGAAAACGTATTTCTCGCATTAAATAGCTCGAGTAGAGCGATCTCGATGATTCTTCATACTTCGGACAGAAGTCTCACCAAGATTATCGTAAACAATGCATATCTCAGCTTGAAACCCCACGAAAGCCAAGATATCGCTGGTTCTGCATATCCAACGCACTGTGGAGTGGTGAAAACACCAGATAACGTGTTTCTCGCATTAAATAGCTCGAAACGAGCGATCTCGATGACTCTGCATACTTCGGACAGAAGTCTCAACAAGATTATCGCAGAAAATGCATATCCCAGCTTGAAACCCCACGAAAACCAAGATATCGCTGTGTTCAGCATATCAAACGCACTGTGGAGTGGCGAACACCCCAGAAAACGTGTTTCTAGCATTAAATAGCTTGAATAGAGCGATCTCGATGATTCTTCATACTTCGGACAGAAGTCTCACCAAGATTATCGTAGAAAATGCATATCTCAGCTTGAAACCCGACGAAAACCAAAATATCGCAGGTTCTGCATATCAAACCAACTGTGAAGTGGTGAAAACACCGGATAAGGTTTTTCTCGCATTAACTAGCTCGAAAAGAGCGATCTCGATGTTTCAGCATACTTCGGACAAAAGTCTCACCAAGCTTATCGTAGAAAATGCATATCTCAGCTTGAAACCCGACGAAAACCAAAATATCTCCGGTTCTGCATATCCAACGCACTGTGGAGTGGTGAAAACACCGGATAAGGTTTTTCTCGCATTAACTAGCTTGAAAAGAGCGATCTCGATGTTTCAGCATACTTCGGACAAAAGTCTCACCAAGCTTATCGTAGAAAATGCATATCTCAGCTTGAAACCCGACGAAAACCAAAATATCTCCGGTTCTGCATATCCAACGCACTGTGGAGTGGTGAAAACACCAGATAACGTGTTTCCCGCATTAAATAGCTCGAAACGAGCGATCTCGATGTTTCAGCATACTTCGGACAGAAGTCTCACCAAGATTATCGCAGAAAATGCATATCTCAGCTTGAAACCCCACGAAAACCAAGATGTCGCTGGTACTGCATATCCAACGCACTGTGGAGTGGTGAAAACACCAGATAACGTGTTTCTCGCATTAAATAGCTCGAAACTAGCGATCTCGATGACTCTGCATACTTCGGACAGAAGTCTCACCAAGCTTATCGTAGAAAATGCATATCTCAGCTTGAAACCCGACGAAAACCAAAATATCTCCGGTTCTGCACATCCAACGCACTGTGGAGTGGTGAAAACACCAGATAACGTGTTTCTCGCATTAAATATCTCTAAACGAGCGATCTCGATGATTCTGCATACTTCGCACAGAAGTCTCAACAAGATTATCGCAGAAAATGCATATCTCAGCTTGAAACCCCACGAAAACCAAGATATCTACTGTTTTGCATATCAAACGCACTGTGGAGTGGTGAAAACACCGGATAAGGTTTTTCTCGCATTAACTAGCTCGAAAAGAGCGATCTCGATGTTTCAGCATACTTCGGACAGAAGTCTCACCAAGCTTATCGTAGAAAATGCGTATCTCAGCTTGAAACCTGACGAAAACCAAAATATCTCCGGTTCTGCATATCCAACGCACTGTGGAGTGGTGAAAACACCAGATAACGTGTTTCCCGCATTAAATAGCTCGAAACGAGCGATCTCGATGTTTCAGCATACTTCGGACAGAAGTCTCACCAAGATTATCGCAGAAAATGCATATCTCAGCTTGAAACCCCACGAAAACCAAGATGTCGCTGGTACTGCATATCCAACGCACTGTGGAGTGGTGAAAACACCAGATAACGTGTTTCTCGCATTAAATAGCTCGAAACTAGCGATCTCGATGACTCTGCATACTTCGGACAGAAGTCTCAACAAGATTATCACAGAAAATGCATATCTCAGCTTGAAACCCCACGAAAACCAAGATATCGCTGTGTTCAGCATATCAAACGCACTGTGGAGTGGGGAACACCCCAGAAAACGTGTTTCTCGCATTAAATAGCTTGAATAGAGCGATCTCGATGATTCTTCATACTTCGGACAGAAGTCTCAACAAGATTATCGCAGAAAATGCATATCTCAGCTTGAAACCCCACGAAAACCAAGATATCGCCGGTTCTGCATATCAAAAGCACTGTGGAGTGGTGAAAATACCAGATAACGTGTTTCTCGCTTTAAATAGCTCGAAACGAGCGATCTCGAAGATTCTGAATACTTCTGACAGAAGTCTCATCAAGATTATCGTAGAAAATGCATATCTCAGCTTGAAACCCGACGAAAACCAAAATATCGCAGGTTCTGCATATCAAACCAACTGTGAAGTGGTGAAAACACCGGATAAGGTTTTTCTCGCATTAACTAGCTCGAAAAGAGCGATCTCGATGTTTCAGCATACTTCGGACAGAAGTCTCACCAAGCTTATCGTAGAAAATGCATATCTCAGCTTGAAACCCGACGAAAACCAAAATATCTCCGGTTCTGCATATCCAACGCACTGTGGAGTGGTGAAAACACCAGATAACGTGTTTCACGCATTAAATAGCTCGAAACGAGCGATCTCGATGATTCTGCATACTTCGGACAGAAGTCTCAACAAGATTATCGCAGAAAATGCATATCTCAGCTTGAAACCCCACGAAAACCAAGATATCTACTGTTCTGCATATCAAACGCACTGTGGAGTGGTGAAAACACCAGATAACGTGTTTCTCGCACTAACTAGCTCGAAAAGAGCGATCTCGATGTTTCAGCATACTTTGGACAGAAGTCTTACCAAGATTATCGCAGAAAATGCATATCTCAGCTTGAAACCCCACGAAAACCAAGATGTCGCTGGTACTGCATATCCAACGCACTGTGGAGTGGTGAAAACACCAGATAACGTGTTTCTCGCATTAAATAACTCGAAACGAGCGATCTCGATGATTCTGCATACTTCGGACAGAAGTCACAACAAGATTATCGCAGAAAATGCATATCTCAGCTAGAAACCCCACGAAAACCAAGATATCTACTGTTCTGCATATCAAACGCACTGTGGAGTGGTGAAAACACCAGATAACGTGTTTCTCGCATTGAATAGCTCGAAACGAGCGATCTCGATGATTCTGCATACTTCGGACAGAAGTCTCAACAAGATTATCGCAGAAAATGCATATCTCAGCTTGAAACCCCACGAAAACCACGATATCTACTGTTCTGCATATCAAACGCACTGTGGAGTGGTGAAAACATCATATAACGTGTTTCTCGCACTAACTAGCTCGAAAAGAGCGATCTCGATGATTCAGCATACTTCGGACAGAAGTCTCACCAAGATTATCGCAGAAAATGCATATCTCAGCTTGAAACCCCACGAAAACCAAGATGTCGCTGGTACTGCATATCCAACGCACTGTGGAGTGGTGAAAACACCAGATAACGTGTTTCTCGCATTAAATAGCTCGAAACGAGCGATCTCGATGATTCTGCATACTTCGGACAGAAGTCTCACCAAGATTATCGCAGAAAATGCATATCTCAGCTTGAAACCCCACGAAAACCAAGATATCGCTGTGTTCAGCATATCAAACGCACTGTGGAGTGGTGAACACCCCAGAAAACGTATTTCTCGCATTAAATAGCTCGAGTAGAGCGATCTCGATGATTCTTCATACTTCGGACAGAAGTCTCACCAAGATTATCGTAAACAATGCATATCTCAGCTTGAAACCCCACGAAAGCCAAGATATCGCTGGTTCTGCATATCCAACGCACTGTGGAGTGGTGAAAACACCAGATAACGTGTTTCTCGCATTAAATAGCTCGAAACGAGCGATCTCGATGACTCTGCATACTTCGGACAGAAGTCTCAACAAGATTATCGCAGAAAATGCATATCCCAGCTTGAAACCCCACGAAAACCAAGATATCGCTGTGTTCAGCATATCAAACGCACTGTGGAGTGGCGAACACCCCAGAAAACGTGTTTCTAGCATTAAATAGCTTGAATAGAGCGATCTCGATGATTCTTCATACTTCGGACAGAAGTCTCACCAAGATTATCGTAGAAAATGCATATCTCAGCTTGAAACCCGACGAAAACCAAAATATCGCAGGTTCTGCATATCCAACGCACTGTGGAGTGGTGAAAACACCGGATAAGGTTTTTCTCGCATTAACTAGCTTGAAAAGAGCGATCTCGATGACTCTGCATACTTCGGACAGAAGTCTCAACAAGATTATCGCAGAAAATGCATATCTCAGCTTGAAACCCCACGAAAGCCAAGATATCGCTGGTTCTGCAGATCAAACGCACTGTGGAGTGGTGAAAACACCGGATAAGGTTTTTCTCGCATTAACTAGCTCGAAAAGAGCGATCTCGATGTTTCAGCATACTTCGGACAGAAGTCTCACCAAGCTTATCGTAGAAAATGCATATCTCAGCTTGAAACCCGACGAAAACCAAAGTATCTCCGGTTCTGCATATCCGACGCACTGTGGAGTGGTGAAAACACCAGAAAACGTGTTTCTCGCATTAAATATCTCGAAACGAGCGATCTCGATGATTCTGCATACTTCGGACAGAAGTCTCACCAAAATTATCGTAAAAAATGCATATCTCAGCTTGAAACCCCACGAAAACCAAGATATCGCTGTGTTCAGCATATCAAACGCACTGTGGAGTGGTGAACACCCCAGAAAACGTGTTTCTCGCATTAAATAGCTTGAATAGAGCGATCTCGATGATTCAGCATACTTCGGACAGAAGTCTCACCAAGATTATCGCAGAAAATGCATATCTCAGCTTGAAACCCCACGAAAACCAAGATGTCGCTGGTACTGCATATCCAACGCACTGTGGAGTGGTGAAAACACCAGATAACGTGTTTCTCGCATTAAATAGCTCGAAACGAGCGATCTCGATGATTCTGCATACTTCGGACAGAAGTCTCACCAAGATTATCGCAGAAAAGGCATATCTCAGCTTGAAACCCCACGAAAACCAAGATATCGCTGTGTTCAGCATATCAAACGCACTGTGGAGTGGTGAACACCCCAGAAAACGTATTTCTCGCATTAAATAGCTCGAGTAGAGCGATCTCGATGATTCTTCATACTTCGGACAGAAGTCTCACCAAGATTATCGTAAACAATGCATATCTCAGCTTGAAACCCCACGAAAGCCAAGATATCGCTGGTTCTGCATATCCAACGCACTGTGGAGTGGTGAAAACACCAGATAACGTGTTTCTCGCATTAAATAGCTCGAAACGAGCGATCTCGATGACTCTGCATACTTCGGACAGAAGTCTCAACAAGATTATCGCAGAAAATGCATATCCCAGCTTGAAACCCCACGAAAACCAAGATATCGCTGTGTTCAGCATATCAAACGCACTGTGGAGTGGCGAACACCCCAGAAAACGTGTTTCTAGCATTAAATAGCTTGAATAGAGCGATCTCGATGATTCTTCATACTTCGGACAGAAGTCTCACCAAGATTATCGTAGAAAATGCATATCTCAGCTTGAAACCCGACGAAAACCAAAATATCGCAGGTTCTGCATATCAAACCAACTGTGAAGTGGTGAAAACACCGGATAACGTGTTTCTCGCATTAAATAGCTCGAAACGAGCGATCTCGATGACTCTGCATACTTCGGACAGAAGTCTCAACAAGATTATCGCAGAAAATGCATATCTCAGCTTGAAACCCCACGAAAGCCAAGATATCGCTGGTTCTGCAGATCAAACGCACTGTGGAGTGGTGAAAACACCGGATAAGGTTTTTCTCGCATTAACTAGCTCGAAAAGAGTGATCTCGATGTTTCAGCATACTTCGGACAGAAGTCTCACCAAGCTTATCGTAGAAAATGCATATCTCAGCTTGAAACCCGACGAAAACCAAAATATCTCCGGTTCTGCATATCCGACGCACTGTGGAGTGGTGAAAACACCAGAAAACGTGTTTCTCGCATTAAATATCTCGAAACGAGCGATCTCGATGATTCTGCATACTTCGGACAGAAGTCTCACCAAAATTATCGTAAAAAATGCATATCTCAGCTTGAAACCCCACGAAAACCAAGATATCGCTGTGTTCAGCATATCAAACGCACTGTGGAGTGGTGAACACCCCAGAAAACGTGTTTCTCGCATTAAATAGCTTGAATAGAGCGATCTCGATGATTCAGCATACTTCGGACAGAAGTCTCACCAAGATTATCGCAGAAAATGCATATCTCAGCTTGAAACCCCACGAAAACCAAGATGTCGCTGGTACTGCATATCCAACGCACTGTGGAGTGGTGAAAACACCAGATAACGTGTTTCTCGCATTAAATAGCTCGAAACGAGCGATCTCGATGATTCTGCATACTTCGGACAGAAGTCTCACCAAGATTATCGCAGAAAATGCATATCTCAGCTTGAAACCCCACGAAAACCAAGATATCGCTGTGTTCAGCATATCAAACGCACTGTGGAGTGGTGAACACCCCAGAAAACGTATTTCTCGCATTAAATAGCTCGAGTAGAGCGATCTCGATGATTCTTCATACTTCGGACAGAAGTCTCACCAAGATTATCGTAAACAATGCATATCTCAGCTTGAAACCCCACGAAAGCCAAGATATCGCTGGTTCTGCATATCCAACGCACTGTGGAGTGGTGAAAACACCAGATAACGTGTTTCTCGCATTAAATAGCTCGAAACGAGCGATCTCGATGACTCTGCATACTTCGGACAGAAGTCTCAACAAGATTATCGCAGAAAATGCATATCCCAGCTTGAAACCCCACGAAAACCAAGATATCGCTGTGTTCAGCATATCAAACGCACTGTGGAGTGGCGAACACCCCAGAAAACGTGTTTCTAGCATTAAATAGCTTGAATAGAGCGATCTCGATGATTCTTCATACTTCGGACAGAAGTCTCACCAAGATTATCGTAGAAAATGCATATCTCAGCTTGAAACCCGACGAAAACCAAAATATCGCAGGTTCTGCATATCAAACCAACTGTGAAGTGGTGAAAACACCGGATAAGGTTTTTCTCGCATTAACTAGCTCGAAAAGAGCGATCTCGATGTTTCAGCATACTTCGGACAAAAGTCTCACCAAGCTTATCGTAGAAAATGCATATCTCAGCTTGAAACCCGACGAAAACCAAAATATCTCCGGTTCTGCATATCCAACGCACTGTGGAGTGGTGAAAACACCGGATAAGGTTTTTCTCGCATTAACTAGCTTGAAAAGAGCGATCTCGATGTTTCAGCATACTTCGGACAAAAGTCTCACCAAGCTTATCGTAGAAAATGCATATCTCAGCTTGAAACCCGACGAAAACCAAAATATCTCCGGTTCTGCACATCCAACGCACTGTGGAGTGGTGAAAACACCAGATAACGTGTTTCTCGCATTAAATATCTCTAAACGAGCGATCTCGATGATTCTGCATACTTCGCACAGAAGTCTCAACAAGATTATCGCAGAAAATGCATATCTCAGCTTGAAACCCCACGAAAACCAAGATATCTACTGTTTTGCATATCAAACGCACTGTGGAGTGGTGAAAACACCGGATAAGGTTTTTCTCGCATTAACTAGCTCGAAAAGAGCGATCTCGATGTTTCAGCATACTTCGGACAGAAGTCTCACCAAGCTTATCGTAGAAAATGCGTATCTCAGCTTGAAACCTGACGAAAACCAAAATATCTCCGGTTCTGCATATCCAACGCACTGTGGAGTGGTGAAAACACCAGATAACGTGTTTCCCGCATTAAATAGCTCGAAACGAGCGATCTCGATGTTTCAGCATACTTCGGACAGAAGTCTCACCAAGATTATCGCAGAAAATGCATATCTCAGCTTGAAACCCCACGAAAACCAAGATGTCGCTGGTACTGCATATCCAACGCACTGTGGAGTGGTGAAAACACCAGATAACGTGTTTCTCGCATTAAATAGCTCGAAACTAGCGATCTCGATGACTCTGCATACTTCGGACAGAAGTCTCAACAAGATTATCGCAGAAAATGCATATCTCAGCTTGAAACCCCACGAAAACCAAGATATCGCTGTGTTCAGCATATCAAACGCACTGTGGAGTGGGGAACACCCCAGAAAACGTGTTTCTCGCATTAAATAGCTTGAATAGAGCGATCTCGATGATTCTTCATACTTCGGACAGAAGTCTCAACAAGATTATCGCAGAAAATGCATATCTCAGCTTGAAACCCCACGAAAACCAAGATATCGCCGGTTCTGCATATCAAAAGCACTGTGGAGTGGTGAAAATACCAGATAACGTGTTTCTCGCTTTAAATAGCTCGAAACGAGCGATCTCGAAGATTCTGAATACTTCTGACAGAAGTCTCATCAAGATTATCGTAGAAAATGCATATCTCAGCTTGAAACCCGACGAAAACCAAAATATCGCAGGTTCTGCATATCAAACCAACTGTGAAGTGGTGAAAACACCGGATAAGGTTTTTCTCGCATTAACTAGCTCGAAAAGAGCGATCTCGATGTTTCAGCATACTTCGGACAGAAGTCTCACCAAGATTATCGCAGAAAATGCATATCTCAGCTTGAAACCCCACGAAAACCAAGATGTCGCTGGTACTGCATATACAACGCACTGTGGAGTGGTGAAAACACCAGATAACGTGTTTCTCGCATTAAATCGCTCGAAACGAGCGATCTCGATGACTCTGCATACTTCGGACAGAAGTCTCAACAAGATTATCGCAGAAAATGCATATCTCAGCTTGAAACCCCACGAAAACCAAGATATCGCTGTGTTCAGCATATCAAACGCACTGTGGAGTGGTGAACACCCCAGAAAACGTGTTTCTCGCATTAAATAGCTTGAATAGAGCGATCTCGATGTTTCTTCATACTTCGGACAGAAGTCTCACCAAGATTATCGTAAAAAATGCATATCTCAGCTTGAAACCCCACGAAAGCCAAGATATCGCTGGTTCTGCAGATCAAACGCACTGTGGAGTGGTGAAAACACCGGATAAGGTTTTTCTCGCATTAACTAGCTCGAAAAGAGCGATCTCCATGTTTCAGCATACTGCGGACAGAAGTCTCACCAAGATTATCGCAGAAAATGCATATCTCAGCTTGAAACCCCACGAAAACCAAGATATCGCCGGTTCTGCATATCAAACGCACTGTGGTGTGGTGAAAACACCAGATAACGTGTTTCTCGCTTTAAATAGCTCGAAACGAGCGATCTCGATGATTCAGCATACTTCGGACAGAAGTCTCACCAAGATTATCGCAGAAAATGCATATCTCAGCTTGAAACCCCACGAAAACCAAGATATCGCCGGTTCTGCATATCAAACGCACTGTGGTGTGGTGAAAACACCAGATAACGTGTTTCTCGCTTTAAATAGCTCGAAACGAGCGATCTCGAAGATTCTGAATACTTCTGACAGAAGTCTCATCAAGATTATCGTAGAAAATGCATATCTCAGCTTGAAACCCCACGAAATCCAAGATGTCGCTGGTACTGCATATCCAACGCACTGTGGAGTGGTGAAAACACCAGATAACGTGTTTCTCGCATTAAATAGCTCGAAACGAGCGATCTCGATGACTCTGCATACTTCGGACAGAAGTCTCAACAAGATTATCGCAGAAAATGCATATCTCAGCTTGAAACCCCACGAAAGCCAAGATATCGCTGGTTCTGCAGATCAAACGCACTGTGGAGTGGTGAAAACACCGGATAAGGTTTTTCTAGCATTAACTAGCTCGAAAAGAGCGATCTCGATGTTTCAGCATACTTCGGACAGAAGTCTCACCAAGCTTATCGTAGAAAATGCATATCTCAGCTTGAAACCCGACGAAAACCAAAATATCTCCGGTTCTGCATATCCGACGCACTGTGGAGTGGTGAAAACACCAGAAAACGTGTTTCTCGCATTAAATATCTCGAAACGAGCGATCTCGATGATTCTGCATACTTCGGACAGAAGTCTCACCAAAATTATCGTAAAAAATGCATATCTCAGCTTGAAACCCCACGAAAACCAAGATATCGCTGTGTTCAGCATATCAAACGCACTGTGGAGTGGTGAACACCCCAGAAAACGTGTTTCTCGCATTAAATAGCTTGAATAGAGCGATCTCGATGATTCTTCATACTTCGGACAGAAGTCTCAACAAGATTATCGCAGAAAATGCATATCTCAGCTTGAAACCCCACGAAAACCAAGATATCGCCGGTTCTGCATATCAAACGCACTGTGGAGTGGTGAATACACCGGATAACGTGTTTCTCGCTTTAAATAGCTCGAAACGAGCGATCTCGAAGATTCTGAATACTTCTGACAGAAGTCTCATCAAGATTATCGTAGAAAATGCATATCTCAGCTTGAAACCCGACGAAAACCAAAATATCGCAGGTTCTGCATATCAAACCAACTGTGAAGTGGTGAAAACACCGGATAAGGTTTTTCTCGCATTAACTAGCTCGAAAAGAGCGATCTCGATGTTTCAGCATACTTCGGACAGAAGTCTCACCAAGCTTATCGTAGAAAATGCATATCTCAGCTTGAAACCCGACGAAAACCAAAATATCTCCGGTTCTGCATATCCAACGCACTGTGGAGTGGTGAAAACACCAGATAACGTGTTTCTCGCATTAAATAGCTCGAAACGAGCGATCTCGATGTTTCAGCATACTTCGGACAGAAGTCTCACCAAAATTATCGCAGAAAATGCATATCTCAGCTTGAAACCCCACGAAAACCAAGATGTCGCTGGTACTGCATATCCAACGCACTGTGGAGTGGTGAAAACACCAGATAACGTGTTTCTCGCATTAAATAGCTCGAAACGAGCGATCTCGATGACTCTGCATACTTCGGACAGAAGTCTCAACAAGATTATCGCAGAAAATGCATATCTCAGCTTGAAACCCCACGAAAACCAAGATATCGCTGTGTTCAGCATATCAAACGCACTGTGGAGTGGTGAACACCCCAGAAAACGTGTTTCTCGCATTAAATAGCTTGAATAGAGCGATCTCGATGATTCTTCATACTTCGGACAGAAGTCTCAACAAGATTATCGCAGAAAATGCATATCTCAGCTTGAAACCCCACGAAAACCAAGATATCGCCGGTTCTGCATATCAAACGCACTGTGGAGTGGTGAAAACACCAGATAACGTGTTTCTCGCTTTAAATAGCTCGAAACGAGCGATCTCGAAGATTCTGAATACTTCTGACAGAAGTCTCATCAAGATTATCGTAGAAAATGCATATCTCAGCTTGAAACCCGACGAAAACCAAAATATCGCAGGTTCTGCATATCAAACCAACTGTGAAGTGGTGAAAACACCGGATAAGGTTTTTCTCGCATTAACTAGCTCGAAAAGAGCGATCTCGATGTTTCAGCATACTTCGGACAGAAGTCTCACCAAGCTTATCGTAGAAAATGCATATCTCAGCTTGAAGCCCGACGAAAACCAAAATATCTCCGGTTCTGCATATCAAACCAACTGTGAAGTGGTGAAAACACCGGATAAGGTTTTTCTCGCATTAACTAGCTCGAAAAGAGCGATCTCGATGTTTCAGCATACTTCGGACAGAAGTCTCACCAAGCTTATCGTAGAAAATGCATATCTCAGCTTGAAACCCGACGAAAACCAAAATATCGCAGGTTCTGCATATCAAACCAACTGTGAAGTGGTGAAAACACCGGATAAGGTTTTTCTCGCATTAACTAGCTCGAAAAGAGCGATCTCGATGTTTCAGCATACTTCGGACAGAAGTCTCAGCAACATAATCGCAGAAAATGCATATCTCAGCTTGAAACCCCACGAAAACCAAGATGTCGCTGGTACTGCATATCCAACGCGCTGTGGAGTGGTGAAAACACCAGATAACGTGTTTCTCGCATTAAATAGCTCGAAACGAGCGATCTCGATGACTCTGCATACTTCGGACAGAAGTCTCAACAAGATTATCGCAGAAAATGCATATCTCAGCATGAAACCCCACGAAAACCAAGATATCGCTGTGTTCAGCATATCAAACGCACTGTGGAGTGGTGAACACCCCAGAAAACGTGTTTCTCGCATTAAATAGCTTGAATAGAGCGATCTCGATGATTCTTCATACTTCGGACAGAAGTCTCACCAAGATTATCGTAAAAAATGCATATCTCAGCTTGAAACCCCACGAAAGCCAAGATATCGCTGGTTCTGCAGATCAAACGCACTGTGGAGTGGTGAAAACACCGGATAAGGTTTTTCTCGCATTAACTAGCTCGAAAAGAGCGATCTCCATGTTTCAGCATACTTCGGACAGAAGTCTCACCAAGCTTATCGTAGAAAATGCATATCTCAGCTTGAAACCCGACGAAAACCAAAATATCTCCGGTTCTGCATATCCAACGCACTGTGGAGTGGTGAAAACACCAGAAAACGTGTTTCTCGCATTAAATATCTCGAAACGAGCGATCTCGATGATTCTGCATACTTCGGACAGAAGTCTCACCAAAACTATCGTAAAAAATGCATATCTCAGCTTGAAACCCCACGAAAACCAAGATATCGCTGTGTTCAGCATATCAAACGCACTGTGGAGTGGTGAACACTCCAGAAAACGTGTTTCTCGCATTAAATAGCTTGAATAGAGCGATCTCGATGATTCTTCATACTTCGGACAGAAGTCTCAACAAGATTATCGCAGAAAATGCATATCTCAGCTTGAAACCCCACGAAAACCAAGATATCGCCGGTTCTGCATATCAAACGCACTGTGGAGTGGTGAAAACACCGGATAAGGTTTTTCTCGCATTAACTAGCTCGAAAAGAGCGATCTCGATGTTTCAGCATACTTCGGACAGAAGTCTCACCAAGATTATCGCAGAAAATGCATATCTCAGCTTGAAACCCCACGAAAACCAAGATGTCGCTGGTACTGCATATCCAACGCGCTGTGGAGTGGTGAAAACACCAGATAACGTGTTTCTCGCATTAAATAGCTCGAAACGAGCGATCTCGATGACTCTGCATACTTCGGACAGAAGTCTCAACAAGATTATCGCAGAAAATGCATATCTCAGCTTGAAACCCCACCAAAAACCAAGATATCGCTGTGTTCAGCATATCAAACGCACTGTGGAGTGGTGAACACCCCAGAAAACGTGTTTCTCGCTTTAAATAGCTCGAAACGAGCGATCTCGAAGAATCTGAATACTTCTGACAGAAGTCTCATCAAGATTATCGTAGAAAATGCATATCTCAGCTTGAAACCCGACGAAAACCAAAATATCGCAGGTTCTGCATATCAAACCAACTGTGAAGTGGTGAAAACACCGGATAAGGTTTTTCTCGCATTAACTAGCTCGAAAAGAGCGATCTCGATGTTTCAGCATACTTCGGACAGAAGTCTCACCAAGCTTATCGTAGAAAATGCATATCTCAGCTTGAAACCCGACGAAAACCAAAATATCTCCGGTTCTGCATATCCAACGCACTGTGGAGTGGTGAAAACACCAGATAACGTGTTTCTCGCATTAAATAGCTCGAAACGAGCGATCTCGATGTTTCAGCATACTTCGGACAGAAGTCTCACCAAGATTATCGCAGAAAATGCATATCTCAGCTTGAAACCCCACGAAAACCAAGATGTCGCTGGTACTGCATATCCAACGAACTGTGGAGTGGTGAAAACACCAGATAACGTGTTTCTCGCATTAAATAGCTCGAAACGAGCGATCTCGATGACTCTGCATACTTCGGACAGAAGTCTCAACAAGATTATCGCAGAAAATGCATATCTCAGCTTGAAACCCCACGAAAACCAAGATATCGCTGTGTTCAGCATATCAAACGCACTGTGGAGTGGTGAAAACACCGGATAAGGTTTTTCTCGCATTAACTAGCTCGAAAAGAGCGATCTCGATGTTTCAGCATACTTCGGACAGAAGTCTCACCAAGATTATCGCAGAAAATGCATATCTCAGCTTGAAACCCCACGAAAACCAAGATGTCGCTGGTACTGCATATCCAACGCACTGTGGAGTGGTGAAAACACCAGATAACGTGTTTCTCGCATTAAATAGCTCGAAACGAGCTATCTCGATGACTCTGCATACTTCGGACAGAAGTCTCAACAAGATTATCGCAGAAAATGCATATCTCAGCTTGAAACCGCACGAAAGCCAAGATATCGCTGGTTCTGCAGATCAAACGCACTGTGGAGTGGTGAAAACACCGGATAAGGTTTTTCTCGCATTAACTAGCTCGAAAAGAGCGATCTCGATGTTTCAGCATACTTCGGACAGAAGTCTCACCAAGCTTATCGTAGAAAATGCATATCTCAGCTTGAAACCCGACGAAAACCAAAATATCTCCGGTTCTGCATATCCAACGCACTGTGGAGTGGTGAAAACACCAGATAACGTGTTTCTCGCATTAAATAGCTCGAAACGAGCGATCTCGATGTTTCAGCATACTTCGGACAGAAGTCTCACCAAAATTATCGCAGAAAATGCATATCTCAGCTTGAAACCCCACGAAAACCAAGATGTCGCTGGTACTGCATATCCAACGCACTGTGGAGTGGTGAAAACACCAGATAACGTGTTTCTCGCATTAAATAGCTCGAAACGAGCGATCTCGATGACTCTGCATACTTCGGACAGAAGTCTCAACAAGATTATCGCAGAAAATGCATATCTCAGCTTGAAACCCCACGAAAACCAAGATATCGCTGTGTTCAGCATATCAAACGCACTGTGGAGTGGTGAACACCCCAGAAAACGTGTTTCTCGCATTAAATAGCTTGAATAGAGCGATCTCGATGATTCTTCATACTTCGGACAGAAGTCTCAACAAGATTATCGCAGAAAATGCATATCTCAGCTTGAAACCCCACGAAAACCAAGATATCGCCGGTTCTGCATATCAAACGCACTGTGGAGTGGTGAAAACACCAGATAACGTGTTTCTCGCTTTAAATAGCTCGAAAAGAGCGATCTCGATGTTTCAGCATACTTCGGACAGAAGTCTCACCAAGATTATCGCAGAAAATGCATATCTCAGCTTGAAACCGCACGAAAGCCAAGATATCGCTGGTTCTGCAGATCAAACGCACTGTGGAGTGGTGAAAACACCGGATAAGGTTTTTCTCGCATTAACTAGCTCGAAAAGAGCGATCTCCATGTTTCAGCATACTTCGGACAGAAGTCTCACCAAGATTATCGTAAAAAATGCATATCTCAGCTTGAAACCCCACGAAAGCCAAGATATCGCTGGTTCAGCATATCAAACGCACTGTGGAGTGGTGAACACCCCAGAAAACGTGTTTCTCGCATTAAATAGCTCGAAACGAGCGATCTCGATGATTCTGCATACTTCGGCCAGAAGTCTCAACAAGATTATCGCAGAAAATGCATATCTCAGCTTGAAACTCCACGAAAACCAAGATATCTACTGTTCTGCATATTAAACGCACTGTGGAGTGGTGAAAACACCAGATAACGTGTTTCTCGCACTAACTAGCTCGAAAAGAGCGATCTCGATGATTCAGCATACTTCGGACAGAAGTCTCATCAAGATTATCGTAGAAAATGCATATCTCAGCATGAAACCCGACGAAAACCAAAATATCGCAGGTTCTGCATATCAAACCAACTGTGAAGTGGTGAAAACACCAGATAACGTGTTTCTCGCATTAAATAGCTCGAAAAGTGCGATCTCGATGATTCTGCATACTTCGGACAGAAGTCTCACCAAAATTATCGTAAAAAATGCATATCTCAGCTTGAAACCCCACGAAAACCAAGATATCGCTGTGTTCAGCATATCAAACGCACTGTGGAGTGGTGAACACCCCAGAAAACGTGTTTCTCGCATTAAATAGCTTGAATAGAGCGATCTCGATGATTCTTCATACTTCGGACAGAAGTCTCAACAAGATTATCGCAGAAAATGCATATCTCAGCTTGAAACCCCACGAAAACCAAGATATCGCCGGTTCTGCATATCAAACGCACTGTGGAGTGGTGAAAACACCGGATAAGGTTTTTCTCGCATTAACTAGCTCGAAAAGAGCGATCTCGATGTTTCAGCATACTTCGGACAGAAGTCTCACCAAGATTATCGCAGAAAATGCATATCTCAGCTTGAAACCCCACGAAAACCAAGATGTCGCTGGTACTGCATATCCAACGCGCTGTGGAGTGGTGAAAACACCAGATAACGTGTTTCTCGCATTAAATAGCTCGAAACGAGCGATCTCGATGACTCTGCATACTTCGGACAGAAGTCTCAACAAGATTATCGCAGAAAATGCATATCTCAGCTTGAAACCCCACGAAAACCAAGATATCGCTGTGTTCAGCATATCAAACGCACTGTGGAGTGGTGAACACCCCAGAAAACGTGTTTCTCGCTTTAAATAGCTCGAAACGAGCGATCTCGAAGAATCTGAATACTTCTGACAGAAGTCTCATCAAGATTATCGTAGAAAATGCATATCTCAGCTTGAAACCCGACGAAAACCAAAATATCGCAGGTTCTGCATATCAAACCAACTGTGAAGTGGTGAAAACACCGGATAAGGTTTTTCTCGCATTAACTAGCTCGAAAAGAGCGATCTCGATGTTTCAGCATACTTCGGACAGAAGTCTCACCAAGCTTATCGTAGAAAATGCATATCTCAGCTTGAAACCCGACGAAAACCAAAATATCTCCGGTTCTGCATATCCAACGCACTGTGGAGTGGTGAAAACACCAGATAACGTGTTTCTCGCATTAAATAGCTCGAAACGAGCGATCTCGATGTTTCAGCATACTTCGGACAGAAGTCTCACCAAGATTATCGCAGAAAATGCATATCTCAGCTTGAAACCCCACGAAAACCAAGATGTCGCTGGTACTGCATATCCAACGAACTGTGGAGTGGTGAAAACACCAGATAACGTGTTTCTCGCATTAAATAGCTCGAAACGAGCGATCTCGATGACTCTGCATACTTCGGACAGAAGTCTCAACAAGATTATCGCAGAAAATGCATATCTCAGCTTGAAACCCCACGAAAACCAAGATATCGCTGTGTTCAGCATATCAAACGCACTGTGGAGTGGTGAAAACACCGGATAAGGTTTTTCTCGCATTAACTAGCTCGAAAAGAGCGATCTCGATGTTTCAGCATACTTCGGACAGAAGTCTCACCAAGATTATCGCAGAAAATGCATATCTCAGCTTGAAACCCCACGAAAACCAAGATGTCGCTGGTACTGCATATCCAACGCACTGTGGAGTGGTGAAAACACCAGATAACGTGTTTCTCGCATTAAATAGCTCGAAACGAGCTATCTCGATGACTCTGCATACTTCGGACAGAAGTCTCAACAAGATTATCGCAGAAAATGCATATCTCAGCTTGAAACCGCACGAAAGCCAAGATATCGCTGGTTCTGCAGATCAAACGCACTGTGGAGTGGTGAAAACACCGGATAAGGTTTTTCTCGCATTAACTAGCTCGAAAAGAGCGATCTCCATGTTTCAGCATACTTCGGACAGAAGTCTCACCAAGATTATCGTAAAAAATGCATATCTCAGCTTGAAACCCCACGAAAGCCAAGATATCGCTGGTTCAGCATATCAAACGCACTGTGGAGTGGTGAACACCCCAGAAAACGTGTTTCTCGCATTAAATAGCTCGAAACGAGCGATCTCGATGATTCTGCATACTTCGGCCAGAAGTCTCAACAAGATTATCGCAGAAAATGCATATCTCAGCTTGAAACTCCACGAAAACCAAGATATCTACTGTTCTGCATATTAAACGCACTGTGGAGTGGTGAAAACACGGGATAAGGTTTTTCTCGCATTAACTAGCTCGAAAAGAGCGATCTCCATGTTTCAGCATACTTCGGACAGAAGTCTCACCAAGCTTATCGTAGAAAATGCATATCTCAGCTTGAAACCCGACGAAAACCAAAATATCTCCGGTTCTGCATATCCAACGCACTGTGGAGTGGTGAAAACACCAGAAAACGTGTTTCTCGCATTAAATATCTCGAAACGAGCGATCTCGATGATTCTGCATACTTCGGACAGAAGTCTCAACAAGATTATCGCAGAAAATGCATATCTCAGCTTGAAACCCCACGAAAACCAAGATATCGCTGTGTTCAGCATATCAAACGCACTGTGGAGTGGTGAACACCCCAGAAAACGTGTTTCTCGCTTTAAATAGCTCGAAACGAGCGATCTCGAAGAATCTGAATACTTCTGACAGAAGTCTCATCAAGATTATCGTAGAAAATGCATATCTCAGCTTGAAACCCGACGAAAACCAAAATATCGCAGGTTCTGCATATCAAACCAACTGTGAAGTGGTGAAAACACCGGATAAGGTTTTTCTCGCATTAACTAGCTCGAAAAGAGCGATCTCGATGTTTCAGCATACTTCGGACAGAAGTCTCACCAAGCTTATCGTAGAAAATGCATATCTCAGCTTGAAACCCGACGAAAACCAAAATATCTCCGGTTCTGCATATCCAACGCACTGTGGAGTGGTGAAAACACCAGATAACGTGTTTCTCGCATTAAATAGCTCGAAACGAGCGATCTCGATGTTTCAGCATACTTCGGACAGAAGTCTCACCAAGATTATCGCAGAAAATGCATATCTCAGCTTGAAACCCCACGAAAACCAAGATGTCGCTGGTACTGCATATCCAACGCACTGTGGAGTGGTGAAAACACCAGATAACGTGTTTCTCGCATTAAATAGCTCGAAACGAGCTATCTCGATGACTCTGCATACTTCGGACAGAAGTCTCAACAAGATTATCGCAGAAAATGCATATCTCAGCTTGAAACCGCACGAAAGCCAAGATATCGCTGGTTCTGCAGATCAAACGCACTGTGGAGTGGTGAAAACACCGGATAAGGTTTTTCTCGCATTAACTAGCTCGAAAAGAGCGATCTCCATGTTTCAGCATACTTCGGACAGAAGTCTCACCAAGATTATCGTAAAAAATGCATATCTCAGCTTGAAACCCCACGAAAGCCAAGATATCGCTGGTTCAGCATATCAAACGCACTGTGGAGTGGTGAACACCCCAGAAAACGTGTTTCTCGCATTAAATAGCTCGAAACGAGCGATCTCGATGATTCTGCATACTTCGGCCAGAAGTCTCAACAAGATTATCGCAGAAAATGCATATCTCAGCTTGAAACTCCACGAAAACCAAGATATCTACTGTTCTGCATATTAAACGCACTGTGGAGTGGTGAAAACACCAGATAACGTGTTTCTCGCACTAACTAGCTCGAAAAGAGCGATCTCGATGATTCAGCATACTTCGGACAGAAGTCTCATCAAGATTATCGTAGAAAATGCATATCTCAGCATGAAACCCGACGAAAACCAAAATATCGCAGGTTCTGCATATCAAACCAACTGTGAAGTGGTGAAAACACCAGATAACGTGTTTCTCGCATTAAATAGCTCGAAAAGTGCGATCTCGATGATTCTGCATACTTCGGACAGAAGTCTCACCAAAATTATCGTAAAAAATGCATATCTCAGCTTGAAACCCCACGAAAACCAAGATATCGCTGTGTTCAGCATATCAAACGCACTGTGGAGTGGTGAACACCCCAGAAAACGTGTTTCTCGCATTAAATAGCTTGAATAGAGCGATCTCGATGATTCTTCATACTTCGGACAGAAGTCTCAACAAGATTATCGCAGAAAATGCATATCTCAGCTTGAAACCCCACGAAAACCAAGATATCGCCGGTTCTGCATATCAAACGCACTGTGGAGTGGTGAAAACACCGGATAAGGTTTTTCTCGCATTAACTAGCTCGAAAAGAGCGATCTCGATGTTTCAGCATACTTCGGACAGAAGTCTCACCAAGATTATCGCAGAAAATGCATATCTCAGCTTGAAACCCCACGAAAACCAAGATGTCGCTGGTACTGCATATCCAACGCGCTGTGGAGTGGTGAAAACACCAGATAACGTGTTTCTCGCATTAAATAGCTCAAAACGAGCGATCTCGATGACTCTGCATACTTCGGACAGAAGTCTCAACAAGATTATCGCAGAAAATGCATATCTCAGCTTGAAACCCCACGAAAACCAAGATATCGCTGTGTTCAGCATATCAAACGCACTGTGGAGTGGTGAACACCCCAGAAAACGTGTTTCTCGCATTAAATAGCTTGAATAGAGCGATCTCGATGATTCTTCATACTTCGGACAGAAGTCTCACCAAGATTATCGTAAAAAATGCATATCTCAGCTTGAAACCCCACGAAAGCCAAGATATCGCTGGTTCTGCAGATCAAACGCACTGTGGAGTGGTGAAAACACCGGATAAGGTTTTTCTCGCATTAACTAGCTCGAAAAGAGCGATCTCCATGTTTCAGCATACTTCGGACAGAAGTCTCACCAAGCTTATCGTAGAAAATGCATATCTCAGCTTGAAACCCGACGAAAACCAAAATATCTCCGGTTCTGCATATCCAACGCACTGTGGAGTGGTGAAAACACCAGAAAACGTGTTTCTCGCATTAAATATCTCGAAACGAGCGATCTCGATGATTCTGCATACTTCGGACAGAAGTCTCACCAAAATTATCGTAAAAAATGCATATCTCAGCTTGAAACCCCACGAAAACCAAGATATCGCTGTGTTCAGCATATCAAACGCACTGTGGAGTGGTGAACACCCCAGAAAACGTGTTTCTCGCATTAAATGGCTTGAATAGAGCGATCTCGATGATTCTTCATACTTCGGACAGAAGTCTCAACAAGATTATCGCAGAAAATGCATGTCTCAGCTTGAAACCCCACGAAAACCAAGATATCGCCGGTTCTGCATATTAAACGCACTGTGGAGTGGTGAAAACACCAGATAACGTGTTTCTCGCTTTAAATAGCTCGAAACGAGCGATCTCGAAGATTCTGAATACTTCTGACAGAAGTCTCATCAAGATTATCGTAGAAAATGCATATCTCAGCTTGAAACCCGACGAAAACCAAAATATCGCAGGTTCTGCATATCAAACCAACTGTGAAGTGGTGAAAACACCGGATAAGGTTTTTCTCGCATTAACTAGCTCGAAAAGAGCGATCTCGATGTTTCAGCATACTTCGGACAGAAGTCTCACCAAGATTATCGCAGAAAATGCATATCTCAGCTTGAAACCCCACGAAAACCAAGATGTCGCTGGTACTGCATATCCAACGCACTGTGGAGTGGTGAAAACACCAGATAACGTGTTTCTCGCATTAAATAGCTCGAAACGAGCTATCTCGATGACTCTGCATACTTCGGACAGCAGTCTCAACAAGATTATCGCAGAAAATGCATATCTCAGCTTGAAACCGCACGAAAGCCAAGATATCGCTGGTTCTGCAGATCAAACGCACTGTGGAGTGGTGAAAACACCGGATAAGGTTTTTCTCGCATTAACTAGCTCGAAAAGAGCGATCTCCATGTTTCAGCATACTTCGGACAGAAGTCTCACCAAGATTATCGTAAAAAATGCATATCTCAGCTTGAAACCCCACGAAAGCCAAGATATCGCTGGTTCAGCATATCAAACGCACTGTGGAGTGGTGAACACCCCAGAAAACGTGTTTCTCGCATTAAATAGCTCGAAACGAGCGATCTCGATGATTCTGCATACTTCGGCCAGAAGTCTCAACAAGATTATCGCAGAAAATGCATATCTCAGCTTGAAACTCCACGAAAACCAAGATATCTACTGTTCTGCATATTAAACGCACTGTGGAGTGGTGAAAACACCAGATAACGTGTTTCTCGCACTAACTAGCTCGAAAAGAGCGATCTCGATGATTCAGCATACTTCGGACAGAAGTCTCATCAAGATTATCGTAGAAAATGCATATCTCAGCATGAAACCCGACGAAAACCAAAATATCGCAGGTTCTGCATATCAAACCAACTGTGAAGTGGTGAAAACACCAGATAACGTGTTTCTCGCATTAAATAGCTCGAAAAGTGCGATCTCGATGATTCTGCATACTTCTAACAGAAGTCTCACCAAGATTATCGCAGAAAATGCATATCTCTGCTTGAAACCCCACGAAAACCAAGATATCTACTGTTCTGCATATCCAACGAACTGTGGAGTGGCGAAAACCCCAGAAAACGTGTTTCTCGCATTAAATAGATCGAAAAGAGCGCTCTCGATGTTTCTGCATTCTTCGGACAGATGTTTCACCAAGCTTATCGTAGAAAATGCATATCTCAGCTTGAAACCCGACGAAAACCAAAATATCTCCGGTTCTGCATATCAAACGCACTGTGGAGTGGTGAAAACACCAGATAACGTGTTTCTCGCACTAACTAGCTCGAAAAGAGCGATCTCGATGATTCAGCATACCACGGACAGAAGACTCACCAAGATTATCGCAGAAAATGCATAACTCAGCTTGAAACCCCACGAAAACCACGATATCGCCGGTTCTGCATATCAAACGCACTGTGGAGTGGTGAAAACATCTGATAACGTGTTTCTCGCATTAAATAGCTCGAAACGAGCGATGTCGATGAATTTGCATACTTCGGACAGAAGTCTCACCAATATTACCGTAAAAAATGCATATCTCAGCTTGAAACCCCACGAATACCAAGATATCGCTGTGTTCAGCATATCAAACGCACTGCGGAGTGGTTAAATCCCTCGAAAACGTGTTTCTCGCATTAAATAGCTCGAAAAGTGCGATCTCGATGATTCTGCATACTTCTAACAGAAGTCTCACCAAGATTATCGCAGAAAATGCATATCTCTGCTTGAAACCCCACGAAAACCAAGATATCTACTGTTCTGCATATCCAACGAACTGTGGAGTGGTGAAAACCCCAGAAAACGTGTTTCTCGCATTAAATAGCTCGACAAGTGCGACCTCGATGATTCTGCATACTTCGGACAGAAGTCTCACCAAGATTATCGCAGAAAATGCATATCTGAGCTTGAAACCCCACGAAAACCAAGATATCGTCGGTTCTGCATATCATACGCACTGTGGAGTGGTGAAAACACCAGATAACGTGTTTTTCGCATTAAATAGCTCGAAACGAGCGATCTCGATGATTAAGCATACTTCGGACAGAAGTCTCACCAAGCTTATCGTAGAAAATGCATATCTCAGCTTGAAACCCGACGAAAACCAAAATATCTCCGGTTCTGCATATCCAACGCACTGTGGAGTGGTGAAAACACCAGAAAACGTGTTTCTCGCATTAAATATCTCGAAACGAGCGATCTCGATGATTCTGCATACTTCGGACAGAAGTCTCATCAAGATTATCGTAGAAAATGCATATCTCAGCTTGAAACCCGACGAAAACCAAAATATCGCAGGTTCTGCATATCAAACCAACTGTGAAGTGGTGAAAACACCGGATAAGGTTTTTCTCGCATTAACTAGCTCGAAAAGAGCGATCTCGATGTTTCAGCATACTTCGGACAGAAGTCTCACCAAGCTTATCGTAGAAAATGCATATCTCAGCTTGAAACCCGACGAAAACCAAAATATCTCCGGTTCTGCATATCCAACGCACTGTGGAGTGGTGAAAACACCAGATAACGTGTTTCTCGCATTAAATAGCTCGAAACGAGCGATCTCGATGTTTCAGCATACTTCGGACAGAAGTCTCACCAAGATTATCGCAGAAAATGCATATCTCAGCTTGAAACCCCACGAAAACCAAGATGTCGCTGGTACTGCATATCCAACGCACTGTGGAGTGGTGAAAACACCAGATAACGTGTTTCTCGCATTAAATAGCTCGAAACGAGCTATCTCGATGACTCTGCATACTTCGGACAGAAGTCTCAACAAGATTATCGCAGAAAATGCATATCTCAGCTTGAAACCGCACGAAAGCCAAGATATCGCTGGTTCTGCAGATCAAACGCACTGTGGAGTGGTGAAAACACCGGATAAGGTTTTTCTCGCATTAACTAGCTCGAAAAGAGCGATCTCCATGTTTCAGCATACTTCGGACAGAAGTCTCACCAAGATTATCGTAAAAAATGCATATCTCAGCTTGAAACCCCACGAAAGCCAAGATATCGCTGGTTCAGCATATCAAACGCACTGTGGAGTGGTGAACACCCCAGAAAACGTGTTTCTCGCATTAAATAGCTCGAAACGAGCGATCTCGATGATTCTGCATACTTCGGCCAGAAGTCTCAACAAGATTATCGCAGAAAATGCATATCTCAGCTTGAAACTCCACGAAAACCAAGATATCTACTGTTCTGCATATTAAACGCACTGTGGAGTGGTGAAAACACCAGATAACGTGTTTCTCGCACTAACTAGCTCGAAAAGAGCGATCTCGATGATTCAGCATACTTCGGACAGAAGTCTCATCAAGATTATCGTAGAAAATGCATATCTCAGCATGAAACCCGACGAAAACCAAAATATCGCAGGTTCTGCATATCAAACCAACTGTGAAGTGGTGAAAACACCAGATAACGTGTTTCTCGCATTAAATAGCTCGAAAAGTGCGATCTCGATGATTCTGCATACTTCGGACAGAAGTCTCACCAAAATTATCGTAAAAAATGCATATCTCAGCTTGAAACCCCACGAAAACCAAGATGTCGCTGGTACTGCATATCCAACGCACTGTGGAGTGGTGAAAACACCAGATAACGTGTTTCTCGCATTAAATAGCTCGAAACGAGCTATCTCGATGACTCTGCATACTTCGGACAGAAGTCTCACCAAGATTATCGTAGAAAATGCATATCTCAGCTTGAAACCCGACGAAAACCAAAATATCTCCGGTTCTGCATATCCAACGCACTGTGGAGTGGTGAAAACACCAGAAAACGTGTTTCTCGCATTAAATATCTCGAAACGAGCGATCTCGATGATTCTGCATACTTCGGACAGAAGTCTCACCAAAATTATCGTAAAAAATGCATATCTCAGCTTGAAACCCCACGAAAACCAAGATATCGCTGTGTTCAGCATATCAAACGCACTGTGGAGTGGTGAACACCCCAGAAAACGTGTTTCTCGCATTAAATGGCTTGAATAGAGCGATCTCGATGATTCTTCATACTTCGGACAGAAGTCTCAACAAGATTATCGCAGAAAATGCATGTCTCAGCTTGAAACCCCACGAAAACCAAGATATCGCCGGTTCTGCATATTAAACGCACTGTGGAGTGGTGAAAACACCAGATAACGTGTTTCTCGCTTTAAATAGCTCGAAACGAGCGATCTCGAAGATTCTGAATACTTCTGACAGAAGTCTCATCAAGATTATCGTAGAAAATGCATATCTCAGCTTGAAACCCGACGAAAACCAAAATATCGCAGGTTCTGCATATCAAACCAACTGTGAAGTGGTGAAAACACCGGATAAGGTTTTTCTCGCATTAACTAGCTCGAAAAGAGCGATCTCGATGTTTCAGCATACTTCGGACAGAAGTCTCACCAAGATTATCGCAGAAAATGCATATCTCAGCTTGAAACCCCACGAAAACCAAGATGTCGCTGGTACTGCATATCCAACGCACTGTGGAGTGGTGAAAACACCAGATAACGTGTTTCTCGCATTAAATAGCTCGAAACGAGCTATCTCGATGACTCTGCATACTTCGGACAGCAGTCTCAACAAGATTATCGCAGAAAATGCATATCTCAGCTTGAAACCGCACGAAAGCCAAGATATCGCTGGTTCTGCAGATCAAACGCACTGTGGAGTGGTGAAAACACCGGATAAGGTTTTTCTCGCATTAACTAGCTCGAAAAGAGCGATCTCCATGTTTCAGCATACTTCGGACAGAAGTCTCACCAAGATTATCGTAAAAAATGCATATCTCAGCTTGAAACCCCACGAAAGCCAAGATATCGCTGGTTCAGCATATCAAACGCACTGTGGAGTGGTGAACACCCCAGAAAACGTGTTTCTCGCATTAAATAGCTCGAAACGAGCGATCTCGATGATTCTGCATACTTCGGCCAGAAGTCTCAACAAGATTATCGCAGAAAATGCATATCTCAGCTTGAAACTCCACGAAAACCAAGATATCTACTGTTCTGCATATTAAACGCACTGTGGAGTGGTGAAAACACCAGATAACGTGTTTCTCGCACTAACTAGCTCGAAAAGAGCGATCTCGATGATTCAGCATACTTCGGACAGAAGTCTCATCAAGATTATCGTAGAAAATGCATATCTCAGCATGAAACCCGACGAAAACCAAAATATCGCAGGTTCTGCATATCAAACCAACTGTGAAGTGGTGAAAACACCAGATAACGTGTTTCTCGCATTAAATAGCTCGAAAAATGCGATCTCGATGATTCTGCATACTTCTAACAGAAGTCTCACCAAGATTATCGCAGAAAATGCATATCTCTGCTTGAAACCCCACGAAAACCAAGATATCTACTGTTCTGCATATCCAACGAACTGTGGAGTGGCGAAAACACCAGAAAACGTGTTTCTCGCATTAAATAGATCGAAAAGAGCGCTCTCGATGTTTCTGCATTCTTCGGACAGATGTTTCACCAAGCTTATCGTAGAAAATGCATATCTCAGCTTGAAACCCGACGAAAACCAAAATATCTCCGGTTCTGCATATCAAACGCACTGTGGAGTGGTGAAAACACCAGATAACGTGTTTCTCGCACTAACTAGCTCGAAAAGAGCGATCTCGATGATTCAGCATACCACGGACAGAAGACTCACCAAGATTATCGCAGAAAATGCATAACTCAGCTTGAAACCCCACGAAAACCACGATATCGCCGGTTCTGCATATCAAACGCACTGTGGAGTGGTGAAAACATCAGATAACGTGTTTCTCGCATTAAATAGCTCGAAACGAGCGATGTCGATGAATTTGCATACTTCGGACAGAAGTCTCACCAATATTACCGTAAAAAATGCATATCTCAGCTTGAAACCCCACGAATACCAAGATATCGCTGTGTTCAGCATATCAAACGCACTGCGGAGTGGTTAAATCCCTCGAAAACGTGTTTCTCGCATTAAATAGCTCGAAAAGTGCGATCTCGATGATTCTGCATACTTCTAACAGAAGTCTCACCAAGATTATCGCAGAAAATGCATATCTCTGCTTGAAACCCCACGAAAACCAAGATATCTACTGTTCTGCATATCCAACGAACTGTGGAGTGGTGAAAACCCCAGAAAACGTGTTTCTCGCATTAAATAGCTCGACAAGTGCGACCTCGATGATTCTGCATACTTCGGACAGAAGTCTCACCAAGATTATCGCAGAAAATGCATATCTGAGCTTGAAACCCCACGAAAACCAAGATATCGTCGGTTCTGCATATCATACGCACTGTGGAGTGGTGAAAACACCAGATAACGTGTTTTTCGCATTAAATAGCTCGAAACGAGCGATCTCGATGATTAAGCATACTTCGGACAGAAGTCTCACCAAGCTTATCGTAGAAAATGCATATCTCAGCTTGAAACCCGACGAAAACCAAAATATCTCCGGTTCTGCATATCCAACGCACTGTGGAGTGGTGAAAACACCAGAAAACGTGTTTCTCGCATTAAATATCTCGAAACGAGCGATCTCGATGATTCTGCATACTTCGGACAGAAGTCTCATCAAGATTATCGTAGAAAATGCATATCTCAGCTTGAAACCCGACGAAAACCAAAATATCGCAGGTTCTGCATATCAAACCAACTGTGAAGTGGTGAAAACACCGGATAAGGTTTTTCTCGCATTAACTAGCTCGAAAAGAGCGATCTCGATGTTTCAGCATACTTCGGACAGAAGTCTCACCAAGCTTATCGTAGAAAATGCATATCTCAGCTTGAAACCCGACGAAAACCAAAATATCTCCGGTTCTGCATATCCAACGCACTGTGGAGTGGTGAAAACACCAGATAACGTGTTTCTCGCATTAAATAGCTCGAAACGAGCGATCTCGATGTTTCAGCATACTTCGGACAGAAGTCTCACCAAGATTATCGCAGAAAAAGCATATCTCAGCTTGAAACCCCACGAAAACCAAGATGTCGCTGGTACTGCATATCCAACGCACTGTGGAGTGGTGAAAACACCAGATAACGTGTTTCTCGCATTAAATAGCTCGAAACGAGCTATCTCGATGACTCTGCATACTTCGGACAGAAGTCTCAACAAGATTATCGCAGAAAATGCATATCTCAGCTTGAAACCGCACGAAAGCCAAGATATCGCTGGTTCTGCAGATCAAACGCACTGTGGAGTGGTGAAAACACCGGATAAGGTTTTTCTCGCATTAACTAGCTCGAAAAGAGCGATCTCCATGTTTCAGCATACTTCGGACAGAAGTCTCACCAAGATTATCGTAAAAAATGCATATCTCAGCTTGAAACCCCACGAAAGCCAAGATATCGCTGGTTCAGCATATCAAACGCACTGTGGAGTGGTGAACACCCCAGAAAACGTGTTTCTCGCATTAAATAGCTCGAAACGAGCGATCTCGATGATTCTGCATACTTCGGCCAGAAGTCTCAACAAGATTATCGCAGAAAATGCATATCTCAGCTTGAAACTCCACGAAAACCAAGATATCTACTGTTCTGCATATTAAACGCACTGTGGAGTGGTGAAAACACCAGATAACGTGTTTCTCGCACTAACTAGCTCGAAAAGAGCGATCTCGATGATTCAGCATACTTCGGACAGAAGTCTCATCAAGATTATCGTAGAAAATGCATATCTCAGCATGAAACCCGACGAAAACCAAAATATCGCAGGTTCTGCATATCAAACCAACTGTGAAGTGGTGAAAACACCAGATAACGTGTTTCTCGCATTAAATAGCTCGAAAAGTGCGATCTCGATGATTCTGCATACTTCGGACAGAAGTCTCACCAAAATTATCGTAAAAAATGCATATCTCAGCTTGAAACCCCACGAAAACCAAGATATCGCTGTGTTCAGCATATCAAACGCACTGTGGAGTGGTGAACACCCCAGAAAACGTGTTTCTCGCATTAAATAGCTTGAATAGAGCGATCTCGATGATTCTTCATACTTCGGACAGAAGTCTCAACAAGATTATCGCAGAAAATGCATATCTCAGCTTGAAACCCCACGAAAACCAAGATATCGCCGGTTCTGCATATCAAACGCACTGTGGAGTGGTGAAAACACCGGATAAGGTTTTTCTCGCATTAACTAGCTCGAAAAGAGCGATCTCGATGTTTCAGCATACTTCGGACAGAAGTCTCACCAAGATTATCGCAGAAAATGCATATCTCAGCTTGAAACCCCACGAAAACCAAGATGTCGCTGGTACTGCATATCCAACGCGCTGTGGAGTGGTGAAAACACCAGATAACGTGTTTCTCGCATTAAATAGCTCAAAACGAGCGATCTCGATGACTCTGCATACTTCGGACAGAAGTCTCAACAAGATTATCGCAGAAAATGCATATCTCAGCTTGAAACCCCACGAAAACCAAGATATCGCTGTGTTCAGCATATCAAACGCACTGTGGAGTGGTGAACACCCCAGAAAACGTGTTTCTCGCATTAAATAGCTTGAATAGAGCGATCTCGATGATTCTTCATACTTCGGACAGAAGTCTCACCAAGATTATCGTAAAAAATGCATATCTCAGCTTGAAACCCCACGAAAGCCAAGATATCGCTGGTTCTGCAGATCAAACGCACTGTGGAGTGGTGAAAACACCGGATAAGGTTTTTCTCGCATTAACTAGCTCGAAAAGAGCGATCTCCATGTTTCAGCATACTTCGGACAGAAGTCTCACCAAGCTTATCGTAGAAAATGCATATCTCAGCTTGAAACCCGACGAAAACCAAAATATCTCCGGTTCTGCATATCCAACGCACTGTGGAGTGGTGAAAACACCAGAAAACGTGTTTCTCGCATTAAATATCTCGAAACGAGCGATCTCGATGATTCTGCATACTTCGGACAGAAGTCTCACCAAAATTATCGTAAAAAATGCATATCTCAGCTTGAAACCCCACGAAAACCAAGATATCGCTGTGTTCAGCATATCAAACGCACTGTGGAGTGGTGAACACCCCAGAAAACGTGTTTCTCGCATTAAATGGCTTGAATAGAGCGATCTCGATGATTCTTCATACTTCGGACAGAAGTCTCAAAAAGATTATCGCAGAAAATGCATGTCTCAGCTTGAAACCCCACGAAAACCAAGATATCGCCGGTTCTGCATATTAAACGCACTGTGGAGTGGTGAAAACACCAGATAACGTGTTTCTCGCTTTAAATAGCTCGAAACGAGCGATCTCGAAGATTCTGAATACTTCTGACAGAAGTCTCATCAAGATTATCGTAGAAAATGCATATCTCAGCTTGAAACCCGACGAAAACCAAAATATCGCAGGTTCTGCATATCAAACCAACTGTGAAGTGGTGAAAACACCGGATAAGGTTTTTCTCGCATTAACTAGCTCGAAAAGAGCGATCTCGATGTTTCAGCATACTTCGGACAGAAGTCTCACCAAGATTATCGCAGAAAATGCATATCTCAGCTTGAAACCCCACGAAAACCAAGATGTCGCTGGTACTGCATATCCAACGCACTGTGGAGTGGTGAAAACACCAGATAACGTGTTTCTCGCATTAAATAGCTCGAAACGAGCTATCTCGATGACTCTGCATACTTCGGACAGCAGTCTCAACAAGATTATCGCAGAAAATGCATATCTCAGCTTGAAACCGCACGAAAGCCAAGATATCGCTGGTTCTGCAGATCAAACGCACTGTGGAGTGGTGAAAACACCGGATAAGGTTTTTCTCGCATTAACTAGCTCGAAAAGAGCGATCTCCATGTTTCAGCATACTTCGGACAGAAGTCTCACCAAGATTATCGTAAAAAATGCATATCTCAGCTTGAAACCCCACGAAAGCCAAGATATCGCTGGTTCAGCATATCAAACGCACTGTGGAGTGGTGAACACCCCAGAAAACGTGTTTCTCGCATTAAATAGCTCGAAACGAGCGATCTCGATGATTCTGCATACTTCGGCCAGAAGTCTCAACAAGATTATCGCAGAAAATGCATATCTCAGCTTGAAACTCCACGAAAACCAAGATATCTACTGTTCTGCATATTAAACGCACTGTGGAGTGGTGAAAACACCAGATAACGTGTTTCTCGCACTAACTAGCTCGAAAAGAGCGATCTCGATGATTCAGCATACTTCGGACAGAAGTCTCATCAAGATTATCGTAGAAAATGCATATCTCAGCATGAAACCCGACGAAAACCAAAATATCGCAGGTTCTGCATATCAAACCAACTGTGAAGTGGTGAAAACACCAGATAACGTGTTTCTCGCATTAAATAGCTCGAAAAATGCGATCTCGATGATTCTGCATACTTCTAACAGAAGTCTCACCAAGATTATCGCAGAAAATGCATATCTCTGCTTGAAACCCCACGAAAACCAAGATATCTACTGTTCTGCATATCCAACGAACTGTGGAGTGGCGAAAACACCAGAAAACGTGTTTCTCGCATTAAATAGATCGAAAAGAGCGCTCTCGATGTTTCTGCATTCTTCGGACAGATGTTTCACCAAGCTTATCGTAGAAAATGCATATCTCAGCTTGAAACCCGACGAAAACCAAAATATCTCCGGTTCTGCATATCAAACGCACTGTGGAGTGGTGAAAACACCAGATAACGTGTTTCTCGCACTAACTAGCTCGAAAAGAGCGATCTCGATGATTCAGCATACCACGGACAGAAGACTCACCAAGATTATCGCAGAAAATGCATAACTCAGCTTGAAACCCCACGAAAACCACGATATCGCCGGTTCTGCATATCAAACGCACTGTGGAGTGGTGAAAACATCAGATAACGTGTTTCTCGCATTAAATAGCTCGAAACGAGCGATGTCGATGAATTTGCATACTTCGGACAGAAGTCTCACCAATATTACCGTAAAAAATGCATATCTCAGCTTGAAACCCCACGAATACCAAGATATCGCTGTGTTCAGCATATCAAACGCACTGCGGAGTGGTTAAATCCCTCGAAAACGTGTTTCTCGCATTAAATAGCTCGAAAAGTGCGATCTCGATGATTCTGCATACTTCTAACAGAAGTCTCACCAAGATTATCGCAGAAAATGCATATCTCTGCTTGAAACCCCACGAAAACCAAGATATCTACTGTTCTGCATATCCAACGAACTGTGGAGTGGTGAAAACCCCAGAAAACGTGTTTCTCGCATTAAATAGCTCGACAAGTGCGACCTCGATGATTCTGCATACTTCTAACAGAAGTCTCACCAAGATTATCGCAGAAAATGCATATCGCTGCTTGAAACACCACGAAAACCAAGATATCTACTGTTCTGCATATCAAACGCACTGTGGAGTGGTGAAAACACCAGATAACGTGTTTCTCGCACTAACTAGCTCGAAAAGAGCGATCTCGATGATTCAGCATACTTCGGACAGAAGTCTCACCAAAATTATCGCAAGAAAATGCATATCTCAGCTTGAAACCTCACGAAAACCAAGATATCGGCGGTTCTGCATATCAAACGCACTGTGGAGTGGTGAAAACACCAGATATCGTGTTTCTCGCATTAAGTAGCTCGAAACGAGCGATCTCGATGATTCTGCATACTTCGGACAGAAGTCTCACCAAAATTATCGTAAAAAATACATATCTCAGCTTGAAACCCCACGAAAACCAAGATATCGCCGGTTCTGCATATCATACGCACTGTGGAGTGGTGAAAACACCCGATAACGTGATTCTCGCATTAAATAGCTCGAAACGAGCGATCTCGATGATTCTGCATACTTCGGACAGAAGTCTCACCAAAATTATCGTAAAAAATGCATATCTCTGCTTGAAACCCCACGAAAACCAAGATATCTACTGTTCTGCATATCCAACGAACTGTGGAGTGGTGAAAACCCCAGAAAACGTGTTTCTCGCATTAAATAGCTCGACAAGTGCGACCTCGATGATTCTGCATACTTCTAACAGAAGTCTCACCAAGATTATCGTAGAAAATGCATATCGCTGCTTGAAACACCACGAAAACCAAGATATCTACTGTTCTGCATATCAAACGCACTGTGGAGTGGTGAAAACACCAGATAACGTGTTTCTCGCACTAACTAGCTCGAAAAGAGCGATCTCGATGATTCAGCATACCACGGACAGAAGACTCACCAAGATTATCGCAGAAAATGCATAACTCAGCTTGAAACCCCACGAAAACCACGATATCGCCGGTTCTGCATATCAAACGCACTGTGGAGTGGTGAAAACATCAGATAACGTGTTTCTCGCATTAAATAGCTCGAAACGAGCGATGTCGATGAATTTGCATACTTCGGACAGAAGTCTCACCAATATTACCGTAAAAAATGCATATCTCAGCTTGAAACCCCACGAATACCAAGATATCGCTGTGTTCAGCATATCAAACGCACTGCGGAGTGGTTAAATCCCTCGAAAACGTGTTTCTCGCATTAAATAGCTCGAAAAGTGCGATCTCGATGATTCTGCATACTTCTAACAGAAGTCTCACCAAGATTATCGCAGAAAATGCATATCTCTGCTTGAAACCCCACGAAAACCAAGATATCTACTGTTCTGCATATCCAACGAACTGTGGAGTGGTGAAAACCCCAGAAAACGTGTTTCTCGCATTAAATAGCTCGACAAGTGCGACCTCGATGATTCTGCATACTTCTAACAGAAGTCTCACCAAGATTATCGCAGAAAATGCATATCGCTGCTTGAAACACCACGAAAACCAAGATATCTACTGTTCTGCATATCAAACGCACTGTGGAGTGGTGAAAACACCAGATAACGTGTTTCTCGCACTAACTAGCTCGAAAAGAGCGATCTCGATGATTCAGCATACTTCGGACAGAAGTCTCACCAAAATTATCGCAAGAAAATGCATATCTCAGCTTGAAACCTCACGAAAACCAAGATATCGGCGGTTCTGCATATCAAACGCACTGTGGAGTGGTGAAAACACCAGATATCGTGTTTCTCGCATTAAGTAGCTCGAAACGAGCGATCTCGATGATTCTGCATACTTCGGACAGAAGTCTCACCAAAATTATCGTAAAAAATACATATCTCAGCTTGAAACCCCACGAAAACCAAGATATCGCCGGTTCTGAATATCATACGCACTGTGGAGTGGTGAAAACACCCGATAACGTGATTCTCGCATTAAATAGCTCGAAACGAGCGATCTCGATGATTCTGCATACTTCGGACAGAAGTCTCACCAAAATTATCGTAAAAAATGCATATCTCAGCTTGAAACCCCACGAAAACCAAGATATCGCCGGTTCTGCATATCATACGCACTGTGGAGTGGTGAAAACACCAGATAACGTGTTTCTCGCATTAAATAGCTCGAAAAGTGCGATCTCGATGATTCTGCATACTTCGGACAGAAGTCTCAACAAGATTATCGCAGAAAATGCATATTTCAGCTTGAAACCCCACGAAAACCAAGATATCTACTGTTCTGCATATCAAACGCACTGTGGAGTGGTGAAAACACCAGATAATGTGTTTCTCGCACTAACTAGCTCGAAAAGAGCGATCTCGATGATTCAGCATACTTCGGACAGAAGTCTCACCAAGATTATCGTAAAAAATGCATATCTCAGCTTGAAACCCCACGAAAGCCAAGATATCGATGGTTCTGCATATCCAAAATACTGTGGAGTGGTGAAAACACCAGATAACGTGTTTCTTGCATTAAATAGCTCGAAACGAGCGATCTCGATGATTCTGCTTACTTCGGACAGAAGTCTCAACAAGATTATCGCAGAAAATGCATATCTCAGCTTGAAACCCCACGAAAACCAAGATATCTCCGGTTCTGCATATCAAACGCACTGTGGAGTGGTGAAAACACCCGATAACGTGATTCTCGCATTAAATAGCTCGAAACGAGCGATCTCGATGATTCTGCATACTTCGGACAGAAGTCTCAAAAAGATTATCGCAGAAAATGCATATTTCAGCTTGAAACCACACGAAAACCAAGATATCTACTGTTCTGCATATCAAACGCACTGTGGAGTGGTGAAAACACCAGATAATGTGTTTCTCGCACTAACTAGCTCGAAAAGAGCGATCTCGATGATTCAGCATACTTCGGACAGAAGTCTCACCAAGATTATCGTAAAAAATGCATATCTCAGCTTGAAACCCCACGAAAGCCAAGATATCGATGGTTCTGCATATCCAAAATACTGTGGAGTGGTGAAAACACCAGATAACGTGTTTCTCGCATTAAATAGCTCGAAACGAGCGATCTCGATGATTCTGCTTACTTCGGACAGAAGTCTCAACAAGATTATCGCAGAAAATGCATATCTCAGCTTGAAACCCCACGAAAACCAAGATATCTCCGGTTCTGCATATCCAACGAACTGTGGAGTGGTGAAAACCCCAGAAAACGTGTTTCTCGCATTAAATAGCTCGAAAAGAGCGCTCTCGACGTTTCTGCATACTTCG
This sequence comes from Anthophora plumipes, assembly GCA_951804975.1. NCBI lineage: Eukaryota > Metazoa > Arthropoda > Insecta > Hymenoptera > Apidae > Anthophora > Anthophora plumipes. The sequence goes on from CATORF010000226.1 coordinate 74,922, forward strand.
GACAGATGTTTCACCAAGCTTATCGTAGAAAATGCATATCTCAGCTTGAAACCCAACGAAAACCAAAATATCTGCGGTTCTGCATATCCAACGCACTGTGGAGTGGTGAAAACACCAGATAACGTGTTTGTCGCATTAAATTGCTCGAATAGAGCGATCTCGATGATTCTGCATACTTCGGACAGAAGTCTCACCAAGATTATCGCAGGAAATGCATATCTCAGCTTGAAACCCCACGAAAACCAAGATATCTCCGGTTCTGCATATCCAACGAACAGTGGAGTGGTGAAAACCCCAGAAAACGAGTTTCTCGCATTTAATAGCTCGAAAAGAGCGCTCTCGATGTTTCTGCATACTTCGGACAGATGTTTCACCAAGATTATCGTAGAAAATGCATATCTCGGCTTGAAACCCGACGAAAACCGATATATCTCCGGTTCTGCACATCAAACGTACCGTGGAGTGGTGAAAACACCAGAAAACGTGTTTCGCGCATTAAGTAGCTCGAAAAGAGCGTTCTCGAAGATTCTGCATAATTCTGACTGAAGTCTCACCAATATTATCGTCGAAAATGCATATCTCAGCTTGAAACCCGACGAAAACCAAAATATCTCCGGTTCTGCATATCCAACGCACTGTGGAGTGGTAAAAACACCAGATAAGGTGTTTCTCGCATTAAGTAGCTCGAAACGAGCGATCTCGATGATTCTGCATACTTCGGACAGAGGTCTCAACAAGATTATCGCAGGAAATGCATATCTCAGCTTGAAACCCCACGAAAACCAAGATATCTCCGGTTCTGCATATCCAACGAACTGTGGAGTGGTGAAAACCCCAGAAAACGAGTTTCTCGCATTTAATAGCTCGAAAAGAGCGCTCTCGATGTTTCTGCATACTTCGGACAGATGTTTCACCACGATTATCGTAGAAAATGCATATCTCGGCTTGAAACCCGACGAAAACCGATATATCTCCGGTTCTGCACATCAAACGTACCGTGGAGTGGTGAAAACACCAGAAAACGTGTTTCGCGGATTAAGTAGCTCGAAAAGAGCGTTCTCGAAGATTCTGCATAATTCTGACTGAAGTCTCACCAATATTATCGTCGAAAATGCATATCTCAGCTTGAAACCCGACGAAAACCAAAATATCTCCGGTTCTGCATATCCAACGCACTGTGGAGTGGTAAAAACACCAGATAAGGTGTTTCTCGCATTAAGTAGCTCGAAACGAGCGATCTCGATGATTCTGCATACTTCGGACAGAAGTCTCAACAAGATTATCGCAGAAAATGCATATCTCAGCTTGAAACCCCACGAAAACCAAGATATCTCCGGTTCTGCATATCCAACGAACTGTGGAGTGGTGAAAACCCCAGAAAACGAGTTTCTCGCATTAAATAGCTCGAAAAGATCGCTCTCGATGTTTCTGCATACTTCGGACAGATGTTTCACCTAGATTATCGTAGAAAATGCATATCCCAGCTTGAAACCCGACGAAAACCGATATATCTCCGGTTCTGCACATCAAACGTACCGTGGAGTGGTGAAAACACCAGAAAACGTGTTTCGCGCATTAAGTAGCTCGAGAAGAGCGTTCTCGAAGATTCTGCATAATTCTGACAGAAGTCTCACCATGATTGTCGCAGAAAATGCCTATCTCAGCTTGAAACCCCACGAAAACCAAGATATCGCTGGTTCTGCATGTCAAACGCACTGTGGAGTGGTGAAAACACCAGATAACATGTTTCTCGCATTAAATAACTCGAAAAAAGCGATCTAGATGATTCTGCATACTTCGGACAGAAGTCTCACCAAGATTATCGCAGGAAATGCATATCTCAGCTTGAAACCCGACGAAATTCAAAATATCTCCGGTTCTGCATATCCAACGCACTGTGGAGTAGGTGAAAACACCAGATAACGTGTTTCTCGCATTAAATAGCTCGAATAGAGCGATCTCGATGATTCTGCTTACTTCGGACAGAAGTCTCAACAAGATTATCGCAGAAAATGCATATCTCAGCTTGAAACCCCATGAAAACCAAGATATCTCCGGTTCTGCATATCCAACGAACTGTGGAGTGGTGAAAACCCCAGAAAACGTGTTTCTCGCATTAAATAGCTCGAAAAGAGCGCTCTCGACGTTTCTGCATACTTCTGACAGATGTTTCACCAAGCTTATCGTAGAAAATGCATATCTCAGCTTGAAACCCAACGAAAACCAAAATATCTGCGGTTCTGCATATCCAACACACTGTGGAGTGGTAAAAACACCAGATAACGTGTTTGTCGCATTAAATAGCTCGAATAGAGCGATCTCGATGATTCTGCATACTTCGGACAGAAGTCTCACCAAGATTATCGCAGGAAATGCATATCTCAGCTTGAAACCCCACGAAAACCAAGATATCTCCGGTTCTGCATATCCAACGAACTGTGGAGTGGTGAAAACCCCAGAAAACGAGTTTCTCGCATTTAATAGCTCGAAAAGAGCGCTCTCGATGTTTCTGCATACTTCGGACAGATGTTTCACCAAGATTATCGTAGAAAATGCATATCTCGGCTTGAAACCCCACGAAAACCAAGATATCTCCGGTTCTGCACATCAAACGTACCGTGGAGTGGTGAAAACACCAGAAAACGTGTTTCGTGCATTAAGTAGCTCGAAAACAGCGATCTAGACGATTCTGCATACTTCTGACTGAAGTCTCACCAATATTATCGCAGAAAATGCATATCTCAGCTTGAAACCACACGAAAACCAAGATATCGCCGGTTCTGCATATCATACGCACTGTGGAGTGGTGAAAACACCAGATAACGTGTTTCTCGCATTAAATAGCTCGAAAAGTGCGATCTCGATGATTCTGCATACTTCGGACAGAAGTCTCAACAAGATTATCGCAGAAAATGCATATCTCAGCTTGAAACCCCACGAAAGCCAAGATATCGATGGTTCTGCATATCCAAAATACTGTGGAGTGGTGAAAACACCAGATAACGTGTTTCTCGCATTAAATAGCTCGAAACGAGCGATCTCGATGATTCTGCTTACTTCGGACAGATGTTTCACCAAGCTTATCGTAGAAAATGCATATCTCAGCTTGAAACCCAACGAAAACCAAAATATCTGCGGTTCTGCATATCCAACGCACTGTGGAGTGGTAAAAACACCAGATAACGTGTTTGTCGCATTAAATAGCTCGAATAGAGCGATCTCGATGATTCTGCATACTTCGGACAGAAGTCTCACCAAGATTATCGCAGGAAATGCATATCTCAGCTTGAAACCCCACGAAAACCAAGATATCTCCGGTTCTGCATATCCAACGAACTGTGGAGTGGTGAAAACCCCAGAAAACGAGTTTCTCGCATTAAATAGCTCGAAAAGAGCGCTCTCGATGTTTCTGCATACTTCGGACAGATGTTTCACCAAGATTATCGTAGAAAATGCATATCACAGCTTGAAACCCGACGAAAACCGATATATCTCCGGTTCTGCACATCAAACGTACCGTGGAGTGGTGAAAACACCAGAAAACGTGTTTCGCGCATTAAGTAGCTCGAAAAGAGAGTTCTCAAAGATTCTGCATAATTCTGACAGAAGTCTCACCAGGATTATCGTAGAAAATGCATATCTCAGCTTGAAACCCGACAGAAACCAAGATATCTCCGGTTCTGCATGTCAAACGTACTGTGGAGTGGTGAAAACACCAGAAAACGTGTTTCGTGCATTAAGTAGCTCAAAAAGAGCGATCTAGATGATTCTGCATACTTCTGACTGAAGTCTCACCAATATTATCGCAGAAAATGGTTATCTCATCATGAAACCCCACGAAAACCAAGATATCGCTCGTTCTGCATATCCAACGAACTGTGGAGTGGTGATAACCCCAGAAAACGAGATTCTCGCATTAAATAGCTCAAAAAGAGCGCTCTCGATGTTTCTGCATACTTCGGACAGATGTTTCACCAAGATTATCGTAGAAAATGCATATCCCAGCTTGAAACCCGACGAAAACCGATATATCTCCGGTTCTGCACATCAAACGTACCGTGGAGTGGTGAAAACACCAGAAAACGTGTTTCGCGCATTAAGTAGATCGAGACGAGCGTTCTCGAAGATTCTGCATAATTCTGACAGAAGTCTCACCAGGATTATCGTAGAAAATGCATATCTCAGCTTGAAACCCGACCGAAACCAAGATATCTCCGGTTCTGCATGTCAAACGTACTGTGGAGTGGTGAAAACACCAGAAAACGTGTTTCGTGCACTATGTAGCTCGAAAAGAGCGATCTAGATGATTCTGCATACTTCTGACTGAAGTCTCACCAATATTATCGCAGAAAATGCATATCTCATCATGAAACCCCACGAAAACCAAGATATCGCCGGTTCTGCATATCAAACGCACTGTGGAGTGGTGAAAACACCAGAAAACGTGCTTCTCGCATTAAGTAGCTCGAAAAGAGCGTTCTCGAAGTTCCTGCATACTTCTGACAGAAGTCTCACCAAGATTATCGTAGAAAATGCATATCTCAGCATGAAACCCGACGAAAACCGATATATCTCCGGTTCTGCACATCAAACGTACCGTGGAGTAGTGAAAACCCCAGAAAACGTGTTTCTCGCATTAAATAGCTCGAAAAGAGCGCTCTCGACGTTTCTGCATACTTCGGACAGATGTTTCACCAAGCTTATCGTAGAAAATGCATATCTCAGCTTGAAACCCAACGAAAACCAAAATATCTGCGGTTCTGCATATCCAACGCACTGTGGAGTGGTGAAAATACCAGATAACGTGTTTGTCGCATTAAATAGCTCGAATAGAGCGATATCGATGATTCTGCATACTTCGGACAGAAGTCTCACCAAGATTATCGCAGGAAATGCATATCTCAGCTTGAAACCCCACGAAAACCAAGATATCTCCGGTTCTGCATATCCAACGAACTGTGGAGTGGTGAAAACCCCAGATAACGAGTTTCTCGCATTAAATAGCTCGAAAAGTGCGCTCTCGATGTTTCTGCATACTTTGGACAGATGTTTCACCAAGATTATCGTAGAAAATGCATATCCCAGCTTGAAACCCGACGAAAACCGATATATCTCCGGTTCTGCACTTCAAACGTACCGTGGAGTGGTGAAAACAACAGAAAACGTGTTTCGTGCATTAAGTAGCTCGAAAAGAGCGATCTAGATGATTCTGCATACTTCTGACTGAAGTCTCACCAATATTATCGCAGAAAATGGTTGTCTCATCATGAAACCCCACGAAAGCCAAGATATCGATGGTTCTGCATATCCAAAATACTGTGGAGTGGTGAAAACACCAGATAACGTGTTTCTCGCATTAAATAGCTCGAAACGAGCGATCTCGATGATTCTGCTTACTTCGGACAGATGTTTCACCAAGCTTATCGTAGAAAATGCATATCTCAGCTTGAAACCCAACGAAAACCAAAATATCTGCGGTTCTGCATATCCAACGCACTGTGGAGTGGTAAAAACACCAGATAACGTGTTTGTCGCATTAAATAGCTCGAATAGAGCGATCTCGATGATTCTGCATACTTCGGACAGAAGTCTCACCAAGATTATCGCAGGAAATGCATATCTCAGCTTGAAACCCGACCGAAACCAAGATATCTCCGGTTCTGCACAACAAACGTACCGTGGAGTGGTGAAAACCCCAGATAACGAGTTTCTCGCATTAAATAGCTCGAAAAGTGCGCTCTCGATGTTTCTGCATACTTTGGACAGAAGTCTCACCAAGATTATCGTAGAAAATGCATATCTCAGCATGAAACCCGACGAAAACCGATATATCTCCGGTTCTGCACATCAAACGTACCGTGGAGTAGTGAAAACCCCAGAAAACGTGTTTCTCGCATTAAATAGCTCGAAAAGAGCGCTCTCGACGTTTCTGCATACTTCGGACAGATGTTTCACCAAGCTTATCGTAGAAAATGCATATCTCAGCTTGAAACCCAACGAAAACCAAAATATCTGCGGTTCTGCATATCCAACGCACTGTGGAGTGGTGAAAACACCAGATAACGTGTTTGTCGCATTAAATAGCTCGAATAGAGCGATATCGATGATTCTGCATACTTCGGACAGAAGTCTCACCAAGATTATCGCAGGAAATGCATATCTCAGCTTGAAACCCCACGAAAACCAAGATATCTCCGGTTCTGCATATCCAACGAACTGTGGAGTGGTGAAAACCCCAGATAACGAGTTTCTCGCATTAAATAGCTCGAAAAGTGCGCTCTCGATGTTTCTGCATACTTTGGACAGATGTTTCACCAAGATTATCGTAGAAAATGCATATCCCAGCTTGAAACCCGACGAAAACCGATATATCTCCGGTTCTGCACTTCAAACGTACCGTGGAGTGGTGAAAACAACAGAAAACGTGTTTCGTGCATTAAGTAGCTCGAAAAGAGCGATCTAGATGATTCTGCATACTTCTGACTGAAGTCTCACCAATATTATCGCAGAAAATGGTTGTCTCATCATGAAACCCCACGAAAGCCAAGATATCGATGGTTCTGCATATCCAAAATACTGTGGAGTGGTGAAAACACCAGATAACGTGTTTCTCGCATTAAATAGCTCGAAACGAGCGATCTCGATGATTCTGCTTACTTCGGACAGATGTTTCACCAAGCTTATCGTAGAAAATGCATATCTCAGCTTGAAACCCAACGAAAACCAAAATATCTGCGGTTCTGCATATCCAACGCACTGTGGAGTGGTAAAAACACCAGATAACGTGTTTGTCGCATTAAATAGCTCGAATAGAGCGATCTCGATGATTCTGCATACTTCGGACAGAAGTCTCACCAAGATTATCGCAGGAAATGCATATCTCAGCTTGAAACCCGACCGAAACCAAGATATCTCCGGTTCTGCACAACAAACGTACCGTGGAGTGGTGAAAACCCCAGAAAACGTGTTTCTCGCATTAAATAGCTCGAAAAGAGCGCTCTCGACGTTTCTGCATACTTCGGACAGATGTTTCACCAAGCTTATCGTAGAAAATGCATATCTCAGCTTGAAACCCAACGAAAACCAAAATATCTGCGGTTCTGCATATCCAACGCACTGTGGAGTGGTGAAAACACCAGATAACGTGTTTCGCGCATTAAGTAGCTCGAAAAGAGCGTTCTCGAAGATTCTGCATAATTCTGACTGAAGTCTCACCAATATTATCGTCGAAAATGCATATCTCAACTTGAAACCCGACGAAAACCAAAATATCTCCGGTTCTGCATATCCAACGCACTGTGGAGTGGTAAAAACACCAGATAAGGTGTTTCTCGCATTAAGTAGCTCGAAACGACCGATCTCGATGATTCTGCATACTTCGGACAGAAGTCTCAACAAGATTATCGCAGAAAATGCATATCTCAGCTTGAAACCCGACAGAAACCAAGATATCTCCGGTTCTGCATGTCAAACGTACTGTGGAGTGGTGAAAACACCAGAAAACGTGTTTCGTGCATTAAGTAGCTCGAAAAGAGCGATCTAGATGATTCTGCATACTTCTGACTGAAGTCTCACCAATATTATCGCAGAAAATGGTTATCTCATCATGAAACCCCACGAAAACCAAGATATCGCTGGTTCTGCATATCCAACGAACTGTGGAGTGGTGATAACCCCAGAAAACGAGTTTCTCCCATTAAATAGCTCGAAAAGAGCGCTCTCGATGTTTCTGCATACTTCGGACAGATGTTTCACCAAGATTATCGTAGAAAATGCATATCCCAGCTTGAAACCCGACGAAAACCGATATATCTCCGGTTCTGCACATCAAACGTACCGTGGAGTGGTGAAAACACCAGAAAACGTGTTTCGCGCATTAAGTAGCTCGAGACGAGCGTTCTCGAAGATTCTGCATAATTCTGACAGAAGTCTCACCAGGATTATCGTAGAAAATGCATATCTCAGCTTGAAACCCGACCGAATCCAAGATATCCCCGGTTCTGCCTGTCAAACGTACTGTGGAGATGTGAAAACACCAGAAAACGTGTTTCGTGCATTAAGTAGCTCGAAAAGAGCGATCTAGATGATTCTGCATCCTTCTGACTGAAGTCTCACCATTATTGTCGCAGAAAATGCATATCTCAGCTTGAAACCCCACGAAAACCAAGATGTCGCCGGTTCTGCATATCAAACGCACTGTGGAGTGGTCAAAACACCAGAAAACTTGTTTTTTCGCATTAAATAGCTCGAAACGAGCGATATCGATGATTCTGCATACTTCATACAGAAGTCTCACCAATATTATCGCAGAAAATGCATATCTCATCTTGAAACCCGACCGAAACCAAGATATCTCCGTTTCTGCATGTCAAACATACTGTGGAGTGGTGAATACAACAGAAAACGTGTTTCTCGCATTAAATAGCTCGAAAAGGGCGATCTAGATGATTCTGCACACTTGTCACAGAAGAATCATGAAGATTATCACTGAAAATGCATATCTCATCTGGAAACCCCACGAAAACCAAGATATCGCCGGATCTGCATATCAAACGCCCTGTGGAGTGCTGAAAACACCAGATAACGTGTTTCTCGCATTAAATAGCTCGAAAAGAGCGATATCGATGATTCTGCATACTTCATACAGAAGTCTCACCAATATTATCGCAGAAAATGCATATCTCAGCTTGAAACCCGACGAAAACCAAGATGTCGCCGGTTCTGCATATCAAACGCACTGTGGGGTGGTGAAAACACCAGAAAACGTGTTTCTCGCATTAATTATCTCGAAAAGAGCGATCTAGATGATTCTGCATACTTCTGACAGAGGACTCACCAAGATTATCGCCGAAAATGCATATCTCAGCTGGAAACCCCACGAAAACCAAGATATCGTCGGTTCTGCATATCAGACGCACTGTGGAGAGGTGATAACACCAGAAAACGTGTTACTCGCATTAACTAGCTCGAAAAGAGCGTTCTGGAAGATTCTGTATACTTCTCATAGATGAAACACAAAGATTATCGCAGAAAATGCATATTTCAGCTGGAAACCCCACGAAAACAAAGTTATCGGCGGCTCTACATATCAAACGCACTGTGGAGTGGTCAAAACACCAGAAAACTTGTTTTTTCGCATTAAATAGCTCGAAACGAGCGATCAAGATGATTCTGCATACTTCTGACTGAAGTCTCACCAATAGTATCGCAGAAAATGCATATCTCATCTAGAAACATCACGAAAATCAAGATGTCCCCGGTTCTGCATATCAGACGCACTGTGGAGTAGTGAAAACATCCAGATAACGTGTTTCTCGCATTAAATAGCTCGAATAGAGCGATTTCTGTGATTCTGCAAGCTTCTCACAGAAGAATATCCAAGATTATCGTAGAAAATGCATATCTGTTCTGGAAACCCAATGAAACCGAAGATATCGCCGTTTCCGCATATCAAACGCACTGTGGAGTGCTGAAAACACCAGAAAACGAGTTTTTCGCATTAAATAGCACGAAAACTGCGATTTCGGTGATTCTGCATACTTCTCACAGAAGAGTATCCAAGATTATCGCAGAAAATCCATGTCTCAGCTGGAAACCCCACGAAAACCAAGATATCGCCGGTTCTGCATATCAGCCCCACTGCGGAGTGGTGAAAACACCAGAAATCGTGTTACTCGCATTAACTAGCTCGAAAAGAGCGTTCTGCATGATTCTGCATACTTCTCGTAGATGAAACACAAAGATTATCGCAGAAAATGCATATTTCAGCTAGAAACATCACGAAAATCAAGATGTCCCCGGTTCTGCATATCAAACGCTCTGTGGAGTAGTGAAAACATCCAGATAACGTGTTTCTCGCATTAAATAGCTCGAATGGAGCGATTTCTGTGATTCTGCAAACCTCTCACAGAAGAATATCCAAGATTATCGTAGAAAATGCATATCTCATCTGGAAACCCAATGAAACCGAAGATATCGCCGTTTCCGCATATCAAACGCACTGTGGAGTGGTGAAAACACCAGAAAACGAGTTTTTCGCAATAAATAGCACGAAAACAGCGATTTCTCTGATTCTGCAAACTTCTCACAGAAGAATATCCAAGATTATCGTAGAAAATGCATGTCTCAGCTGGAAACCCCACGAAAACGAAGATATCGCAGTTTCGGCATTTCAAACTCACTGTGGAGTGGTGAAAACAACCAGATAACGTGTATCTCGCATCAAATATCTCGAAACGAGCGATCTAGATGATTCTGCATACTTCTGACTGAAGTATCACCAATATTATCGCAGAAAATACATATCTCAGCTTGAAACCTCACGAAAATCAAGATGTCGCCGGTTCAATATATCAAACGCACTGTGGAGTGGTCAATACACCAGATAACGTGTTTCTCGCATTAAATAGCTCGAAAAGAGATATCTCGATGATTCTGCATACTTCTGACAGATGTCGCACCAAGATTATCGCAGAAAATGCATACCTCAGGATGAAAACCGACGAAAACCAAGATTTCGCCATTTCTGCATATCAAACGCACTGTGGAGTGGTCAAAACACCAGATAACATGTTTCTCGCATTAAATAGCTCGAAAAGAGCGATTTCTGTGATTCTGCAAACTTCTCACAGAATAATATCCAAGATTATCGTAGAAAATGCATGTCTCATCTGGAAACCCTACGAAAACGAAGATATCGCAGTTTCGGCATATCAAACGCACTGTGGAGTGCTGAAAACACCATAAAACGTGTTTTTCGCATTCAATAGCACGAAAACTGCGATTTCGGTGATTCTGCATACTTCTGACTGATGTATCACCAATATTATCGCAGGAAATGCATATCTCAGCTTGAAACCTCACGGATATCAAGATATCGCCGGTTCAGCATATCGGACGCACTGCGGAGTGGTGAAAACACCTGAAATCGTGTTACTCGCATTAACTAGCTCGAAAAGAGCGTTCTGGATGGTTCTGCATACTTGTCGTAGATGAAACACAAAGATTATCGCAGAAAATGCATATCTCAGCTTGAAACCTCACGAAAATAAAGATGTCGCCGGTTCTGCATATCACACGCACTGTGGGGTGGTGAAAACACCAGAAAACGTGTTTCTCGCATTAAATAGCTCGAACAGAGCGTTCTAGATGATTCTGCATACTTCTGACAGAGGACTCACCAAGATTATCGCCGAAAATGCATATCTCAGCTGGAAACCCCACGAAGACCAAGATATCGCCGGTTCTGCATATCGTACGCACTGCGGAGTGGTGAAAACACCTGAAATCGTGTTACTCGCATTAACTAGCTCGAAAAGAGCGTTCTGGATGGTTCTGCATACTTCTCGTAGATGAAACATAAAGATTATCACAGAAAATGCATATCTCAGCTTGAAACCTCACGAAAATCAAGATGTCGCCGGTTCTGTATAACAAACGCACTGTGGAGTGGTGAAAACAACCAGATAACGTGTATCTCGCATTAAATAGATCGAAAAGAGCGATCTAGATGATTCTGCATACTTCTGACTGAAGTATCACCAATATTATCGCAGAAAATGCATATCTCAGCTTGAAACCCGACGAAAACCAAGATGTCGCCGGTTCTGCATATCAAACGCACTGAGGGGTGGTGAAAACACCAGAAAACGTGTTTCTCGCATTAAATAGCTCGAAAAGAGCGTTCTCGAAGATCCTGCATACTTCTGACCGAAGTCTCACCAAGATTATCGTAGAGAATGCATATCTCATCATGAAACCCCACGGTAACCAAGATGTCGCTGGTTCTGCATATCAAACGCACTGTGGAGAGGTGAAAACACCAGAAAACGTGTTTCTCGCATTAAGTAGCTCGAAAAGAGCGTTCTCGAAGATCCTGCATACTTCTGACAGAAGTGTCACCAAGATTATCGTAGGAAATGCATATCTCAGCTTGAAACCCGACGAAAACCGGTATATCTCCGGTTCTGCATGTCAAACGTACTGTGGAGTTGTGAAAACACCAGAAAACGTGATTCGTACATTAAGTAGCTCGAAAAGAGCGATCTAGATGATTCTGCATACTTCTGACTGAAGTCTCACCATGATTGTCGCAGAAAAAGCATATCTCAGCTAGAAACATCACGAAAATCAAGATGTCGCCGGTACTGCATATCAAACGCACTGTGGAGTGATCAATACACCAGATAACGTGTTTCTCGCAATAAATAGCTCGAAAAGAGCGCTCTCGATGTTTCTGCATACTTCGGACAGAAGTCTCAACAAGATTATCGCAGAAAATGCATATCTCATCATGAAACCCCACGAAAACCAAGATATCGCTGGTTCTGCATATCAAACGCACTGTGGAGTGGTGAAAACACCAGAAAACGTGTTTCTCGCATTAAGTAGCTCGAAAAGAGCGTTCTCGAAGATCCTGCATACTTCTGACCGAAGTCTCACCAAGATTATCGTAGAAAATGCATATCTCATCATGAAACCCCACGGTAACCAAGATGTCGCTGGTTCTGCATATCAAACGCACTGTGGAGTGGTGAAAACACCAGAAAACGTGTTTCTCGCATTAAGTAGCTTCTAAAAGAGCGTTCTCGAAGATCCTGCATACTTCTGACAGAAGTCTCACCAAGATTATCGTAGAAAATGCATATCTTAGCTTGAAACCCGACGAAAACCGATATATCTCCGGTTCTGCATGTCAAACGTACTGTGGAGTTGTGAAAACACCAGAAAACGTGTTTCGAACATTAAGTAGCTCGAAAAGAGCGATCTAGATGATTCTGCATACTTCTGACTGAAGTCTCACCATGATTGTCGCAGAAAAAGCATATCTCTGCTTGAAACCCCACGAAAACCAAGATATCGCTGGTTCTGCATGTCAAACGCACTGTGGAGTGGTGAAAACACCAGATAACCTGTTTCTCGCATTAAATAGCTCGAAAAAAGCGATCTAGATGATTCTGCATACTTCTGACTGAACTCTCACCAATATTATCGCAGAAAATGCATATCTCAGCTAGAAACATCACGAAAATCAAGATGTCGCCGGTTCTGCATATCAAACGCACTGTGGAGTGATCAATACACCAGATAACGTGTTTCTCGCAATAAATAGCTCGAAAAGAGCGCTCTCGATGTTACTGCATGCTTGGGACAGAAGTCTCAACAAGATTATCGCAGAAAATGCATATCTCATCATGAAACCCCACGAAAATCAAGATATCGCTGGTTCTGCATATCAAACGCACTGTGGAGTGGTGAAAACATCAGAAAACGTGTTTCTCGCATTAAGTAGCTCGAAAAGAGCGTTCTCGAAGATCCTGCATACTTCTGACAGAAGTCTCACCATGATTATCGTAGAAAATGCATATCTCAGCTTGAAACCCGACGAAAACCGATATATCTCCGGTTCTGCACATCAAACGTACCGTGGAGTGGTGAAAACACCAGAAAACGTGTTTCGCGCATTAAGTAGCTCGAAAAGAGCGTTCTCGAAGATCCTGCATACTTCTGACAGAAGTCTCACCAAGATTATCGTAGAAAATGCATATCTCAGCTTGAAACCCGACCGAAACCAAGGTATCTCCGGTTCTGCATGTCAAACGTACTGTGGAGTTGTGAAAACACCAGAAAACGTGTTTCGTACATTAAGTAGCTCGAAAAGACCGATCTAGATGATTCTGCATACTTCTGACTGAAGTCTCAACAAGATTATCGCAGAAAATGCATATCTCATCATGAAACCCCACGAAAACCAAGATATCGCTGGTTCTGCATATCAAACGCACTGTGGAGTAGTGAAAACACCAGAAAACGTGTTTCTCGCATTAAGTAGCTCGAAAAGAGCGTTCTCGAAGATCCTGCATACTTCTGACAGAAGTCTCACCAAGAGTATCTTAGAAAATGCATATCTCAGCTTGAAACCCGACGAAAACCGATATATCTCCGGTTCTGCACATCAAACGTACCGTGGAGTGGTGAAAACACCAGAAAACGTGTTTCGCGCATTAAGTAGCTCGAAAAGAGCGTTCTCGAAGATTCTGCATAATTCTGACAGAAGTCTCACTAGGATTATCGTAGAAAATGCATATCTCAGCTTGAAACCCGACCGAAACCGAGATATCTCCGGTTCTGCATGTCAAACGTACTGTGGAGTTGTGAAAACACCAGAAAACGTGTTTCGTGCATTAAGTACCTCGAAAAGAGCGATTCAGATGATTCTGCATACTTCTGACTGAAGTCTCACCATGATTGTCGCAGAAAATGCATATCTCAGCTTGAAACCCCACGAAAACCAAGATATCGCTGGTTCTGCATATCAAACGCACTGTGGAGTGGTGAAAACACCAGAAAACGTGTTTCTCGCATTAAGTAGCTCGAAAAGAGCGTTCTCGAAGATTCTGCATACTTCGGACAGAAGTCTCACCAAGATTATCGCAGGAAATGCATATCTCAGCTTGAAACCCGACGAAAATCAAAATATCTCCGGTTCTGCATATCCAACGCACTGTGGAGTGGTGAAAACACCAGATAACGTGTTTCTCGCATTAAATAGCTCGAATAAAGCGATCTAGATGATTCTGCTTACTTCGGACAGAAGTCTCACCAGGATTATCGTAGAAAATGCATATCTCAGCTTGAAACCCGACCGAAACCGAGATATCTCCGGTTCTGCATGTCAAACGTACTGTGGAGTTGTGAAAACACCAGAAAACGTGTTTCGTGCATTAAGTACCTCGAAAAGAGCGATCTAGATGATTCTGCATACTTCAGACTGAAGTCTCACCATTATTGTCGCAGATAATGCATATCTCAGCTTGAAACCCCACGAAAACCAAGATGTCGCCGGTTCTGCATATCAAACGCACTGTGGAGTGGTCAAAACACCAGAAAACTTGTTTTTTCGCATTAAATAGCTCGAAACGAGCGATCTAGATGATTCTGCATACATCTGACTGAAGTATCACCAATATTATCGTTGAAAATGCATATCTCAGCTTGAAACCCGACGAAAACCAAGATATCGCCGGTTGTGCATATCAAACGCAGTGTGGAGTGGTCAATACACCAGATAACGTGTTTCTCGCATTACATAGCTCGAAAAGAGCTATCTCGATGATTCTGCATACTTCTGACAGATGTCGCACCAAGGTTATCGCAGAAAATACATACCTCAGGATGAAAACCGACGAAAACCAAGATTTCGCCATTTCTGCATATCAAACGCACTGTGGAGTGGTCAAAACACCAGATAACATGTTTCTCGCATTAAATAGCTCGAAAAGAGCGATTTCTGTGATTCTGCAAACTTCTCACAGAATAATATCCAAGATTATCGTAGAAAATGCATGTCTCAGCTGGAAACCCCACGAAAACGAAGATATCGCAGTTTCGGCATATCAAACGCACTGTGGAGTGCTGAAAACACCATAAAACGTGTTATTCGCATTCAATAGCACGAAAACTGCGATTTCGGTGATTCTGCATACTTCTGAATGAAGTATCACCAAGATTATCGCTGAAAATACACGTCTCAGCTGGAAACCCCACGAAAACCAAGATATCGCCGGTTCTGCATATCGGACGCACTGCGGAGTGGTGAAAACACCAGAAATCGTGTTACTCGCATTAACCAGCTCGAAAAGTGCGTTCTGGATGGTTCTGCATACTTCTCGTAGATGAAACACAAAGATTATCGCAGAAAATGCATATTTCAGCTTGAAACCCCACGAAAACCAAGTTATCGGCGACTCTACATATCAAACGCACTGTGGAGTGGTGAAAACACCAGATAACGTGTATCTCGCATTAAATAGCTCGAAACGAGCCATCTAGATGATTCTGCATACTTCTGACTGTAGTATCACCAATATTATCGCAGAAAATGCATATCTCAGCTTGAAACCTCACGAAAATCAAGATGTCGCCGGTTCTGTATATCAACCGCACTGTGGATTGGTCAATACACCAGATAACGTGTTTCTCGAATTAAATAGCTCGAAAAGAGCGTTCTCGAAGATCCTGCATACTTCTGACAGAAGTCTCACCATGATTATCGTAGAAAATGCATATCTCAGCTTGAAACCCGACGAAAACCGATATATCTCCGGTTCTGCACATCAAACGTACCGTGGAGTGGTGAAAACACCAGAAAACGTGTTTCGCGCATTAAGTAGCTCGAAAAGAGCGTTCTCGAAGATCCTGCATACTTCTGACAGAAGTCTCACCAAGATTATCGTAGAAAATGCATATCTCAGCTTGAAACCCGACGAAAACCGATATATCTCCGGTTCTGCACATCAAACGTACCGTGGAGTGGTGAAAACACCAGAAAACGTGTTTCGCGCATTAAGTAGCTCGAAAAGAGCGTTCTCGAAGATTCTGCATAATTCTGACAGAAGTCTCACCAGGATTATCGTAGAAAATGCATATCTCAGCTTGAAACCCGACCGAAACCAAGGTATCTCCGGTTCTGCATGTCAAACGTACTGTGGAGTTGTGAAAACACCAGAAAACGTGTTTCTTACATTAAGTAGCTCGAAAAGACCGATCTAGATGATTCTGCATACTTCTGACTGAAGTCTCAACAAGATTATCGCAGAAAATGCATATCTCATCATGAAACCCCACGAAAACCAAGATATCGCTGGTTCTGCATATCAAACGCACTGTGGAGTAGTGAAAACACCAGAAAACGTGTTTCTCGCATTAAGTAGCTCGAAAAGAGCGTTCTCGAAGATCCTGCATACTTCTGACAGAAGTCTCACCAAGAGTATCGTAGAAAATGCATATCTCAGCTTGAAACCCGACGAAAACCGATATATCTCCGGTTCTGCACATCAAACGTACCGTGGAGTGGTGAAAACACCAGAAAACGTGTTTCGCGCATTAAGTAGCTCGAAAAGAGCGTTCTCGAAGATTCTGCATAATTCTGACAGAAGTCTCACCAGGATTATCGTAGAAAATGCATATCTCAGCTTGAAACCCGACCGAAACCGAGATATCTCCGGTTCTGCATGTCAAACGTACTGTGGAGTTGTGAAAACACCTGAAAACGTGTTTCGTGCATTAAGTACCTCGAAAAGAGTGATTCAGATGATTCTGCATACTTCTGACTAAAGTCTCACCATGATTGTCGCAGAAAATGCATATCTCAGCTTGAAACCCCACGAAAACCAAGATATCGCTGGTTCTGCATATCAAACGCACTGTGGAGTGGTGAAAACACCAGAAAACGTGTTTCTCGCATTAAGTAGCTCGAAAAGAGCGTTCTCGAAGATTCTGCATACTGCGGACAGAAGTCTCACCAAGATTATCGCAGGAAATGCATATCTCAGCTTGAAACCCGACGAAAATCAAAATATCTCCGGTTCTGCATATCCAACGCACTGTGGAGTGGTGAAAACACCAGATAACGTGTTTCTCGCATTAAATAGCTCGAATAAAGCGATCTCGATGATTCTGCTTACTTCGGACAGAAGTCTCACCAGGATTATCGTAGAAAATGCATATCTCAGCTTGAAACCCGACCGAAACCGAGATATCTCCGGTTCTGCATGTCAAACGTACTGTGGAGTTGTGAAAACACCAGAAAACGTGTTTCGTGCATTAAGTACCTCGAAAAGAGCGATCTAGATGATTCTGCATACTTCAGACTGAAGTCTCACCATTATTGTCGCAGATAATGCATATCTCAGCTTGAAACCCCACGAAAACCAAGATGTCGCCGGTTCTGCATATCAAACGCACTGTGGAGTGGTCAAAACACCAGAAAACTTGTTTTTCGCATTAAATAGCTCGAAACGAGCGATCTAGATGATTCTGCATACTTCTGACTGAAGTATCACCAATATTATCGTTGAAAATGCATATCTCAGCTTGAAACCCTACGAAAACCAAGATATCGCCGGTTGTGCATATCAAACGCAGTGTGGAGTGGTCAATACACCAGATAACGTGTTTCTCGCATTACATAGCTCGAAAAGAGCTATCTCGATGATTCTGCATACTTCTGACAGATGTCGCACCAAGGTTATCGCAGAAAATACATACCTCAGGATGAAAACCGACGAAAACCAAGATTTCGCAATTTCTGCATATCAAACGCACTGTGGAGTGGTCAAAACACCAGATAACATGTTTCTCGCATTAAATAGCTCGAAAAGAGCGATTTCTGTGATTCTGCAAACTTCTCACAGAATAATATCCAAGATTATCGTAGAAAATGCATGTCTCAGCTGGAAACCCCACGAAAACGAAGATATCGCAGTTTCGGCATATCAAACGCACTGTGGAGTGCTGAAAACACCATAAAACGTGTTATTCGCATTCAATAGCACGAAAACTGCGATTTCGGTGATTCTGCATACTTCTGACTGAAGTATCACCAAGATTATCGCTGAAAATGCACGTCTCAGCTGGAAACCCCACGAAAACCAAGATATCGCCGGTTCTGCATATCGGACGCACTGCGGAGTGGTGAAAACACCAGAAATCGTGTTACTCGCATTAACCAGCTCGAAAAGTGCGTTCTGGATGGTTCTGCATACTTCTCGTAGATGAAACACAAAGATTATCGCAGAAAATGCATATTTCAGCTTGAAACCCCACGAAAACCAAGTTATCGGCGACTCTACATATCAAACGCACTGTGGAGTGGTGAAAACACCAGATAACGTGTATCTCGCATTAAATAGCTCGATACGAGCCATCTAGATGATTCTGCATACTTCTGACTGTAGTATCACCAATATTATCGCAGAAAATGCATATCTCAGCTTGAAACCTCACGAAAATCAAGATGTCGCCGGTTCTGTATATCAAACGCACTGTGTATTGGTCAATACACCAGATAACGTGTTTCTCGAATTAAATAGCTCGAAAAGAGCGATCTCGATGATTCTGCATACTTCTGACAGATGTCGCACCATGATTATCGCAGAAAATGCATACGTCAGGATGAAAACCGACGAAAACCAAGATTTCGCCATTTCTCCATATCAAACGCACTGTGGAGTGGTCAAAACACCAGATAACATGTTTCTCGCATTAAATAGCTCGAAAAGTGCGATATCGATGATTCTGCATACTTCGGACAGAAGTCTCACCAATATTATCGCACGAAATGCATATCTCAGCTTGAAACCTCACGAAAATCAAGATGTCGCCGGTTCTGTATATCAAACGCACTGTGGAGTGGTCAATACACCAGAAAACGTGTTTCTCGCATTAACTAGTTCGAAAAGAGCGCTCTCGATGTTTCTGCATACTTCTCATAGATGAAACACCAAGATTATCGCAGAAAATGCATATTTCAGCTGGAAACCCCACGAAAACCAAGATGTCGCCGGTTCTGCATAACAAACGCACTGTGGAGTGGTCAAAACACCAGATAACATGTTTCTCGCATTAAATAGCTCGAAAAGAGCGATATCGATGATTCTGCATACTTCGGACAGAAGCCTCACCAATATTATCGCAGAAAATGCATATCTCAGCTTGAAACCTCACGAAAATCAGGATGTCGCCGGTTCTGTATATCAAACGCACTGTGGAGTGATCAATACACCAGATAACTTGTTTCTCGCATTAAATAGCTCGAAAAGAGCGATCTCGATGATTCTGCATACTTCTGACAGATGTCGCACCAAGATTATCGCAGAAAATGCATACCTCAGGATGAAAACCGACGAAAACCAAGATTTCGCCATTTCTGCATATCAAACGCACTGTGGAGTGATCAAAACACCAGATAACATGTTTCCCGCATTAAATAGCTCGAAAAGAGCGATGTCAATGATTCTGCATACTTCGGACAGAAGTCTCACCAATATTATCGCAGAAAATACATATCTCAGCTTGAAACCTCACGAAAATCAAGATGTCGCCGGTTCTGTATATCAAACGCACTGTGGAGTGATCAATACACCAGATAACTTGTTTCTCGCATTAAATAGCTCGAAAAGAGCGATCTCGATGATTCTGCATACTTCGGACAGAAGTCTCACCAATATTATCGCAGAAAATGCATATCTCAGCTTGAAACCTCACGAAAATCAAGATGTCGCCGGTTCAGTATATCAAACGCACTGTGGAGAGGTGAAAACACCAGATAACATGTTTCTCGCATTAAATAGCTCGAAAAGAGCGATATCTATGATTCTGCATACTTCGGACAGAAGTCTCACCAAAATTATCGTAAAAAATGCATATCTTAGCTTGAAACCCCACGAAAACCAAGATATCGCTGTGTTCAGCATATCAAACGCACTGTGGAGTGGTGAAAACCCCAGAAAACGTGTTTCTCGCATTAAGTAGCTCGAAAAGAGCGTTCTCGAAGATCCTGCATACTTCTGACAGAAGTCTCACCATGATTATCGTAGAAAATGCATATCTCAGCTTGAAACCCGACGAAAACCGATATATCTCCGGTTCTGCACATCAAACGTACCGTGGAGTGGTTAAAACACCAGAAAACGTGTTTCGCGCATTAAGTAGCTCGAAAAGAGCGTTCTCGTAGATTCTGCATAATTCTGACAGAAGTCTCACCAGGATTATCGTAGAAAATGCATATCTCAGCTTGAAACCCGACCGAAACCAAGGTATCTCCGGTTCTGCATGTCAAACGTACTGTGGAGTTGTGAAAACACCAGAAAACGCGTTTCGTACATTAAGTAGCTCGAAAAGACCGATCTAGATGATTCTGCATACTTCTGACTGAAGTCTCAACAAGATTATCGCAGAAAATGCATATCTCATCATGAAACCCCACGAAAACCAAGATATCGCTGGTTCTGCATATCAAACCCACTGTGGAGTGGTGAAAACAGCTGAAAACGTGTTTCTCGCATTAAGTAGCTCGAAAAGAGCGTTCTCGAAGATTCTGCATACTTCGGACAGAAGTCTCACCAAGATTATCGCAGGAAATGCATATCTCAGCTTGAAACCCGACGAAAATCAAAATATCTCCGGTTCTGCATATCCAACGCACTGTGGAGTGGTGAAAACACCAGATAACGTGTTTCTCGCATTAAATAGCTCGAATAAAGCGATCTAGATGATTCTGCTTACTTCGGACAGAAGTCTCACCAGGATTATCGTAGAAAATGCATATCTCAGCTTGAAACCCGACCGAAACCGAGATATCTCCGGTTCTGCATGTCAAACGTACTGTGGAGTTGTGAAAACACCAGAAAACGTGTTTCGTGCATTAAGTACCTCGAAAAGAGCGATCTAGATGATTCTGCATACTTCAGACTGAAGTCTCACCATTATTGTCGCAGATAATGCATATCTCAGCTTGAAACCCCACGAAAACCAAGATGTCGCCGGTTGTGCATATCAAACGCACTGTGGAGTGGTCAAAACAGCAGAAAACTTGTTTTTTCGCATTAAATAGCTCGAAACGAGCGATCTAGATGATTCTGCATACTTCTGACTGAAGTATCACCAATATTATCGTTGAAAATGCATATCTCAGCTTGAAACCCGACGAAAACCAAGATATCGCCGGTTGTGCATATCAAACGCAGTGTGGAGTGGTCAATACACCAGATAACGTGTTTCTCGCATTAAATAGCTCGAAAAGAGCTATCTCGATGATTCTGCATACTTCTGACAGATGTCGCACCAAGGTTATCGCAGAAAATACATACCTCAGGATGAAAACCGACGAAAACCAAGATTTCGCCATTTCTGCATATCAAACGCACTGTGGAGTGGTCATAACACCAGATAACATGTTTCTCGCATTAAATAGCTCGAAAAGAGCGATTTCTGTGATTCTGCAAACTTCTCACAGAATAATATCCAAGATTATCGTAGAAAATGCATGTCTCAGCTGGAAACCCCACGAAAACGAAGATATCGCAGTTTCGGCATATCAAACGCACTGTGGAGTGCTGAAAACACCATAAAACGTGTTATTCGCATTCAATAGCACGAAAACTGCGATTTCGGTGATTCTGCATACTTCTGACTGAAGTATCACCAAGATTATCGCTGAAAATGCACGTCTCAGCTGGAAACCCCACGAAAACCAAGATATCGCCGGTTCTGCATATCGGACGCACTGCGGAGTGGTGAAAACACCAGAAATCGTGTTACTCGCATTAACCAGCTCGAAAAGTGCGTTCTGGATGGTTCTGCATACTTCTCGTAGATGAAACACAAAGATTATCGCAGAAAATGCATATTTCAGCTGGAAACCCAACGAAAACCAAGTTATCGGCGACTCTACATATCAAACGCACTGTGGAGTGGTGAAAACACCAGATAACGTGTATCTCGCATTAAATAGCTCGAAACGAGCCGTCTAGATGATTCTGCATACTTCTGACTGTAGTATCACCAATATAATCGCAGAAAATGCATATCTCAGCTTGAAACCTCACGAAAATCAAGATGTCGCCGGTTCTGTATATCAAACGCACTGTGGATTGGTCAATACACCAGATAACGTGTTTCTCGAATTAAATAGCTCGAAAAGAGCGATCTCGATGATTCTGCATACTTCTGACAGATGTCGCACCATGATTATCGCAGAAAATGCATACGTCAGGATGAAAACCGACGAAAACCAAGATTTCGCCATTTCTGCATATCAAACGCACTGTGGAGTGGTCAAAACACCAGATAACATGTTTCTCGCATTAAATAGCTCGAAAAGTGCGATATCGATGATTCTGCATACTTCGGACAGAAGTCTCACCAATATTATCGCACGAAATGCATATCTCAGCTTGAAACCTCACGAAAATCAAGATGTCGCAGGTTCTGTATATCAAACGCACTGTGGAGTGGTCAATACACCAGAAAACGTGTTTCTCGCATTAACTAGTTCGAAAAGAGCGCTCTCGATGTTTCTGCATACTTCTCATAGATGAAACACCAAGATTATCGCAGAAAATGCATATTTCAGCTGGAAACCCCACGAAAACCAAGATGTCGCCGGTTCTGCATAACAAACGCACTGTGGAGTGGTCAAAACACCAGATAACATGTTTCTCGCATTAAATAGCTCGAAAAGAGCGATATCGATGATTCTGCATACTTCGGACAGAAGTCTCACCAATATTATCGCAGAAAATGCATATCTCAGCTTGAAACCTCACGAAAATCAGGATGTCGCCGGTTCTGTATATCAAACGCACTGTGGAGTGATCAATACACCAGATAACTTGTTTCTCGCATTAAATAGCTCGAAAAGAGCGATCTCGATGATTCTGCATACTTCTGACAGATGTCGCACCAAGATTATCGCAGAAAATGCATACCTCAGGATGAAAACCGACGAAAACCAAGATTTCGCCATTTCTGCATATCAAACGCACTGTGGAGTGATCAAAACACCAGATAACATGTTTCCCGCATTACATAGCTCGAAAAGAGCGATGTCGATGATTCTGCATACTTCGGACAGAAGTCTCACCAATATTATCGCAGAAAATGCATATCTCAGCTTGAAACCTCACGAAAATCAAGATGTCGCCGGTTCTGTATATCAAACGCACTGTGGAGTGATCAATACACCAGATAACTTGTTTCTCGCATTAAATAGCTCGAAAAGAGCGATCTCGATGATTCTGCATACTTCGGACAGAAGTCTCACCAATATTATCGCAGAAAATGCATATCTCAGCTTGAAACCTCACGAAAATCAAGATGTCGCCGGTTCTGTATATCAAACGCACTGTGGAGAGGTGAAAACACCAGATAACATGTTTCTCGCATTAAATAGCTCGAAAAGAGCGATATCTATGATTCTGCATACTTCGGACAGAAGTCTCACCAAAATTATCGTAAAAAATGCATATCTTAGCTTGAAACCCCACGAAAACCAAGATATCGCTGTGTTCTGCATATCAAACGCACTGTGGAGTGGTGAAAACCCCAGAAAACGTGTTTCTCGCATTAAATAGCTCGAAAAGAGCGATCTCGATGATTCAGCATACTTCGGACCGAAGTCTCAACAAGATTATCGCAGAAAATGCATATCTCAGCTTGAAACCCCACGAAACCCAAGATATCTACTGTTCTGCATATCAAACGCACTGTGGAGTGGTGAAAACACCATATAACGTGTTTCTCGCACTAACTAGCTCGAAAAGAGCGATCTCGATGATTCAGCATACTTCGGACAGAAGTCTCACCAATATTATCGCAGAAAATGCATATCTCAGCTTGAAACCCGACGAAAACCAAGATGTCGCCGGTTCTGCATATCAAACGAACTGTGGGGTGGTGAAAACACCAGAAAACGTGTTTCTCGCATTAAATAGCTCGAAAAGAGCGATCTAGATGATTCTGCATACTTCTGACAGAAGACTCACCAAGATTATCGCAGAAAATGCATATCTCAGCTGGAAACCCCACGAAATCCAAGAAATCGCCGGTTCTGCATATCAAACCCACTGTGGAGTGGCGAAAACACCAGATAACTTGTTTCTCGCATTAAATAGCTCGAAAAGAGCGATCTCGATGATTCTGCATACTTCGGACAGAAGTCTCACCAATATTATCGCAGAAAATGCATATCTCAGCTTGAAACCTCACGAAAATCAAGATGTCGCCGGTTCTGTATATCAAACGCACTGTGGAGAGGTGAAAACACCAGATAACATGTTTCTCGCATTAAATAGCTCGAAAAGAGCGATATCTATGATTCTGCATACTTCGGACAGAAGTCTCACCAAAATTATCGTAAAAAATGCATATCTCAGCTTGAAACCCGACCGAAACGATGATATCTCCGGGTCTGCATGTCTAACGTACTGTGGAGTGGTGAATACACCAGAAAACGTGTTTCTCGCATTAAATAGCTCGAAAAGAGCGATCTAGATGATTCTGCATACTTCTGGCAGAAGACTGACCAAGCTTATCGCAGAAAATGCATATCTTAGCTGGAAACACCACGAAAATCAAGTTATCGGCGGCTCTACATATCAAACGCACTATGGAGTGGTGAAAACAACCAGGTAACGTGATTCTCGCATTAAATAGCTCGAAACGAGCGATCTAGATGATTCTGCATACTTCTGACTGAAGTCTCACCAAGATTATCGCAGAAAATGCATATCTCAGCTGGAAACACCACGAAAACCAAGTTATCGGCGGCTCTACATATCAAACGCACTGTGGAGTGGTGAAAACAACCAGATAACGTGTTTCTCGCATTAAATATCTCGAAACGAGCGATCTAGATGATTCTGCATACTTCTGACTGAAGTCTTACCAATATTATCGCAGAAAATGCATATCTCAGCTTGAAACCCGACGAAAACCACGATGTCGCCGGTTCTGCATATCAAACGCACTGTGGGGTGGTGGAAACACCAGAAAACGTGTTTCTCGCATTAAATAGCTCGAATAGAGCGATCTCGATGATTCAGCATACTTCTGACAGAAGACTCACCAAGATGATGGCAGAAAATGCATATCTCAGCTTGAAACCCGACCGAAACGAAGATATCTCCGGTTCTGCATGTCTAACGTACTGTGGAGTGGTGAATACACCAGAAAACGTGTTTCTCGCACTAAGTAGCTCGAAAAGAGCGATCTAGGTGATTCTGCATACTTCTGGCAGAAGACTCACCAAGCTTATCGCAGAAAATGCATATCTCAGCTGGAAACACCACGAAAATCAAGATATCGCCGGTTCCGCATATCAGACGCACTGTGGAGTGGTGAAAACACAAGAAAACGTGTTTCTCGCATTAACTAGCTCGAAAAGAGCGTTCTCGATGATTCTGCATACTTCTCATAGATGAAGCACCAAGATTATCGCAGAAAATGCAAATTTCAACTGGAAACCCCACGAAAACGAAGTTATCGGCGGCTCTACATATCAAACGCACTGTGGAGTGGTGAAAACAACCAGATAACGTGTTTCTCGCATTAAATAGCTCGAAACGAGCGATCTAGATGATTCTGCATACTTCTGACTGAAGTCTTACCAACATTATCGCAGAAAATGCATATTTCAGCTAGGAACCCCACGAAAACCAAGTTATCGGCGGCTCTACATATCAAACGCACTGTGGAGTGGTCAAAACACCAGAAAACTTGTTTTTTCGCATTAACTAGCTCGAAAAGAGCGTTCTCGATGATTCTGCATACTTGTCATAGATGAAACACCAAGATTATCGCAGAAAATGCATATTTCAGCTGGGAACCCCACGAAAACCAAGTTATCGGCGGCTCTACATATCAGACGCACTGTGGAGTGGGCAAAACACCAGATGACGTGTTTCTCGCAATAAATAGCTCGAAAAGAGCGATATCGATGATTGTGCATACTTCGGACAGAAGTCTCACCAATATTTTCGCAGAAAATGCATATCTCTGCTTGAAACCTCACGAAAATCTAGATGTCGCCGGTTCTGCATATCAAACGCACTGTGGGGTGGTGAAAACACCAGAAAATGTGTTTCTCGCATTAACTAGCTCGAAAAGAGTGTTCTCGATGATTCTGCATACTGCTCATAGATGAAACACCAAGATTATCGCAGAAAATGCAAATTTCAACTGGAAACCCCACGAAAACGAAGTTATCGGCGGCTCTACATATCAAACGCACTGTGGAGTGGTGAAAACAACCAGATAACGTGTTTCTCGCATTAACTAACTCGAAAAGAGCGTTCTCGATGATTCTGCATACTTCTCATAGATGAAGCAGCAAGATTATCGCAGAAAATGCAAATTTCAGGTGGGAACCCCACGAAAACCAAGTTATCGGCGGCTCTACATATCAAACGCACTGTGGAGTGGTCAAAACACCAGATGACGTGTTTCTCGCAATAAATAGCTCGAAAAGAGCGATATCGATGATTGTGCATACTTCGGACAGAAGTCTCACCAATATTATCGCAGAAAATGCATATCTCAGCTTGAAACCTCACGAAAATCTAGATGTCGCCGGTTCTGCATATCAAACGCACTGTGGAATGTTGAAAACACCAGAAAACTGGTTTTTTCGCATTAAATAGCTCGAAAAGAGCGATCTAGCTGATTCTGCATACTTCTGACTGAAGTCTCACCAAGATTATCGCAGAAAATGCATATCTCAGCTTGTAAAATCACGAAAACCAAGATATCTCTGGTTCTGCACATCAAACGTACTGTGGAGTGGTGAAATCACCAGAAAACGTGTTTCTTGCATTAAGTAGCTCGAAAAGAGCGTTCTCGAAGATTCTGCATACTTCTGACAGAGGTCTCACCAATATTATCGTAGAAAATGCATATCTCAGCTTGAAACCCGACCGAAACGATGATATCTCCGGTTCTGCATGTCTAACGTACTGTGGAGTGGTGAATACACCAGAAAACGTGTTTCTCGCATTAAATAGCTCGAAAAGAGCGATCTAGATGATTCTGCATACTTCTGGCAGAAGACTGACCAAGCTTATCGCAGAAAATGCATATCTAAGCTGGAAACACCACGAAAACCAAGTTATCGGCGGCTCTACATATCAAACGCACTGTGGAGTGGTGAAAACAACCAGATAACGTGTTTCTCGCATTAAATATCTCGAAACGAGCGATCTAGATGATTCTGCATACTTCTGACTGAAGTCTTACCAACATTATCGCAGAAAATGCATATCTCAGCTGGAAACCCCACGAAAACAAAGATATCGTCGGTTCTGCATATCAGACGCACTGTGGAGTGGTGAAAACACCAGAAAATGTGTTTCTCGCATTAAATAGCTCGAATAGAGCGATCTCGATGATTCAGCATACTTCTGACAGAAGACTCACCAAGATGATGGCAGAAAATGCATATCTCAGCTTGAAACCCGACCGAAACGAAGATATCTCCGGTTCTGCATGTCTAACGTACTGTGGAGTGGTGAATACACCAGAAAACGTGTTTCTCGCACTAAGTAGCTCGAAAAGAGCGATCTAGATGATTCTGCATACTTCTGGCAGAAGACTAACCAAGCTTATCGCAGAAAATGCATATCTCAGCTGGAAACACCACGAAAATCAAGATATCGCTGGTTCCGCATATCAGACGCACTGTGGAGTGGTGAAAACAACCAGATAACGTGTTTCTCGCATTAAATAGCTCGAAACGAGCGATCTAGATGATTCTGCATACTTCTGACTGAAGTCTTACCAACATTATCGCAGAAAATGCATATTTCAGCTAGGAACCCCACGAAAACCAAGTTATCGGCGGCTCTACATATCAAACGCACTGTGGAGTGGTCAAAACACCAGAAAACTTGTTTTTTCGCATTAACTAGCTCGAAAAGAGCGTTCTCGATGATTCTGCATACTTCTCATAGATGAAACACCAAGCTTATCGCAGAAAATGCATATTTCAGCTGGGAACCCCACGAAAACCAAGTTATCGGCGGCTCTACATATGAAACGCACTGTGGAGTGGTCAAAACACCAGATGACGTGTTTCTCGCAATAAATAGCTCGAAAAGAGCGATATCGATGATTGTGCATACTTCGGACAGAAGTCTCACCAATATTATCGCAGAAAATGCATATCTCAGCTTGAAACCTCACGAAAATCTAGATGTCGCCGGTTCTGCATATCAAACGCACTGTGGGGTGGTGAAAACACCAGAAAATGTGTTTCTCGCATTAACTAGCTCGAAAAGAGCGTTCTCGATGATTCTGCATACTGCTCATAGATGAAACACCAAGATTATCGCAGAAAATGCAAATTTCAGGTGGGAACCCCACGAAAACGAAGTTATCGGCGGCTCTACATATCAAACGCACTGTGGAGTGGTGAAAACAACCAGATAACGTGTTTCTCGCATTAACTAACTCGAAAAGAGCGTTCTCGATGATTCTGCATACTTCTCATAGATGAAGCAGCAAGATTATCGCAGAAAATGCAAATTTCAACTGGAAACCCCACGAAAACGAAGTTATCGGCGGCTCTACATATCAAACGCACTGTGGAGTGGTGAAAACACAAGATAACGTGTTTCTCGCATTAAATAGCTCGAAACGAGCGATCTCGATGATTCTGCATACTTCGGACAGAAGTCTCACCAAAATTATCGTAAAAAATGCATATCTCATCTTGAAACCCCACGAAAACCAAGATATCGCTGTGTTCAGCATATCAAACGCACTGTGGAGTGGTGAAAACCCCAGATAAACGTGTTTCTCGCATTAAATAGCTCGAATAGAGCGATCTCGATGATTCTTCATACTTCGGACAGAAGTCTCTGCAATATTATCGCAGAAAATGCATATCTCAGCTTGAAACCTCACGAAAACCAAGATATCTCCGGTTCTGCACATCAAACGTACTGTGGAGTGGTGAAAACACCAGAAAACGTGTTTCTCGCATTAAGTAGCTCGAAAAGAGCGTTCTTCGAAGATTCTACATACTTCTGACAGAGGTCTCACCAATATTATCGTAGAAAATGCATATCTCAGCTTGAAACCCGACCGAAACGAAGATATCTCCGGTTCTGCATGTCTAACGTACTGTGGAGTGGTGAATACACCAGAAAACGTGTTTCTCGAATTAAATAGCTCGAAAAGAGCTTTCTGGATGATTCTGCATACTTCTGACTGAAGTCTCACAAATATTATCGCAGAAAATGCATATCTCAGCTTGAAACCTCACGAAAATCAAGATGTCGCCGGTACTGAATATCAGACGCACTGTGGAGGGGTGAAAACACCCGAAAACGTGTTTCTCGCATTAACTAGCTCGAGAAGAGCGTTCTCGATGATTCTGCATACTTCTCATAGATGAAACACCAAGATTATCGCAGAAAATGCATATTTCAGCTGGAAACCCCACGAAAAACAAGTTATCGGTGGCTCTACAAATTAAACGCACTGTCGAGTGGTCAAAACACCAGATAACGTGTTTCTCGCATTAAATAGCTCGAAACGAGCGATATCGATGATTCTGCATACTTCGGACAGAAGTCTCACCAATATTATCGCAGAAAATGCATATCTCAGCTTGAAACCCGACGAAAACCAAGATGTCGCCGGTTCTGCATATCAAACGCACTGTGGGGTGGTGAAAACACCAGAATACGTGTTTCTCGCATTAAATAGATCGAAAAGAGCGATCTAGATGATTCGGCATACTTCTGACAGAAGACTCACCAAGATTATCGCAGAAAATGCATATTTCAGCTGGAAACCCCACGAAAACCAAGTTATCGGCGGCTCTACATATCAAACGCACTGTGGAGTGGTGAAAACACCAGATAACGTGTTTCTCGCATTAAATAGCTCGAATAGAGCGATCTCGATGATTCTGCATACTTCTGACAGAAGACTCACCAAGATTATCGCAGAAAATGCATATTTCAGATGGAAACCCCACGAAAACCATGTTATCGGCGGCTCTACATATCAAACGCACTGTGGAGTGGTCAAAACACAAGAAAACTTGTTTTTTCGCATTAACTAGCTCGTAAAGAGCGTTCTCGATGATTCTGCATACTTCTCATAGATGAAACACCAAGATTATCGCGGTAAATGCATATCTCAGCTAGAAACCTCACGAAAATCAAGATGTCGCCTGTTCTGCATATCAAACGCGCTATGGAGTGGTGAAAACATCCAGATAACGTGTTTCTCGCATTAAATAGCTTGAAACGAGCGATCTAGATGATTCTGCATACTTCTGACTGAAGTCTCACCAATATTATCGCAGAAAATGCATATCTCAGCTGGAAACACCACCAAAACCAAGTTATCGGCGGCTCTACATATCAAACGCACTGTGGGGTGTTGAAAACACCAGAAAACGTGTTTCTCGCACTAAGTAGCTCGAAAAGAGCGATCTAGATGATTCTGCATACTTCTGGCAGAAGACTCACCAAGCTTATCGCAGAAAATGCATATCTCAGCTGGAAACACCACGAAAATCAAGATATCGCCGGTTCCGCATATCAGACGCACTGTGGAGTGGTGAAAACAACCAGATAACGTGTTTCTCGCATTAAATAGCTCGAAACGAGCGATCTAGATGATTCTGCATACTTCTGACTGAAGTCTTACCAACATTATCGCAGAAAATGCATATTTCAGCTAGGAACCCCACGAAAACCAAGTTATCGGCGGCTCTACATATCAAACGCACTGTGGAGTGGTCAAAACACCAGAAAACTTGTTTTTTCGCATTAACTAGCTCGAAAAGAGCGTTCTCGATGATTCTGCATACTTCTCATAGATGAAACACCAAGCTTATCGCAGAAAATGCATATTTCAGCTGGGAACCCCACGAAAACCAAGTTATCGGCGGCTCTACATATCAAACGCACTGTGGAGTGGTCAAAACACCAGATGACGTGTTTCTCGCAATAAATAGCTCGAAAAGAGCGATATCGATGATTGTGCATACTTCGGACAGAAGTCTCACCAATATTATCGCAGAAAATGCATATCTCAGCTTGAAACCTCACGAAAATCTAGATGTCGCCGGTTCTGCATATCAAACGCACTGTGGGGTGGTGAAAACACCAGAAAATGTGTTTCTCGCATTAACTAGCTCGAAAAGAGCGTTCTCGATGATTCTGCATACTGCTCATAGATGAAACACCAAGATTATCGCAGAAAATGCAAATTTCAACTGGAAACCCCACGAAAACGAAGTTATCGGCGGCTCTACATATCAAACGCACTGTGGAGTGGTGAAAACAACCAGATAACGTGTTTCTCGCATTAACTAACTCGAAAAGAGCGTTCTCGATGATTCTGCATACTTCTCATAGATGAAGCAGCAAGATTATCGCAGAAAATGCAAATTTCAGGTGGGAACCCCACGAAAACCAAGTTATCGGCGGCTCTACATATCAAACGCACTGTGGAGTGGTCAAAACACCAGATGACGTGTTTCTCGCAATAAATAGCTCGAAAAGAGCGATATCGATGATTGTGCATACTTCGGACAGAAGTCTCACCAATATTATCGCAGAAAATGCATATCTCAGCTTGAAACCTCACGAAAATCTAGATATCGCCGGTTCTGCATATCAAACGCACTGTGGAATGTTGAAAACACCAGAAAACTGGTTTTTTTCGCATTAAATAGCTCGAAAAGAGCGATCTAGTTGATTCTGCATACTTCTGACTGAAGTCTCACCAAGATTATCGCAGAAAATGCATATCTCAGCTTGTAAAATCACGAAAACCAAGATATCTCTGGTTCTGCACATCAAACGTACTGTGGAGTGGTGAAATCACCAGAAAACGTGTTTCTCGCATTAAGTAGCTCGAAAAGAGCGTTCTCGAAGATTCTGCATACTTCTGACAGAGGTCTCACCAATATTATCGTAGAAAATGCATATCTCAGCTTGAAACCCGACCGAAACGATGATATCTCCGGTTCTGCATGTCTAACGTACTGTGGAGTGGTGAATACACCAGAAAACGTGTTTCTCGCATTAAATAGCTCAAAAAGAGCGATCTAGATGATTCTGCATACTTCTGGCAGAAGACTGACCAAGCTTATCGCAGAAAATGCATATCTAAGCTGGAAACACCACGAAAACCAAGTTCTCGGCGGCTGTACATATCAAACGCACTGTGGAGTGGTGAAAACATCCAGATAACGTGATTCTCGCAATAAATATCTCGAAACGAGCGATCTAGATGATTCTGCATACTTCTGACTGAAGTCTTACCAATATTATCGCAGAAAATGCATATCTCAGTTTGAAACCCGACGAAAACCACGATGTCGCCGGTTCTGCATATCAAACGCACTGTGGGTTGGAGAAAACACCAGAAAACGTGTTTCTCGCATTAAATAGCTCGAAACGAGCGATCTAGATGATTCTGCATACTTCTGACTGAAGTCTTACCAACATTATCGCAGAAAATGCATATTTCAGCTAGGAACCCCACGAAAACCAAGTTATCGGCGGCTCTACATATCAAACGCACTGTGGAGTGGTCAAAACACCAGAAAACTTGTTTTTTCGCATTAACTAGCTCGAAAAGAGCGTTCTCGATGATTCTGCATACTTCTCATAGATGAAGCAGCAAGATTATCGCAGAAAATGCATATCTCAGCTTGAAACCCGACGAAAACCACGATGTCGCCGGTTCTGCATATCAAACGCACTGTGGGTTGGTGAAAACACCAGAAAACGTGTTTCTCGCATTAAATAGCTCGAAACGAGCGATCTAGATGATTCTGCATACTTCTGACTGAAGTCTTACCAACATTATCGCAGAAAATGCATATTTCAGCTAGGAACCCCACGAAAACCAAGTTATCGGCGGCTCTACATATCAAACGCACTGTGGAGTGGTCAAAACACCAGAAAACTTGTTTTTTCGCATTAACTAGCTCGAAAAGAGCGTTCTCGATGATTCTGCATACTGCTCATAGATGAAACACCAAGATTATCGCAGAAAATGCAAATTTCAACTGGAAACCCCACGAAAACGAAGTTATCGGCGGCTCTACATATCAAACGCACTGTGGAGTGGTGAAAACAACCAGATAACGTGTTTCTCGCATTAACTAACTCGAAAAGAGCGTTCTCGATGATTCTGCATACTTCTCATAGATGAAGCAGCAAGATTATCGCAGAAAATGCATATCTCAGCTTGAAACCTCACGAAAATCTAGATGTCGCCGGTTCTGCATATCAAACGCACTGTGGGGTGGTGAAAACACCAGAAAATGTGTTTCTCGCATTAACTAGCTCGAAAAGAGCGTTCTCGATGATTCTGCATACTGCTCATAGATGAAACACCAAGATTATCGCAGAAAATGCAAATTTCAACTGGAAACCCCACGAAAACCAAGTTATCGGCGGCTCTACATATCAAACGCACTGTGGAGTGGTGAAAACACCAGAAAACGTGTTTCTCGCATTAAATATCTCGAAACGAGCGATCTAGATGATTCTGCATACTTCTGACTGAAGTCTTACCAATATTATCGCAGAAAATGCATATCTCAGCTTGAAACCCGACGAAAACCACGATGTCGCCGGTTCTGCATATCAAACGCACTGTGGGTTCGTGAAAACACCAGAAAACGTGTTTCTCGCATTAAATAGCTCGAATAGAGCGATCTCGATGATCCTGCATACTTCTCATAGATGAAACACCAAGATTATCGCAGAAAATGCAAATTTCAACTGGAAACCCCACGAATACGAAGTTATCGGCGGCTCTACATATCAAACGCACTGTGGAGTGGTCAAAACACCAGAAAACTTGTTTTTTCGCATTAACTAGCTCGAAAAGAGCGTTCTCGATGATTCTGCATACTTCTCATACATGAAACACCAAGCTTATCGCAGAAAATGCATATTTCAGCTGGAAACCCCACGAAAACCAAGTTATCGGCGGCTCTACATATCAAACGCACTGTGGAGTGGTGAAAACACCAGAAAACGTGTTTCTCGCATTAAATAGCTCGAATAGAGCGATCTCGATGATTCTGCATACTTCTGACAGAAGACTCACCAAGATGAACGCAGAAAATGCATATCTCAGCTTGAAACCCGACCGAAACGAAGATATCTCCGGTTCTGCATGTCTAACGTACTGTGGAGTGGTTGAATACACCAGAAAACGTGTTTCTCGCATTAAATAGCTCGAAAAGAGCGAGCTAGATGATTCTGCATACTTCTGGCAGAAGACTCACCAAGCTTATCGCAGAAAATGCATATCTCAGCTGGAAACACCACGAAAATCAAGATATCGCCGGTTCCGCATATCAGACGCACTGTGGAGAGGTTGAATACACCAGAAAACGTGTTTCTCGAATTAAATAGCTCGAATAGAGCGAAATCGATGATTCTGCATACTTCGGACAGAAGTCTCACCAATATTATCGCAGAAAATGCATATCTCTGCTAGAAACCTCACGAAAATCAAGATGTCGCCGGTTCTGCACATCAAACGTACTGTGGAGTGGTCAAAACACCAGAAAACTTGTTTTTTCGCATTAACTAGCTCGAAAAGAGCGTTCTCGATGATTCTGCATACTTCTCATACATGAAACACCAAGCTTATCGCAGAAAATGCATATTTCAGCTGGAAACCCCACGAAAACCAAGTTATCGGTGGCTCTACAAATTAAACGCACTGTCGAGTGGTCAAAACACCAGATAACGTGTTTCTCGCATTAAATAGCTCGAAACGAGCGATATGGATGATTCTGCATACTTCGGACAGAAGTCTCACCAATATT
This sequence comes from Anthophora plumipes, assembly GCA_951804975.1. Taxonomy (NCBI): domain Eukaryota; kingdom Metazoa; phylum Arthropoda; class Insecta; order Hymenoptera; family Apidae; genus Anthophora; species Anthophora plumipes. The sequence goes on from CATORF010000226.1 coordinate 110,083, forward strand.
ATCGCAGAAAATGCATATCTCAGCTGGAAACACCACGAAAATCAAGATATCGCCGGTTCTGCATATCAAACGCACTGTGGAATGTTGAAAACACCAGAAAACTGTTTTTTCGCATTAACTATCTCGGAAAGAGCGTTCTGGATGATTCTGCATACTTCTCATAGATGAAACACAAAGATCATCGCAGAAACTGCATATTTCAGCTGGAAACCCCACGAAAACCAAGTTATCGGCGGCTCTACATATCAAATGCACTGTGAAGTGGTCAAAACACCAAATAACATGTTTCTCGCATTAAATAGATCGAACAGAGCGATCTAGATGATTCTGCATACTTCTCATAGATGAAGCACCAAGATTATCGCAGAAAATGCATATTTCAGCTGGAAACCCCACGAAAACCATGTTATCGGAGGCTCTACATATCAAACGCACTGTGGAGTGGTCAAAACACCAGAAAACTTGTTTTTTCGCATTAACTAGCTCGAAAAGAGCGTTCTCGATGATTCTGCATACTTCTCATACATGAAACACCAAGCTTATCGCAGAAAATGCATATTTCAGCTGGAAACCCCACGAAAACCAAGTTATCGGCGGCTCTACATATCAAACGCACTGTGGAGTGGTGAAAACACCTGAAAACGTGTTTCTCGCATTAAATAGCTCGAATAGAGCGTTCTCGATGATTCTGCATACTTCTGACAGAAGACTCACCAAGATGAACGCAGAAAATGCATATCTCAGCTTGAAACCCGACCGAAACGAAGATATCTCCGGTTCTGCATGTCTAACGTACTGTGGAGTGGTGGAATACACCAGAAAACGAGTTTCTCGCATTAAGTAGCTCGAAAAGAGCGAGCTAGATGATTCTGCATACTTATGGCAGAAGACTCACCAAGCTTATCGCAGAAAATGCATATCTCAGCTGGAAACACCACGAAAATCAAGATATCGCCGGTTCCGCATATCAGACGCACTGTGGAGAGGTTGAATACACCAGAAAACGTGTTTCTCGAATTAAATAGCTCGAATACAGCGATATCGATGATTCTGCATACTTCGGACAGAAGTCTCACCAATATTAACGCAGAAAATGCATATCTCAGCTTGAAACCTCACGAAAATCAAGATGGCGCCGGTTCTGCATATCAAACGCACTGTGGAGTGGTGAAAACAACCAGATAACGTGTTTCTCGCATTAAATAGCTCGAAACGAGCGATCTAGATGATTCTGCACACTTCTGACTGAAGTCTCACCAATATTATCGCAGAAAATGCATATCTCAGCTTGAAACCCGACGAAAACCACGATGTCGCCGGTTCTGCATATCAAACGCACTGTGGAGTGGTCAAAACACCAGAAAGCTTGTTTTTTCGCATTAACTAGCTCGAAAAGAGCGTTCTGGATGATTCTGCATACTTCTGGCAGAAGTCTCACCGATATTATCGCAGAAAATCATATCTCAGCTTGAAACCCGACCGAAACGAAGATATCTTCGGTTCTGCATGTCTAACGTACTGTGGAGTGGTTGAATACACCAGAAAACGTGTTTCTCGCATTAAATAGCTCGAAAAGAGCGATCTAGATGATTCTGCATACTTCTGGCAGAAGACTCACCAAGCTTGTCGCAGAAAATGCATATCTCAGCTTGAAACCTCACGAAAATCAAGATGTCGCCGGTTCTGCATATCAACCGCACTGTGGAGTGGTCAAAACACCAGATAACGTGTTTCACGCATTAAATAGCTCGAATCGAGCGATATCGATGATTCTGCATACTTCGGACAGAAGTCTCACCAATATTATCGCAGAAAATGCATATCTCAGCTAGAAACCTCACGAAAATCAAGATGTCGTCGGTTCTGCACATCAAACGTACTGTGGAGTGGTGAAAACACCAGAAAACGTGTTTCTCGCATTAAGTAGCTCGAAAAGAGCGTTCTCGAAGATTCTGCATACTTCTGACAGAGGTCTCACCAATATTATCGTAGAAAATGCATATCTCAGCTTGAAACCTCACGAAAATCAAGATGTTGCCGGTTCTGCACATCAAACGCACTGTGGAGTGGTCAAAACACCAGCTGACGTGTTTCTCGCAATAAATAGCTCGAAAAGAGCGATATCGATGATTGTGCATACTTCGGACAGAAGTCTCTCCAATATTATCGCAGAAAATGCATATCTCAGCTTGAAACCCGACCGAAACGAAGATATCTCCGGTTCTGCATATCAAACGCCCTGCGGAATGTTGGAAACACCAGAAAACTGGTTTTTTCGCATTAAATAGCTCGAAAAGAGCGATCTAGACGATTCTGCATACTTCTGACTGAAGTCTCACCAATATTATCGCAGAAAATGCATATTTCAGCTTGAAACCTCACGAAAACCAAGATATCTCCGGTTCTGCACATCAATCGTACTGTGGAGTGGTGAAAACACCAGAAAACGTGTTTCTCGCATTAAGTAGCTCGAAAAGAGCGTTCTTCGAAGATTCTGCATACTTCTCATAGATGAAGCACCAAGATTATCGCAGAAAATGCATATTTCAGCTATAAACCCCACGAAAACCATGTTATCGGCGGGTCTACATATCAAACGCACTGTGGAGTGGTCAAAACACCAGAAAGCTTGTTTTTTCGCATTAACTAGCTCGAAAAGAGCGTTCTGGATGTTTCTGCATACTTCTGGCAGAAGACTCACCAAGCTTATCGCAGAAAATGCATATCTCAGCTTGAAACCCGACCGAAACGAAGATATCTCCAGTTCTGCATGTCTAACGTACTGTGGAGTGGTTGAATACACCAGAAAACGTGTTTCTCGCATTAAGTAGCTCGAAAAGAGCGATCTAGATGATTCTGCATACTTCTGGCAGAAGACTCACCAAGCTTATCGCAGAAAATGCATATCTCAGCTTGAAACCTCACGAAAATCAAGATGTCGCCGGTTCTGCATATCAACCGCACTGTGGAGTGGTCAAAACACCAGATAACGTGTTTCACGCATTAAATAGCTCGAATCGAGCGATATCGATGATTCTGCATACTTCGGACAGAAGTCTCACCAATATTATCGCAGAAAATGCATATCTCAGCTAGAAACGTCACGAAAATCAAGATGTCGCCGGTTCTGCACATCAAATGTACTGTGGAGTGGTGAAAACACCAGAAAACGTGTTTCTCGCATTAAGTAGCTCGAAAAGAGCGTTCTCGAAGATTCTGCATACTTCTGACAGAGGTCTCACCAATATTATCGTAGAAAATGCATATCTCAGCTTGAAACCTCACGAAAATCAAGATGTCGCCGGTTCTGCACATCAAACGCACTGTGGAGTGGTCAAAACACCAGCTGACGTGTTTCTCGCAATAAATAGCTCGAAAAGAGCGATATCGATGATTGTGCATACTTCGGACAGAAGTCTCTCCAATATTATCGCAGAAAATGCATATCTCAGCTTGAAACCCGACCGAAACGAAGATATCTCCGGTTCTGCATATCAAACGCCCTGCGGAATGTTGGAAACACCAGAAAACTGGTTTTTTCGCATTAAATAGCTCGAAAAGAGCGATCTAGACGATTCTGCATACTTCTGACTGAAGTCTCACAAATATTATCGCAGAAAATGCATATCTCAGCTTGAAACCTCACGAAAATCAAGATGTCGCCGGTTCTGATTATCAGACGCACTGTGGAGTGGTGAAAACACCAGAAAACGTGTTTCTCGCATTAACTAGCTCGAAAAGAGCGTTCTCGATGATTCTGCGTACTTCTCATAGATGAAACACCAAGATTATCGCAGAAAATGCATATTTCAGCTGGAAACCCCATGAAAACCAAGTTATCGGTGGCTCTACATATCAAACGCACTGTCGAGTGGTGAAAACAAGCAGATAACGTGTTTCTCGCATTAAATAGCTCGAAACGAGCGATATGGATGATTCTGCATACTTCGGACAGAAGTCTCACCAATATTATCGCAGAAAATGCATATCTCAGCTGGAAACACCACGAAAATCAAGATATCGCCGGTTCTGCATATCAAACGCACTGTGGAATGTAGAAAACACCAGAAAACTGTTTTTTCGCATTAAATAGCTCGAAAAGAGCGATCTAGACGATTCTGCATACTTCTGACTGAAGTCTCACCAATATTATCGCAGAAAATGCATATCTCAGCTAGAAACCTCACGAAAATCAAGATGTCGCCGGTTCTGCATATGAAACGCACTATGGAGTGTTGAAAACAACCAGATAACGTGTTTCTCGCATTAAATAGCTCGAAACGAGCGATCTAGATGATTCTGCATACTTCTGACAGAAGTCTCACCAAGATTATCGCAGAAAATGCATATCTCAGCTGGAAACACCACGAAAACCAAGTTATCGGCGGCTCTACATATCAAACGCACTGTGGAGTGTTGAAAACACCAGAATACGTGTTTCTCGCATTAAGTAGCTCGAAAATTGCGTTCTCGAAGATTCTGCATACTTCTGACAGAGGTCTCACCAATATTATCGTAGAAAATGCATATCTCAGCTTGAAACCCGACCGAAACGAAGATATCTCCGGTTCTGCGTGTCTAACGTACTGTGGAGTGGTCAAAACACCAGATGACGTGTTTCTCGCATTAAATAGTTCGAAACGAGCGATCTAGATGATTCTGCATACTTCTGACTGAAGTCTCACCAAGATTATTGCAGAAAATGCATATCTCAGCTGGAAACACCACGAAAACCAAGTTATCGTCGGTTCTGCATATCAGACGCACTTTGGAATGTTGAAAACACCAGAAAACGTGTTTCTCGCATTAACTAACTCGAAAAGAGCGTTCTCGATGATTCTGCATTCTTCTCATAGATGAAACACCAAGATTATCGCAGAAAATGCATATTTCAGCTGGAAACCCCACGAAAACCAAGTTCCCGGCGTCTCTACATATCAAACGCACTGTGGAGTGGTGAAAACACCAGAAAACGTGTTTCTCGCATTAAATAGCTCCAATTGAGCGATCTCGATGATTCTGCATACTTCTGACAGAAGACTCACCAAAATGATCGCAGAAAATGCATATCTCAGCTTGAAACCCGACCGATACGAAGATATCTCCAGTTCTGCATGTCTAACGTACTGTGGAGTGGTTGAATACACCAGAAAACGTGTTTCTCGCATTAACAAGCTCGAAAAGAGCGTTCTGGATGATTCTGCATACTTCTCATAGATGAAACACCAAGATTATCGCAGAAAATGCATATTTCAGCTGGAAACCCCATGAAAACCAAGTTATCGGCGGCTCTACATATCAAACGCACTGTGGAGTGGTCAAAACACCAGATAACGTGTTTCTCGCATTAAATAGCTCGAATAGAGCGATATCGATGATTCTGCATACTTCGGACAGAAGTCTCACCAATATTATCGCAGAAAATGCATATCTCAGCTTGAAACCCCACGAAAACCAAGTTATCGGCGGCTCTACATATCAAACGCACTGTGGAGTGGTCAAAACACCAGAAAACTTGTTTTTTCGCATTAACTAGCTCGAAAAGAGCGTTCTCGATGATTCTGCATACTTCTCATACATGAAACACCAAGCTTATCGCAGAAAATGCATATTTCAGCTGGAAACCCCACGAAAACCAAGTTATCGGCGGCTCTACATATCAAACGCACTGTGGAGTGGTGAAAACACCTGAAAACGTGTTTCTCGCATTAAATAGCTCGAATAGAGCGTTCTCGATGATTCTGCATACTTCTGACAGAAGACTCACCAAGATGAACGCAGAAAATGCATATCTCAGCTTGAAACCCGACCGAAACGAAGATATCTCCGGTTCTGCATGTCTAACGTACTGTGGAGTGGTGGAATACACCAGAAAACGAGTTTCTCGCATTAAGTAGCTCGAAAAGAGCGAGCTAGATGATTCTGCATACTTATGGCAGAAGACTCACCAAGCTTATCGCAGAAAATGCATATCTCAGCTGGAAACACCACGAAAATCAAGATATCGCCGGTTCCGCATATCAGACGCACTGTGGAGAGGTTGAATACACCAGAAAACGTGTTTCTCGAATTAAATAGCTCGAATACAGCGATATCGATGATTCTGCATACTTCGGACAGAAGTCTCACCAATATTATCGCAGAAAATGCATATCTCAGCTTGAAACCTCACGAAAATCAAGATGGCGCCGGTTCTGCATATCAAACGCACTGTGGAGTGGTGAAAACAACCAGATAACGTGTTTCTCGCATTAAATAGCTCGAAACGAGCGATCTAGATGATTCTGCACACTTCTGACTGAAGTCTCACCAATATTATCGCAGAAAATGCATATCTCAGCTTGAAACCCGACGAAAACCACGATGTCGCCGGTTCTGCATATCAAACGCACTGTGGAGTGGTCAAAACACCAGAAAGCTTGTTTTTTCGCATTAACTAGCTCGAAAAGAGCGTTCTGGATGATTCTGCATACTTCTGGCAGAAGTCTCACCGATATTATCGCAGAAAATCATATCTCAGCTTGAAACCCGACCGAAACGAAGATATCTTCGGTTCTGCATGTCTAACGTACTGTGGAGTGGTGAAAACACAAGAAAACGTGTTTTGTGCATTAAGTAGCTCGAAAAGAGCGATCTCGATGTTTCAGCATACTTCGGATAGAAGTCTCACCAAGATTATCGCAGAAAATGCATATCTCAGCTTGCAATCCCACGAAAACCAAGATATCGCCGGTTATGCATATCATCCGCACTGTGGAGTAGTGAAAACACCAGATAACGTGTTTCTCGCATTCAATAGGTCGAAACGAGCGATCTCGATGATTAAGCATACTTCGGACAGAAGTCTCACCAAGATTATCGTAAAAAATGCATATCTCAGCATGAAACCCCACGAAAACCAAGATATCGCTGGTTCTGCATATCAAACGCACTGTGGAGTGCTGAAAACACCGGATAACGTGTTTGTCTCATTAAATAGCTCGAATAGAGCGATCTCGATGGTTCTGCATACTTCGAACCGAAGTCTCACCAATATTATCGCAGAAAATGCATATCTCAGCTTGAAACCTCACGCAAATCAAGATGTCGCCGGTTCTGCATATCAAACGCACTCTGGAGTGGTCAAAACACCAGATAACGTGTTCTACGCATTAAATAGCTCGAATCGAGCGATATCGATGATTCTGCATACTTCGGACAGAAGTCTCACCAATATTATCGCAGAAAATGCATATCTCAGCTAGAAACCTCACGAAAATCAAGATGTCGCCGGTTCTGCACATCAAACGTACTGTGGAGTGGTGAAAACACCAGAAAACGTGTTTCTCGCATTAAGTAGCTCGAAAAGAGCGTTCTCGAAGATTCTGCATACTTCTGACAGAGGTCTCACCAATATTATCGTAGAAAATGCATATCTCAGCTTGAAACCTCACGAAAATCAAGATGTCGCCGGTTCTGCACATCAAACGCACTGTGGAGTGGTCAAAACACCAGATGACGTGTTTCTCGCAATAAATAGCTCGAAAAGAGCGATATCGATGATTGTGCATACTTCGGACAGAAGTCTCTCCAATATTATCGCAGAAAATGCATATCTCAGCTTGATACCCGACCGAAACGAAGATATCTCCGGTTCTGCATGTCAAACGTACTGTGGAGTGGTGAAAACACAAGAAAACGTGTTTCGTGCATTAAGTAGCTCGAAAAGAGCGATCTAGATAATTCTGCATGCTTCTGACAAAAGACCCACCAAGATTATCGTAGAAAATGCATATCTCAACTTGAACCCCGACGAAATCAAAGATGTCGCCGGTTCTGCATATCAAACGCACTGTGGAGTGGTGAAAACATCCAGGGAACGTGTTTCTCGCATTAAATAGCTCGAAAAGAGCGATCTCGAAGATCCTGCATACTTCTGACAGAAGTCTCCCCAAGATTATCGTAGAAAATGCATATCTCAGCTTGAAACCCGACGAAAACCGAGTTATCTCCGGGTCTGCACATCAAACGTACCGTGGAGTGGTGAAAACACCAGAAAACGTGTTTCGCGCATTAAGTATCTCGAAAAGAGCGTTCTCGAAGATTCTGCATACTTCTGACAGAAGTCTCACCAGGTTTATCGTAGAAAATGCATATCTCAGCTTGAAACCCGACCGAAACCAAGTTATCTCCGGTTCTGCATGTCAAACGTACTGTGGAGTGGTGAAATCACCAGAAAACGTGTTTCCTGCATTAAGTAGCTCTAACAGAGCGATCTAGATGATTCTGCATACTTCTGACTGATGTCTCACCAATATTATCGCAGAAAATGCATATCTCAGCTCGAAACCTTACGAAAATCAAGATGATGCCGGTTCTGCATATTAAACGCACTGTGGAGTGGTGAAAGCAACCAGAGAACGTGTTTCTCGCTTTAAATAGCTCGAAAAGGCCGATCACGATGATTCTGCATACTTCTGACAGAAGTCTCACCAAGATTATCGTAGAAAATGCATATCTCATCTTGAACCCCGACGAAATCAAAGATGTCGCCGGTTCTGCATATCAAACGCACTGTGGAGTGGTGAAAACACCAGATAACGTGTTTCTCGCATATAAATAGCTCGAAAAGAGCGATCTAGATGATTCTGCATACTTCTGACAAAAGACCCACCAAGATCATCGCAGAAAATGCATATCTCAACTTGAACCCCGACGAAATCAAAGATGTCGCCGGTTCTGCATATCAAACGCACTGTGGAGTGGTGAAAACAACCAGAAAACGTGTTTCGCGCATTAAGTATCTCGAAAAGAGCGTTCTCGAAGATTCTGCATACTTCTGACAGAAGTCTCACCAGGTTTATCGTAGAAAATGCATATCTCAGCTTGAAACCCGACCGAAACCAAGTTATCTCCGGTTCTGCATGTCAAACGTACTGTGGAGTGGTGAAATCACCAGAAAACGTGTTTCCTGCATTAAGTAGCTCGAAAAGAGCGATCTAGATGATTCTGCATACTTCTGACTGATGTCTCACCAATATTATCGCAGAAATTCATATCTCAGCTCGAAACCTCACGAAAAGCAAGATGTTGCCGGTTCTGCATATCAAACGCACTGTGGAGTGGAGAAAACAACCAGAGAACGTGTTTCTCGCGTTAAATAGCTCGAAAAGGCCGATCACGATGATTCTGCATACTTCTGACAGAAGTCTCACCAAGATTATCGTAGAAAATGCATATCTCAACTTGAACCCCGACGAAATCAAAGATATCTCCGGTTCTGCATGTCAAACGTACTGTGGAGTGGTGAGAACACCAGAAAACGTGTTTTGTGCATTAAGTAGCTCGAAAAGAGCGATCTCGATGTTTCAGCATACTTCGGATAGAAGTCTCACCAAGATTATCGCAGAAAATGCATATCTCAGCTTGCAATCCCACGAAAACCAAGATATCGCCGGTTATGCATATCATCCGCACTGTGGAGTAGTGAAAACACCAGATAACGTGTTTCTCGCATTCAATAGGTCGAAACGAGCGATCTCGATGATTAAGCATACTTCGGACAGAAGTCTCACCAAGATTATCGTAAAAAATGCATATCTCAGCATGAAACCCCACGAAAACCAAGATATCGCTGGTTCTGCATATCAAACGCACTGTGGAGTGCTGAAAACACCGGATAACGTGTTTGTCTCATTAAATAGCTCGAATAGAGCGATCTCGATGGTTCTGCATACTTCGAACCGAAGTCTCACCAAGATTATCGTAAAAAATGCATATCTCAGCTTGAAACCCCACGAAAACCAAGATATCGCTGTGTTCAGAATGTCAAACGCACTGTGGAGTGGTGAAAACCCCAGAAAACGTTTTTCTCGCATTAAATAGCTCGAATAGAGGGATCTCGATGATTCTTCATACTTCAGACACAAGTCTCACCAAGATTATCGTAAAAAATGTATATCTCAGCTTGAAACACCACCAAAACCAAGATATCGCTGGTTCTGCATATCAAACGCACTGTGGAGTGGTGAAAACACCAGATAACGTGTTTCGTGCATTAAGTAGCTCGAAAAGAGCGATCTCGATGATTCTGCATACTTCTGACAGAAGTCTCACCAGGATTATCGTAGAAAATGCATATCTCAGCTTGATACCCGACCGAAACCAAGATATCTCCGGTTCTGCATGTCAAACGTACTGTGGAGTGGTGAAAACACCAGAAAACGTGTTTTGTGCATTAAGTAGCTCGAAAAGAGCGATCTAGATGATTCTGCATACTCCTGACTGAAGTGTCACCAATATTATCGCAGAAAATGCATATCTCAGCTTGAAACCCCACGAAAACCAAGATATCGCTGGTTCTGCATATCAAACGCACTGCGGAGTGGAGAAAACACCAGATAACGTGTTTCTCGCATTAAATAGCTCGAAAAGAGCGATCTAGATGATTCAGCATACTTCGGACAGAAGTCTCACCAAGATTATCGCAGAAAATGCATATCTCAGCTTGCAATCCAACGAAAACCAAGATATCGCCGGTTCTGCATATCATACGCACTGTGGAGTGCTGAAAACAACAGATAACGTGCTTGTCGCATTAACTAGCTCGAAAAGAGCGATCTCGATGTTTCAGCATACTTCGGACAGAAGTCTCACCAAGATTATCGCAGAAAATGCATATCTCAGCTTGCAATCCCACGATAACCAAGATATCGCCGGTTATGCATATCATACGCACTGTGGAGTAGCGAAAACACCAGATAACGTGTTTCTCGCATTAAATAGCTCAAAACGAGCGATCTCGATGATTAAGCATACTTCGGACAGAAGTCTCACCAAGATTATCGTAAAAAATGCATATCTCAGCATGAAACCCCACGAAAACCAAGATATCGCTGGTTCTGCATATCAAACGCACTGTGGAGTGCTGAAAACACCAGATAACGTGTTTGTCGCATTAAATAGCTCGAATAGAGCTATCTCGATGGTTCTGCATACTTCGGACAGAAGTCTCACCAAGATTATCGTATAAAATGCATATCTCAGCTTGAAACCCTACGAAAACCTAAATATCGCCGGTTCTGCATATCAACCAGCTGTGGAGTGGTGAAAACACTAGATAACGTGTTTCTCGCATTAAATAGATCGAAACGAGCGATCTCGATGATTGTGCATACTTCGGACAGAAGTCTCGCCAAAATTATCGTAAAAAATGCATATCTCAGCTTGAAACCCCACGAAAACCAAGATATCGCTGTGTTCAGCATATCAAACGCACTGTGGAGTGGTGAAAACCACAGAAAACGTGTTTCTCGCATTAAATAGCTCGAATAGTGCGATCTCGATGATTCTTCATACTTCGGACAGAAGTCTCACCAAGATTATCGTAAAAAATGCATATCTCAGCTTGAAACCCCACGAAAGCCAAGATATCGCTGGTTCTGCGTATCAAACGCACTGTGGAGTGGTGAAAGCACCGGATAAGGTTTTTCTCGCATTAACTAGCTCGAAAAGAGCGATCTCGATGTTTCAGCATACTTCGGACAGAAGTCTCACCAAGATTATCGCAGAAAATGCATATCTCAGCTTGAAACCCCACGAAAACCAAGATATCGCCGGTTCTGCATATCATACGCACTGTGGAGTGGGGAAAACACCAGATAACGTGTTTCTCTCATTAAATAGCTCGAACCGAGCAATCTCGATGATTAAGCATACTTCGGACAGAAGTCTCACCAAGAATATCGTAAAAAATGCATATCTCAGCTTGAAACCCTACGAAAACCTAAATATCGCCGGTTCTGCATATCAACCAGCTGTGGAGTGGTGAAAACACTAGATAACGTGTTTCTCGCATTAAATAGATCGAAACGAGCGATCTCGATGATTGTGCATACTTCGGACAGAAGTCTCGCCAAAATTATCGTAAAAAATGCATATCTCAGCTTGAAACCCCACGAAAACCAAGATATCGCTGTGTTCAGCATATCAAACGCACTGTGGAGTGGTGAAAACCACAGAAAACGTGTTTCTCGCATTAAATAGCTCGAATAGTGCGATCTCGATGATTCTTCATACTTCGGACAGAAGTCTCACCAAGATTATCGTAAAAAATGCATATCTCAGCTTGAAACCCCACGAAAGCCAAGATATCGCTGGTTCTGCGTATCAAACGCACTGTGGAGTGGAGAAAACAACCAGAGAACGTGTTTCTCGCGTTAAATAGCTCGAAAAGGCCGATCACGATGATTCTGCATACTTCTGACAGAAGTCTCACCAAGATTATCGTAGAAAATGCATATCTCAACTTGAACCCCGACGAAATCAAAGATATCTCCGGTTCTGCATGTCAAACGTACTGTGGAGTGGTGAGAACACCAGAAAACGTGTTTTGTGCATTAAGTAGCTCGAAAAGAGCGATCTCGATGTTTCAGCATACTTCGGATAGAAGTCTCACCAAGATTATCGCAGAAAATGCATATCTCAGCTTGCAATCCCACGAAAACCAAGATATCGCCGGTTATGCATATCATCCGCACTGTGGAGTAGTGAAAACACCAGATAACGTGTTTCTCGCATTCAATAGGTCGAAACGAGCGATCTCGATGATTAAGCATACTTCGGACAGAAGTCTCACCAAGATTATCGTAAAAAATGCATATCTCAGCATGAAACCCCACGAAAACCAAGATATCGCTGGTTCTGCATATCAAACGCACTGTGGAGTGCTGAAAACACCGGATAACGTGTTTGTCTCATTAAATAGCTCGAATAGAGCGATCTCGATGGTTCTGCATACTTCGAACCGAAGTCTCACCAAGATTATCGTAAAAAATGCATATCTCAGCTTGAAACCCCACGAAAACCAAGATATCGCTGTGTTCAGAATGTCAAACGCACTGTGGAGTGGTGAAAACCCCAGAAAACGTTTTTCTCGCATTAAATAGCTCGAATAGAGGGATCTCGATGATTCTTCATACTTCAGACACAAGTCTCACCAAGATTATCGTAAAAAATGTATATCTCAGCTTGAAACACCACCAAAACCAAGATATCGCTGGTTCTGCATATCAAACGCACTGTGGAGTGGTGAAAACACCAGATAACGTGTTTCGTGCATTAAGTAGCTCGAAAAGAGCGATCTCGATGATTCTGCATACTTCTGACAGAAGTCTCACCAGGATTATCGTAGAAAATGCATATCTCAGCTTGATACCCGACCGAAACCAAGATATCTCCGGTTCTGCATGTCAAACGTACTGTGGAGTGGTGAAAACACCAGAAAACGTGTTTTGTGCATTAAGTAGCTCGAAAAGAGCGATCTAGATGATTCTGCATACTCCTGACTGAAGTGTCACCAATATTATCGCAGAAAATGCATATCTCAGCTTGAAACCCCACGAAAACCAAGATATCGCTGGTTCTGCATATCAAACGCACTGCGGAGTGGAGAAAACACCAGATAACGTGTTTCTCGCATTAAATAGCTCGAAAAGAGCGATCTAGATGATTCAGCATACTTCGGACAGAAGTCTCACCAAGATTATCGCAGAAAATGCATATCTCAGCTTGCAATCCAACGAAAACCAAGATATCGCCGGTTCTGCATATCATACGCACTGTGGAGTGCTGAAAACAACAGATAACGTGCTTGTCGCATTAACTAGCTCGAAAAGAGCGATCTCGATGTTTCAGCATACTTCGGACAGAAGTCTCACCAAGATTATCGCAGAAAATGCATATCTCAGCTTGCAATCCCACGATAACCAAGATATCGCCGGTTATGCATATCATACGCACTGTGGAGTAGCGAAAACACCAGATAACGTGTTTCTCGCATTAAATAGCTCAAAACGAGCGATCTCGATGATTAAGCATACTTCGGACAGAAGTCTCACCAAGATTATCGTAAAAAATGCATATCTCAGCATGAAACCCCACGAAAACCAAGATATCGCTGGTTCTGCATATCAAACGCACTGTGGAGTGCTGAAAACACCAGATAACGTGTTTGTCGCATTAAATAGCTCGAATAGAGCTATCTCGATGGTTCTGCATACTTCGGACAGAAGTCTCACCAAGATTATCGTATAAAATGCATATCTCAGCTTGAAACCCTACGAAAACCTAAATATCGCCGGTTCTGCATATCAACCAGCTGTGGAGTGGTGAAAACACTAGATAACGTGTTTCTCGCATTAAATAGATCGAAACGAGCGATCTCGATGATTGTGCATACTTCGGACAGAAGTCTCGCCAAAATTATCGTAAAAAATGCATATCTCAGCTTGAAACCCCACGAAAACCAAGATATCGCTGTGTTCAGCATATCAAACGCACTGTGGAGTGGTGAAAACCACAGAAAACGTGTTTCTCGCATTAAATAGCTCGAATAGTGCGATCTCGATGATTCTTCATACTTCGGACAGAAGTCTCACCAAGATTATCGTAAAAAATGCATATCTCAGCTTGAAACCCCACGAAAGCCAAGATATCGCTGGTTCTGCGTATCAAACGCACTGTGGAGTGGTGAAAGCACCGGATAAGGTTTTTCTCGCATTAACTAGCTCGAAAAGAGCGATCTCGATGTTTCAGCATACTTCGGACAGAAGTCTCACCAAGATTATCGCAGAAAATGCATATCTCAGCTTGAAACCCCACGAAAACCAAGATATCGCCGGTTCTGCATATCATACGCACTGTGGAGTGGGGAAAACACCAGATAACGTGTTTCTCTCATTAAATAGCTCGAACCGAGCAATCTCGATGATTAAGCATACTTCGGACAGAAGTCTCACCAAGAATATCGTAAAAAATGCATATCTCAGCTTGAAACCCCACGAATACAAAGTTATCGCTGGTTCTGCATATCAAACGCACTGTGGAGTGCTGAAAACACCAGATAACGTGTTTGTCGCATTAAATAGCTCGAATAGGGCGATCTCGATGATTCTGCATACTTCAGACAGAAGTCTCACCAAGATTATCGTAAAAAATGTATATCTCAGCTTGAAACACCACCAAAGCCAAGATATCGCTGGTTCTGCATATCAAACGCACTGTGGAGTGGTGAAAACACCAGATAACGTGTTTCGTGCATTAAGTAGCTCGAAAAGAGCGATCTCGATGATACTGCATACTTCTGACAGAAGTCTCACCAGGATTATCGTAGAAAATGCATATCTCAGCTTGATACCCGACCGAAACCAAGATATCTCCGGTTCTGCATGTCAAACGTACTGTGGAGTGGTGAAAACACCAGAAAACGTGTTTCGTGCATTAAGTAGCTCGAAAAGAGCGATCTCGATGTTTCAGCATACTTCGGACAGAAGTCTCACCAAGATTATCGCAGAAAATGCATATCTCAGCTTGAAACCCCACGAAAACCAAGATATCGCCGGTTCTGCATATCATACGCACTGTGGAGTGGGGAAAACACCAGATAACGTGTTTCTCGCATTAAATAGCTCGAACCGAGCGATCTCGATGATTAAGCATACTTCGGACAGAAGTCTCACCAAGAATATCGTAAAAAATGCATATCTCAGCTTGAAACCCCACGAAAACAAAGATATCGCTGGTTCTGCATATCAAACGCTCTGTGGAGTGCTGAAAACACCAGATAACGTGTTTGTCGCATTAAATAGCTCGAATAGGGCGATCTCGATGATTCTGCATACTTCGGACAGAAGTCTCACCAAGATTATCGTAAAAAATGCATATCTCAGCTTGAAACCCTACGAAAACCAAAATATCGCCGGTTCTGCATATCAACCAACTGTGGAGTGGTGAAAACACCAGAAAACATGTTTTGTGCATTAAGTAGCTCGAAAAGAGCGATCTAGATGATTCTGCATACTCCTGACTGAAGTGTCACCAATATTATCGCAGAAAATGCATATCTCAGCTTGAAACCCCACGAAAACCAAGATATCGCTGGTTCTGCATATCAAACGCACTGTGGAGTGGTGAAAACACCAGATAACGTGTTTCTCGCATTAAATAGCTCGAAAAGTGCGATCTCGATGTTTCAGCATACTTCGGACAGAAGTCTCACCTAGATTATCGCAGAAAATGCATATCTCAGCTTGAAACCCCACGAAAACCAAGATATCGCCGGTTCTGCATATCAAACGCACTGTGGAGTGGTGAAAACACCGGATAAGGTTCTTCTCGCATTAACTAGCTCGAAAAGAGCGATCTCGATGTTTCAGCATACTTCGGACAGAAGTCTCACCAAGATTATCGCAGAAAATGCATATCTCAGCTTGAAACCCCACGAAAACCAAGATATCTACTGTTCTGCATATCAAACGCACTGTGGAGTGGTGCAAACCCCAGAAAACGTGTTTCTCGCATTAAATAGCTCGAATAGAGCGATCTCGATGATTCTTCATACTTCGGACAGAAGTCTCACCAAGATTATCGTAAAAAATGCATATCTCAGCATGAAACCCCACGAAAGCCACGATATCGCTGGTTCTGCATATCAAACGCACTGTGGAGTGGTGAAAACACCGGATAAGGTTTTTCTCGCATTAACTAGCTCGAAAAGAGCGATCTCGATGTTTCAGCATATTTCGGACAGAAGTCTCACCAAGATTATCGCAGAAAATGCATATCTCAGCTTGAAACCCCACGAAAACCAAGATATCGCCGGTTCTGCATATCAAACGCACTGTGGAGTGGTGAAAACACCAGATAACGTGTTTCTCGCACTATCTAGCTCGAAAAGAGCGATCTCGATGATTCAGCATACTTCGGACAGAAGTCTAACCAAGATTATCGCAGAAAATGCATATCTCAGCTTGAAACCACACGTAAACCAAGATATCGCCGGTTCTGCATATCAAACGCACTGTGGAGTGGTGAAAACACCGGATAAGGTTCTTCTCGCATTAACTAGCTCGAAAAGAGCGATCTCGATGTTTCAGCATACTTCGGACAGAAGTCTCACCAAGATTATCGTAAAAAATGCATATCTCAGCATGAAACCCTACGAAAACCAAAATATCGCCGGTTCTGCATATCAACCAACTGTGGAGTGGTGAAAACACCAGATAACGTGTTTCTCGCATTAAATAGCTCGAAACGAGCGATCTCGATGATTCTGTATACTTCCGACAGAAGTCTCACCAAAATTATCGTAAAAAATGCATATCTCAGCTTGAAACCCCACGAAAACCAAGATATCGCTGTGTTCAGCATGTCAAACGCACTGTGGAGTGGTGAAAACCCCAGAAAACGTTTTTCTCGCATTAAATAGCTCGAATAGAGCGATCTCGATGATTCTTCATACTTCAGACAGAAGTCTCACCAAGATTATATTAAAAAATGTATATCTCAGCTTGAAACACCACCAAAGCCAAGATATCGCTGGTTCTGCATATCAAACGCACTGTGGAGTGGTGAAAACACCAGATAACGTGTTTCGTGCATTAAGTAGCTCGACAAGAGCGATCTCGATGATTCTGCATACTTCTGACAGAAGTCTCACCAGGATTATCGTAGAAAATGCATATCTCAGCTTGATACCCGACCGAAACCAAGATATCTCCGGTTCTGCATGTCAAACGTACTGTGGAGTGGTGAAAACACCAGAAAACCTGTTTTGTGCATTAAGTAGCTCGAAAAGAGCGATCTAGATGATTCTGCATACTCCTGACTGAAGTGTCACCAATATTATCGCAGAAAATGCATATCTCAGCTTGAAACCCCACGAAAACCAAGATATCGCTGGTTCTGCATATCAAACGCACTGTGGAGTGGTGAAAACACCAGATAACGTGTTTCTCGCATTCAATAGCTCGAAAAGAGCGATCTAGATGATTCAGCATACTTCGGACAGAAGTCTCACCAAGATTATCGCAGAAAATGCGTATCTCAGCTTGCAGTCCAACGAAAACCAAGATATCGCCGGTTCTGCATGTCATACGCACTGTGGAGTAGTGAAAACACCAGATAACGTGTTTCTCGCATTAAATAGCTCGAAACGAGCGATCTCGATGATTAAGCATACTTCGGACAGAAGTCTCACCAAGATGATCGTAAAAAATGCATATCTCAGCATGAAACCCCACGAAAACCAAGATATCGCTGGTTCTGCATATCAAACGCACTGTGGAGTGCTGAAAACACCAGATAACGTGTTTGTCGCATTAACTAGCTCGAAAAGAGCGATCTCGATGTTTCAGCATACTTCGGACAGAAGTCTCACCAAGATTATCGCAGAAAATGCATATCTCAGCTTGCAATCCCACGATAACCAAGATATCGCCGGTTATGCATATCATACGCACTGTGGAGTAGCGAAAACACCAGATAACGTGTTTCTCGCATTAAATAGCTCAAAACGAGCGATCCCGATGATTAAGCATACTTCGGACAGAAGTCTCACCAAGATTATCGTAAAAAATGCATATCTCAGCATGAAACCCCACGAAAACCAAGATATCGCTGGTTCTGCATATCAAACGCACTGTGGAGTGCTGAAAACACCAGATAACGTGTTTGTCGCATTAAATAGCTCGAATAGAGCTATCTCGATGGTTCTGCATACTTCGGACAGAAGTCTCACCAAGATTATCGTAAAAAATGCATATCTCAGCTTGAAACCCTACGAAAACCAAAATATCGCCGGTTCTGCATATCAACCAGCTGTGGAGTGGTGAAAACACCAGATAACGTGTTTCTCGCATTAAATACCTCGAAAAGTGCGATCTCGATGATTCTGCATACTTCTAACAGAAGTCTCACCAAGATTATCGCAGAAAATGAATATCTCTGCTTGAAACCCCACGAAAACCAAGATATCTACTGTTCTGCATATCCAACGAACTGTGGAGTGGTGATAACCCCAGAAAACGTGTTTCTCGCATTAAATAGCTCGAATAGAGCGATCTCGATGATTCTTCATACTTCAGACAGAAGTCTCACCAAGATTATAGTAAAAAATGTATATCTCAGCTTGAAACACCACCAAAGCCAAGATATCGCTGGTTCTGCATATCAAACGCACTGTGGAGTGGTGAAAACACCAGATAACGTGTTTCGTGCATTAAGTAGCTCGACAAGAGCGATCTCGATGATTCTGCATACTTCTGACAGAAGTCTCACCAGGATTATCGTAGAAAATGCATATCTCAGCTTGATACCCGACCGAAACCAAGATATCTCCGGTTCTGCATGTCAAACGTACTGTGGAGTGGTGAAAACACCAGAAAACCTGTTTTGTGCATTAAGTAGCTCGAAAAGAGCGATCTAGATGATTCTGCATACTCCTGACTGAAGTGTCACCAATATTATCGTAGATAATGCATATCTCAGCTTGAAACCCCACGAAAACCAAGATATCGCTGGTTCTGCATATCAAACGCACTGTGGAGTGGTGAAAACACCAGATAACGTGTTTCTCGCATTCAATAGCTCGAAAAGAGCGATCTAGATGATTCAGCATACTTCGGACAGAAGTCTCACCAAGATTATCGCAGAAAATGCGTATCTCAGCTTGCAGTCCAACGAAAACCAAGATATCGCCGGTTCTGCATGTCATACGCACTGTGGAGTAGTGAAAACACCAGATAACGTGTTTCTCGCATTAAATAGCTCGAAACGAGCGATCTCGATGATTAAGCATACTTCGGACAGAAGTCTCACCAAGATGATCGTAAAAAATGCATATCTCAGCATGAAACCCCACGAAAACCAAGATATCGCTGGTTCTGCATATCAAACGCACTGTGGAGTGCTGAAAACACCAGATAACGTGTTTGTCGCATTAACTAGCTCGAAAAGAGCGATCTCGATGTTTCAGCATACTTCGGACAGAAGTCTCACCAAGATTATCGCAGAAAATGCATATCTCAGCTTGCAATCCCACGATAACCAAGATATCGCCGGTTATGCATATCATACGCACTGTGGAGTAGCGAAAACACCAGATAACGTGTTTCTCGCATTAAATAGCTCAAAACGAGCGATCCCGATGATTAAGCATACTTCGGACAGAAGTCTCACCAAGATTATCGTAAAAAATGCATATCTCAGCATGAAACCCCACGAAAACCAAGATATCGCTGGTTCTGCATATCAAACGCACTGTGGAGTGCTGAAAACACCAGATAACGTGTTTGTCGCATTAAATAGCTCGAATAGAGCTATCTCGATGGTTCTGCATACTTCGGACAGAAGTCTCACCAAGATTATCGTAAAAAATGCATATCTCAGCTTGAAACCCTACGAAAACCAAAATATCGCCGGTTCTGCATATCAACCAGCTGTGGAGTGGTGAAAACACCAGATAACGTGTTTCTCGCATTAAATACCTCGAAAAGTGCGATCTCGATGATTCTGCATAGTTCTAACAGAAGTCTCACCAAGATTATCGCAGAAAATGAATATCTCTGCTTGAAACCCCACGAAAACCAAGATATCTACTGTTCTGCATATCCAACGAACTGTGGAGTGGTGATAACCCCAGAAAACGTGTTTCTCGCATTAGATATCTCGAAAAGAGCACTCTCGACGTTTCTGCATACTTCGGACAGAAGTCTCAACAAGATTATCGCAGAAAATGCATATCTCAGCTTGAAACCCCACGAAAACCAAGATATGTACTGTTCTGCATATCAAACGCACTGTGGTGTGGTGAAAACACCAGATAACGTGTTTCTCGCATTAAATAGCTCGAATAGAGCGATCTCGATGGTTCTGCATACTTCGAACCGAAGTCTCACCAAGATTATCGTAAAAAATGCATATCTCAGCTTGCAATCCCACGAAAACCAAGATATCGCCGGTTATGCATATCATCCGCACTGTGGAGTAGTGAAAACACCAGATAACGTGTTTCTCGCATTCAATAGGTCGAAACGAGCGATCTCGATGATTAAGCATACTTCGGACAGAAGTCTCACCAAGATTATCGTAAAAAATGCATATCTCAGCATGAAACCCCACGAAAACCAAGATATCGCTGGTTCTGCATATCAAACGCACTGTGGAGTGCTGAAAACACCGGATAACGTGTTTGTCTCATTAAATAGCTCGAATAGAGCGATCTCGATGGTTCTGCATACTTCGAACCGAAGTCTCACCAAGATTATCGTAAAAAATGCATATCTCAGCTTGAAACCCCACGAAAACCAAGATATCGCTGTGTTCAGCATGTCAAACGCACTGTGGAGTGGTGAAAACCCCAGAAAACGTTTTTCTCGCATTAAATAGCTCGAATAGAGGGATCTCGATGATTCTTCATACTTCAGACACAAGTCTCACCAAGATTATCGTAAAAAATGTATATCTCAGCTTGAAACACCACCAAAACCAAGATATCGCTGGTTCTGCATATCAAACGCACTGTGGAGTGGTGAAAACACCAGATAACGTGTTTCGTGCATTAAGTAGCTCGAAAAGAGCGATCTCGATGATTCTGTTTACTTCTGACAGAAGTCTCACCAGGATTATCGTAGAAAATGCATATCTCAGCTTGATACCCGACCGAAACCAAGATATCTCCGGTTCTGCATGTCAAACGTACTGTGGAGTGGTTAAAACACCAGAAAACGTGTTTTGTGCATTAAGTAGCTCGAAAAGAGCGATCTAGATGATTCTGCATACTCCTGACTGAAGTGTCACCAATATTATCGCAGAAAATGCATATCTCAGCTTGAAACCCCACGAAAACCAAGATATCGCTGGTTCTGCATATCAAACGCACTGCGGAGTGGAGAAAACACCAGATAACGTGTTTCTCGCATTAAATAGCTCGAAAAGAGCGATCTAGATGATTCAGCATACTTCGGACAGAAGTCTCACCAAGATTATCGCAGAAAATGCATACCTCAGCTTGCAATCCAACGAAAACCAAGATATCGCCGGTTCTGCATATCATACGCACTGTGGAGTGCTGAAAACACCAGATAACGTGCTTGTCGCATTAACTAGCTCGAAAAGAGCGATCTCGATGTTTCAGCATACTTCGGACAGAAGTCTCACCAAGATTATCGCAGAAAATGCATATCTCAGCTTGCAATCCCACGATAACCAAGATATCGCCGGTTATGCATATCATACGCACTGTGGAGTAGCGAAAACACCAGATAACGTGTTTCTCGCATTAAATAGCTCAAAACGAGCGATCTCGATGATTAAGCATACTTCGGACAGAAGTCTCACCAAGATTATCGTAAAAAATGCATATCTCAGCATGAAACCCCACGAAAACCAAGATATCGCTGGTTCTGCATATCAAACGCACTGTGGAGTGCTGAAAACACCAGATAACGTGTTTGTCGCATTAAATAGCTCGAATAGAGCTATCTCGATGGTTCTGCATACTTCGGACAGAAGTCTCACCAAGATTATCGTATAAAATGCATATCTCAGCTTGAAACCCTACGAAAACCTAAATATCGCCGGTTCTGCATATCAACCAGCTGTGGAGTGGTGAAAACACTAGATAACGTGTTTCTCGCATTAAATAGATCGAAACGAGCGATCTCGATGATTGTGCATACTTCGGACAGAAGTCTCGCCAAAATTATCGTAAAAAATGCATATCTCAGCTTGAAACCCCACGAAAACCAAGATATCGCTGTGTTCAGCATATCAAACGCACTGTGGAGTGGTGAAAACCACAGAAAACGTGTTTCTCGCATTAAATAGCTCGAATAGTGCGATCTCGATGATTCTTCATACTTCGGACAGAAGTCTCACCAAGATTATCGTAAAAAATGCATATCTCAGCTTGAAACCCCACGAAAGCCAAGATATCGCTGGTTCTGCGTATCAAACGCACTGTGGAGTGGTGAAAGCACCGGATAAGGTTTTTCTCGCATTAACTAGCTCGAAAAGAGCGATCTCGATGTTTCAGCATACTTCGGACAGAAGTCTCACCAAGATTATCGCAGAAAATGCATATCTCAGCTTGAAACCCCACGAAAACCAAGATATCGACGGTTCTGCATATCATACGCACTGTGGAGTGGGGAAAACACCAGATAACGTGTTTCTCGCATTAAATAGCTCGAACCGAGCAATCTCGATGATTAAGCATACTTCGGACAGAAGTCTCACCAAGAATATCGTAAAAAATGCATATCTCAGCTTGAAACCCCACGAATACAAAGTTATCGCTGGTTCTGCATATCAAACGCACTGTGGAGTGCTGAAAACACCAGATAACGTGTTTGTCGCATTAAATAGCTCGAATAGGGCGATCTCGATGATTCTGCATACTTCAGACAGAAGTCTCACCAAGATTATCGTAAAAAATGTATATCTCAGCTTGAAACACCACCAAAGCCAAGATATCGCTGGTTCTGCATATCAAACGCACTGTGGAGTGGTGAAAACACCAGATAACGTGTTTCGTGCATTAAGTAGCTCGAAAAGAGCGATCTCGATGATACTGCATACTTCTGACAGAAGTCTCACCAGGATTATCGCAGAAAATGCATATCTCAGCTTGATACCCGACCGAAACCAAGATATCTCCGGTTCTGCATGTCAAACGTACTGTGGAGTGGTGAAAACACCAGAAAACGTGTTTCGTGCATTAAGTAGCTCGAAAAGAGCGATCTCGATGTTTCAGCATACTTCGGACAGAAGTCTCACCAAGATTATCGCAGAAAATGCATATCTCAGCTTGAAACCCCACGAAAACCAAGATATCGCCGGTTCTGCATATCATACGCACTGTGGAGTGGGGAAAACACCAGATAACGTGTTTCTCGCATTAAATAGCTCGAACCGAGCGATCTCGATGATTAAGCATACTTCGGACAGAAGTCTCACCAAGAATATCGTAAAAAATGCATATCTCAGCTTGAAACCCCACGAAAACAAAGATATCGCTGGTTCTGCATATCAAACGCTCTGTGGAGTGCTGAAAACACCAGATAACGTGTTTGTCGCATTAAATAGCTCGAATAGGGCGATCTCGATGATTCTGCATACTTCGGACAGAAGTCTCACCAAGATTATCGTAAAAAATGCATATCTCAGCTTGAAACCCTACGAAAACCAAAATATCGCCGGTTCTGCATATCAACCAACTGTGGAGTGGTGAAAACACCAGAAAACATGTTTTGTGCATTAAGTAGCTCGAAAAGAGCGATCTAGATGATTCTGCATACTCCTGACTGAAGTGTCACCAATATTATCGCAGAAAATGCATATCTCAGCTTGAAACCCCACGAAAACCAAGATATCGCTGGTTCTGCATATCAAACGCACTGTGGAGTGGTGAAAACACCAGATAACGTGTTTCTCGCATTAAATAGCTCGAAAAGTGCGATCTCGATGTTTCAGCATACTTCGGACAGAAGTCTCACCTAGATTATCGCAGAAAATGCATATCTCAGCTTGAAACCCCACGAAAACCAAGATATCGCCGGTTCTGCATATCAAACGCACTGTGGAGTGGTGAAAACACCGGATAAGGTTCTTCTCGCATTAACTAGCTCGAAAAGAGCGATCTCGATGTTTCAGCATACTTCGGACAGAAGTCTCACCAAGATTATCGCAGAAAATGCATATCTCAGCTTGAAACCCCACGAAAACCAAGATATCTACTGTTCTGCATATCAAACGCACTGTGGAGTGGTGCAAACCCCAGAAAACGTGTTTCTCGCATTAAATAGCTCGAATAGAGCGATCTCGATGATTCTTCATACTTGGGACAGAAGTCTCACCAAGATTATCGTAAAAAATGCATATCTCAGCATGAAACCCCACGAAAGCCACGATATCGCTGGTTCTGCATATCAAACGCACTGTGGAGTGGTGAAAACACCGGATAAGGTTTTTCTCGCATTAACTAGCTCGAAAAGAGCGATCTCGATGTTTCAGCATATTTCGGACAGAAGTCTCACCAAGATTATCGCAGAAAATGCATATCTCAGCTTGAAACCCCACGAAAACCAAGATATCGCCGGTTCTGCATATCAAACGCACTGTGGAGTGGTGAAAACACCAGATAACGTGTTTCTCGCACTATCTAGCTCGAAAAGAGCGATCTCGATGATTCAGCATACTTCGGACAGAAGTCTAACCAAGATTATCGCAGAAAATGAATATCTCAGCTTGAAACCACACGTAAACCAAGATATCGCCGGTTCTGCATATCAAACGCACTGTGGAGTGGTGAAAACACCGGATAAGGTTCTTCTCGCATTAACTAGCTCGAAAAGAGCGATCTCGATGTTTCAGCATACTTCGGACAGAAGTCTCACCAAGATTATCGTAAAAAATGCATATCTCAGCATGAAACCCTACGAAAACCAAAATATCGCCGGTTCTGCATATCAACCAACTGTGGAGTGGTGAAAACACCAGATAACGTGTTTCTCGCATTAAATAGCTCGAAACGAGCGATCCCGATGATTAAGCATACTTCGGACAGAAGTCTCACCAAGATTATCGTAAAAAATGCATATCTCAGCTTGAAACCCCACGAAAACCAAGATATCGCTGGTTCTGCATATCAAACGCACTGTGGAGTGGTGAAAACACCAGATAACGTGTTTCTCGCATTCAATAGCTCGAAAAGAGCGATCTAGATGATTCAGCATACTTCGGACAGAAGTCTCACCAAGATTATCGCAGAAAATGCGTATCTCAGCTTGCAGTCCAACGAAAACCAAGATATCGCCGGTTCTGCATGTCATACGCACTGTGGAGTAGTGAAAACACCAGATAACGTGTTTCTCGCATTAAATAGCTCGAAACGAGCGATCTCGATGATTAAGCATACTTCGGACAGAAGTCTCACCAAGATGATCGTAAAAAATGCATATCTCAGCATGAAACCCCACGAAAACCAAGATATCGCTGGTTCTGCATATCAAACGCACTGTGGAGTGCTGAAAACACCAGATAACGTGTTTGTCGCATTAACTAGCTCGAAAAGAGCGATCTCGATGTTTCAGCATACTTCGGACAGAAGTCTCACCAAGATTATCGCAGAAAATGCATATCTCAGCTTGCAATCCCACGATAACCAAGATATCGCCGGTTATGCATATCATACGCACTGTGGAGTAGCGAAAACACCAGATAACGTGTTTCTCGCATTAAATAGCTCAAAACGAGCGATCCCGATGATTAAGCATACTTCGGACAGAAGTCTCACCAAGATTATCGTAAAAAATGCATATCTCAGCATGAAACCCCACGAAAACCAAGATATCGCTGGTTCTGCATATCAAACGCACTGTGGAGTGCTGAAAACACCAGATAACGTGTTTGTCGCATTAAATAGCTCGAATAGAGCTATCTCGATGGTTCTGCATACTTCGGACAGAAGTCTCACCAAGATTATCGTAAAAAATGCATATCTCAGCTTGAAACCCTACGAAAACCAAAATATCGCCGGTTCTGCATATCAACCAGCTGTGGAGTGGTGAAAACACCAGATAACGTGTTTCTCGCATTAAATACCTCGAAAAGTGCGATCTCGATGATTCTGCATACTTCTAACAGAAGTCTCACCAAGATTATCGCAGAAAATGAATATCTCTGCTTGAAACCCCACGAAAACCAAGATATCTACTGTTCTGCATATCCAACGAACTGTGGAGTGGTGATAACCCCAGAAAACGTGTTTCTCGCATTAGATATCTCGAAAAGAGCACTCTCGACGTTTCTGCATACTTCGGACAGAAGTCTCAACAAGATTATCGCAGAAAATGCATATCTCAGCTTGAAACCCCACGAAAACCAAGATATCGCCGGTTCTGCATATCAAACGCACTGTGGAGTGGTGAAAACACCAGATAACGTGTTTCTCGCACTATCTAGCTCGAAAAGAGCGATCTCGATGATTCAGCATACTTCGGACAGAAGTCTAACCAAGATTATCGCAGAAAATGCATATCTCAGCTTGAAACCACACGTAAACCAAGATATCGCCGGTTCTGCATATCAAACGCACTGTGGAGTGGTGAAAACACCGGATAAGGTTCTTCTCGCATTAACTAGCTCGAAAAGAGCGATCTCGATGTTTCAGCATACTTCGGACAGAAGTCTCACCAAGATTATCGTAAAAAATGCATATCTCAGCATGAAACCCTACGAAAACCAAAATATCGCCGGTTCTGCATATCAACCAACTGTGGAGTGGTGAAAACACCAGATAACGTGTTTCTCGCATTAAATAGCTCGAAACGAGCGATCTCGATGATTCTGTATACTTCCGACAGAAGTCTCACCAAAATTATCGTAAAAAATGCATATCTCAGCTTGAAACCCCACGAAAACCAAGATATCGCTGTGTTCAGCATGTCAAACGCACTGTGGAGTGGTGAAAACCCCAGAAAACGTTTTTCTCGCATTAAATAGCTCGAATAGAGCGATCTCGATGATTCTTCATACTTCAGACAGAAGTCTCACCAAGATTATATTAAAAAATGTATATCTCAGCTTGAAACACCACCAAAGCCAAGATATCGCTGGTTCTGCATATCAAACGCACTGTGGAGTGGTGAAAACACCAGATAACGTGTTTCGTGCATTAAGTAGCTCGACAAGAGCGATCTCGATGATTCTGCATACTTCTGACAGAAGTCTCACCAGGATTATCGTAGAAAATGCATATCTCAGCTTGATACCCGACCGAAACCAAGATATCTCCGGTTCTGCATGTCAAACGTACTGTGGAGTGGTGAAAACACCAGAAAACCTGTTTTGTGCATTAAGTAGCTCGAAAAGAGCGATCTAGATGATTCTGCATACTCCTGACTGAAGTGTCACCAATATTATCGCAGAAAATGCATATCTCAGCTTGAAACCCCACGAAAACCAAGATATCGCTGGTTCTGCATATCAAACGCACTGTGGAGTGGTGAAAACACCAGATAACGTGTTTCTCGCATTCAATAGCTCGAAAAGAGCGATCTAGATGATTCAGCATACTTCGGACAGAAGTCTCACCAAGATTATCGCAGAAAATGCGTATCTCAGCTTGCAGTCCAACGAAAACCAAGATATCGCCGGTTCTGCATGTCATACGCACTGTGGAGTAGTGAAAACACCAGATAACGTGTTTCTCGCATTAAATAGCTCGAAACGAGCGATCCCGATGATTAAGCATACTTCGGACAGAAGTCTCACCAAGATTATCGTAAAAAATGCATATCTCAGCATGAAACCCCACGAAAACCAAGATATCGCTGGTTCTGCATATCAAACGCACTGTGGAGTGCTGAAAACACCAGATAACGTGTTTGTCGCATTAAATAGCTCGAATAGAGCTATCTCGATGGTTCTGCATACTTCGGACAGAAGTCTCACCAAGATTATCGTAAAAAATGCATATCTCAGCTTGAAACCCTACGAAAACCAAAATATCGCCGGTTCTGCATATCAACCAGCTGTGGAGTGGTGAAAACACCAGATAACGTGTTTCTCGCATTAAATACCTCGAAAAGTGCGATCTCGATGATTCTGCATACTTCTAACAGAAGTCTCACCAAGATTATCGCAGAAAATGAATATCTCTGCTTGAAACCCCACGAAAACCAAGATATCTACTGTTCTGCATATCCAACGAACTGTGGAGTGGTGATAACCCCAGAAAACGTGTTTCTCGCATTAAATAGCTCGAATAGAGCGATCTCGATGATTCTTCATACTTCAGACAGAAGTCTCACCAAGATTATAGTAAAAAATGTATATCTCAGCTTGAAACACCACCAAAGCCAAGATATCGCTGGTTCTGCATATCAAACGCACTGTGGAGTGGTGAAAACACCAGATAACGTCTTTCGTGCATTAAGTAGCTCGACAAGAGCGATCTCGATGATTCTGCATACTTCTGACAGAAGTCTCACCAGGATTATCGTAGAAAATGCATATCTCAGCTTGATACCCGACCGAAACCAAGATATCTCCGGTTCTGCATGTCAAACGTACTGTGGAGTGGTGAAAACACCAGAAAACCTGTTTTGTGCATTAAGTAGCTCGAAAAGAGCGATCTAGATGATTCTGCATACTCCTGACTGAAGTGTCACCAATATTATCGCAGAAAATGCATATCTCAGCTTGAAACCCCACGAAAACCAAGATATCGCTGGTTCTGCATATCAAACGCACTGTGGAGTGGTGAAAACACCAGATAACGTGTTTCTCGCATTCAATAGCTCGAAAAGAGCGATCTAGATGATTCAGCATACTTCGGACAGAAGTCTCACCAAGATTATCGCAGAAAATGCGTATCTCAGCTTGCAGTCCAACGAAAACCAAGATATCGCCGGTTCTGCATGTCATACGCACTGTGGAGTAGTGAAAACACCAGATAACGTGTTTCTCGCATTAAATAGCTCGAAACGAGCGATCTCGATGATTAAGCATACTTCGGACAGAAGTCTCACCAAGATGATCGTAAAAAATGCATATCTCAGCATGAAACCCCACGAAAACCAAGATATCGCTGGTTCTGCATATCAAACGCACTGTGGAGTGCTGAAAACACCAGATAACGTGTTTGTCGCATTAACTAGCTCGAAAAGAGCGATCTCGATGTTTCAGCATACTTCGGACAGAAGTCTCACCAAGATTATCGCAGAAAATGCATATCTCAGCTTGCAATCCCACGATAACCAAGATATCGCCGGTTATGCATATCATACGCACTGTGGAGTAGCGAAAACACCAGATAACGTGTTTCTCGCATTAAATAGCTCAAAACGAGCGATCCCGATGATTAAGCATACTTCGGACAGAAGTCTCACCAAGATTATCGTAAAAAATGCATATCTCAGCATGAAACCCCACGAAAACCAAGATATCGCTGGTTCTGCATATCAAACGCACTGTGGAGTGCTGAAAACACCAGATAACGTGTTTGTCGCATTAAATAGCTCGAATAGAGCTATCTCGATGGTTCTGCATACTTCGGACAGAAGTCTCACCAAGATTATCGTAAAAAATGCATATCTCAGCTTGAAACCCTACGAAAACCAAAATATCGCCGGTTCTGCATATCAACCAGCTGTGGAGTGGTGAAAACACCAGATAACGTGTTTCTCGCATTAAATACCTCGAAAAGTGCGATCTCGATGATTCTGCATACTTCTAACAGAAGTCTCACCAAGATTATCGCAGAAAATGAATATCTCTGCTTGAAACCCCACGAAAACCAAGATATCTACTGTTCTGCATATCCAACGAACTGTGGAGTGGTGATAACCCCAGAAAACGTGTTTCTCGCATTAGATATCTCGAAAAGAGCACTCTCGACGTTTCTGCATACTTCGGACAGATGTCTCAACAAGATTATCGCAGAAAATGCATATCTCAGCTTGAAACCCCACGAAAACCAAGATATGTACTGTTCTGCATATCAAACGCACTGTGGTGTGGTGAAAACACCAGATAACGTGTTTCTCGCATTAAATAGCTCGAATCGAGCGATCTCGATGATTGTGCATACTTCGGACAGAAGTCTCGCCAAAATTATCGTAAAAAATGCATATCTCAGCTTGAAACCCCACGAAAACCAAGATATCGCTGTGTTCAGCATATCAAACGCACTGTGGAGTGGTGAAAACCAGAGAAAACGTGTTTCTCGCATTAAATAGCTCGAATAGAGCGATCTCGATGATTCTTCATACTTCGGACAGAAGTCTCACCAAGATTATCGCAGAAAATGCATATCTCAGCTTGAAACCCCACGAAAACCAAGATATCGCTGGTTCTGCATATCAAACGCACTGTGGAGTGGTGAAAACACCAGATAACGTGTTTCTCGCATTAAATAGCTCGAAAAGAGCGATCTAGATGATTCAGCATACTTCGGACAGAAGTCTCACCAAGATTATCGCAGAAAATGCATATCTCAGCTTGCAGTCCAACGAAAACCAAGATATCGCCGGTTCTGCATGTCATACGCACTGTGGAGTAGTGAAAACACCAGATAACGTGTTTCTCGCATTAAATAACTCGAAACGAGCGATCTCGATGATTAAGCATACTTCGGACAGAAGTCTCACCAAGATGATCGTAAAAAATGCATATCTCAGCATGAAACCCCACGAAAACCAAGATATCGCTGGTTCTGCATATCAAACGCACTGTGGAGTGGTGAAAACACCAGATAACGTGTTTCATGCATTAAGTAGCTCGAAAAGAGCAATCTCGATGATTCTGCATACTTCGGACAGAAGTCTCACCAAGATTATCGCAGAAAATGCATATCTCTGCTTGAAACCCCACGAAAACCAAGATATCTACTGTGCTGCATATCCAACGAACTGTGGAGTGGTGAAAACCCCAGAAAACGTGTTTCTCGCATTAAATAGCTCGAAAGGAGCGA
Organism: Anthophora plumipes; assembly: GCA_951804975.1. Lineage (NCBI taxonomy): Eukaryota > Metazoa > Arthropoda > Insecta > Hymenoptera > Apidae > Anthophora > Anthophora plumipes. Next base: position 141,377 of record CATORF010000226.1, read on the forward strand.
TCTCGATGATTCTGCATACTTCGGACAGAAGTCTCAAAAAGATTATCGCAGAAAATGCATATCTCAGCTTGCAACCCCACGAAAACCAAGATATCGCCGGTTCTGCATATCAAACGCACTGTGGACTGGTGAAAACACCAGATAACGTGTTTCTCGCATTAAATAGCTCGAAACGAGCGATCTCGATGATTCTGAATACTTCGGACAGTAGTCTCACCAAAATTATCGTAAAAAATGCATATCTCAGCTTGAAACCCCACGAAAACCAAGATATCGCTGTGGTCAGCATATCAAACGCACTGTGGAGTGGTAAAAACCCCAGAAAACGTGTTTCTCGCATTAAATAGCTCGAATAGAGCGATCTCGATGATTCTTCATACTTCGGACAGAAGTCTCACCAAGATTACCGAAAAAAATGCATATCTCAGCTTGAAACACCACGAAAGCCAAGATATCGCTGGTTCTGCATATCAAACGCACTGTGGAGTGGTGAAAACACTGGATAAGGTTTTTCTCGCATTAACTAGCTCGAAAAGAGCGATCTCGATGTTTCAGCATACTTCGGACAGAAGTCTCACGTAGATTATCGCAGAAAATGCATATCTCAGCTTGAAACCCCACGAAAGCCAAGATATCGCTGGTTCTGCATATCAAACGCAGTGTGGAGTGGTGAAAACACCGGATAAGGTTTTTCTCGCATTAACTAGCTCGAAAAGAGCGATCTCGATGAATCAGCATACTTCGGACAGAAGTCTCACCAAGATTATCGCAGAAAATGCATATCTCAGCTTGAAACCCCACGAAGACCAAGATATCGCCGGTTCTGCATATCAAACGCACTGTGGAGTGGTGAAAACACCAGATAACGTGTTTCTCGCATTAAATAGCTCGAAAGGAGCGATCTCGATGATTCTGCATACTTCGGACAGAAGTCTCAACAAGATTATCGCAGAAAATGCATATCTCATCTTGAAACCCCACGAAAACCATGATATCGCTGTGTTCAGCATATCAAACGCACTGTGGAGTGGTGAAAACCCCAGAAAACGTGTTTCTCGCATTAAATAGCTCGAATGGAGCGATCTCGATGATTCTTCATACTTCGGACAGAAGTCTCACCAAGATTATCGTAAAAAATGCATATCTCAGCTTGAAACACCACGAAAGCCAAGATATCGCTGATTCTGCATATCAAACGCACTGTGGAGTGGTGAAAACACTGGATAAGGTTTTTCTCGCATTAACTAGCTCGAAAAGAGCGATCTCGATGTTTCAGCATACTTCGGACAGAAGTCTCACGTAGATTATCGCAGAAAATGCATATCTCAGCTTGCAGTCCAACGAAAACCAAGATATCGCCGGTTCTGCATGTCATACGCACTGTGGAGTAGTGAAAACACCAGATAACGTGTTTCTCGCATTAAATAGCTCGAATAGAGCGATCTCGATGATTCTTCATACTTCGGACAGAAGTCTCACCAAGATTACCGAAAAAAATGCATATCTCTGCTTGAAACCCCACGAAAACCAAGATATCTACTGTGCTGCATGTCAAACGCACTGTGGAGTGGTGAAAACCCCAGAAAACGTTTTTCTCGCATTAAATAGCTCGAATAGAGCGATCTCGATGATTCTTCATACTTCAGACAGAAGTCTCACCAAGATTATAGTAAAAAATGTATATCTCAGCTTGAAACACCACCAAAGCCAAGATATCGCTGGTTCTGCATATCAAACGCACTGTGGAGTGGTGAAAACACCAGATAACGTGTTTCGTGCATTAAGTAGCTCGACAAGAGCGATCTCGATGATTCTGCATACTTCTGACAGAAGTCTCACCAGGATTATCGTAGAAAATGCATATCTCAGCTTGATACCCGACCGAAACCAAGATATCTCCGGTTCTGCATGTCAAACGTACTGTGGAGTGGTGAAAACACCAGAAAACCTGTTTTGTGCATTAAGTAGCTCGAAAAGAGCGATCTAGATGATTCTGCATACTCCTGACTGAAGTGTCACCAATATTATCGCAGAAAATGCATATCTCAGCTTGCAATCCCACGATAACCAAGATATCGCCGGTTATGCATATCATACGCACTGTGGAGTAGCGAAAACACCAGATAACGTGTTTCTCGCATTAAATAGCTCAAAACGAGCGATCCCGATGATTAAGCATACTTCGGACAGAAGTCTCACCAAGATTATCGTAAAAAATGCATATCTCAGCATGAAACCCCACGAAAACCAAGATATCGCTGGTTCTGCATATCAAACGCACTGTGGAGTGCTGAAAACACCAGATAACGTGTTTGTCGCATTAAATAGCTCGAATAGAGCTATCTCGATGGTTCTGCATACTTCGGACAGAAGTCTCACCAAGATTATCGTAAAAAATGCATATCTCAGCTTGAAACCCTACGAAAACCAAAATATCGCCGGTTCTGCATATCAACCAGCTGTGGAGTGGTGAAAACACCAGATAACGTGTTTCTCGCATTAAATACCTCGAAAAGTGCGATCTCGATGATTCTGCATACTTCTAACAGAAGTCTCACCAAGATTATCGCAGAAAATGAATATCTCTGCTTGAAACCCCACGAAAACCAAGATATCTACTGTTCTGCATATCCAACGAACTGTGGAGTGGTGATAACCCCAGAAAACGTGTTTCTCGCATTAGATATCTCGAAAAGAGCACTCTCGACGTTTCTGCATACTTCGGACAGAAGTCTCAACAAGATTATCGCAGAAAATGCATATCTCAGCTTGAAACCCCACGAAAACCAAGATATGTACTGTTCTGCATATCAAACGCACTGTGGTGTGGTGAAAACACCAGATAACGTGTTTCTCGCATTAAATAGCTCGAAAAGAGCGATCTAGATGATTCAGCATACTTCGGACAGAAGTCTCACCAAGATTATCGCAGAAAATGCATATCTCAGCTTGCAGTCCAACGAAAACCAAGATATCGCCGGTTCTGCATGTCATACGCACTGTGGAGTAGTGAAAACACCAGATAACGTGTTTCTCGCATTAAATAACTCGAAACGAGCGATCTCGATGATTAAGCATACTTCGGACAGAAGTCTCACCAAGATTATCGCAGAAAATGCATATCTCAGCTTGAAACCCCACGAAAACCAAGATATGTACTGTTCTGCATATCAAACGCACTGTGGTGTGGTGAAAACACCAGATAACGTGTTTCTCGCATTAAATAGCTCGAAAAGAGCGATCTAGATGATTCAGCATACTTCGGACAGAAGTCTCGCCAAAATTATCGTAAAAAATGCATATCTCAGCTTGAAACCCCACGAAAACCAAGATATCGCTGTGTTCAGCATATCAAACGCACTGTGGAGTGGTGAAAACCAGAGAAAACGTGTTTCTCGCATTAAATAGCTCGAATAGAGCGATCTCGATGATTCTTCATACTTCGGACAGAAGTCTCACCAAGATTATCGCAGAAAATGCATATCTCAGCTTGAAACCCCACGAAAACCAAGATATCGCTGGTTCTGCATATCAAACGCACTGTGGAGTGGTGAAAACACCAGATAACGTGTTTCTCGCATTAAATAGCTCGAAAAGAGCGATCTAGATGATTCAGCATACTTCGGACAGAAGTCTCACCAAGATTATCGCAGAAAATGCATATCTCAGCTTGCAGTCCAACGAAAACCAAGATATCGCCGGTTCTGCATGTCATACGCACTGTGGAGTAGTGAAAACACCAGATAACGTGTTTCTCGCATTAAATAACTCGAAACGAGCGATCTCGATGATTAAGCATACTTCGGACAGAAGTCTCACCAAGATGATCGTAAAAAATGCATATCTCAGCATGAAACCCCACGAAAACCAAGATATCGCTGGTTCTGCATATCAAACGCACTGTGGAGTGGTGAAAACACCAGATAACGTGTTTCATGCATTAAGTAGCTCGAAAAGAGCAATCTCGATGATTCTGCATACTTCGGACAGAAGTCTCACCAAGATTATCGCAGAAAATGCATATCTCTGCTTGAAACCCCACGAAAACCAAGATATCTACTGTGCTGCATATCCAACGAACTGTGGAGTGGTGAAAACCCCAGAAAACGTGTTTCTCATATTAAATAGCTCGAAAGGAGCGATCTCGATGATTCTGCATACTTCGGACAGAAGTCTCAACAAGATTATCGCAGAAAATGCATATCTCAGCTTGCAACCCCACGAAAACCAAGATATCGCCGGTTCTGCATATCAAACGCACTGTGGACTGGTGAAAACACCAGATAACGTGTTTCTCGCATTAAATAGCTCGAAACGAGCGATCTCGATGATTCTGAATACTTCGGACAGTAGTCTCACCAAAATTATCGTAAAAAATGCATATCTCAGCTTGAAACCCCACGAAAACCAAGATATCGCTGTGGTCAGCATATCAAACGCACTGTGGAGTGGTAAAAACCCCAGAAAACGTGTTTCTCGCATTAAATAGCTCGAATAGAGCGATCTCGATGATTCTTCATACTTCGGACAGAAGTCTCACCAAGATTACCGAAAAAAATGCATATCTCAGCTTGAAACACCACGAAAGCCAAGATATCGCTGGTTCTGCATATCAAACGCACTGTGGAGTGGTGAAAACACTGGATAAGGTTTTTCTCGCATTAACTAGCTCGAAAAGAGCGATCTCGATGTTTCAGCATACTTCGGACAGAAGTCTCACGTAGATTATCGCAGAAAATGCATATCTCAGCTTGAAATCCCACGAAAGCCAAGATATCGCTGGTTCTGCATATCAAACGCAGTGTGGAGTGGTGAAAACACCGGATAAGGTTTTTCTCGCATTAACTAGCTCGAAAAGAGCGATCTCGATGAATCAGCATACTTCGGACAGAAGTCTCACCTAGATTATCGCAGAAAATGCATATCTCAGCTTGAAACCCCACGAAGACCAAGATATCGCCGGATCTGCATATCAAACGCACTGTGGAGTGGTGAAAACACCAGATAACGTGTTTCTCGCATTAAATAGCTCGAAAGGAGCGATCTCGATGATTCTGCATACTTCGGACAGAAGTCTCAACAAGATTATCGCAGAAAATGCATATCTCATCTCGAAACCCCACGAAAACCAAGATATCGCTGTGTTCAGCATATCAAACGCACTGTGGAGTGGTGAAAACCCCAGAAAACGTGTTTCTCGCATTAAATAGCTCGAATGGAGCGATCTCGATGATTCTTCATACTTCGGACAGAAGTCTCACCAAGATTATCGTAAAAAATGCATATCTCAGCTTGAAACACCACGAAAGCCAAGATATCGCTGATTCTGCATATCAAACGCACTGTGGAGTGGTGAAAACACTGGATAAGGTTTTTCTCGCATTAACTAGCTCGAAAAGAGCGATCTCGATGTTTCAGCATACTTCGGACAGAAGTCTCACGTAGATTATCGCAGAAAATGCATATCTCAGCTTGAAACCCCACGAAAGCCAAGATATCGCTGGTTCTGCATATCAAACGCAGTGTGGAGTGGTGAAAACACCGGATAAGGTTTTTCTCGCATTAACTAGCTCGAAAAGAGCGATCTCGATGAATCAGCATACTTCGGACAGAAGTCTCACCAAGATTATCGCAGAAAATGCATATCTCAGCTTGAAACCCCACGAAGACCAAGATATCGCCGGTTCTGCATATCATACGCACTGTGGAGTGGTGAAAACACCAGATAACGTGTTTCTCGCATTAAATAGCTCGAAACGAGTGATCTCGATGATTAAGCATACTTCGGACAGAAGTCTCACCAAGATTATCGTAAAAAATGCATATCTCAGCTTGAAACCCGAAGAAAACCGAGTTATCTGCGGTTCTGCACATCAAACGTACCGTGGAGTGGTGAAAACACCAGAAAACGTGTTACGCGCATTAAGTAGCTCGAAAAGAGCGTTCTCGAAGATCCTGCATACTTCTGACAGAAGTCTCACCAAGATTATCGTAGAAAATGCATATCTCAGCTTGAAACCCGACGAAAACCGAGTTATCTCCGGTTCTGCACATCAAACGTACCGTGGAGTGGTGAAAACACCAGAAAACGTGTTTCGCGCATTAAGCAGCTCGAAAAGAGCGTTCTCGAAGATTCTGCATACTTCGGACAGAAGTCTCACCAAGATTATCGCAGAAAATGAATATCTCAGCTTGAAACCCCACGAAAACCAAGATATCGCTGGTACTGCATATCACACGCACTGTGGAGTGGTGAAAACACCAGATAACGTGTTTCTCGCATTAAATAGCTCGAAAAGAGCGATCTCGATGATTCTGCATACTTCGGACAGAAGTCTCACCAAGATTATCGTAAAACATGCATATCTCAGCTTGAAACACCACGAAAGCCAAGATATCGCTGGTTCTGCATATCAAACCAACTGTGGAGTGGTGAAAACACCAGATAACGTGTTTCCCGCATTAAATAGCTCGAAAAGCGCGATCTCGATGATTCTGCATACTTCTGACAGAAGTCTCAGCAGGATTATCGTAGAAAATGCATATCTCAGCTTGAAACCCGACAGAAAACAAGATATCTCCGGTTCTGCATATCCAACGAACTGTGGAGTGGTGAACACCCCAGAAAACGAGTTTCTCGCATTAAATAGCTCGAATAGAGCGCTCTCGATGTTTCTGCATACTTCGGACAGATGTTTCACCAAGATTATCGTAGAAAATGCATATCTCAGCTTGAAACCCTACGAAAACCAAAATATCGCCGGTTCTGCATATCAAACCAACTGTGGAGTGGTGAAAACCCCAGAAAACGTGTTTCTCGCATTAAATAGCTCGAAAGGAGCGATCTCGATGTTTCTGCATACTTCGGACTGAAGTCTCAACAAGATTATCGCAGAAAATGCATATCTCAGCTTGAAACCCCACGAAAACCAAGATATCGCCGGTTCTGCATATCAAACGCACTGTGGAGTGGTGAAAACACCGGATAACGTGTTTCTCGCATTAAATAGCTCGAAACGAGCGATCTCGATGATTCTGCATACTTCGGACAGTAGTCTCACCAAAATTATCGTAAAAAATGCATATCTCAGCTTGAAACCCCACGAAAACAAAGATATCGCTGTGTTCAGCATATCAAACGCACTGTGGAGCGGTGAAAACCCCAGAAAACGTGTTTCTCGCATTAAATAGCTCGAATAGCGCGATCTCGATGATTCTTCATACTTCGGACAGAAGTCTCACCAAGATTATCGTAAAAAATGCATATCTCAGCTTGAAACACCACGAAAGCCAAGATATCGCTGGTTCTGCATATCAAACGCACTGCGGAGTGGTGAAAACACCGGATAAGGTTTTTCTCGCATTAACCAGCTCGAAAAGAGCGATCTCGATGTTTCAGCATACTTCGGACAGAAGTCTCACGAAGATTATCGCAGAAAATGCATATCTCATCTTGAAACCCCACGAAAGCCAAGATATCGCTGGATCTGCATATCAAACGCAGTGTGGAGTGGTGAAAACACCGGATAAGGTTTTTCTCGCATTTACTAGCTCGAAAAGAGCGATCTCGATGATTCAGCATACTTCGGACAGAAGTCTCACCAAGATTATCGTAAAAAATGCATATCTCTGCTTGAAACCCCACGAAAACCAAGATATCGCCGGTTCTGCATATCAAACCAACTGCGGAGTGGTGAAAACAACAGATAACGTGTTTCTCGCATTAAATAGCTCGAAAAGTGCGATCTCGGTGATTCTGCATACTTCTAACAGAAGTCTCACCAAGGTTATCGCAGAAAAGGCATATCTCTGCTTGAAACCCCACGAAAACCAAGATATATACTGTTCTGCATATCCAACGAACTGTGGAGTGGTGAAAACCCCAGAAAACGTGTTTCTCGCATTAAATAGCTCGAAAGGAGCGATCTCGATGATTCTGCATACTTCGGACAGAAGTCTCAACAAGATTATCGCAGAAAATGCATATCTCATCTTGAAACCCCACGAAAACCAAGATATCGCTGGTTCTGCATATCAAACGCAGTGTGGAGTGGTGAAAACACCGGATAAGGTTTTTCTCGCATTAACTAGCTCGAAAAGAGCGATCTCGATGATTCAGCATACTTCGGACAGAAGTCTCACCAAGATTATCGCAGAAAATGCATATCTCAGCTTGAAACCCCACGAACACCAAGATATCGCCGGTTCTGCATATCATACGCACTGTGGAGTGGTGAAAACACCAGATAACGTGTTTCTCGCATTAAATAGCTCGAAACGAGTGATCTCGATGATTAAGCATACTTCGGACAGAAGTCTCACCAAGATTATCGTAAAAAATGCATATCTCAGCTTGATACCCCACGAAAACCAAGATATCGCTGGTTCTGCATATCAAACGCACTGTGGAGTGCTGAAAACACCAGATAACGTGTTTGTCGCATTAAATAGCTCGAATAGAGGGATCTCGATGATTCTGCATACTTCGGACAGAAGTCTCACCGAGATTATCGTAAAAAATGCATATCTCAGCTTGATACCCCACGAAAACCAAGATATCGCTGGTTCTGCATATCAAACGCACTGTGGAGTGCTGAAAACACCAGATAACGTGTTTGTCGCATTAAATAGCTCGAATAGAGCGATCTCGACGATTCTGCATACTTCGGACGGAAGTATCACCAAGATTATCGTAAAAAATGCATATCTCAGGTTGAAACCCCACGAAAACCAAGATATCGCTGGTACTGCATATCAAACGCACTGTGGAGTGGTGAAAACCCCAGAAAACGTGTTTCTCGCATTAAATAGCTCGAATAGAGCGATCTCGATGATTCTTCATACTTCGGACAGAAGTCTCACCAAGATTATCGTAAAAACTGCATATCTCAGCTTGAAACCCCACGAAAGCCAAGATATCGCTGGTTCTGCATATCAAACGCACTGTGGAGTGGTGAAAACACCGGATAAGGTTTTTCTCGCATTAACTAGCTCGAAAAGAGCGATCTCGATGATTCCGCATACTTCGGACAGAAATCTCACCAAGATTATCGCAGAAAATGCATATCTCAGCTTGAAACCCGAAGAAAACCGAGTTATCTGCGGTTCTGCACATCAAACGTACCGTGGAGTGGTGAAAACACCAGAAAACGTGTTTCGCGCATTAAGTAGCTCGAAAAGAGCGTTCTCGAAGATCCTGCATACTTCTGCCAGAAGTCTCACCAAGATTATCGTAGAAAATGCATATCTCAGCTTGAAACCCGACGAAAACCGAGTTATCTCCGGTTCTGCTCATCAAACGTACCGTGGAGTGGTGAAAACACCAGAAAACGTGTTACGCGCATTAAGCAGCTCGAAAAGAGCGTTCTCGAAGATTCTGCATACTTCTGACAGAAGTCTCACCAAGATTATCGCAGGAAATGCATATCTCTGCTTGAAACCCCACGAAAACCAAGATATCTACTGTTCTGCATATCCAACGAACTGTGGAGTGGTGAAAACCCCAGAAAACGTGTTTCTCGCATTAAATAGCTCGAAAGGAGCGATCTCGATGATTCTGCATACTTCGGACAGTAGTCTCAACAAGATTATCGCAGAAAATGCATATCTCAGCTTGAAACCCCACGAAACCCAAGATATAGCCGGTTCTGCATATCAAACGCACTGTGGAGTGGTGAAAACACAAGATAACGTGTTTCTCGCATTAAATAGCTCGAAACGAGCGATCTCGATGATTCTGCATACTTCGGACAGAAGTCTCACCAAAATTATCGTAAAAAATGCATATCTCAGCTTGAAACACCACGAAGGCCAAGATATCGCTGGTTCTGCATATCAAACTAACTGTGGAGTGGTGAAAACACCAGATAACGTGTTTCCCGCATTAAATAGCTCGAAAAGCGCGATCTCGATGATTCTGCATACTTCTAACAGAAGTCTCAAAAAGATTATCGCAGAAAATGCATTTCTCAGCTTGAAACCCCACGAATACCAAGATATCGCTGGTTCTGCATATCAAACGCACTGTGGAGTGGTGATAACACCAGATAACGTGTTTCTCGCATTAAATAGCTCGAAAATAGCGATCTCGATGATTCTTCATCCTTCGGACAGAAGTCTCACCAAGATTATCGTAAAAAATGCATATCTCAGCTTGAAACCCCACGAAAGCCAAGATATCGCTGGTTCTACATATGAAACGCAGTGTGGAGTGGTGAAAACACCGGATAAGGTTTTTCTCGCATTAACTAGCTCGAAAAGAGCGATGTCGATGATTCAGCATACTTCGGACACAAGTCTCACCAAATTATCGCAGAAAATGCATATCTCAGCTTGAAACCCCACGAAAACCAAGATATCGCCGGTTCTGCATATCATACGCACTGTGGAGTGGTGAAAACACCAGATAGCGTGTTTCTCGCATTAAATAGCTCGAAACGAGCGATCTCGATGATTAAGCATACTTCGGACAGAAGTCTCACCAAGATTATCGTAAAAAATGCATTTCTCAGCTTGAAACTCCACGAAAACCAAGATATCGCTGGTTCTGCATATCAAACGCACTGTGGAGTGCTGAAAACACCAGATAACGTGTTTGTCGCATTAAATAGCTCGAATAGAGCGATCTCGATGATTCTGCATACTTCGGACAGAAGTCTCACCAAGATTATCGTAAAAAATGCATTTCTCAGCTTGAAACTCCACGAAAACCAAGATATCGCTGGTTCTGCATATCAAACGCACTGTGGAGTGCTGAAAACACCAGATAACGTGTTTGTCGCATTAAATAGCTCGAATAGAGCGATCTCGATGATTCTGCATACTTCGGACAGAAGTCTCACCAAGATTATCGTAAAAAATGCATATCTCAGCTTGAAACCCCACGAAAACCAAGATATCGCTGGTACTGCATATCAAACGCACTGTGGAGTGGTGAAAACACCAGAAAACGTGTTTCTCGCATTAAATAGCTCGAATAGAGCGATCTCGATGATTCTTCATACTTCGGACAGAAGTCTCACCAAGATTATCGTAAAAAATGCATATCTGAGCTTGAAACCCCACGAAAGCCAAGATATCGCTGGTTCTACATATCAAAGGCACTGTGGAGTGGTGAAAACACCGGATAAGGTTTTTCTCGCATTAACTAGCTCGAAAAGAGCGATCTCGATGATTCAGCATACTTCGGACAGAAGTCTCACCAAGATTATCGCAGAAAATGCATATCTCAGCTTGAAACCCGACGAAAACCGAGTTATCTCCGGTTCTGCACATCAAACGTACCGTGGAGTGGTGAAAACACCAGAAAACGTGTTTCGCGCATTAAGTAGCTCGAAAAGAGCGTTCTCGAAGATCCTGCATACTTCTGACAGAAGTCTCACCAAGATTATCGTAGAAAATGCATATCTCAGATTGAAACCCGACGAAAACCGAGTTATCTCCGGTTCTGCACATCAAACGTACCGTGGAGTGGTGAAAACACATGAAAACGTGTTTCGCGCATTAAGTAGCTCGAAAAGAGCGTTCTCGAAGATTCTGCATACTTCTGACAGAAGTCTCACCAACAATATCGTAGAAAATGCACATCTCAGCTGGGAACACCACGAAAATCAAGATATCGCCGGTCCTGCATATCAAACCAACTGTGGAGTGGTGAAATCACCAGATAACGTGTTTCTCGCATTAAATAGCTCGAAAAGCGCGATCTCGATGATTCTGCATACTTCGGACAGACGTCTCACCAAGATTATCGTAAAACATGCATATCTCAGCTTGAAATCCCACGAAAACCAAGATATCGCCGGTTCTGCATATGAAACGCACTGTGGAGTGGTGAAAACACCAGATAACGTGTTTCTCCCATTAAATAGCTCGAAAAGTGCGATCTCGAAGATTCTGCATACTTCTGACAGAAGTCTCGCCAGGATTATCGTAGAAAATGCATATCGCAGCTTGAAACCCGACCGAAACCAAGATATCTCCGGTTCTGCATGTCAAACCAACTGTGGAGTGGTGAAAACACCAGATAACGTGTTTCTCGCATTAAATAGCTCGAAAAGCGCGATCTCGATGATTGTGCATACTTCTAACAGAAGTCTCAAAAAGATTATCGCAGAAAATGCATTTCCCAGCTTGAAACCCCACGAAAACCAAGATATCGCTGGTTCTACATATCAAACGCACTGTGGAGTGGTGAAAACACCAGATAACGTGTTTCTCGCATTAAATAGCTCGAAAAGAGCGATCTTGATGATTCAGCATACTTCGGACAGAAGTCTCACCTGGATTATCGCAGGAAATGCATATCTCAGCTTGAAACCCCACGAAAACCAAGATATCTACTGTTCTGCATATCCAACGAACTGTGGAGTGGTGAAAACCCCAGAAAACGTGTTGCTAGCATTAAATAGCTCGAAAAGAGCGATCTCGATGTGTTAGCATACTTCGGACAGAAGTCTCACCAAGATTATCGCAGAAAATGCATATCTCAGCTTGAAACCCCACGAAAACCAAGATATCGCTGGTTCTACATATCAAACGCACTGTGGAGTGGTGAAAACACCAGATAACGTGTTTCTCGCATTAAATAGCTCGAAAAGAGCGATCTTGATGATTCAGCATACTTCGGACAGAAGTCTCACCTGGATTATCGCAGGAAATGCATATCTCAGCTTGAAACCCCACGAAAACCAAGATATCTACTGTTCTGCATATCCAACGAACTGTGGAGTGGTGAAAACCCCAGAAAACGTGTTGCTAGCATTAAATAGCTCGAAAAGAGCGATCTCGATGTGTTAGCATACTTCGGACAGAAGTCTCACCAAGATTATCGCAGAAAATGCATATCTCAGCTTGAAACCCCACGAAAACCAAGATATCGCCGGTTCTGCATATGAAACGCACTGTGGAGTGGTGAAAACACCAGATAGCGTGTATCTCCCATTAAATAGCTCGAAAAGTGCGATCTCGATGATTAAGCATACTTCGGACAGAAGTCTCAGCAAGATTATCGTAAAAAATGCATATCTCAGGTTGAAACCCCACGAAAACCAAGATATCGCTGGTTCTGCATATCAAACGCACTGTGGAGTGCTGAAAACACCAGATAACGTGTTTGTGGCATTAAATAGCTCGAATAGGGCGATCTCGATGGTTCTGCATACTTCGGACAGACGTCTCACCAGGATTATCGTAGAAAATGCATATCTCAGCTTGAAACCCGACCGAAACCAAGATATCTCCGGTTCTGCATATCAAACGTACTGTGGAGTGGTGAAAACACCAGAAAACGTGTTTCGTGCATTAAGTAGTTCGAAAAGAGCGCTCTCGATGTTTCTGCATACTTCGGACAGATGTTTCACCAAGATTATCGTAGAAAATGCATATCTCAGCTTGAAACCCTACGAAAACCAAAATATCGCCGGTTCTGCATATCAAACCAACTGTGGAGTGGTGAAAACACCAGATAACGTGTTTCTGGCATTAAATATCTCGAAAAGAGCCCTCTCGACGTTTCTGCATACATCGGACAGACGTTTCCCCAAGCTTATCGTAGAAAATGCATATCTCAGCTTGAAACCCGACAAAAACCAAAATATCTCCGGTTCTGCATATCCAACGCACTGTGGAGTGGTGAAAACAACCAGAGATCGTGTTTCTCGCATTAACTAGCTCGAAAAGAGCGAACTGGATGATTCTGCGTACTTCGGACAGAAGTCTCACCAAGATTATCGCAGAAAATGCATATCTGTGCTGGAAACACCACGAAAATCAAGATATCGCCGGTACTGCATATCAAAACAACTGTGGAGTGGTGAAAACACCAGATAACGTGTTTCTCGCATTAAGTAGCTCGAAAAGAGCGTTATCGAAGATCCTGCATACTTCTGACAGAAGTCTCACCAAGATTATCGTAGAAAATGCATATCTCAGCTTGAAACCCGACGAAAACGGAGTTATCTCCGGTTCTGCACATCAAACGTACCGTGGAGTGGTGAAAACTCCAGAAAACGTGTTTCGCGCATTAGGTAGCTCGAAAAGAGCGTTCTCGAAAATTCTGCATACTTCTGACAGAAGTCTCACCAACATTATCGTAGAAACTGCATATCTCAGCTGAAAACACCACGAAAATAAAGATATCCCGGTCCTGCATATCAAACCAACTGTGGAGTGGTGAAAACACCAGGTAACGTGTTTCTCGCATTAAATAGCTCGAAAAGTGCGATCTCGAAGATTCTGCATACTTCTGACAGATGTCTCACCAGGATTATCGTAGAAAATGCATATCTCAGCTTGAAACCCAACCGAAACCAAGATATCTCCGGTTCTGCATGTCAAACGTACTGTCGAGTGGTGAAAACACCAGAAAACGTGTTTCGTGCATTAAGTAGCTCGAAAAGAGAGATCTAGATGATTCAGCACACTTCGGACAGAAGTCTCACCAAGATTATCGCAGGAAATGCATATCTCAGCTTGAAACCCCACGAAAACCAAAATATCGCCGGTTCTGCATATAAAACCAACTGTGGAGTGGTGAAAACACCAGATAACGTGTTTGTCGCATTAAATAGGTCGAAAAGAGCGATCTCGATGGTTAAGCATACTTCGGACAGAAGTCTCACCACGATTATCGTAAAAAATGCATATCTTAGCTTGAAACCCCACGAAAACCAAGATATCGCTGGTACTGCATATCAAACGCACTGTGGAGTGGTGAAAACACCAGAAAACGTGTTTCGCGCATTAAGTAGCTTGAATAGAGCGATCTAGATGATTCTGCATACTTCTGACTGAAGTCTCACCTATATTATCGCAGAAAATGCATATCTCAGCTTGAAACCCCACGAAAACCAAGATATCGCTGGTTCTGCATATCAAACGCACTGTGGAGTGGTGAAAGCACCAGATAACGTGTTTCTCGCATTAAATAGCTCGAAAAGAGCGATCTAGATGATTCAGCACACTTCGGACAGAAGTCTCACCAAGATTATCGCAGGAAATGCATATCTCAGCTTGAAACCCCACGAAAACCAAAATATCGCCGGTTCTGCATATCAAACCAACTGTGGAGTGGTGAAAAAACCAGATAAGGTGTTTGTCGCATTAAATAGGTCGAAAAGAGCGATCTCGATGATTAAGCATACTTCGGACAGAAGTCTCACCAAGATTATCTTAAAAAATGCATATCTCAGCTTGAAACCCCACGAAAACCAAGATATCGCTGGTTCTGCATATCAAACGCACTGTGGAGTGCTGAAAGCACCAGATAACGTGTTTGTCGCATTAAATAGCTCGAATAGGGCGATCTCGATGGTTCTGCATACTTCGGACAGACGTCTCACCAAGATTATCGTAAAAAATGCATATCTTAGCTTGAAACCCCACGAAAACCAAGATATCGCTGGTACTGCATATCAAACGCACTGTGGAGTGGTGAAAACACCAGAAAACGTGTTTCGCGCATTAAGTAGCTCGAATTGAGCGATCTAGATGATTCTGCATACTTCTGACTAAAGTCTCACCAAGATTATCGCAGAAAATGCACATCTCAGCTGGAAACACCACGAAAACCAAGATATCGGCGGCTCTACATATCGAACGCACTGTGGGGTGGTGAAAACACCAGAAAACGTGTTTCTCGCATTAAATAGCTCGAAAAGAGATTTCTCGATGGTTCTGCATACTTCTGACAGAAGACTCACCAAGATTATCGCGGAAAGTGCATATCTCAGCTTGATACCCGACGACAGCCAAGATGTCGCCAGTTCTGCATATCAAACGCACTGTGGAGTGGTGAAAACACCAGAAAACGTGTTTCTCGCATTAAGCAGCTCGGAACGAGCCATCTAGATGATTCTGCATACTTCTGAGTGATGTCTCACCAAGATTATCGCAGAAAATGCATATCTCAGCTTGAACCCCGACGAAAGCCAAGATGTCGCCGGTTCTGCATATCAAACGCACTGTGGAGTGGTGAAAACACCAGATAACGTGTTTCTCGCATTAAATAGCTCGAAAAGAGGGATCTCGATGATTCTGCATACTTCTGACAGAAGACTCACCAAGATTATCGCAGAAAATGCACATCTCAGCTGGAAACCCCACGAAAACCAAGATATCGGCGGCTCTACATATCGAACGCACTGTGGGGTGGTGAAAACACC
The DNA here is from genome assembly GCA_951804975.1 of Anthophora plumipes. Taxonomy (NCBI): domain Eukaryota; kingdom Metazoa; phylum Arthropoda; class Insecta; order Hymenoptera; family Apidae; genus Anthophora; species Anthophora plumipes. The sequence goes on from CATORF010000226.1 coordinate 157,540, forward strand.
AGAAAACGTGTTTCTCGCATTAAATTGCTCGAAAAGAGATTTCTCGATGGTTCTGCATACTTCTGACAGAAGACTCACCAAGATTATCGCGGAAAGTGCATATCTCAGCTTGATACCCGACGACAGCCAAGATGTCGCCAGTTCTGCATATCAAACGCACTGTGGAGTGGTGAAAACACCAGAAAACGTGTTTCTCGCATTAAGCAGCTCGAAACGAGCCATCTAGATGATTCTGCATACTTCTGAGTGATGTCTCACCAAGATTATCGCAGAAAATGCATATCTCAGCTTGAACCCCGACGAAAGCCAAGATGTCGCCGGTTCTGCATATCAAACGCACTGTGGAGTGGTGAAAACACCAGATAACGTGTTTCTCGCATTAAATAGCTCGAAAAGAGGGATCTCGATGATTCTGCATACTTCTGACTGAAGACTCACCAAGATTATCGCAGAAAATGCATATCTCAGCTGGAAATACCACGAATATCAAGATATCGCCGGTTCTGCATACCAAACGCTCTGTGGAGTGGTGAATACACCAGAAAACGTGTTTCTCGCATTAAATAGCTCGAAAAGAGCGATATCGATGATTCTGCATACTTCGGACAGAAGTCTCACCAATATTATCGCAGAAAATGCATATCTCAGCTAGAAACCTCACGAAAATCAAGATATCGCCAGTTCTGCAATTCAAACGCACTGTGGAGAGGTGAGAAGAACCAGATAACGTGTTTCTCGCATTACATAGCTCGAATAGAGCGATCGCGATGATTCGGCATACTTCTGACAGAAGACTCACCATGATTATCGCAGAAAATGCATATCTCAGCTGGAAACCCCACGAAAACCAAGATATCGCCTGTTCTGCATATCAGACGCACTGTGGAGTGGTGAAAACACCAGAAAACGTGTTTCGCGCATTAACTAGCTCGAAAAGAGCGATATCGATGATTCTGCATACTTCGGACAGAAGTCTCACCAATATTATCGCAGAAAATGCATATCTCAGCTAGAAACCTCACGAAAATCAAGATATCGCCAGTTCTGCAATTCAAACGCACTGTGGAGTGGTGAGAACAACCAGATAACGTGTTTCTCGCATTACATAGCTCGAATACAGCGATCTCGATGATTCGGCATACTTCTGACAGAAGACTCACCAAGATTATCGCAGAAAATGCATATCTCAGCTGGAAACCCCACGAAAACCAAGATATCGCCCGTTCTGCATATCAGACGCACTGTGGAGTGGTGAAAACACCAGAAAACGTGTTTCGTACATTAAGTATCTCGAAAAGTGCGATCTCGAAGATTCTGCATACTTCTGACAAAAGACTCACCAAGATTATCGCAGAAAATGCATATCTCAGCTGGAAACACCACGAATATCAAGATATCGCCGGTTCTGCATATCAAACGCTCTGCGGAGTGGTGAATACACCAGAAAACGTGTTTCTCGCATTAAATAGCTCGAAAAGTGCAATCTAGATGATTCTGCATACTTCTGACAGAAGACTCACCAAGATTATCGCAGAAAATGCATATCTCAGCTTGATACCCGACGACAGCCAAGATGTCGCCGGTTCTGCATATCAAACGCACTGTGGAGTGGTGAAAACACCAGATAACGTGTTTCTCGCATTAAACAGCTCGAAAAGAGCGTTCTCGATCATTCTGCATCCTTCTGACAGAAGAATCACCAAGATTATCGCAGAAAATGCATATCTCAGCTTGAATCCCGACCGTAACCAAGATATCTCCGGTTCTGCATGCCGAACGCACTGTGGAGTGGCGAAAGCACCAGATAACGTGTTTCTCGCATTAAGTAGCTCGTAAAGAGCGATCTCGAAGATTCTGCATACTTCTGACAAAAGACTCACCAAGATTATCGCAGAAAATGCATATCTCAGCTGGAAACACCACGAATATCAAGATATCGCCGGTTCTGCATATCAAACGCTCTGCGGAGTGGTGAATACACCAGAAAACGTGTTTCTCGCATTAAATAGCTCGAAAAGTGCAATCTAGATGATTCTGCATACTTCTGACAGAAGACTCACCAAGATTATCGCAGAAAATGCATATCTCAGCTTGATACCCGACGACAGCCAAGATGTCGCCGGTTCTGCATATCAAACGCACTGTGGAGTGGTGAAAACACCAGCTAACGTGTTTCTCGCATTAAATAGCTCGAAACGAGCGATCTAGACGATTCTGCATACTTCGGACAGAGGTCTCACCAATATTATCGCAGAAAATGCATATCTCAGCTAGAAACCTCACGAAAATCAAGATATCGCCAGTTCTGCAATTCAAACGCACTGTGGAGAGGTGAGAACAACCAGATAACGTGTTTCTCGCATTACATAGCTCGAATAGAGCGATCGCGATGATTCGGCATACTTCTGACAGAAGACTCACCATGATTATCGCAGAAAATGCATATCTCAGCTGGAAACCCCACGAAAACCAAGATATCGCCTGTTCTGCATATCAGACGCACTGTGGAGTGGTGAAAACACCAGAAAACGTGTTTCGCGCATTAACTAGCTCGAAAAGAGCGTTCTCGATGATTCTGCATACTTCTCATAGATGAAACACCAAGATTATCGCACAAAATGCATATCTCAGCTGGAAACCCCACGAAAACCAAGATATCGCCGGTTCTGCATATCAGACGCACTGTGGAGTGGTGAAAACACCAGAAAACGTGTTTCTCGAATTAACTAGCTCGAAAAGAGCGTTCTCGATGATTCTGCATACTTCTCATAGATGAAACACCAAGATTATCGCACAAAATGCATATCTCAGCTGGAATCCCCACGAAAACCAAGATATCGCCTGTTCTGCATATCAGACGCACTGTGGAGTGGTGAAAACACCAGAAAACGTGTTTCTCGCATTAACTAGCTCGAACAGAGCGTTCTCGATGATTCTGCATACTTCTCATAGATGAAACACCAAGATTATCGCAGAAAATGCATATTTCAGCTGGAAACCCCACGAAAACCACGTTATCGGCGGCTCTACATATCAAACGTACTGTGGAGTGCTGAAAACAACAGAAAACGAGTTTTTCGCATTAAATAGCACGAAAATAGCGATTTCTGTGATTCTGAAAACTTCTCACAGAAGAATATCCAAGATTATCGTAGAAAATGCATGTCTCAGCTGGAAACCCCACGAAAACGAAGATATCGCAGTTTCGGCATATCAAACGCACTGTGGAGTGCAGAAAACACCAGAAAACGTGTTTTTCGCATTAAATAGCACGAAAACAGCGATTTCGGTGATTCAGCACACTTGTCACAGAAGAATCATGACGATTATCACTGAAAATGCATATCTCATCTGGAAACCCCACGAAAACCAAGATATCGCCGGTTCTGCATATCAGACGCCCTGTGGAGTGATGAAAACACCAGATAACGTGTTTTTCGCATTAAATAGCTCGAATAGAGCGATCTCGATGATTCTGCATAGTTCTGACAGAAGACTCACAAAGATTATCGCAGAAAATGCATATTTCAGCGGGAAACACCACGAAAATCATGATATCTCCGGTTCTGCATGTCAAACGTACTGTGGAGTGGTGAAAACACCAGAAAACGTGTTTCTCGCATTAAGTAGCTTGAAAAGAGCGTTCTCGAAGATTGTGCATAGTTCTGACAGAAGTCTCACCAAGATTATCGTAGAAAATGCATATCTCAGGGGGAAACACCACGATAATTAAGATATCGCCGGTTCTGCATATCAAACGTACTGTGGAGTGCTGAAAACAACAGAAAACGAGTTTGTCGCACTAAATAGCACGAAAACAGCGATTTTTGTGATTCTGCAAACTTCTCACAGAAGAATATCCAAGATTATCGTAGAAAATGCATATCTCAGCTGGAAACACCACGAAAATCAAGATATCGCCGGTTCTGCATATCAAACGCACTGTGAAATGTTGAAAACACCAGGAAACTTGTTTTTTTGCATTAAATAGCTCGACAAGAGCGATCTAGACGATTCTGCATACTTCTGACTGAAGTCTCACCAAGATTATCGCAGAAAATGCATATCTCAGCTTGAACCCCGACGAAAGCCAAGATGTCGCCGGTTCTGCATTTCAAACGCACTGTGGAGTGGTGAAAACACCAGATAACGTGTTTCTGGCATTAAGTAGCTCGAAACGAGCGATCTAGATGATTCTGCATACTTCTGACTGAAGCCTCACCAATATTGTCGCAAAAAATGCATATCTCACATTGAAACCTCACGAAAATGAAGATGACGCCGGTTCTGCATATCAAACGCACTGTGCAGTGGTGAAAATAACCAGATAACGTGTTTCTCGCATTAAATAGCTCGAAAAGAGCGATCCCGATGATTCTGCATACTGCAGACAGAAGTCTCACCATGATTATCGCAGAAAATGCATATCTCTGCTAGAAACCCCACGAAAACCAAGATATCTCCTGTTCTGCATATCCAACGAACTGTGGAGTGGTGAAAACCCCAGAACACCTGTTTCTCGCATTAAATATCTCGAAAAGTACGATCTCGATGACTCTGCATACTTCGGACAGAAGTCTCACCAAGATTATCGCAGAAAATGCATATCTGAGCCAGAAGCCCCACGAAAACCAAGATATCGTCGGTTCTGCATATCATACGCACTGTGGAGTGGTGAAAACACCAGATAACGTGTTTCTCGCATTAAATAGCTCGAAACGAGCGATCTCGATGATTAAGCATACTTCGGACAGAAGTCTCACCAAGATTATCGCAGAAATTGCATATCTCAACTTGAATCCCCACGAAAACCAAGATATCGCTGGTGCTGCATATCAAACGCACTGTGGAGTGGTGAAAACACCAGATATCTTGTTTCTCGCATTAAATAGCTCGATAAGAGCGATCTCGATGACTCTGCATACTTCGGACAGAAGTCTCACCAGGATTATCGCAGAAAATGCATATCTGAGCTTGAAACCCCACGAATACCAAGATATCGTCGGTTCTGCATATCATTCGCACTGTGGAGTGGTGAAAACACCAGATAACGTTTTTCTCGCATTAAATAGCTCGAAACGAGCGATCTCGATGAATAAGCATACTTCGGACAGAAGTCTCACCAAGATTATCGCAGAAATTGCATATCTCAGCTTGAATCCCCACGAAAACCAAGATATCGCTGGTTCTGCATATCAAACGCACTGTGGAGTTTTCAAAACACCAGATAACGTGTTCCTCGCATTAAATAGCTCGAATAGTGCGCTATTGATGTTTCTGCATACTTCGGACAGATGTTTCACCAAGATTATCGTAGAAAATGCATATCTCAGCTTGATACCCTACGAAAGCCAAGATGTCGCCGGGTCTGCATATCAAACGAACTGTGGAGTGGTGAAAACACCAGATAACGTGTTTCTCGCATTAAATAGCCCGAAAAGAGGGATCTCGATGATTCTGCATACTTCTGACAGAAGACTCACCAAGATCATCGCAGAAAATGCATATCTCAGCTGGAAACACCACGAAAATCAAGATATCTCCTGTTCTGCATATCCAACGAACTGTGGAGTGGTGAAAACCCCAGAACACCTGTTTCTCGCATTAAATAGCTCGAAAAGTACGATCTCGATGACTCTGCATACTTCGGACAGAAGTCTCACCAAGATTATCGCAGAAAATGCATATCTGAGCTTGAAGCCCCACGAAAACCAAGATATCGTCGGTTCTGCATATCATACGCACTGTGGAGTGGTGAAAGAACCAGATAACGTGTTTCTCGCATTAAATAGCTCGAAACGAGCGATCTCGATGATTAAGCATACTTCGGACAGAAGTCTCACCAAGATTATCGCAGAAATTGCATATCTCAACTTGAATCCCCACGAAAACCAAGATATCGCTGGTGCTGCATATCAAACGCACTGTGGAGTGGTGAAAACACCAGATATCTTGTTTCTCGCATTAAATAGCTGGATAAGAGCGATCTCGATGACTCTGCATACTTCGGACAGAAGTCTCACCAAGATTATCGCAGAAAATGCATATCTGAGCTTGAAACCCCACGAATACCAAGATATCGTCGGTTCTGCATATCATTCGCACTGTGGAGAGGTGAAAACACCAGATAACGTTTTTCTCGCATTAAATAGCTCGAAACGAGCGATCTCGATGAATAAGCATACTTCGGACAGAAGTCTCACCAAGATTATCGCAGAAATTGCATATCTCAGCTTGAATCCCCACGAAAACCAAGATATCGCTGGTTCTGCATATCAAACGCACTGTGGAGTGCTCAAAACACCAGATAACGTGTTCCTCGCATTAAATAGCTCGAATAGTGCGCTATTGATGTTTCTGCATACTTCGGACAGATGTTTCACAAAGATTATCGTAGAAAATGCATATCTCAGCTTGAAATCCGACGAAAACCAAACATCGCCGGTTCTGCATGTCAAACCAACTGTGGAGTGGCGAAAACACCAGACAACGTGTTTCTCGCATTAAATAGCTCGAAAAGTACGATCTCGATGACTCTGCATACTTCGGACAGAAGTCTCACCAAGATTATCGCAGAAAATGCATATCTGAGCTTGAAACCCCACGAAAACCAAGATATCGCTGGTTCTGCATATCAAACGCACTGTGGAGTGGTGAAAACACCAGATAACTTGTTGCTCGAATTAAATAGCTCGAAAAGAGGGTTCTCGATGATTCTGCATACTGCAGACAGAAGTCTCACCATGATTATCGCAGAAAATGCATATCTCTGCTAGAAACCCCACGAAAACCAAGATATCTCCTGTTCTGCATATCCAACGTACTGTGGAGTGGTGAAAACCCCAGAAAACCTGTTTCTCGCATTAAATAGCTCGAAAAGTACGATCTCGATGACTCTGCATCCTTCGGACAGAAGTCTCACCAAGATTATCGCAGAAAATGCATATCTGAGCTTGAAACCCCACGAAAACCAAGATATCGTCGGTTCTGCATATCATACGCACTGTGGAGTGGTGAAAACACCAGATAACGTGTTTTTCGCATTAAATATCTCGAAACGAGCGATCTCGATGATTAAGCATACTTCGGACAGAAGTCTCACCAAGATTATCGCAGAAATTGCATATCTCAGCTTGAATCCCCACGAAAACCAAGATATCGCAGGTGCTGCATATCAAACGCACTGTGGAGTGGTGAAAACACCAGATATCTTGTTTCTCGCATTAAATAGCTCGATAAGAGCGATCTCGATGACTCTGCATACTTCGGACAGAAGTCTCACCAAGATTATCGCAGAAAATGCATGTCTGAGCTTGAAACCCCACGAAAACCAAGATATCGTCGGTTCTGCATATCATTCGCACTGTGGAGTGGTGAAAACACCAGATAACGTGTTTCTCGCATTAAATAGCTCGAAACGAGCGATCTCGGTGAATAAGCATACTTCGGACAGAAGTCTCACCAAGATTATCGCAGAAATTGCATATCTCAGCTTGAATCCCCACGAAAACCAAGATATCGCTGGATCTGCATATCAAACGCACTGTGGAGTGGTGAAAACACCAGATAACTTGTTTCTCGCATTAAATAGCTCGAATAGAGCGGTCTCGATGATTAAGCATACTTCTGACAAAAGACCCACCAAGATTATCGCAGAAAATGCATATCTCAGCTGGAAATACCACGAATATCAAGATATCGCCGGTTCTGCATACCAAACGCTCTGTGGAGTGGTGAATACACCAGAAAACGTGTTTCTCGCATTAAATAGCTCGAAAAGAGCGATATCGATGATTCTGCATACTTCGGACAGAAGTCTCACCAATATTATCGCAGAAAATGCATATCTCAGCTAGAAACCTCACGAAAATCAAGATATCGCCAGTTCTGCAATTCAAACGCACTGTGGAGAGGTGAGAAGAACCAGATAACGTGTTTCTCGCATTACATAGCTCGAATAGAGCGATCGCGATGATTCGGCATACTTCTGACAGAAGACTCACCATGATTATCGCAGAAAATGCATATCTCAGCTGGAAACCCCACGAAAACCAAGATATCGCCTGTTCTGCATATCAGACGCACTGTGGAGTGGTGAAAACACCAGAAAACGTGTTTCGCGCATTAACTAGCTCGAAAAGAGCGATATCGATGATTCTGCATACTTCGGACAGAAGTCTCACCAATATTATCGCAGAAAATGCATATCTCAGCTAGAAACCTCACGAAAATCAAGATATCGCCAGTTCTGCAATTCAAACGCACTGTGGAGTGGTGAGAACAACCAGATAACGTGTTTCTCGCATTACATAGCTCGAATACAGCGATCTCGATGATTCGGCATACTTCTGACAGAAGACTCACCAAGATTATCGCAGAAAATGCATATCTCAGCTGGAAACCCCACGAAAACCAAGATATCGCCCGTTCTGCATATCAGACGCACTGTGGAGTGGTGAAAACACCAGAAAACGTGTTTCGTACATTAAGTATCTCGAAAAGTGCGATCTCGAAGATTCTGCATACTTCTGACAAAAGACTCACCAAGATTATCGCAGAAAATGCATATCTCAGCTGGAAACACCACGAATATCAAGATATCGCCGGTTCTGCATATCAAACGCTCTGCGGAGTGGTGAATACACCAGAAAACGTGTTTCTCGCATTAAATAGCTCGAAAAGTGCAATCTAGATGATTCTGCATACTTCTGACAGAAGACTCACCAAGATTATCGCAGAAAATGCATATCTCAGCTTGATACCCGACGACAGCCAAGATGTCGCCGGTTCTGCATATCAAACGCACTGTGGAGTGGTGAAAACACCAGATAACGTGTTTCTCGCATTAAACAGCTCGAAAAGAGCGTTCTCGATCATTCTGCATCCTTCTGACAGAAGAATCACCAAGATTATCGCAGAAAATGCATATCTCAGCTTGAATCCCGACCGTAACCAAGATATCTCCGGTTCTGCATGCCGAACGCACTGTGGAGTGGCGAAAGCACCAGATAACGTGTTTCTCGCATTAAGTAGCTCGTAAAGAGCGATCTCGAAGATTCTGCATAATTCTGACAAAAGACTCACCAAGATTATCGCAGAAAATGCATATCTCAGCTGGAAACACCACGAATATCAAGATATCGCCGGTTCTGCATATCATACGCACTGTGGAGTGGTGAAAACACCAGATAACGTGTTTCTCGCATTAAATAGCTCGAAACGAGCGATCTCGATGATTAAGCATACTTCGGACAGAAGTCTCACCAAGATTATCGCAGAAATTGCATATCTCAACTTGAATCCCCACGAAAACCAAGATATCGCTGGTGCTGCATATCAAACGCACTGTGGAGTGGTGAAAACACCAGATATCTTGTTTCTCGCATTAAATAGCTCGATAAGAGCGATCTCGATGACTCTGCATACTTCGGACAGAAGTCTCACCAGGATTATCGCAGAAAATGCATATCTGAGCTTGAAACCCCACGAATACCAAGATATCGTCGGTTCTGCATATCATTCGCACTGTGGAGTGGTGAAAACACCAGATAACGTTTTTCTCGCATTAAATAGCTCGAAACGAGCGATCTCGATGAATAAGCATACTTCGGACAGAAGCCTCACCAATATTGTCGCAAAAAATGCATATCTCACATTGAAACCTCACGAAAATGAAGATGACGCCGGTTCTGCATATCAAACGCACTGTGCAGTTGTGAAAATAACCAGATAACGTGTTTCTCGCATTAAATAGCTCGAAAAGAGCGATCCCGATGATTCTGCATACTGCAGACAGAAGTCTCACCATGATTATCGCAGAAAATGCATATCTCTGCTAGAAACCCCACGAAAACCAAGATATCTCCTGTTCTGCATATCCAACGAACTGTGGAGTGGTGAAAACCCCAGAACACCTGTTTCTCGCATTAAATATCTCGAAAAGTACGATCTCGATGACTCTGCATACTTCGGACAGAAGTCTCACCAAGATTATCGCAGAAAATGCATATCTGAGCCAGAAGCCCCACGAAAACCAAGATATCGTCGGTTCTGCATATCATACGCACTGTGGAGTGGTGAAAACACCAGATAACGTGTTTCTCGCATTAAATAGCTCGAAACGAGCGATCTCGATGATTAAGCATACTTCGGACAGAAGTCTCACCAAGATTATCGCAGAAATTGCATATCTCAACTTGAATCCCCACGAAAACCAAGATATCGCTGGTGCTGCATATCAAACGCACTGTGGAGTGGTGAAAACACCAGATATCTTGTTTCTCGCATTAAATAGCTCGATAAGAGCGATCTCGATGACTCTGCATACTTCGGACAGAAGTCTCACCAGGATTATCGCAGAAAATGCATATCTGAGCTTGAAACCCCACGAATACCAAGATATCGTCGGTTCTGCATATCATTCGCACTGTGGAGTGGTGAAAACACCAGATAACGTTTTTCTCGCATTAAATAGCTCGAAACGAGCGATCTCGATGAATAAGCATACTTCGGACAGAAGTCTCACCAAGATTATCGCAGAAATTGCACATCTCAGCTTGAATCCCCACGAAAACCAAGATATCGCTGGTTCTGCATATCAAACGCACTGTGGAGTGCTCAAAACACCAGATAACGTGTTCCTCGCATTAAATAGCTCGAATAGTGCGCTATTGATGTTTCTGCATACTTCGGACAGATGTTTCACCAAGATTATCGTAGAAAATGCATATCTCAGCTTGATACCCTACGAAAGCCAAGATGTCGCCGGGTCTGCATATCAAACGAACTGTGGAGTGGTGAAAACACCAGATAACGTGTTTCTCGCATTAAATAGCCCGAAAAGAGGGATCTCGATGATTCTGCATACTTCTGACAGAAGACTCACCAAGATCATCGCAGAAAATGCATATCTCAGCTGGAAACACCACGAAAACCAAGATATCGCCTGTTCTGCATATCAGACGCACTGTGGAGTAGTGAAAACACCAGAAAACGTGTTTCGCGCATTAACTAGCTCGAAAAGAGCGTTCTCGATGATTCTGCATACTTCTCATAGATGAAACACCAAGATTATCGCACAAAATGCATATCTCAGCTGGAAACCCCACGAAAACCAAGATATCGCCGGTTCTGCATATCAGACGCACTGTGGAGTGGTGAAAACACCAGAAAACGTGTTTCTCGAATTAACTAGCTCGAAAAGAGCGTTCTCGATGATTCTGCATACTTCTCATAGATGAAACACCAAGATTATCGCACAAAATGCATATCTCAGCTGGAATCCCCACGAAAACCAAGATATCGCCTGTTCTGCATATCAGACGCACTGTGGAGTGGTGAAAACACCAGAAAACGTGTTTCTCGCATTAACTAGCTCGAACAGAGCGTTCTCGATGATTCTGCATACTTCTCATAGATGAAACACCAAGATTATCGCAGAAAATGCATATTTCAGCTGGAAACCCCACGAAAACCACGTTATCGGCGGCTCTACATATCAAACGTACTGTGGAGTGCTGAAAACAACAGAAAACGAGTTTTTCGCATTAAATAGCACGAAAATAGCGATTTCTGTGATTCTGAAAACTTCTCACAGAAGAATATCCAAGATTATCGTAGAAAATGCATGTCTCAGCTGGAAACCCCACGAAAACGAAGATATCGCAGTTTCGGCATATCAAACGCACTGTGGAGTGCAGAAAACACCAGAAAACGTGTTTTTCGCATTAAATAGCACGAAAACAGCGATTTCGGTGATTCAGCACACTTGTCACAGAAGAATCATGACGATTATCACTGAAAATGCATATCTCATCTGGAAACCCCACGAAAACCAAGATATCGCCGGTTCTGCATATCAGACGCCCTGTGGAGTGATGAAAACACCAGATAACGTGTTTTTCGCATTAAATAGCTCGAATAGAGCGATCTCGATGATTCTGCATAGTTCTGACAGAAGACTCACAAAGATTATCGCAGAAAATGCATATTTCAGCGGGAAACACCACGAAAATCATGATATCTCCGGTTCTGCATGTCAAACGTACTGTGGAGTGGTGAAAACACCAGAAAACGTGTTTCTCGCATTAAGTAGCTTGAAAAGAGCGTTCTCGAAGATTGTGCATAGTTCTGACAGAAGTCTCACCAAGATTATCGTAGAAAATGCATATCTCAGGGGGAAACACCACGATAATTAAGATATCGCCGGTTATGCATATCAAACGTACTGTGGAGTGCTGAAAACAACAGAAAACGAGTTTGTCGCACTAAATAGCACGAAAACAGCGATTTTTGTGATTCTGCAAACTTCTCACAGAAGAATATCCAAGATTATCGTAGAAAATGCATATCTCAGCTGGAAACACCACGAAAATCAAGATATCGCCGGTTCTGCATATCAAACGCACTGTGAAATGTTGAAAACACCAGGAAACTTGTTTTTTTGCATTAAATAGCTCGACAAGAGCGATCTAGACGATTCTGCATACTTCTGACTGAAGTCTCACCAAGATTATCGCAGAAAATGCATATCTCAGCTTGAACCCCGACGAAAGCCAAGATGTCGCCGGTTCTGCATTTCAAACGCACTGTGGAGTGGTGAAAACACCAGATAACGTGTTTCTGGCATTAAGTAGCTCGAAACGAGCGATCTAGATGATTCTGCATACTTCTGACTGAAGCCTCACCAATATTGTCGCAAAAAATGCATATCTCACATTGAAACCTCACGAAAATGAAGATGACGCCGGTTCTGCATATCAAACGCACTGTGCAGTGGTGAAAATAACCAGATAACGTGTTTCTCGCATTAAATAGCTCGAAAAGAGCGATCCCGATGATTCTGCATACTGCAGACAGAAGTCTCACCATGATTATCGCAGAAAATGCATATCTCTGCTAGAAACCCCACGAAAACCAAGATATCTCCTGTTCTGCATATCCAACGAACTGTGGAGTGGTGAAAACCCCAGAACACCTGTTTCTCGCATTAAATATCTCGAAAAGTACGATCTCGATGACTCTGCATACTTCGGACAGAAGTCTCACCAAGATTATCGCAGAAAATGCATATCTGAGCCAGAAGCCCCACGAAAACCAAGATATCGTCGGTTCTGCATATCATACGCACTGTGGAGTGGTGAAAACACCAGATAACGTGTTTCTCGCATTAAATAGCTCGAAACGAGCGATCTCGATGATTAAGCATACTTCGGACAGAAGTCTCACCAAGATTATCGCAGAAATTGCATATCTCAACTTGAATCCCCACGAAAACCAAGATATCGCTGGTGCTGCATATCAAACGCACTGTGGAGTGGTGAAAACACCAGATATCTTGTTTCTCGCATTAAATAGCTCGATAAGAGCGATCTCGATGACTCTGCATACTTCGGACAGAAGTCTCACCAGGATTATCGCAGAAAATGCATATCTGAGCTTGAAACCCCACGAATACCAAGATATCGTCGGTTCTGCATATCATTCGCACTGTGGAGTGGTGAAAACACCAGATAACGTTTTTCTCGCATTAAATAGCTCGAAACGAGCGATCTCGATGAATAAGCATACTTCGGACAGAAGTCTCACCAAGATTATCGCAGAAATTGCATATCTCAGCTTGAATCCCCACGAAAACCAAGATATCGCTGGTTCTGCATATCAAACGCACTGTGGAGTGCTCAAAACACCAGATAACGTGTTCCTCGCATTAAATAGCTCGAATAGTGCGCTATTGATGTTTCTGCATACTTCGGACAGATGTTTCACCAAGATTATCGTAGAAAATGCATATCTCAGCTTGATACCCTACGAAAGCCAAGATGTCGCCGGGTCTGCATATCAAACGAACTGTGGAGTGGTGAAAACACCAGATAACGTGTTTCTCGCATTAAATAGCCCGAAAAGAGGGATCTCGATGATTCTGCATACTTCTGACAGAAGACTCACCAAGATCATCGCAGAAAATGCATATCTCAGCTGGAAACACCACGAAAATCAAGATATCTCCTGTTCTGCATATCCAACGAACTGTGGAGTGGTGAAAACCCCAGAACACCTGTTTCTCGCATTAAATAGCTCGAAAAGTACGATCTCGATGACTCTGCATACTTCGGACAGAAGTCTCACCAAGATTATCGCAGAAAATGCATATCTGAGCTTGAAGCCCCACGAAAACCAAGATATCGTCGGTTCTGCATATCATACGCACTGTGGAGTGGTGAAAGAACCAGATAACGTGTTTCTCGCATTAAATAGCTCGAAACGAGCGATCTCGATGATTAAGCATACTTCGGACAGAAGTCTCACCAAGATTATCGCAGAAATTGCATATCTCAACTTGAATCCCCACGAAAACCAAGATATCGCTGGTGCTGCATATCAAACGCACTGTGGAGTGGTGAAAACACCAGATATCTTGTTTCTCGCATTAAATAGCTGGATAAGAGCGATCTCGATGACTCTGCATACTTCGGACAGAAGTCTCACCAAGATTATCGCAGAAAATGCATATCTGAGCTTGAAACCCCACGAATACCAAGATATCGTCGGTTCTGCATATCATTCGCACTGTGGAGTGGTGAAAACACCAGATAACGTTTTTCTCGCATTAAATAGCTCGAAACGAGCGATCTCGATGAATAAGCATACTTCGGACAGAAGTCTCACCAAGATTATCGCAGAAATTGCATATCTCAGCTTGAATCCCCACGAAAACCAAGATATCGCTGGTTCTGCATATCAAACGCACTGTGGAGTGCTCAAAACACCAGATAACGTGTTCCTCGCATTAAATAGCTCGAATAGTGCGCTATTGATGTTTCTGCATACTTCGGACAGATGTTTCACAAAGATTATCGTAGAAAATGCATATCTCAGCTTGAAATCCGACGAAAACCAAACATCGCCGGTTCTGCATGTCAAACCAACTGTGGAGTGGCGAAAACACCAGACAACGTGTTTCTCGCATTAAATAGCTCGAAAAGTACGATCTCGATGACTCTGCATACTTCGGACAGAAGTCTCACCAAGATTATCGCAGAAAATGCATATCTGAGCTTGAAACCCCACGAAAACCAAGATATCGCTGGTTCTGCATATCAAACGCACTGTGGAGTGGTGAAAACACCAGATAACTTGTTGCTCGAATTAAATAGCTCGAAAAGAGGGTTCTCGATGATTCTGCATACTGCAGACAGAAGTCTCACCATGATTATCGCAGAAAATGCATATCTCTGCTAGAAACCCCACGAAAACCAAGATATCTCCTGTTCTGCATATCCAACGTACTGTGGAGTGGTGAAAACCCCAGAAAACCTGTTTCTCGCATTAAATAGCTCGAAAAGTACGATCTCGATGACTCTGCATCCTTCGGACAGAAGTCTCACCAAGATTATCGCAGAAAATGCATATCTGAGCTTGAAACCCCACGAAAACCAAGATATCGTCGGTTCTGCATATCATACGCACTGTGGAGTGGTGAAAACACCAGATAACGTGTTTTTCGCATTAAATATCTCGAAACGAGCGATCTCGATGATTAAGCATACTTCGGACAGAAGTCTCACCAAGATTATCGCAGAAATTGCATATCTCAGCTTGAATCCCCACGAAAACCAAGATATCGCAGGTGCTGCATATCAAACGCACTGTGGAGTGGTGAAAACACCAGATATCTTGTTTCTCGCATTAAATAGCTCGATAAGAGCGATCTCGATGACTCTGCATACTTCGGACAGAAGTCTCACCAAGATTATCGCAGAAAATGCATATCTGAGCTTGAAACCCCACGAAAACCAAGATATCGTCGGTTCTGCATATCATTCGCACTGTGGAGTGGTGAAAACACCAGATAACGTGTTTCTCGCATTAAATAGCTCGAAACGAGCGATCTCGGTGAATAAGCATACTTCGGACAGAAGTCTCACCAAGATTATCGCAGAAATTGCATATCTCAGCTTGAATCCCCACGAAAACCAAGATATCGCTGGATCTGCATATCAAACGCACTGTGGAGTGGTGAAAACACCAGATAACTTGTTTCTCGCATTAAATAGCTCGAATAGAGCGGTCTCGATGATTAAGCATACTTCTGACAAAAGACCCACCAAGATTATCGCAGAAAATGCATATCTCATCTGGAAACACCACGAAAATCAAGATATCGCCTGTTCTGCATATCAAACGCAATGTGGAGTGGTGAAAACAACCAGAGAACGTGTTTCTCGCATTAAATAGCTCGAAAAGAGCGATCCCGATGATTCAGCAAACTTCGGACAGAAGTCTCACCAAGATTATCGCAGGAAATGCATATCTCAACTTGAAACCCCACGAAAACCAAGATATCTCCGGTTCTGCATATCCAACGAACTGTGGAGTGGTGGAAACCCCAGAAAACGAGTGTCTCGCATTCAATAGCACGAAAACAGCGATTTCGATGATTCTGCATACTTGTCACAGAAGAATCATGAGGATTATCACTGAAAATGCATATCTCATCTGTTAACCCCACGAAAACCAAGTTCTCGGCGGCTCTACATATCATACGCACTGTGGAGTGGTCAAAACCCCAGAAAACGTGTTTCTCGCATTAAATAGCTCGAACGGAGCGTTCTCGATGATTCTGCATACTTCTGACTGAAGTCTCACCAATATTATCGCAGAAAATGCATATCTCAGCTTGAAACCCGACGAAAACCACGATGTCGCCGATTCTGCATATCAAACGCACTGTGGGGTGGAGAAAAAACCCGAAAACGAGTGTCTCGCATTAAATAGCTCGAAAAGAGCGATCTAGATGGTTCTGCATACTTCTGACAGAAGACTTACCAAGATTATCGCAGAAAATGCATATCTCAGCTGGAAACCCCACGAAAACCAAGATATCGCCGGTTCTGCATATCAGACGCACCGTGGAGTGGTCAAAACACCAGATAACGTGTTTCTCGAATTAAATAGCTCGAAACGAGCGATCTAGACGATTCTGCATACTTCTGACTGAAGTCTCACCAATATTATCGCAGAAAATGCATATCTCAGCTTGAAACCCGACCGTAACCAAGATATCTCCGTTTCTGCATGTCAAACGTACTGTGGAGTAGTGAATACACCAGAAAACGTGTTTCTCGCATTAAATAGCTCGAAAAGAGCGATCTGGATGCTTCTGCATACTTCTGACAAAAGACTCACCTAGATTATCGCAGAAAATGCATATCTCAGCTGGAAACATCACGAAAATCAAGATATCGCCGGTTCTGCATATCAGACGCACTGTGGAGTGCTCAAAACACCAGAAAACGTGTTTCTCGCATTAACTAGCTCGAACGGAGCGTTCTCGATGATTCTGCATACTTCTCATAGATGAAACACCAAGATTATCGCAGAAAATGCATATTTCAGCTGGAAACCCCACGAAAACCAGGTTATCGGCGGCTCTACATATCAAACGCACTGTGGAGTGGTCAAAACACCAGATAACGTGTTTCTCGCATTAAATAGCTCGAAACGAGCGATCTAGATGATTCTGCATACTTCTGACTGAAGTCTCACCAATATTATCGCAGAAAATGCATATCTCAGCTTGAAACCCGACGAAAACCACGATGTCGCCGATTCTGCATATCAAACGCACTGTGGGGTGGAGAAAAAACCCGAAAACGAGTGTCTCGCATTAAATAGCTCGAAAAGAGCGATCTAGATGGTTCTGCATACTTCTGACAGAAGACTTACCAAGATTATCGCAGAAAATGCATATCTCAGCTGGAAACCCCACGAAAACCAAGATATCGCCGGTTCTGCATATCAGACGCACCGTGGAGTGGTCAAAACACCAGATAACGTGTTTCTCGAATTAAATAGCTCGAAACGAGCGATCTAGACGATTCTGCATACTTCTGACTGAAGTCTCACCAATATTATCGCAGAAAATGCATATCTCAGCTTGAAACCCGACCGTAACCAAGATATCTCCGTTTCTGCATGTCAAACGTACTGTGGAGTAGTGAATACACCAGAAAACGTGTTTCTCGCATTAAATAGCTCGAAAAGAGCGATCTGGATGCTTCTGCATACTTCTGACAAAAGACTCACCTAGATTATCGCAGAAAATGCATATCTCAGCTGGAAACATCACGAAAATCAAGATATCGCCGGTTCTGCATATCAGACGCACTGTGGAGTGCTCAAAACACCAGAAAACGTGTTTCTCGCATTAACTAGCTCGAAAGGAGCGTTCTCGATGATTCTGCATACTTCTCATAGATGAAACACCAAGATTATCGCAGAAAATGCATATCTGAGCTTGAAACCCCACGAAAACCAAGATATCGCTGGTTCTGCATATCAAACGCACTGTGGAGTGGTGAAAACACCAGATAACTTGTTGCTCGCATTAAATAGCTCGAAAAGAGGGTTCTCGATGATTCTGCATACTGCAGACAGAAGTCTCACCATGATTAACGCAGAAAATGCATATCTCTGCTAGAAACCCCACGAAAACCAAGATATCTCCTGTTCTGCATATCCAACGTACTGTGGAGTGGTGAAAACCCCAGAAAACCTGTTTCTCGCATTAAATAGCTCGAAAAGTACGATCTCGATGACTCTGCATCCTTCGGACAGAAGTCTCACCAAGATTATCGCAGAAAATGCATATCTGAGCTTGAAACCCCACGAAAACCAAGATATCGTCGGTTCTGCATATCATACGCACTGTGGAGTGGTGAAAACACCAGATAACGTGTTTTTCGCATTAAATATCTCGAAACGAGCGATCTCGATGATTAAGCATACTTCGGACAGAAGTCTCACCAAGATTATCGCAGAAATTGCATATCTCAGCTTGAATCCCCACGAAAACCAAGATATCGCAGGTGCTGCATATCAAACGCACTGTGGAGTGGTGAAAACACCAGATATCTTGTGTCTCGCATTAAATAGCTCGATAAGAGCGATCTCGATGACTCTGCATACTTCGGACAGAAGTCTCACCAAGATTATCGCAGAAAATGCATATCTGAGCTTGAAACCCCACGAAAACCAAGATATCGCAGGTGCTGCATATCAAACGCACTGTGGAGTGGTGAAAACACCAGATATCTTGTTTCTCGCATTAAATAGCTCGATAAGAGCGATCTCGATGACTCTGCATACTTCGGACAGAAGTCTCACCAAGATTATCGCAGAAAATGCATATCTCAGCTTGAAACCCGACCGTAACCAAGATATCTCCGTTTCTGCATGTCAAACGTACTGTGGAGTAGTGAATACACCAGAAAACGTGTTTCTCGCATTAAATAGCTCGAAAAGAGCGATCTGGATGCTTCTGCATACTTCTGACAAAAGACTCACCTAGATTATCGCAGAAAATGCATATCTCAGCTGGAAACATCACGAAAATCAAGATATCGCCGGTTGTGCATATCAGACGCACTGTGGAGTGCTCAAAACACCAGAAAACGTGTTTCTCGCATTAACTAGCTCGAAAGGAGCGTTCTCGATGATTCTGCATACTTCTCATAGATGAAACACCAAGATTATCGCAGAAAATGCATATCTGAGCTTGAAACCCCACGAAAACCAAGATATCGCTGGTTCTGCATATCAAACGCACTGTGGAGTGGTGAAAACACCAGATAACTTGTTGCTCGCATTAAATAGCTCGAAAAGAGGGTTCTCGATGATTCTGCATACTGCAGACAGAAGTCTCACCATGATTATCGCAGAAAATGCATATCTCTGCTAGAAACCGCACGAAAACCAAGATATCTCCTGTTCTGCATATCCAACGTACTGTGGAGTGGTGAAAACCCCAGAAAACCTGTTTCTCGCATTAAATAGCTCGAAAAGTACGATCTCGATAACTCTGCATCCTTCGGACAGAAGTCTCACCAAGATTATCGCAGAAAATGCATATCTGAGCTTGAAACCCCACGAAAACCAAGATATCGTCGGTTCTGCATATCATACGCACTGTGGAGTGGTGAAAACACCAGATAACGTGTTTTTCGCATTAAATATCTCGAAACGAGCGATCTCGATGATTAAGCATACTTCGGACAGAAGTCTCACCAAGATTATCGCAGAAATTGCATATCTCAGCTTGAATCCCCACGAAAACCAAGATATCGCAGGTGCTGCATATCAAACGCACTGTGGAGTGGTGAAAACACCAGATATCTTGTGTCTCGCATTAAATAGCTCGATAAGAGCGATCTCGATGACTCTGCATACTTCGGACAGAAGTCTCACCAAGATTATCGCAGAAAATGCATATCTGAGCTTGAAACCCCACGAAAACCAAGATATCGTCGGTTCTGCATATCATTCGCACTGTGGAGTGGTGAAAACACCAGATAACGTGTTTCTCGCATTAAATAGCTCGAAACGAGCGATCTCGATGAATAAGCATACTTCGGACAGAAGTCTCACCAAGATTATCGCAGAAATTGCATATCTCAGCTTGAATCCCCACGAAAACCAAGATATCGCTGGATCTGCATATCAAACGCACTGTGGAGTGGTGAAAACACCAGATAACTTGTTTCTCGCATTAAATAGCTCGAATAGAGCGGTCTCGATGATTAAGCATACTTCTGACAAAAGGCCCACCAAGATTATCGCAGAAAATGCATATCTCATCTGGAAACACCACGAAAATCAAGATATCGCCTGTTCTGCATATCAAACGCAATGTGGAGTGGTGAAAACAACCAGAGAACGTGTTTCTCGCATTAAATAGCTCGAAAAGAGCGATCCCGATGATTCAGCAAACTTCGGACAGAAGTCTCACCAAGATTATCGCAGGAAATGCATATCTCAACTTGAAACTCCACGAAAACCAAGATATCTCCGGTTCTGCATATCCAACGAACTGTGGAGTGGTGGAAACCCCAGAAAACGAGTGTCTCGCATTCAATAGCACGAAAACAGCGATTTCGATGATTCTGCATACTTGTCACAGAAGAATCATGAGGATTATCACTGAAAATGCATATCTCATCTGTTAACCCCACGAAAACCAAGTTCTCGGCGGCTCTACATATCAAACGCACTGTGGAGTGGTCAAAACCCCAGAAAACGTGTTTCTCGCATTAAATAGCTCGAAAAGAGCGATCTAGTTGATTCTGCATACTTCTGACAGAAGACTCACCAATATTATCGCAGAAAATGCATCTCTCAGCTGGAAACCCCACGAAAACCAAGATATCGCCGGTTCTGCATATCAGACGCACTGTGGAGTGCTCAAAACACCTGAAAACGTGTTTCTCGCATTAACTAGTTCGAAAAGAGCGTTCTCGATGATTCTGCATACTTCTCATAGATGAAACACCTAGATTATCACAGAAAATGCATATTTCAGATGGAAACCCCACGAAAACCAAGTTATCGGCGGCTCTACATATCAAATGCAATGTGGAGTGGTCAAAACACCAGATAACGTGTTTCTCGCATTAAATAGCTCGAAAAGAGCGATATCGATGATTCTGCATACTTCTGACTGAAGTCTCACCAATATTATCGCAGAAAATGCATATCTCAGCTGGAAACCCCACGAAAACCAAGATATCGCCGGTTCAGCATATCAGACGCACTGTGGAGTGGTGAAAACACCAGAAAACGTGTTTCTCGCATTAACTAGCTCGAAAAGAGCGTTCTGGATGATTCTGCATACTTCTGACTGAAATCTCACCAGGATTATCGCAGAAAATGCATATCTCAGCTTGAAACCACACGAAAATCAAGATGTCGCCGGTTCTGCATATCAAACGTACTGTGGAGTGGTGAAAACACCAGAAAACCTGTTTCTCGCATTAAATAGCTCGAAAAGTACGATCTCGATGACTCTGCATACTTCGGACAGAAGTCTCACCAAGATTATCGCAGAAAATGCATATCTGAGCTTGAAACCCCACGAAAACCAAGATATCGTCGGTTCTGCATATCATACGCACTGTGGAGTGGTGAAAACACCAGATAACGTGTTTTTCGCATTAAATAGCTCGAAACGAGCGATCTCGATGATTAAGCATACTTCGGACAGAAGTCTCACCAAGATTATCGCAGAAATTGCATATCTCAGCTTGAATCCCCACGAAAACCAAGATATCGCTGGTGCTGCATATCAAACGCACTGTGGAGTGGTGAAAACACCAGATATCTTGTTTCTCGCACTCAATAGCTCGATAAGAGCGATCTCGATGACTCTGCATACTTCGGACAGATGTCTCACCAAGATTATCGCAGAAAATGCATATCTGAGCTGGAAACCCCACGAAAACCAAGATATCGCCGGTTCTGCATATCAGACGCACTGTGGAGTGCTCAAAACACCAGAAAACGTGTTTCTCGCATTAACTAGCTCGAATTTAGCGTTCTCGATGATTCTGCATACTTCTCATAGATGAAACACCAAGATTATCGCAGAAAATGCATATTTCAGCTGGAAACCCCACGAAAACCAAGTTATCGGCGGCTCTACATATCAAACGCACTGTGGAGTGGTCAAAACACCAGATAACGTGTTTCTCGCATTAGATAGCTCGAAACGAGCGATCTAGATGATTCTGCATACTTCTGACTGAAGTCTCACCAATATTATCGCAGAAAATGCATATCTCAGCTTGAAACCCGACGAAAACCACGATGTCGCCGATTCTGCATATCAAACGCACTGTGTGGTGGAGAAAAAACCCGAAAACGTGTGTCTCGCATTAAATAGCTCGAAAAGAGCGATCTAGATGATTCTGCATACTTCTGACAGAAGACTTACCAAGATTATCGCAGAAAATGCATATCTCAGCTGGAAACCCCAGGAAAACCAAGATATCGCCGGTTCTGCATATCAGACGCTCTGTGGAGTGGTGAAAACACCAGAAAACGTGTTTCTCGCATTAAATAGCTCGAAAAGAGCGATCTAGATGATTCTGCATACTTCTGACAGAAGACTTACCAAGATTATCGCAGAAAATGCATATCTCAGCTTGAAACCACACGAAAATCAAGATGTCGCCGGTTCTGCATATCAAACGTACTGTGGAGCGGTGAAAACACCAGAAAACCTGTTTCTCGCATTAAATAGCTCGAAAAGTACGATCTCGATGACTCTGCATACTTCGGACAGAAGTCTCACCAAGATTATCGCAGAAATTGCATATCTCATCTTGAATCCCCACGAAAACCAAGATATCGCTGGATCTGCATATCAAACGCACTGTGGAGTGGTGAAAACACCAGATAACTTGTTTCTCGCATTAAATAGCTCGAATAGAGCGGTCTCGATGATTAAGCATACTTCTGACAAAAGACCCACCAAGATTATCGCAGAAAATGCATATATCATTTGGAAACACCACGAAAATCAAGATATCGCCTGTTCTGCATATCAAACGCAATGTGGAGTGGTGAAAACAACCAGAGAACGTGTTTCTCGCATTAAATAGCTCGAAAAGAGCGATCCCGATGATTCAGCAAACTTCGGACAGAAGTCTCACCAAGATTATCGCAGGAAATGCATATCTCAACTTGAAACCCCACGAAAACCAAGATATCTCCGGTTCTGCATATCCAACGAACTGTGGAGTGGTGGAAACCCCAGAAAACGAGTGTCTCGCATTCAATAGCACGAAAACAGCGATTTCGATGATTCTGCATACTTGTCACAGAAGAATCATGAGGATTATCACTGAAAATGCATGTCTCATCTGTTAACCCCACGAAAACCAAGTTATCGGCGGCTCTACATATCAAACGCACTGTGGAGTGGTCAAAACCCCTGAAAACGTGTTTCTCGAATTAAATAGCTCGAAACGAGCGATCTAGATGATTCTGCATACTTCTGACTGAAGTCTCACCAATATTATCGCAGAAAATGCATATCTCAGCTTGAAACCCGACGAAAACCACGATGTCGCCGATTCTGCATATCAAACGCACTGTGGGGTGGAGAAAAAACCCGAAAACGTGTGTCTCGCATTAAATAGCTCGAAAAGAGCGATCTAGATGATTCTGCATACTTCTGACAGAAGACTTACCAAGATTATCGCAGAAAATGCATATCTCATCTGTTAACCCCACGAAAACCAAGTTATCGGCGGCTCTACATATCAAACGCACTGTGGAGTGGTCAAAACCCCTGAAAACGTGTTTCTCGAATTAAATAGCTCGAAACGAGCGATCTAGATGATTCTGCATACTTCTGACTGAAGTCTCACCAATATTATCGCAGAAAATGCATATCTCAGCTTGAAACCCGACGAAAACCACGATGTCGCCGATTCTGCATATCAAACGCACTGTGGGGTGGAGAAAATACCCGAAAACGTGTGTCTCGCATTAAATAGCTCGAAAAGAGCGATCTAGATGATTCTGCATACTTCTGACAGAAGACTTACCAAGATTATCGCAGAAAATGCATATCTCAGCTTGAAACCACACGAAAATCAAGATGTCGCCGGTTCTGCATATCAAACGTACTGTGGAGCGGTGAAAACACCAGAAAACCTGTTTCTCGCATTAAATAGCTCGAAAAGTACGATCTCGATGACTCTGCATACTTCGGACAGAAGTCTCACCAAGATTATCGCAGAAATTGCATATCTCATCTTGAATCCCCACGAAAACCAAGATATCGCTGGATCTGCATATCAAACGCACTGTGGAGTGGTGAAAACACCAGATAACTTGTTTCTCGCATTAAATAGCTCGAATAGAGCGGTCTCGATGATTAAGCATACTTCTGACAAAAGACCCACCAAGATTATCGCAGAAAATGCATATCTCATTTGGAAACACCACGAAAATCAAGATATCGCCTGTTCTGCATATCAAACGCAATGTGGAGTGGTGAAAACAACCAGAGAACGTGTTTCTCGCATTAAATAGCTCGAAAAGAGCGATCCCGATGATTCAGCAAACTTCGGACAGAAGTCTCACCAAGATTATCGCAGGAAATGCATATCTCAACTTGAAACCCCACGAAAACCAAGATATCTCCGGTTCTGCATATCCAACGAACTGTGGAGTGGTGGAAACCCCAGAAAACGAGTGTCTCGCATTCAATAGCACGAAAACAGCGATTTCGATGATTCTGCATACTTGTCACAGAAGAATCATGAGGATTATCACTGAAAATGCATGTCTCATCTGTTAACCCCACGAAAACCAAGTTATCGGCGGCTCTACATATCAAACGCACTGTGGAGTGGTCAAAACCCCTGAAAACGTGTTTCTCGAATTAAATAGCTCGAAACGAGCGATCTAGATGATTCTGCATACTTCTGACTGAAGTCTCACCAATATTATCGCAGAAAATGCATATCTCAGCTTGAAACCCGACGAAAACCACGATGTCGCCGATTCTGCATATCAAACGCACTGTGGGGTGGAGAAAAAACCCGAAAACGTGTGTCTCGCATTAAATAGCTCGAAAAGAGCGATCTAGATGATTCTGCATACTTCTGACAGAAGACTTACCAAGATTATCGCAGAAAATGCATATCTCATCTGTTAACCCCACGAAAACCAAGTTATCGGCGGCTCTACATATCAAACGCACTGTGGAGTGGTCAAAACCCCTGAAAACGTGTTTCTCGAATTAAATAGCTCGAAACGAGCGATCTAGATGATTCTGCATACTTCTGACTGAAGTCTCACCAATATTATCGCAGAAAATGCATATCTCAGCTTGAAACCCGACGAAAACCACGATGTCGCCGATTCTGCATATCAAACGCACTGTGGGGTGGAGAAAATACCCGAAAACGTGTGTCTCGCATTAAATAGCTCGAAAAGAGCGATCTAGATGATTCTGCATACTTCTGACAGAAGACTTACCAAGATTATCGCAGAAAATGCATATCTCAGCTGGAAACATCACGAAAATCAAGATATCGCCGGATCTGCATATCAGACGCACTGTAGAGTTGTGAAAACACCAGAAAACGTGTTACTCGCATTAACTAGCACGAAAAGAGCGTGCTGGATGATTCTGCATACTTCTCATAGATGAAACACAAAGATTATCGCCGAAAATGCATATTTCAGCTGGAAACCCAACGAAACCGAATATATTGCAGTTTGCGCATGTCAAACGCACTGTGGAGTGCTGAAAACACCACAAAACCTGTTTTTCGCATTCAATAGCACGAAAACAGCGATTTCGATGATTCTGCATACTTGTCACAGAAGAATCATGAGGATTATCACTGAAAATGCATATCTCAGCTGGAAACCCCACGAAAACCAAGATATCGCCGGTTCTGCATATCAGACGCACTGTGGAGTGGTGAAAACACCAGAAAACGTGTTTCTCGCATTAACTAGCTCGAAAAGAGCGTTCTCGAAGATTCTGCATACTTCTGACAGAGGTATCACCAATATTATCGTAGAAAATGCATATCTCAGCTTGAAACTCGACCGAAACCAAGATATCGCCGGATCTGCATATCAGACGCACTGTGGAGTGCTCAAAACACCTGAAAACGTGTTTCTCGCATTAACTAGTTCGAAAAGAGCGTTCTCGATGATTCTGCATACTTCTCATAGATGAAACACCAAGATTATCACAGAAAATGCATATTTCAGCTGGAAACCCCACGAAAACCAAGTTATCGGCGGCTCTACATATCAAACGCAATGTGGAGTGGTCAAAACACCAGATAACGTGTTTCTCGCATTAAATAGCTCGAAAAGAGCGATATCGATGATTCTGCATACTTCTGACTGAAGTCTCACCAATATTATCGCAGAAAATGCATGTCTCAGCTGGAAACCCCACGAAAACCAAGATATCGCCGGTTCAGCACATCAGACGCACTGTGGAGTGGTGAAAACACCAGAAAACGTGTTTCTCGCATTAACTAGCTCGAAAAGAGCATTCTGGATGATTCTGCATACTTCTGACTGAAGTCTCACCAGGATTATCGCAGAAAATGCATATCTCAGCTTGAAACCACACGAAAATCAAGATGTCGCCGGTTCTGCATATCAAACGTACTGTGGAGTGGTGAAAACACCAGAAAACGTGTTTCTCGCATTAAGTAGCTCGAAAAGAGCGTTCTCGAAGATTCTGCATACTTCTGACAGAGGTATCACCAATATTATCGTAGAAAATGCATATCTCAGCTTGAAACTCGACCGAAACCAAGATATCTCCGGTTCTGCATGACAAACGTACTGTGGAGTGGTGAATACACCAGAAAACGTGTTTCTCGCATTAACTAGCTCGAAAAGAGCATTCTGGATGATTCTGCATACTTCTGACTGAAGTCTCACCAGGATTATCGCAGAAAATGCATATCTCAGCTTGAAACCACACGAAAATCAAGATGTCGCCGGTTCTGCATATCAAACGTACTGTGGAGTGGTGAAAACACCAGATAACGTGTTTCTCGCATTAAATAGCTCGAAAAGAGCGATCTCGATGATTCTGCATACTTCTCATAGATGAAACACCAAGAGTATCGCAGAAAATGCATATTTCAGCTGGAAACCCCACGAAAACCAAGTTATCGGCGGCTCTACATATCAAACTCCCTGTGGAGTGGTGAAAACACCAGAAATCGTGTTAATCGCATTAACTAGCTCGAAAAGAGCGTTCTGGATGATTCTGCATACTTCTGACTGAAGTCTCACCAGGATTATCGCTGAAAATGCATATCTCAACTTGAAACCTCACGAAAAGCAAGTTATCTCCGGTTCTGCACATCAAACGTACTGTGGAGTGGAGAAAACACCAGAAAACGTGTTTCTCGCATTAAGTAGCTCGAAAAGAGCGTTCTCGAAGATTCTGCATTCTTCTGACAGAGGTCTCACCAATATTATCGTAGAAAATGCATATCTCAGCTTGAAACTCGACCGAAACCAAGATATCTCCGGTTCTGCATGTCAAGCGTACTGTGGAGTGCTCAAAACACCAGAAAACGTGTTTCTCGCATTAACTAGCTCGAAAAGAGCGTTCTCGATGATTCTGCATACTTCTCATAGATGAAACACCAAGATTATCGCAGAAAATGCATATTTCAGCTGGAAACCCCACGAAAACCAGGTTATCGGCGGCTCTACATATCAAACGCCCTGTGGAGTGGTGAAAACACCAGAAAACGTGTTTCTCGCATTAAGTAGCTCGAAAAGAGCGTACTCGAAGATTCTGCATTCTTCTGACAGAGGTCTCACCACTATTATCGTAGAAAATGCATATCTCAGCTTGAAACTCGACCGAAACCAAGATATCTCCGGTTCTGCATGTCAAGCGTGCTGCGGAGTGCTCAAAACACCAGAAAACGTGTTTCTCGCATTAACTAGCTCGAAAAGAGCGTTCTCGATGATTCTGCATACTTCTCATAGATGAAATACCAATATTATCGCAGAAAATGCATATCACAGCTGGAAACCCCACGAAAACCAAGATATCGCCGGTTCTGCATATCAGACGCACTGTGGAGTGGTGAAAACACCAGAAAACGTGTTACTCATATTAACTAGCTCGAAAAGAGCGGTCTAGTTGATTCTGCATACTTCTGACTGATGTCTCACCAGTATTATCGCAGAAAATGCATATCTCAGCTGGAAACACCACGAATATCAAGATATCGCCGGTTCTGCATATCAAACGCTCTGCGGAGTGGTGAATACACCAGAAAACGTGTTTCTCGCATTAAATAGCTCGAAAAGTGCAATCTAGATGATTCTGCATACTTCTGACAGAAGACTCACCAAGATTACCGCAGAAACTGCATATCTCAGGTGGAAACGCCACGAAAATCAAGATATCGCCGGTTCTGCATATCAAACGCACGGTGGAGCGGTCAATACACCAGATAACGTGTTTCTCGCATTAAATAGCTTGAAAAGATGGATCTCGATGATTCTGCATACTTCTCATAGATGAAACACCAAGATTATCGCAGAATATGCATATTTCAGCTGGAAACCCCACCAAAACCAAGTTATCGGCGGCTCTACATATCAAACGCCCTGTGGAGTGGTGAAAACACCAGAAAACGTGTTACTCGCATTAACTAGCTCGAAAAGAGCGGTCTAGTTGATTCTGCATACTTCTGACTGATGTCTCACCAGTATTATCGCAGAAAATGCATATTTCAGCTGGAAACCCCACGAAAACCAAGTTATCGGCGGCTCTACATATCAAACGTACTGTGGAGTGGTGAAAACAACAAGATGACGTGTTTTTCGCACTAAATAGCACGAAAACAGCGATATCTGTGATTCTGCAAACTTGTCACAGAAGAATATCCAAGATTATCATAGAAAATGCATGTCTCAGCAGGAAACCCCACGAAAACGAAGATATCGCAGTTTCGGCATATCAAACGCACTGTGGAGTGCAGAAAACACCAGAAAACGTGTTTTTCGCATTAAATAGCACGAAAACAGCGCTTTTGGTGATTCTGCACACTTGTCACAGGAGAATCACGACGATTATCACTGAAAATGCATATATCAGCGGGAAACACCACGAAAATCAAGATATCTCCGGTTCTGCATGTCAAACGTACTGTGGAGTGGTGAAAACACCAGAAAACGTGTTTCTCGCATTAAGTAGCTTGAAAAGAGCGTTCTCGAAGATTGTGCATAGTTCTGACAAAAGTCTCACCAAGATTATCGTAGAAAATGCATATCTCAGGGGGAAACACCACGAAAATTAAGATATCGCCGGTTCTGCATATCAAACGTACTGTGGAGTGCTGAAAACAACAGAAAACGAGTTTCTCGCACTAAATAGCACGAAAACAGCGATTTCTGTGATTCTGCAAACTTCTCACAGAAGAATATCCAAGATTATCGTAGAAAATGCATATCTCAGCTTGATACCCTACGAAAGCCAAGATGTCGCCGGGTCTGCATATCAAACGAACTGTGGAGTGGTGAAAGCACCAGATAACGTGTTTCTCGCATTAAATAGCCCGAAAAGAGGGATCTCGATGATTCTGCATACTTCTGACAGAAGACTCACCAAGATCATCGCAGAAAATGCATATCTCAGCTGGAAACACCACGAAAATCAAGATATCGCCGGTTCTGCATATCAAACGCACTGTGAAATGTTGAAAACACCAGGAAACTTGTTTTTTTGCATTAAATAGCTCGACAAGAGCGATCTAGACGATTCTGCATACTTCTGACTGAAGTCTCACCAAGATTATCGCAGAAAATGCATATCTCAGCTTGAACCCCGACGAAAGCCAAGATGTCGCCGGTTCTGCATTTCAAACGCACTGTGGAGTGGTGAAAACACCAGATAACGTGTTTCTGGCATTAAGTAGCTCGAAACGAGCGATCTAGATGATACTGCATACTTCTGACTGAAGCCTCACCAATATTGTCGCAAAAAATGCATATCTCACATTGAAACCTCACGAAAATGAAGATGACGCCGGTTCTGCATAACAAACGCACTGTGCAGTGGTGAAAATAACCAGATAACGTGTTTCTCGCATTAAATAGCTCGAAAAGAGCGATCCCGATGATTCTGCATACTGCAGGCAGAAGTCTCACCATGATTATCGCAGAAAATGCATATCTCTGCTAGAAACCCCACGAAAACCAAGATATCTCCTGTTCTGCATATCCAACAAACTGTGGAGTGGTGAAAACCCCAGAACACCTGTTTCTCGCATTAAATATCTCGAAAAGTACGATCTCGATGACTCTGCATACTTCGGACAGAAGTCTCACCAAGATTATCGCAGAAAATGCATATCTGAGCCAGAAGCCCCACGAAAACCAAGATATCGTCGGTTCTGCATATCATACGCACTGTGGAGTGGTGAAAACACCAGATAACGTGTTTCTCGCATTAAATAGCTCGAAACGAGCGATCTCGATGTTTAAGCATACTTCGGACAGAAGTCTCACCAAGATTATCGCTGAAATTGCATATCTCAACTTGAATCCCCACGAAAACCAAGATATCGCTGGTGCTGCATATCAAACGCACTGTGGAGTGGTGAAAACACCAGATATCTTGTTTCTCGCATTAAATAGCTCGATAAGAGCGATCTCGATGACTCTGCATACTTCGGACAGAAGTCTCACCAAGATTATCGCAGAAAATGCATATCTGAGCTTGAAACCCCACGAATACCAAGATATCGTCGGTTCTGCATATCATTCGCACTGTGGAGTGGTGAAAACACCAGATAACGTTTTTCTCGCATTAAATAGCTCGAAACGAGCGATCTCGATGAATAAGCATACTTCGGACAGAAGTCTCACCAAGATTATCGCAGAAATTGCATATCTCAGCTTGAATCCCCACGAAAACCAAGATATCGCTGGTTCTGCATATCAAACGCACTGTGGAGTGCTCAAAACACCAGATAACGTGTTCCTCGCATTAAATAGCTCGAATAGTGCGCTATTGATGTTTCTGCATACTTCGGACAGATGTTTCACCAAGATTATCGTAGAAAATGCATATCTCAGCTTGATACCCTACGAAAGCCAAGATGTCGCCAGGTCTGCATATCAAACGAACTGTGGAGTGGTGAAAACACCAGATAACGTGTTTCTCGCATTAAATAGCCCGAAAAGAGGGATCTCGATGATTCTGCATACTTCTGACAGAAGACTCACCAAGATCATCGCAGAAAATGCATATCTCAGCTGGAAACACCACGCAAATCAAGATATCTCCTGTTCTGCATATCCAACGAACTGTGGAGTGGTGAAAACCCCAGAACACCTGTTTCTCGCATTAAATAGCTCGAAAAGTACGATCTCGATGACTCTGCATACTTCGGACAGAAGTCTCACCAAGATTATCGCAGAAAATGCATATCTGAGCTTGAAGCCCCACGAAAACCAAGATATCGTCGGTTCTGCATATCATACGCACTGTGGAGTGGTGAAAACACCAGATAACGTGTTTCTCGCATTAAATAGCTCGAAACGAGCGATCTCGATGATTAAGCATACTTCGGACAGAAGTCTCACCAAGATTATCGCAGAAATTGCATATCTCAACTTGAATCCCCACGAAAACCAAGATATCGCTGGTGCTGCATATCAAACGCACTGTGGAGTGGTGAAAACACCAGATATCTTGTTTCTCGCATTAAATAGCTGGATAAGAGCGATCTCGATGACTCTGCATACTTCGGACAGAAGTCTCACCAAGATTATCGCAGAAAATGCATATCTGAGCTTGAAACCCCACGAATACCAAGATATCGTCGGTTCTGCATATCATTCGCACTGTGGCGTGGTGAAAACACCAGATAACGTTTTTCTCGCATTAAATAGCTCGAAACGAGCGATCTCGATGAATAAGCATACTTCGGACAGAAGTCTCACCAAGATTATCGCAGAAATTGCATATCTCAGCTTGAATCCCCACGAAAACCAAGATATCGCTGGTTCTGCATATCAAACGCACTGTGGAGTGCTCAAAACACCAGATAACGTGTTCCTCGCATTAAATAGCTCGAATAGTGCGCTATTGATGTTTCTGCATACTTCGGACAGATGTTTCACAAAGATTATCGTAGAAAATGCATATCTCAGCTTGAAATCCGACGAAAACCAAACATCGCCGGTTCTGCATGTCAAACCAACTGTGGAGTGGCGAAAACACCAGACAACGTGTTTCTCGCATTAAATAGCTCGAAAGGTACGATCTCGATGACTCTGCATACTTCGGACAGAAGTCTCACCAAGATTATCGCAGAAAATGCATATCTGAGCTTGAAACCCCACGAAAACCAAGATATCGCTGGTTCTGCATATCAAACGCACTGTGGAGTGGTGAAAACACCAGATAACTTGTTGCTCGCATTAAATAGCTCGAAAAGAGGGTTCTCGATGATTCTGCATACTGCAGACAGAAGTCTCACCATGATTATCGCAGAAAATGCATATCTCTGCTAGAAACCCCACGAAAACCAAGATATCTCCTGTTCTGCATATCCAACGTACTGTGGAGTGGTGAAAACCCCAGAAAACCTGTTTCTCGCATTAAATAGCTCGAAAAGTACGATCTCGATGACTCTGCATCCTTCGGACAGAAGTCTCACCAAGATTATCGCAGAAAATGCATATCTGAGCTTGAAACCCCACGAAAACCAAGATATCGTCGGTTCTGCATATCATACGCACTGTGGAGTGGTGAAAATACCAGATAACGTGTTTTTCGCATTAAATATCTCGAAACGAGCGATCTCGATGATTAAGCATACTTCGGACAGAAGTCTCACCAAGATTATCGCAGAAATTGCATATCTCAGCTTGAATCCCCACGAAAACCAAGATATCGCAGGTGCTGCATATCAAACGCACTGTGGAGTGGTGAAAACACCAGATATCTTGTTTCTCGCATTAAATAGCTCGATAAGAGCGATCTCGATGACTCTGCATACTTCGGACAGAAGTCTCACCAAGATTATCGCAGAAAATGCATATCTGAGCTTGAAACCCCACGAAAACCAAGATATCGTCGGTTCTGCATATCATTCGCACTGTGGAGTGGTGAAAACACCAGATAACGTGTTTCTCGCATTAAATAGCTCGAAACGAGCGATCTCGATGAATAAGCATACTTCGGACAGAAGTCTCCCCAAGATTATCGCAGAAATTGCATATCTCAGCTTGAATCCCCACGAAAATCAAGATATCGCCGGTTCTGCATATCAGACGCACTGTGGAGTGCTCAAAACACCAGAAAACGTGTTTCTCGCATTAACTAGCTCGAAAGGAGCGTTCTCGATGATTCTGCATACTTCTCATAGATGAAACACCAAGATTATCGCAGAAAATGCATATCTGAGCTTGAAACCCCACGAAAACCAAGATATCGCTGGTTCTGCATATCAAACGCACTGTGGAGTGGTGAAAACACCAGATAACTTGTTGCTCGCATTAAATAGCTCGAAAAGAGGGTTCTCGATGATTCTGCATACTGCAGACAGAAGTCTCACCATGATTATCGCAGAAAATGCATATCTCTGCTAGAAACCCCACGAAAACCAAGATATCTCCTGTTCTGCATATCCAACGTACTGTGGAGTGGTGAAAACCCCAGAAAACCTGTTTCTCGCATTAAATAGCTCGAAAAGTACGATCTCGATGACTCTGCATCCTTCGGACAGAAGTCTCACCAAGATTATCGCAGAAAATGCATATCTGAGCTTGAAACCCCACGAAAACCAAGATATCGTCGGTTCTGCATATCATACGCACTGTGGAGTGGTGAAAACACCAGATAACGTGTTTTTCGCATTAAATATCTCGAAACGAGCGATCTCGATGATTAAGCATACTTCGGACAGAAGTCTCACCAAGATTATCGCAGAAATTGCATATCTCAGCTTGAATCCCCACGAAAACCAAGATATCGCAGGTGCTGCATATCAAACGCACTGTGGAGTGGTGAAAACAACCAGAGAACGTGTTTCTCGCATTAAATAGCTCGAAAAGAGCGATCCCGATGATTCAGCAAACTTCGGACAGAAGTCTCACCAAGATTATCGCAGGAAATGCATATCTCAACTTGAAACCCCACGAAAACCAAGATATCTCCGGTTCTGCATATCCAACGAACTGTGGAGTGGTGGAAACCCCAGATAACGTGTTTCTCGCATTCAATAGCACGAAAACAGCGATTTCGATGATTCTGCATACTTGTCACAGAAGAATCATGAGGATTATCACTGAAAATGCATATCTCAGCTTGAAACCACACGAAAATCAAGATGTCGCCGGTTCTGCATATCAAACGCACTGTGGAGTGGTGAAAACACCAGAAAACCTGTTTCTCGCATTAAATAGCTCGAAAAGTACGATCTCGATGACTCTGCATACTTCGGACAGAAGTCTCACCAAGATTATCGCAGAAAATGCATATTTCAGCTGGAAACCCCACGAAAACCAAGTTATCGGCGGCTCTACATATCAAACGCACTGTGGAGTGGTCAAAACACCAGATAACGTGTTTCTCGCATTAGATAGCTCGAAACGAGCGATCTAGATGATTCTGCATACTTCTGACTGAAGTCTCACCAATATTATCGCAGAAAATGCATATCTCAGCTTGAAACCCGACGAAAACCACGATGTCGCCGATTCTGCATATCAAACGCACTGTGTGGTGGAGAAAAAACCCGAAAACGTGTGTCTCGCATTAAATAGCTCGAAAAGAGCGATCTAGATGATTCTGCATACTTCTGACAGAAGACTTACCAAGATTATCGCAGAAAATGCATATCTCAGCTGGAAACCCCACGAAAACCAAGATATCGCCGGTTCTGCATATCAGACGCTCTGTGGAGTGGTGAAAACACCAGAAAACCTGTTTCTCGCATTAAATAGCTCGAAAAGTACGATCTCGATGACTCTGCATACTTCGGACAGAAGTCTCACCAAGATTATCGCAGAAATTGCATATCTCATCTTGAATCCCCACGAAAACCAAGATATCGCTGGATCTGCATATCAAACGCACTGTGGAGTGGTGAAAACACCAGTTAACTTGTTTCTCGCATTAAATAGCTCGA
The DNA here is from genome assembly GCA_951804975.1 of Anthophora plumipes. NCBI lineage: Eukaryota > Metazoa > Arthropoda > Insecta > Hymenoptera > Apidae > Anthophora > Anthophora plumipes. The sequence continues at coordinate 193,047 of CATORF010000226.1, forward strand.
ATAGAGCGGTCTCGATGATTAAGCATACTTCTGACAAAAGACCCACCAAGATTATCGCAGAAAATGCATATCTCATTTGGAAACACCACGAAAACCAAGATATCTCCGGTTCTGCATATCCAACGAACTGTGGAGTGGTGGAAACCCCAGAAAACGAGTGTCTCGCATTCTATAGCACGAAAACAGCGATTTCGATGATTCTGCATACTTGTCACAGAAGAATCATGAGGATTATCACTGAAAATGCATATCTCATCTGTTAACCCCACGAAAACCAAGTTATCGGCGGCTCTACATATCAAACGCACTGTGGAGTGGTCAAAACCCCTGAAAACGTGTTTCTCGAATTAAATAGCTCGAAACGAGCGATCTAGATGATTCTGCATACTTCTGACTGAAGTCTCACCAATATTATCGCAGAAAATGCATATCTCAGCTTGAAACCCGACGAAAACCACGTTGTCGCCGATTCTGCATATCAAACGCACTGTGGGGTGGAGAAAAAACCCGAAAACGTGTGTCTCGCATTAAATAGCTCGAAAAGAGCGATCTAGATGATTCTGCATACTTCTGACAGAAGACTTACCAAGATTATCGCAGAAAATGCATATCTCAGCTGGAAACCCCACGAAAACCAAGATATCGCCGGTTCTGCATATCAGACGCACCGTGGAGTGGTCAAAACACCAGATAACGTGTTTCTCGAATTAAATAGCTCGAAACGAGCGATCTAGACGATTCTGCATACTTCTGACTGAAGTCTCACCAATATTATCGCAGAAAATGCATATCTCAGCTTGAAACCCGACCGTAACCAAGATATCTCCGTTTCTGCATGTCAAACGTACTGTGGAGTGGTGAATACACCAGAAAACGTGTTTCTCGCATTAAATAGCTCGAAAAGAGCGATCTGGATGCTTCTGCATACTTCTGACAAAAGACTCACCTAGATTATCGCAGAAAATGCATATCTCAGCTGGAAACATCACGAAAATCAAGATATCGCCGGATCTGCATATCAGACGCACTGTAGAGTTGTGAAAACACCAGAAAACGTGTTACTCGCATTAACTAGCACGAAAAGAGCGTTCTGGATGATTCTGCATACTTCTCATAGATGAAACACAAAGATTATCGCCGAAAATGCATATTTCAGCTGGAAACCCAACGAAACCGAATATATTGCAGTTTGCGCATGTCAAACGCACTGTGGAGTGCTGAAAACACCACAAAACCTGTTTTTCGCATTCAATAGCACGAAAACAGCGATTTCGATGATTCTGCATACTTGTCACAGAAGAATCATGAGGATTATCACTGAAAATGCATATCTCATCTGGAAACCCCACGAAAACCAAGTTATCGGCGGCTCTACATATCAAACGCACTGTGGAGTGGTCAAAACACCAGAAAACTTGTTTTTTCGAATTAAATAGCTCGAAACGAGCGATCTAGACGATTCTGCATACTTCTGACTGAAGTCTCACCAATATTATCGCAGAAAATGCATATCTCAGCTGGAAACCCCACGAAAACCAAGATATCGCCGGTTCTGCATATCAGACGCACTGTGGAGTGGTGAAAACACCAGAAAACGTGTTTCTCGCATTAACTAGCTCGAAAAGAGCGTTCTCGAAGATTCTGCATACTTCTGACAGAGGTATCACCAATATTATCGTAGAAAATGCATATCTCAGCTTGAAACTCGACCGAAACCAAGATATCGCCGGATCTGCATATCAGACGCACTGTGGAGTGCTCAAAACACCTGAAAACGTGTTTCTCGCATTAACTAGTTCGAAAAGAGCGTTCTCGATGATTCTGCATACTTCTCATAGATGAAACACCAAGATTATCACAGAAAATGCATATTTCAGCTGGAAACCCCACGAAAACCAAGTTATCGGCGGCTCTACATATCAAACGCAATGTGGAGTGGTCAAAACACCAGATAACGTGTTACTCGCATTAAATAGCTCGAAAAGAGCGATATCGATGATTCTGCATACTTCTGACTGAAGTCTCACCAATATTATCGCAGAAAATGCATATCTCAGCTGGAAACCCCACGAAAACCAAGATATCGCCGGTTCAGCATATCAGACGCACTGTGGAGTGGTGAAAACACCAGAAAACGTGTTTCTCGCATTAACTAGCTCGAAAAGAGCATTCTGGATGATTCTGCATACTTCTGACTGAAGTCTCACCAGGATTATCGCAGAAAATGCATATCTCAGCTTGAAACCACACGAAAATCAAGATGTCGCCGGTTCTGCATATCAAACGTACTGTGGAGTGGTGAAAACACCAGAAAACGTGTTTCTCGCATTAAGTAGCTCGAAAAGAGAGTTCTCGAAGATTCTGCATACTTCTGACAGAGGTATCACCAATATTATCGTAGAAAATGCATATCTCAGCTTGAAACTCGACCGAAACCAAGATATCTCCGGTTCTGCATGACAAACGTACTGTGGAGTGGTGAATACACCAGAAAACGTGTTTCTCGCATTAAATAGCTCGAAAAAAGCGATCTATATGATTCTGCATACTTCTGACAGAAGTCTCACCAAGATTATCGCAGAAAATGCATATCTCAGGTGGAAACACCACGAAAATCAAGATATCGCCGGTTCTGCATATCAAACGCACCGTGGAGTGGTCAATACACCAGATAACGTGTTTCTCGCATTAAATAGCTCGAAAAGAGCGATCTCGATGATTCTGCATACTTCTCATAGATGAAACACCAAGATTATCGCAGAAAATGCATATTTCAGCTGGAAACCCCACGAAAACCAAGTTATCGGCGGCTCTACATATCAAACTCCCTGTGGAGTGGTGAAAACACCAGAAATCGTGTTAATCGCATTAACTAGCTCGAAAAGAGCGTTCTGGATGATTCTGCATACTTCTGACTGAAGTCTCACCAGGATTATCGCAGAAAATGCATATCTCAACTTGAAACCTCACGAAAAGCAAGTTATCTCCGGTTCTGCAAATCAAACGTACTGTGGAGTGGAGAAAACACCAGAAAACGTGTTTCTCGCATTAAGTAGCTCGAAAAGAGCGTTCTCGAAGATTCTGCATTCTTCTGACAGAGGTCTCACCAATATTATCGTAGAAAATGCATATCTCAGCTTGAAACTCGACCGAAACCAAGATATCTCCGGTTCTGCATGTCAAGCGTACTGTGGAGTGCTCAAAACACCAGAAAACGTGTTTCTCGCATTAGCTAGCTAGAAAAGAGCGTTCTCGATGATTCTGCATACTTCTCATAGATGAAACACCAAGATTATCGCAGAAAATGCATATTTCAGCTGGAAACCCCACGAAAACCAGGTTATCGGCGGCTCTACATATCAAACGCCCTGTGGAGTGGTGAAAACACCAGAAAACTTGTTTCTCGCATTAAGTAGCTCGAAAAGAGCGTACTCGAAGATTCTGCATTCTTCTGACAGAGGTCTCACCACTATTATCGTAGAAAATGCATGTCTCAGCTTGAAACTCGACCGAAACCAAGATATCTCCGGTTCTGCATGTCAAGCGTGCTGCGGAGTGCTCAAAACACCAGAAAACGTGTTTCTCGCATTAACTAGCTCGAAAAGAGCGTTCTCGATGATTCTGCATACTTCTCATAGATGAAATACCAATATTATCGCAGAAAATGCATATCACAGCTGGAAACCCCACGAAAACCAACATATCGCCGGTTCTGCATATCAGACGCACTGTGGAGTGGTGAAAACACCAGAAAACGTGTTTCTCGCATTAAGTAGCTCGAAAAGAGCGTTCTCGAAGATTCTGCATACTTCTGACAGAGGTATCACCAATATTATCGTAGAAAATGCATATCTCAGCTTGAAACTCGACCGAAACCAAGATATCTCCGGTTCTGCATGACAAACGTACTGTGGAGTGGTGAGTACACCAGAAAACGTGTTTCTCGCATTAAATAGCTCGAAAAAAGCGATCTAGATGATTCTGCATACTTCTGACAGAAGACTCACCAAGATTACCGCAGAAACTGCATATCTCAGGTGGAAACGCCACGAAAATCAAGATATCGCCGGTTCTGCATATCAAACGCACGGTGGAGTGGTCAATACACCAGATAACGTGTTTCTCGCATTAAATAGCTTGAAAAGATGGATCTCGATGATTCTGAATACTTCTCATAGATGAAACACCAAGATTATCGCAGAATATGCATATTTCAGCTGGAAACCCCACCAAAACCAAGTTATCGGCGGCTCTACATATCAAACGCCCTGTGGAGTGGTGAAAACACCAGAAAACGTGTTACTCGCATTAACTAGCTCGAAAAGAGCGGTCTAGTTGATTCTGCATACTTCTGACTGATGTCTCACCAGTATTATCGCAGAAAATGCATATCTCAGCTGGAAACACCACGAATATCAAGATATCGCCGGTTCTGCTTATCAAACGCTCTGCGGAGTGGTGAATACACCAGAAAACGTGTTTCTCGCATTAAATAGCTCGAAAAGTGCAATCTAGATGATTCTGCATACTTCTGACAGAAGACTCACCAAGATTATCGCAGAAAATGCATATCTCAGCTTGATACCCGACGACAGCCAAGATGTCGCCGGTTCTGCATATCAAACGCACTGTGGAGTGGTGAAAACACCAGCTAACGTGTTTCTCGCATTAAATAGCTCGAAACGAGCGATCTAGACGATTCTGCATACTTCGGACAGAGGTCTCACCAATATTATCGCAGAAAATGCATATCTCAGCTAGAAACCTCACGAAAATCAAGATATCGCCAGTTCTGCAATTCAAACGCACTGTGGAGAGGTGAGAACAACCAGATAACGTGTTTCTCGCATTACATAGCTCGAATAGAGCGATCGCGATGATTCGGCATACTTCTGACAGAAGACTCACCATGATTATCGCAGAAAATGCATATCTCAGCTGGAAACCCCACGAAAACCAAGATATCGCCTGTTCTGCATATCAGACGCACTGTGGAGTGGTGAAAACACCAGAAAACGTGTTTCGCGCATTAACTAGCTCGAAAAGAGCGATATCGATGATTCTGCATACTTCGGACAGAAGTCTCACCAATATTATCGCAGAAAATGCATATCTCAGCTAGAAACTTCACGAAAATCAAGATATCGCCAGTTCTGCAATTCAAACGCACTGTGGTGTGGTGAGAACAACCAGATAACGTGTTTCTCGCATTACATAGCTCGAATAGAGCGATCTCGATGATTCGGCATACTTCTGACAGAAGACTCACCATGATTATCGCAGAAAATGCATATCTCAGCATGAAACCTCACGAAAATCAAGATGACGCCGGTTCTGCATATCAAACGCACTGTGGAGTGGTGAAAACAACCAGATAACGTGTTTCTCGCATTAAATAGCTCGAAACGAGCGATCTAGGTGATTCTGCATACTTCTGACTGAAGTCTCACCAATATTATCGCAGAAAATGCATATCTCAGCTTGAAACCCGACGAAAACCACGATGTCGCTGGTTCTGTATATCAAACGCACTGTGGGGTGATGAAAACACCAGAAAACGTGTTTCTCGCATTAAATAGCCCGAATAGAGCGATCGCGATGATTCTGCATACTTCTCATAGATGAAACACCAAGATTATCGCAGAAAATGCATATTTCAGCTGGAAACCCCACGAAAACCAAGTTATCGGCGGCTCTACATATCAAACGTACTGTGGAGTGGTGAAAACAACAAGATAACGTGTTTTTCGCACTAAATAGCACGAAAACAGCGATATCTGTGATTCTGCAAACTTGTCACAGAAGAATATCCAAGATTATCATAGAAAATGCATGTCTCAGCAGGAAACCCCACGAAAACGAAGATATTGCAGTTTCCGCATGTCAAACGCACTGTGAAGTGCTGAAAACACCACAAAACGTGTTTTTCGCATTCAATAGCACGAAAACAGCGATTTCGGTGATTCTGCAAACTTCTCACAGAAGAATATCCAAGATTATCGTAGAAAATGCATGTCTCATCTGGAAACCCAACGAAACCGAATATATTGCAGTTTCCGCATGTCAAACGCACTGTGAAGTGCTGAAAACACCACAAAACGTGTTTTTCGCATTCAATAGCACGAAAACAGCGATTTCGGTGATTCTGCATACTTGTCACAGAAGAATCATGAGGATTATCACTGAAAATGCATATCTCATCTGGGAACCCCACGAAAACCAAGATATCGCCGGTTCTGCATATCAGACGCCCTATGGAGTGATGAAAACACCAGATAACGTGTTTTTCGCAATAAATAGCTCGAATAGAGCGATCTCGATGATTCTGCATACTTCTGACAGAAGACTCACCAAGATGATCGCAGAAAATGCATATCTCAGCTAGAAACCCCCCGAAAACCAAGATATCGTCGGTTCTGCATATCAGACGCACTGTGTAATGTTGAAAACACCAGAAAACGTGTTTCTCGCATTAAATAGCTCGAAAAGAGCGATATCGATGATTCTGCATACTTCGGACAGAAGTCTCACCAATATTATCGCAGAAAATGCATATCTCAGCTTGAAACCTTCCGAAAATCAAGATGACGCCGGTTCTGCATATCAAACGCACTGTGGAGTGGTGAAAACAACCAGATAACGTGTTTGTCGCATTAAATAGCTCGAAAAGAGGGTTCTCGATGATTCTGCATACTTCTGACTGATGTCTCACCAAGATTATCGTAGAAAATGCATATCTCAGCTTGATACCCTACGAAAGCCAAGATGTCGCCGGGTCTGCATATCAAACGAACTGTGGAGTGGTGAAAACACCAGATAACGTGTTTCTCGCATTAAATAGCCCGAAAAGAGGGATCTCGATGATTCTGCATACTTCTGACAGAAGACTCACCAAGATCATCGCAGAAAATGCATATCTCAGCTGGAAACACCACGAAAATCAAGATATCGCCGGTTCTGCATATCAAACGCACTGTGAAATGTTGAAAACACCAGGAAACTTGTTTTTTTGCATTAAATAGCTCGACAAGAGCGATCTAGACGATTCTGCATACTTCTGACTGAAGTCTCACCAAGATTATCGCAGAAAATGCATATCTCAGCTTGAACCCCGACGAAAGCCAAGATGTCGCCGGTTCTGCATTTCAAACGCACTGTGGAGTGGTGAAAACACCAGATAACGTGTTTCTGGCATTAAGTAGCTCGAAACGGGCGATCTAGATGATTCTGCATACTTCTGACTGAAGCCTCACCAATATTGTCGCAAAAAATGCATATCTCACCTTGAAACCTCACGAAAATGAAGATGACGCCGGTTCTGCATATCAAACGCACTGTGCAGTGGTGAAAATAACCAGATAACGTGTTTCTCGCATTAAATAGCTCGAAAAGAGCGATCCCGATGATTCTGCATACTGCAGACAGAATTCTCACCATGATTATCGCAGAAAATGCATATCTCTGCTAGAAACCCCACGAAAACCAAGATATCTCCTGTTCTGCATATCCAACGAACTGTGGAGTGGTGAAAACCCTAGAACACCTGTTTCTCGCATTAAATAGCTCGAAAAGTACGATCTCGATGACTCTGCATACTTCGGACAGAAGTCTCACCAAGATTACCGCAGCAAATGCATATCTGAGCTTGAAGCCCCACGAAAACCAAGATATCGTCGGTTCTGCATATCATACGCACTGTGGAGTGGTGAAAACACCAGATAACGTGTTTCTCGCATTAAATTGCTCGAAACGAGCGATCTCGATGATTAAGCATACTTCGGACAGAAGTCTCACCAAGATTATCGCACAAATTGCATATCTCAACTTGAATCCCCACGAAAACCAAGATATCGCTGGTGCTGCATATCAAACGCACTGTGGAGTGGTGAAAACACCAGATATCTTGTTTCTCGCATTAAATAGCTCGATAAGAGCGATCTCGATGACTCTGCATACTTCGGACAGAAGTCTCACCAAGATTATCGCAGAAAATGCATATCTGAGCTTGAAACCCCACGAATACCAAGATATCGTCGGTTCTGCATATCATTCGCACTGTGGAGTGGTGAAAACACCAGATAACGTTTTTCTCGCATTAAATAGCTCGAAACGAGCGATCTCGATGAATAAGCATACTTCCGACAGAAGTCTCACCAAGATTATCGCAGAAATTGCATATCTCAGCTTGAATCCCCACGAAAACAAAGATATCGCTGGTACTGCATATCAAACGCACTGTGGAGTGCTCAAAACACCAGATAACGTGTTCCTCGCATTAAATAGCTCGAAAAGTGCGCTATTGATGTTTCTGCATACTTCGGACAGATGTTTCACCAAGATTATCGCAGAAAATGCATATCTCAGCTTGAAATCCGACGAAAACCAAACATCGCCGGTTCTGCATGTCAAACCAACTGTGGAGTGGCGAAAACACCAGACAACGTGTTTCTCGCATTAAATAGCTCGAAAAGTACGATCTCGATGACTCTGCATACTTCGGACAGAAGTCTCACCAAGATTATCGCAGAAAATGCATATCTGAGCTTGAAACCCCACGAAAACCAAGATATCGCTGGTGCTGCATATCAAACGCACTGTGGAGTGGTGAAAACACCAGATAACTTGTTGCTCGCATTAAATAGCTCGAAAAGAGGGTTCTCGATGATTCTGCATACTGCAGACAGAAGTCTCACCATGATTATCGCAGAAAATGCATATCTCTGCTAGAAACCCCACGAAAACCAAGATATCTCCTGTTCTGCATATCCAACGTACTGTGGAGTGGTGAAAACCCCAGAAAACCTGTTTCTCGCATTAAATAGCTCGAAAAGTACGATCTCGATGACTCTGCATCCTTCGGACAGAAGTCTCACCAAGATTATCGCAGAAAATGCATATCTGAGCTTGAAACCCCACGAAAACCAAGATATCGTCGGTTCTGCATATCATACGCACTGTGGAGTGGTGAAAACACCAGATAACGTGTTTTTCGCATTAAATATCTCGAAACGAGCGATCTCGATGATTAAGCATACTTCGGACAGAAGTCTCACCAAGATTATCGCAGAAATTGCATATCTCAGCTTGAATCCCCACGAAAACCAAGATATCGCAGGTGCTGCATATCAAACGCACTGTGGAGTGGTGAAAACACCAGATATCTTGTTTCTCGCATTAAATAGCTCGATAAGAGCGATCTCGATGGCTCTGCATACTTCGGACAGAAGTCTCACCAAGATTATCGCAGAAAATGCATATCTGAGCTTGAAACCCCACGAAAACCAAGATATCGTCGGTTCTGCATATCATTCGCACTGTGGAGTGGTGAAAACACCAGATAACGTGTTTCTCGCATTAAATAGCTCGAAACGAGCGATCTCGATGAATAAGCATACTTCGGACAGAAGTCTCACCAAGATTATCGCAGAAATTGCATATCTCAGCTTGAATCCCCACGAAAACCAAGATATCGCTGGATCTGCATATCAAACGCACTGTGGAGTGGTGCAAACACCAGATAACTTGTTTCTCGCATTAAATAGCTCGAATAGAGCGGTCTCGAAGATTAAGCATACTTCTGACAAAAGACCCACCAAGATTATCGCAGAAAATGCATATCTCATCTGGAAACACCACGAAAATCAAGATATCGCCTGTTCTGCATATCAAACGCAATGTGGAGTGGTGAAAACAACCAGAGAACGTGTTTCTCGCATTAAATAGCTCGAAAAGAGCGATCCCGATGATTCAGCAAACTTCGGACAGAAGTCTCACCAAGATTATCGCAGGAAATGCATATCTCAACTTGAAACCCCACGAAAACCAAGATATCTCCGGTTCTGCATATCCAACGAACTGTGGAGTGGTGGAAACCCCAGAAAACGAGTGTCTCGCATTCAAAAGCACGAAAACAGCGATTTCGATGATTCTGCATACTTGTCACAGAAGAATCATGAGGATTATCACTGAAAATGCATATCTCATCTGTTAACCCCACGAAAACCAAGTTCTCGGCGGCTCTACATATCAAACGCACTGTGGAGTGGTCAAAACCCCAGAAAACGTGTTTCTCGCATTAAATAGCTCGAAAAGAGCGATCTAGTTGATTCTGCATACTTCTGACAGAAGACTCACCAATATTATCGCAGAAAATGCATCTCTCAGCTGGAAACCCCACGAAAACCAAGATATCGCCGGTTCTGCATATCAGACGCACTGTGGAGTGCTCAAAACACCTGAAAACGTGTTTCTCGCATTAACTAGTTCGAAAAGAGCGTTCTCGATGATTCTGCATACTTCTCATAGATGAAATACCAAGATTATCACAGAAAATGCATATCTCATCTGTTAACCCCACGAAAACCAAGTTCTCGGCGTCTCTACATATCAAACGCACTGTGGAGTGGTCAAAACCCCAGAAAACGTGTTTCTCGCATTAAATAGCTCGAAAAGAGCGATCTAGTTGATTCTGCATACTTCTGACAGAAGACTCACCAATATTATCGCAGAAAATGCATCTCTCAGCTGGAAACCCCACGAAAACCAAGATATCGCCGGTTCAGCATATCGGACGCACTGTGGAGTGGTGAAAACACCAGAGAACGTGTTTCTAGCATTAACGAGCTCGAAAAGAGCGTTCTGGATGATTCTGCATACTTCTGACTGAAGTCTCACCAGGATTATCGCAGAAAATGCATATCTCAGCTTGAAACCACACGAAAATCAAGATGTCGCCGGTTCTGCATATCAAACGTACTGTGGAGTGGTGAAAACACCAGAAAACCTGTTTCTCGCATTAAATAGTTCGAAAAGTACGATCTCGATGACTCTGCATACTTCGGACAGAAGTCTCACCAAGATTATCGCAGAAAATGCATATCTGAGCTTGAAACCCCACGAAAACCAAGATATCTCCGGTTCTGCATATCCAACGAACTGTGGAGTGGTGGAAACCCCAGAAAACGAGTGTCTCGCATTCAATAGCACGAAAACAGCGATTTCGATGATTCTGCATACTTCGGACAGAAGTCTCACCAATGTTATCGCAGAAAATGCATATCTCAGCATGAAACCTCACGAAAATCAAGATGACGCCGGTTCTGCATATCAAACGCACTGTGGAGTGGTGAAAACAACCAGATAACGTGTTTCTCGCATTAAATAGCTCGAAACGAGCGATCTAGGTGATTCTGCATACTTCTGACTGAAGTCTCACCAATATTATCGCAGAAAATGCATATCTCAGCTTGAAACCCGACGAATACCACGATGTCGCTGGTTCTGTATATCAAACGCACTGTGGGGTGATGAAAACACCAGAAAACGTGTTTCTCGCATTAAATAGCCCGAATAGAGCGATCGCGATGATTCTGCATACTTCTCATAGATGAAACACCAAGATTATCGCAGAAAATGCATATTTCAGCTGGAAACCCCACGAAAACCAAGTTATCGGCGGCTCTACATATCAAACGTACTGTGGAGTGGTGAAAACAACAAGATAACGTGTTTTTCGCACTAAATAGCACGAAAACAGCGATATCTGTGATTCTGCAAACTTGTCACAGAAGAATATTAAAGATTATCATAGAAAATGCATGTCTCAGCAGGAAACCCCACGAAAACGAAGATATTGCAGTTTCCGCATGTCAAACGCACTGTGCAGTGCTGAAAACTCCACAAAACGTGTTTTTCGCATTCAATAGCACGAAAACAGCGATTTCGGTGATTCTGCAAACTTCTCACAGAAGAATATCCAAGATTATCGTAGAAAATGCATGTCTCATCTGGAAACCCAACGAAACCGAATATATTGCAGTTTCCGCATGTCAAACGCACTGTGAAGTGCTGAAAACACCACAAAACGTGTTTTTCGCATTCAATAGCACGAAAACAGCGATTTCGGTGATTCTGCATACTTGTCACAGAAGAATCATGAGGATTATCACTGAAAATGCATATCTCATCTGGGAACCCCACGAAAACCAAGTTATCGCCGGTTCTGCATATCAGACGCCCTATGGAGTGATGAAAACACCAGATAACGTGTTTCTCGCATTAAATAGCTCGAAAAGAGCGATATCGATGATTCTGCATACTTCGGACAGAAGTCTCACCAATATTATCGCAGAAAATGCATATCTCAGCTTGAAACCTTCCGAAAATCAAGATGACGCCGGTTCTGCATATCAAACGCACTGTGGAGTGGTGAAAACAACCAGATAACGTGTTTGTCGCATTAAATAGCTCGAAAAGAGGGTTCTCGATGATTCTGCATACTTCTGACTGATGTCTCACCAAGATTATCGTAGAAAATGCATATCTCAGCTTGATACCCTACGAAGGCCAAGATGTCGCCGGGTCTGCATATCAAACGAACTGTGGAGTGGTGAAAACACCAGATAACTTGTTGCTCGCATTAAATAGCTCGAAAAGAGGGTTCTCGATGATTCTGCATACTGCAGACAGAAGTCTCACCATGATTATCGCAGAAAATGCATATCTCAGCTTGAAACCTTCCGAAAATCAAGATGACGCCGGTTCTGCATATCAAACGCACTGTGGAGTGGTGAAAACAACCAGATAACGTGTTTGTCGCATTAAATACCTCGAATAGAGCGGTCTCGATGATTAAGCATACTTCTGACAAAAGACCCACCAAGATTATCGCAGAAAATGCATATCTCATTTGGAAACACCACGAAAATCAAGATATCGCCTGTTCTGCATATCAAACGCAATGTGGAGTGGTGAAAACAACCAGAGAACGTGGTTCTCGCATTAAATAGCTCGAAAAGAGCGATCCCGATGATTCAGCAAACTTCGGACAGAAGTCTCACCAAGATTATCGCAGGAAATGCATATCTCAACTTGAAACCCCACGAAAACCAAGATATCTCCGGTTCTGCATATCCAACGAACTGTGGAGTGGTGGAAACCCCAGAAAACGAGTGTCTCGCAATCAATAGCACGAAAACAGCGATTTCGATGATTCTGCATACTTGTCACAGAAGAATCATGAGGATTATCACTGAAAATGCATATCTCATCTGTTAACCCCACGAAAACCAAGTTATCGGCGGCTCTACATATCAAACGCACTGTGGAGTGGTCAAAACCCCAGAAAACGTGTTTCTCGCATTAAATAGCTCGAAAAGAGCGATCTAGTTGATTCTGCATACTTCTGACAGAAGACACACCAATATTATCGCAGAAAATGCATCTCTCAGCTGGAAACCCCACGAAAACCAAGATATCGCCGGTTCTGCATATCAGACGCACTGTGGAGTGCTCAAAACACCAGAAAACGTGTTTCTCGCATTATCTAGATCGAAAGGAGCGTTCTCGATGATTCTGCATACTTCTCATAGATGAAACACCAAGATTATCGCAGAAAATGCATATTTCAGCTGGAAACCCCACGAAAACCAAGTTATCGGCGGCTCTACATATCAAACGCACTGTGGAGTGGTCAAAACACCAGATAACGTGTTTCTCGCATTAAATAGCTCGAAACGAGCGATCTAGATGATTCTGCATACTTCTGACTGAAGTCTCACCAATATTATCGCAGAAAATGCATATCTCAGCTTGAAACCCGACGAAAACCACGATGTCGCCGATTCTGCATATCAAACGCACTGTGGGGTGGAGAAAAAACCCGAAAACGTGTGTCTCGCATTAAATAGCTCGAAAAGAGCGATCTAGATGATTCTGCATACTTCTGACAGAAGACTTACCAAGATTATCGCAGAAAATGCATATCTCAGCTGGAAACCCCACGAAAACCAAGATATCGCCGGTTCTGCATATCAGACGCACCGTGGAGTGGTCAAAACACCAGATAACGTGCTTCTCGAATTAAATAGCTCGAAACGAGCGATCTAGACGATTCTGCATACTTCTGACTGAAGTCTCACCAATATTATCGCAGAAAATGCATATCTCAGCTTGAAACCCGACCGAAACCAAGATATCTCCGGTTCTGCACATCAAACGTACCGTGGAGTGGTGAAAACACCAGAAAACGTGTTTCGCGCATTAAGTAGCTCGAAAAGAGCGTTCTCGAAGATTCTTCATACTTCTGACAGAAGCCTCACCAGGATTATCGCAGAAAATGCATATCTCAGCTTGAAACCCGACGAAAACCAAGATATCGCCGGTTCTGCATATCAAACGCACTGTGGAGTGGTGAAAACACCAGATAACGTGTTTCTCGCATTAAATAGCTCGAAAAGAGCGATCTAGATGATTCAGCATACTTCGGACAGAAGTCTCACCAAGATTATCGCAGGAAATGCATATCTCAGCTTGAAACCCCACGAAAACCAAGATATCTCCGGTTCTGCATATCCAACGAACTGTGGAGTGGTGAAAACCCCAGAAAACGTGTTTCTCGCATTAAATAGCTCGAAAAGAGCGCTCTCGATGTTTCTGCATATCTCGGACAGATGTTTCACCAAGCTTATCGTAAAACATGCATATCTCAGCTTGATACCCCACGAAAACCAAGATGTCGCCGGTTCTGCATATCAAACACACTGTGGAGTGGTGAAAACACCAGATAACGTGTTTCTCGCATTACATAGCTCGAAAAGCGCGATCTCGATGATTCTGCATACTTCGGCCAGAAGTCTCACCAGGATTATCGTAGAAAATGCATATCTCAGCTTGAAACCCGACGAAAACCAAGATATCGCCGGTTCTGCATATCAAACGCACTGTGGAGTGGTGAAAACACCAGATAACGTGTTTCTCGCATTAAATAGCTCGAAAAGAGCGATCTAGATGATTCAGCATACTTCGGACAGAGTCTCACCAAGATTATCGCAGGAAATGCATATCTCAGCTTGAAACCCCACGAAAACCAAGATATCTCCGGTTCTGCATATCCAACGAACTGTGGAGTGGTGAAAACGCCAGAAAACGTGTTTCTCGCATTAAATAGCTCGAAAAGTGCGATCTCGAAGATTCTGCATACTTCTGACAGAAGTCTCACCAGGATTATCGTAGAAAATGCATATCTCAGCTTGAAACCCGACCGAAACCAAGATATCTCCGGTTCTGCATGTCAAACGTACTGTGGAGTGGTGAAAACACCAGAAAACGTGTTTCGTGCATTAAGTATCTCGAAAAGAGCGTTCTCGAAGGTTCTGCATACTTCTGACTGAATTCTCACCAATATTATCGCAGAAAATGCATATCTCAGCTTGAAACCCCACGAAAACCAAGATATCGCCGGTTCTGCATATCAAACGCACTGTGGAGTGGTGAAAACACCAGATAACGTGTTTCTCGCATTAAATAGCTCGAAAAGAGCGATCTAGATGATTCAGCATACTTCGGACAGAGTCTCACCAAGATTATCGCAGGAAATGCATATCTCAGCTTGAAACCCCACGAAAACCAAGATATCTCCGGTTCTGCATATCCAACGAACTGTGGAGTGGTGAAAACGCCAGAAAACGTGTTTCTCGCATTAAATAGCTCGAAAAGTGCGATCTCGAAGATTCTGCATACTTCTGACAGAAGTCTCACCAGGATTATCGTAGAAAATGCATATCTCAGCTTGAAACCCGACCGAAACCAAGATATCTCCGCTTCTGCATGTCAAACGTACTGTGGAGTGGTGAAAACACCAGAAAACGTGTTTCGTGCATTAAGTATCTCGAAAAGTGCGATCTCGAAGATTCTGCATACTTCTGACAGAAGTCTCACCAGGATTATCGTAGAAAATGCATATCTCAGCTTGAAACCCGACCGAAACCAAGATATCTCCGGTTCTGCATGTCAAACGTACTGTGGAGTGGTGAAAACACCAGAAAAAGTGTTTCGTGCATAAAGTAGCTCGAAAAGAGCGATCTAGATGATTCTGCATACTTCTGACTGAAGTTTCACCAACATTATCGCAGAAAATGCATATCTCAGCTGGAAACACCACGAAAATCAAGATATCGCCGGTTCTGCATATCAAACCAACTGTGGAGTGGTGAAAACACCAGATATCGTGTTTCTCGCATTACATAGCTCGAAAAGCGCGATCTCGATGATTCTGCATACTTCGGACAGAAGTCTCACCAAGATTATCGTAAAACATGCATATCTCAGCATGATACCCCACGAAAACCAAGATATCGTCGGTTCTGCATATCAAACGCACTGTGGAGTGGTGAAAACACCAGAAAACGTGTTTCGTGCATTAAGTAGCTCGAAAAGAGCGAGCTAGATGATTCCGCATACTTCTGACTGAATTCTCACCAATATTATAGCAGAAAATGCATATCTCAGCTTGAAACCCCACGAAAACCAAGATATCGCCGGTTCTGCATATCAAACGCACTGTGGAGTGGTGAAAACACCAGATAACGTGTTTCTCGCATTAAATAGCTCGAAAAGTGCGATCTCGAAGATTCTGCATACTTCTGACAGAAGTCTCACCAATATTATCGCAGAAAATGCATATCTCAGCTTGAAACCCCACGAAAACCAAGATATCGCCGGTTCTGCATATCAAACGCACTGTGGAGTGGTGAAAACACCAGATAACGTGTTTCTCGCATTAAATAGCTCGAAAAGAGTGATCTAGATGATTCAGCATACTTCGGACAGAGTCTCACCAAGATTATCGCAGGAAATGCATATCTCAGCTTGAAACCCCACGAAAACCAAGATATCTCCGGTTCTGCATATCCAACGAACTGTGGAGTGGTGAAAACGCCAGAAAACGTGTTTCTCGCATTAAATAGCTCGAAAAGTGCGATCTCGAAGATTCTGCATACTTCTGACAGAAGTCTCACCAGGATTATCGTAGAAAATGCATATCTCAGCTTGAAACCCGACCGAAACCAAGATATCTCCGGTTCTGCATGTCAAACGTACTGTGGAGTGGTGAAAACACCAGAAAACGTGTTTCGTACATTAAGTATCTCGAAAAGTGCGATCTCGAAGATTCTGCATACTTCTGACAGAAGTCTCACCAGGATTATCGTAGAAAATGCATATCTCAGCTTGAAACCCGACCGAAACCAAGATATCTCCGGTTCTGCATGTCAAACGTACTGTGGAGTGGTGAAAACACCAGAAAAAGTGTTTCGTGCATTAAGTAGCTCGAAAAGAGCGATCTAGATGATTCTGCATACTTCTGACTGAAGTTTCACCAACATTATCGTAGAAAATGCATATCTCAGCTGGAAACACCACGAAAACCAAGATATCTCCGGTTCTGCATATCCAACGAACTGTGGAGTGGTGAAAACGCCAGAAAACGTGTTTCTCGCATTAAATAGCTCGAAAAGTGCGATCTCGAAGATTCTGCATACTTCTGACAGAAGTCTCACCAGGATTATCGTAGAAAATGCATATCTCAGCTTGAAACCCGACGAAAACCAAGATATCGCCGGTTCTGCATATCAAACGCACTGTGGAGTGGTGAAAACACCAGATAACGTGTTTCTCGCATTAAATAGCTCGAAAAGAGCGATCTAGATGATTCAGCATACTTCGGACAGAGTCTCACCAAGATTATCGCAGGAAATGCATATCTCAGCTTGAAACCCCACGAAAACCAAGATATCTCCGGTTCTGCATATCCAACGAACTGTGGAGTGGTGAAAACCCCAGAAAACGTGTTTCTCGCATTAAATAGCTCGAAAAGAGCGCTCTCGATGTTTCTGCATATCTCGGACAGATGTTTCACCAAGCTTATCGTAAAACATGCATATCTCAGCTTGATACCCCACGAAAACCAAGATGTCGCCGGTTCTGCATATCAAACACACTGTGGAGTGGTGAAAACACCAGATAACGTGTTTCTCGCATTACATAGCTCGAAAAGCGCGATCTCGATGATTCTGCATACTTCGGCCAGAAGTCTCACCAGGATTATCGTAGAAAATGCATATCTCAGCTTGAAACCCGACAAAAACCAAGATATCGCCGGTTCTGCATATCAAACGCACTGTGGAGTGGTGAAAACACCAGATAACGTGTATCTCGCATTAAATAGAACGAAAAGAGCGATCTAGATGATTCAGCATACTTCGGACAGAGTCTCACCAAGATTATCGCAGGAAATGCATATCTCAGCTTGAAACCCCACGAAAACCAAGATATCTCCGGTTCTGCATATCCAACGAACTGTGGAGTGGTGAAAACGCCAGAAAACGTGTTTCTCGCATTAAATAGCTCGAAAAGTGCGATCTCGAAGATTCTGCATACTTCTGACAGAAGTCTCACCAGGATTATCGTAGAAAATGCATATCTCAGCTTGAAACCCGACCGAAACCAAGATATCTCCGGTTCTGCATGTCAAACGTACTGTGGAGTGGTGAAAACACCAGAAAACGTGTTTCGTGCATTAAGTATCTCGAAAAGAGCGTTCTCGAAGGTTCTGCATACTTCTGACTGAATTCTCACCAATATTATCGCAGAAAATGCATATCTCAGCTTGAAACCCCACGAAAACCAAGATATCGCCGGTTCTGCATATCAAACGCACTGTGGAGTGGTGAAAACACCAGATAACGTGTTTCTCGCATTAAATAGCTCGAAAAGAGCGATCTAGATGATTCAGCATACTTCGGACAGAGTCTCACCAAGATTATCGCAGGAAATGCATATCTCAGCTTGAAACCCCACGAAAACCAAGATATCTCCGGTTCTGCATATCCAACGAACTGTGGAGTGGTGAAAACGCCAGAAAACGTGTTTCTCGCATTAAATAGCTCGAAAAGTGCGATCTCGAAGATTCTGCATACTTCTGACAGAAGTCTCACCAGGATTATCGTAGAAAATGCATATCTCAGCTTGAAACCCGACCGAAACCAAGATATCTCCGCTTCTGCATGTCAAACGTACTGTGGAGTGGTGAAAACACCAGAAAACGTGTTTCGTGCATTAAGTATCTCGAAAAGTGCGATCTCGAAGATTCTGCATACTTCTGACAGAAGTCTCACCAGGATTATCGTAGAAAATGCATATCTCAGCTTGAAACCCGACCGAAACCAAGATATCTCCGGTTCTGCATGTCAAACGTACTGTGGAGTGGTGAAAACACCAGAAAAAGTGTTTCGTGCATAAAGTAGCTCGAAAAGAGCGATCTAGATGATTCTGCATACTTCTGACTGAAGTTTCACCAACATTATCGCAGAAAATGCATATCTCAGCTGGAAACACCACGAAAATCAAGATATCGCCGGTTCTGCATATCAAACCAACTGTGGAGTGGTGAAAACACCAGATATCGTGTTTCTCGCATTACATAGCTCGAAAAGCGCGATCTCGATGATTCTGCATACTTCGGACAGAAGTCTCACCAAGATTATCGTAAAACATGCATATCTCAGCATGATACCCCACGAAAACCAAGATATCGTCGGTTCTGCATATCAAACGCACTGTGGAGTGGTGAAAACACCAGAAAACGTGTTTCGTGCATTAAGTAGCTCGAAAAGAGCGAGCTAGATGATTCCGCATACTTCTGACTGAATTCTCACCAATATTATAGCAGAAAATGCATATCTCAGCTTGAAACCCCACGAAAACCAAGATATCGCCGGTTCTGCATATCAAACGCACTGTGGAGTGGTGAAAACACCAGATAACGTGTTTCTCGCATTAAATAGCTCGAAAAGTGCGATCTCGAAGATTCTGCATACTTCTGACAGAAGTCTCACCAATATTATCGCAGAAAATGCATATCTCAGCTTGAAACCCCACGAAAACCAAGATATCGCCGGTTCTGCATATCAAACGCACTGTGGAGTGGTGAAAACACCAGATAACGTGTTTCTCGCATTAAATAGCTCGAAAAGAGTGATCTAGATGATTCAGCATACTTCGGACAGAGTCTCACCAAGATTATCGCAGGAAATGCATATCTCAGCTTGAAACCCCACGAAAACCAAGATATCTCCGGTTCTGCATATCCAACGAACTGTGGAGTGGTGAAAACGCCAGAAAACGTGTTTCTCGCATTAAATAGCTCGAAAAGTGCGATCTCGAAGATTCTGCATACTTCTGACAGAAGTCTCACCAGGATTATCGTAGAAAATGCATATCTCAGCTTGAAACCCGACCGAAACCAAGATATCTCCGGTTCTGCATGTCAAACGTACTGTGGAGTGGTGAAAACACCAGAAAACGTGTTTCGTACATTAAGTATCTCGAAAAGTGCGATCTCGAAGATTCTGCATACTTCTGACAGAAGTCTCACCAGGATTATCGTAGAAAATGCATATCTCAGCTTGAAACCCGACCGAAACCAAGATATCTCCGGTTCTGCATGTCAAACGTACTGTGGAGTGGTGAAAACACCAGAAAAAGTGTTTCGTGCATTAAGTAGCTCGAAAAGAGCGATCTAGATGATTCTGCATACTTCTGACTGAAGTTTCACCAACATTATCGTAGAAAATGCATATCTCAGCTGGAAACACCACGAAAACCAAGATATCTCCGGTTCTGCATATCCAACGAACTGTGGAGTGGTGAAAACGCCAGAAAACGTGTTTCTCGCATTAAATAGCTCGAAAAGTGCGATCTCGAAGATTCTGCATACTTCTGACAGAAGTCTCACCAGGATTATCGTAGAAAATGCATATCTCAGCTTGAAACCCGACCGAAACCAAGATATCTCCGGTTCTGCATGTCAAGCGTACTGTGGAGTGGTGAAAACACCAGAAAACGTGTTTCGTGCATTAAGTATCTCGAAAAGAGCGTTCTCGAAGGTTCTGCATACTTCTGACAGAAGTCTCACCAACTTTATCGTAGAAAATGCATATCTCAGCTGGAAACACCACGAAAATCAAGATATCGCCGGTTCTGCATATCAAACGTACTGTGGAGTGGTGAATACACCAGAAAACGTGTTTCGTGCATTAAGTAGCTCGAAAAGAGCAATCTAGATGATTCCGCATACTTCTGACTGAATTCTCACCAATATTATCGCAGAAAATGCATATCTCAGCTTGAAACCCCACGAAAACCAAGATATCGCCGGTTCTGCATATCAAACGCACTGTGGAGTGGTGAAAACACCAGATAACGTGTTTCTCGCATTAAATAGCTCGAAAAGAGTGATCTAGATGATTCAGCATACTTCGGACAGAGTCTCACCAAGATTATCGCAGGAAATGCATATCTCAGCTTGAAACCCCACGAAAACCAAGATATCTCCGGTTCTACATATCCAACGAACTGTGGAGTGGTGAAAACGCCAGAAAATGTGTTTCTCGCATTACATAGCTCGAAAAGCGCGATCTCGATGATTCTGCATACTTCGGACAGAAGTCTCACCAAGATTATCGTAGAAAATGCATATCTCAGCTTGAAACCCGACGAAAACCGAGTTATCTCCGGTTCTGCACATCAAACGTACCGTGGAGTGGTGAAAACACCAGAAAACGTGTTTCGCGCATTAAGTAGCTCGAAAAGAGCGTTCTCGAAGATTCTGCATACTTCAGACAGAAGTCTCACCAACATTATCGTAGAAAATGCATATCTCAGCTGGAAACACCACGAAAATCAAGATATCGCCGGTTCTGCATATCAAACCAACTGTGGAGTGGTGAAAATACCAGATATCGTGTTTCTCGCATTACATAGCTCGAAAAGCGCGATCTCGATGATTCTGCATACTTCGGACGGAAGTCTCACCAAGTTTATCGTAAAACATGCATATCTCAGCTTGATTCCCCACGAAAACCAAGATGTCGCCGGTTCTGCATATCAAACGCACTGTGGAGTGGTGAAAACACCAGAAATCGTGTTTCGTGCATTAAGTAGCTCGAAAAGAGCGATCGAGTTATTCTGCATACTTCGGACAGAAGCCTCACCAGGATTATCGCAGAAAATGCATATCCCAGCTTGAAACCCGACGAAAACCAAGATATCGCCGGTTCTGCATATCAAACGCACTGTGGAGTGGTGAAAACACCAGAAAAAGTGTTTCGTGCATTAAGTAGATCGAAAAGAGCGATCTAGATGATTCTGCATACTTCTGACTGAAGTTTCACCAACATTATCGTAGAAAATGCATATCTCAGCTGGAAACACCACGAAAATCAAGATATCGCCGGTTCTGCATATCAAACCAACTGTGGAGTGGTGAAAACACCAGATATCGTGTTTCTCGCATTACATAGCTCGAAAAGCGCGATCTCGATGATTCTGCATACTTCGGACAGAAGTCTCACCAAGATTATCGTAAAACATGCATATCTCAGCTTGATACCCCACGAAAACCAAGATATCGTCGGTTCTGCATATCAAACGCACTGTGGAGTGGTGAAAACACCAGAAAACGTGTTTCTCGCATTAAATAGCTCGAAAAGAGCGATCTAGATGATTCAGCATAGTTCGGACAGAAGTCTCACCAAGATTATCGCAGGAAATGCATATCTCAGCTTGAAACCCCACGAAAACCAAGATATCTACGGTTCTGCATATCCAACGAACTGTGGAGTGGTGAAAATCCCAGAAAACGTGTTTCTCGCATTAAATAGCTCGAAAAGAGCGCTCTCGATGTTTCTGCATACTTCGGACAGATGTTTCACCAAGCTTATCGTAAAACATGCATATCTCAGCTTGATACCCCACGAAAACCAAGATGTCGTCGGTTCTGCATATCAAACGCACTGTGGAGTGGTGAAAACACCAGATAACGTGTTTCTCGCATTAAATAGCTCGAAAAGTGCGATCACGAAGATTCTGCATACTTCTGACAGATGTCTCACCAGGATTACCGTAGAAAATGCATATCTCAGCTTGAAACCCGACCGAAACCAAGATATCTCCGGTTCTGCATGTCAAACGTACTGTGGAGTGGTGAAAACACCAGAAAAAGTGTTTCGTGCATTAAGTAGCTCGAAAAGACCGTTCTCGAAGATTCTGCATACTTCTGACAGAAGTCTCACCAGGATTATCGTAGAAAATGCATATCTCAGCTTGAAACCCGACCGAAACCAAGATATCTCCGGTTCTGCATGTCAAACGTACTGTGGAGTGGTGAAAACACCAGAAAAAGTGTTTCGTGCATTAAGTAGCTCGAAAAGACCGTTCTCGAAGATTCTGCATACTTCTGACTGAAGTCTCACCAATATTATCGCAGAAAATGCATATCTCAGCACGAAACCTCACGAAAATCAAGATATCTACGGTTCTGCATATCCAACGAACTGTGGAGTGGTGAAAATCCCAGAAAACGTGTTTCTCGCATTAAATAGCTCGAAAAGTGCGATCACGAAGATTCTGCATACTTCTGACAGATGTCTCACCAGGATTACCGTAGAAAATGCATATCTCAGCTTGAAACCCGACCGAAACCAAGATATCTCCGGTTCTGCATGTCAAACGTACTGTGGAGTGGTGAAAACACCAGAAAAAGTGTTTCGTGCATTAAGTAGCTCGAAAAGACCGTTCTCGAAGATTCTGCATACTTCTGACTGAAGTCTCACCAATATTATCGCAGAAAATGCATATCTCAGCACGAAACCTCACGAAAATCAAGATGTTGCCGGTTCTGCATATCAAACGCACTGTGGAGTGGTGAAAACAACCAGAGAACGTGTTTCTGGCATTGAATAGCTCGAATAGTGCGATCTCGATGATTCTGCATACTTCGGACAGAAGTCTCACCAAGATTATCGTAAAAAATGCATATCTCAGCTTGAAACCCCACGAAAACCAAGATATCGCTGGTACTGCATATCGAACGCACTGTGGAGTGGTGAAAACACCAGATATCGTGTTTCTCGCATTAAATAGCTCGAAAAGAGCGTTCTCGAAGATCCTGCATACTTCTGACAGAAGTCTCACCAAGATTATCGTAGAAAATGCATATCTCAGCTTGAAACCCCACGAAAACCAAGATATCGTTGGTTCTGTATATCAAACATACTGTGGGGTGCTGAAAACACCAGATAACGTGTTTGTCGCGTTAAATGGCTCGAATAGAGCGATCTCGATGATTCTGCATATTTCGGACAGAAGTCTCACCGAGATTATCGTAAAAAATGCATATCTCAGCTCGAAACCTCACGAAAATCAAGATGTTGCCGGTTCTGCATATCAAACGCACTGTGGAGTGGTGAAAACAACCAGAGAACGTGTTTCTGGCATTAAATAGATCGAAAAGAGCGTTCTCGAAGATCCTGCATACTTCTGACAGAAGTCTCACCGAGATTATCGTAAAAAATGCATATCTCAGCATGAAACGCCACGAAAACCAAGATTTCGCTGGTACTGCATATCAAACGCACTGTGGAGTGGTGAAAACACCAGATAACGTGTTTCTCGCATTAAATAGCTCGAAAAGTGCGATCTCGAAGATTCTGCATACTTCTGACAGAAGTCTCACCAGGATTATCGTAGAAAATGCATATCTCAGCTTGAAACCCGACCGAAACCAAGATATCTCCGGTTCTGCATGTCAAACGTACTGTGGAGTGGTGGAAACACCAGAAAACGTGTTTCGTGCATTAAGTAGCTCGAATAGAGCGTTCTACATGATTCTGCATACTTCTGACTGAAGTCTCACCAATATTATCGCAGAAAATGCATATCTCAGCTCGAAACCTCACGAAAATCAAGATGTTGCCGGTTCTGCATATCAAACGCACTGTGGAGTGGTGAAAACAACCAGAGAACGTGTTTCTGGCATTAAATAGCTCGAATAGTGCGATCTCGATGATTCTGCATACTTCGGACAGAAGTCTCACCAAGATTATCGTAAAAAATGCATATCTCAGCTTGAAACCCCACAAAAACCAAGATATCGCTGGTACTGCATATCAAACGCACTGTGGAGTGGTGAAAACACCAGATATCGTGTTTCTCGCATTAAATAGCTCGAAAAGAGCGTTCTCGAAGATCCTGCATACTTCTGACAGAAGTCTCACCAAGATTATCTTAGAAAATGCATATCTCAGCTTGAAACCCGACCGAAACCAAGATATCTCCGGTTCTGCATGTCAAACGTACTGTGGAGTGGTGGAAACACCAGAAAACGTGTTTCGTGCATTAAGTAGCTCGAAAAGAGCGATCTAGATGATTCTGCATACTTCTGACTGAAGTCTCACCAATATTATCGCAGAAAATGCACATCTCAGCTTGAAACCCCACGAAAACCAAGATATCGTTGGTTCTGTATATCAAACATACTGTGGGGTGCTGAAAACACCAGATAACGTGTTTGTCGCGTTAAATGGCTCGAATAGAGCGATCTCGATGATTCTGCATATTTCGGACAGAAGTCTCACCGAGATTATCGTAAAAAATGCATATCTCAGCTCGAAACCTCACGAAAATCAAGATGTTGCCGGTTCTGCATATCAAACGCACTGTGGAGTGGTGAAAACAACCAGAGAACGTGTTTCTGGCATTAAATAGATCGAAAAGAGCGTTCTCGAAGATCCTGCATACTTCTGACAGAAGTCTCACCGAGATTATCGTAAAAAATGCATATCTCAGCATGAAACGCCACGAAAACCAAGATTTCGCTGGTACTGCATATCAAACGCACTGTGGAGTGGTGAAAACACCAGATAACGTGTTTCTCGCATTAAATAGCTCGAAAAGTGCGATCTCGAAGATTCTGCATACTTCTGACAGAAGTCTCACCAGGATTATCGTAGAAAATGCATATCTCAGCTTGAAACCCGACCGAAACCAAGATATCTCCGGTTCTGCATGTCAAACGTACTGTGGAGTGGTGGAAACACCAGAAAACGTGTTTCGTGCATTAAGTAGCTCGAATAGAGCGTTCTACATGATTCTGCATACTTCTGACTGAAGTCTCACCAATATTATCGCAGAAAATGCATATCTCAGCTCGAAACCTCACGAAAATCAAGATGTTGCCGGTTCTGCATATCAAACGCACTGTGGAGTGGTGAAAACAACCAGAGAACGTGTTTCTGGCATTAAATAGCTCGAATAGTGCGATCTCGATGATTCTGCATACTTCGGACAGAAGTCTCACCAAGATTATCGTAAAAAATGCATATCTCAGCTTGAAACCCCACAAAAACCAAGATATCGCTGGTACTGCATATCAAACGCACTGTGGAGTGGTGAAAACACCAGATATCGTGTTTCTCGCATTAAATAGCTCGAAAAGAGCGTTCTCGAAGATCCTGCATACTTCTGACAGAAGTCTCACCAAGATTATCTTAGAAAATGCATATCTCAGCTTGAAACCCGACCGAAACCAAGATATCTCCGGTTCTGCATGTCAAACGTACTGTGGAGTGGTGGAAACACCAGAAAACGTGTTTCGTGCATTAAGTAGCTCGAAAAGAGCGATCTAGATGATTCTGCATACTTCTGACTGAAGTCTCACCAATATTATCGCAGAAAATGCACATCTCAGCTTGAAACCCCACGAAAACCAAGATATCGCTGGTTCTGCATATCAAACGCACTGTGGAGTGGTGAAAACACCAGATAACGTGTTTCTCGCATTAAATAGCTCGAAAAGAGCGATCTAGATGATTCAGCATAGTTCGGACAGAAGTCTCACCAAGATTATCGCAGGAAATGCATATCTCAGCTTGAAACCCCACGAAAACCAAGATATCTACGGTTCTGCATATCCAACGAACTGTGGAGTGGTGAAAATCCCAGAAAACGTGTTTCTCGCATTAAATAGCTCGAAAAGAGCGCTCTCGATGTTTCTGCATACTTCGGACAGATGTTTCACCAAGCTTATCGTAAAACATGCATATCTCAGCTTGATACCCCACGAAAACCAAGATGTCGTCGGTTCTGCATATCAAACGCACTGTGGAGTGGTGAAAACACCAGATAACGTGTTTCTCGCATTAAATAGCTCGAAAAGTGCGATCACGAAGATTCTGCATACTTCTGACAGATGTCTCACCAGGATTACCGTAGAAAATGCATATCTCAGCTTGAAACCCGACCGAAACCAAGATATCTCCGGTTCTGCATGTCAAACGTACTGTGGAGTGGTGAAAACACCAGAAAAAGTGTTTCGTGCATTAAGTAGCTCGAAAAGACCGTTCTCGAAGATTCTGCATACTTCTGACAGAAGTCTCACCAGGATTATCGTAGAAAATGCATATCTCAGCTTGAAACCCGACCGAAACCAAGATATCTCCCGTTCTGCATGTCAAACGTACTGTGGAGTGGTGAAAACACCAGAAAACGTGTTTCGTGCATTAAGTAGCTCGAACAGAGCGTTCTAGATGATTCTGCATACTTCTGACTGAAGTCTCACCAATATTATCGCAGAAAATGCATATCTCAGCACGAAACCTCACGAAAATCAAGATGTTGCCGGTTCTGCATATCAAACGCACTGTGGAGTGGTGAAAACAACCAGAGAACGTGTTTCTGGCATTGAATAGCTCGAATAGTGCGATCTCGATGATTCTGCATACTTTGGACAGAAGTCTCACCAAGATTATCGTAAAAAATGCATATCTCAGCTTGAAACCCCACGAAAACCAAGATATCGCTGGTACTGCATATCGAACGCACTGTGGAGTGGTGAAAACACCAGATATCGTGTTTCTCGCATTAAATAGCTCGAAAAGAGCGTTCTCGAAGATCCTGCATACTTCTGACAGAAGTCTCACCAAGATTATCGTAGAAAATGCATATCTCAGCTTGAAACCCCACGAAAACCAAGATATCGTTGGTTCTGTATATCAAACATACTGTGGGGTGCTGAAAACACCAGATAACGTGTTTGTCGCGTTAAATGGCTCGAATAGAGCGATCTCGATGATTCTGCATATTTCGGACAGAAGTCTCACCGAGATTATCGTAAAAAATGCATATCTCAGCATGAAACGCCACGAAAACCAAGATTTCGCTGGTACTGCATATCAAACGCACTGTGGAGTGGTGAAAACACCAGATAACGTGTTTCTCGCATTAAATAGCTCGAAAAGTGCGATCTCGAAGATTCTGCATACTTCTGACAGAAGTCTCACCAGGATTATCGTAGAAAATGCATATCTCAGTTTGAAACCCGACCGAAACCAAGATATCTCCGGTTCTGCATGTCAAACGTACTGTGGAGTGGTGGAAACACCAGAAAACGTGTTTCGTGCATTAAGTAGCTCGAAAAGAGCGATCTAGATGATTCTGCATACTTCTGACTGAAGTCTCACCAATATTATCGCAGAAAATGCACATCTCAGCTTGAAACCCCACGAAAACCAAGATATCGCTGGTTCTGCATATCAGACGCACTGTGGAGTGGTGAAAACACCAGATAACGTGTTTCTCGCATTAAATAGCTCGAAAAGAGCGATCTAGATGATTCAGCATAGTTCGGACAGAAGTCTCACCAAGATTATCGCAGAAAATGCATATCTCAGCTTGAAACCCCACGAAAACCAAGATATCTCCGGTTCTGCATATCCAACGAACTGTGGAGTGGTGAAAATCCCAGAAAACGTGTTTCTCGCATTAAATAGCTCGAAAAGAGCGCTCTCGATGTTTCTGCATACTTCGGACAGATGTTTCACCAAGCTTATCGTAAAACATGCATATCTCAGCTTGATACCCCACGAAAACCAAGATGTCGCCGGTTCTGCATATCAAACGCACTGTGGAGTGGTGAAAACACCAGAAAACATGTTTCTCGCATCAAATAGCTCGAAAAGAGCGTTCTCGAAGATCCTGCATACTTCTGACAGAAGTCTCACCAAGATTATCGTAGAAAATGCATATCTCAGCTGGAAACACCACAAATCAAGGTATTGCCGGTTCTGCATATCAAACCAACTGTGGAGTGGTGAAAACACCAGATAACGTGTTTCTCGCATTAAAAAGCTCGAATAGAGCGATCTCGATGATTCTGCATACTTCGGACAGAAGTCTCACCAAGATTATCGTAAAACATGAATATCTCAGCTTGATACCCCACGAAAACCAAGATATCGCCGGTTCTGCATATCAAACGCACTGTGGAGTGGTGAAAACACCAGATAACGTGTTTCTCGCATTAAATAGCTCGAAAAGTGCGATCTCGAAGATTCTGCATACTTCTGACAGATGTCTCACCAGGATTACCGTAGAAAATGCATATCTCAGCTTGAAACCCGACCGAAACCAAGATATCTCCGGTTCTGCATGTCAAACGTACTGTGGAGTGGTGGAAACACCAGAAAACGTGTTTCGCGCATTAAGTAGCTCGAAAAGAGCATTCTAGATGATTCTGCATACTTCTGACTGAAGTCTCACCAATATTATCGCAGAAAATGCATATCTCAGCTCGAAACCTCACGAAAATCAAGATGTTGCCGGTTCTGCATATCAAACGCACTGTGGAGTGGTGAAAACAACCAGAGAACGTGTTTCTGGCATTAAATAGCTCGAATAGTGCGATCTCGATGATTCTGCATACTTCGGACAGAAGTCTCACCAAGATTATCGTACAAAATGCATATCTCAGCTTGAAACCCCACGAAAACCAAGATATCGCTGGTACTGCATATCAAACGCACTGTGGAGTGGTGAAAACACCAGATATCGTGTTTCACGCATTAAATAGATCGAAAAGAGCGTTCTCGAAGATCCTGCATACTTCTGACAGAAGTCTCACCAAGATTATCGTAGAAAATGCATATCTCAGCTGGAAACACCACAAATCAAGGTATTGCCGGTTCTGCATATCAAACCAACTGTGGAGTGGTGAAAACACCAAATAACGTGTTTCTCGCATTAAAAAGCTCGAATAGAGCGATCTCGATGATTCTGCATACTTCGGACAGAAGTCTCACCAAGATTATCGTAAAACATGAATATCTCAGCTTGATACCCCACGAAAACCAAGATATCGCCGGTTCTGCATATCAAACGCACTGTGGAGTGGTGAAAACACCAGATAACGTGTTTCTCGCATTAAATAGCTCGAAAAGTGCGATCTCGAAGATTCTGCATACTTCTGACAGATGTCTCACCAGGATTACCGTAGAAAATGCATATCTCAGCTTGAAACCCGACCGAAACCAAGATATCTCCGGTTCTGCATTTCAAACGTACTGTGGAGTGGTGGAAACACCTGAAAACGTGTTTCGCGCATTAAGTAGCTCGAAAACAGCGATCTAGATGATTCTGCATACTTCTGACTGAAGTCTCACCAACATTATCGTAGAAAATGCATATCTCAGCTTGAAACCCCACGAAAACCAAGATATCGCTGGTTCTGCATATCAAACGCACTGTGGAGTGGTGAAAACACCAGATAACGTGTTTCTCGCATTAAATAGCTCGAAAAGAGCGATCTAGATGATTCAGCATACTTCGGACAGAAGTCTCACCAAGATTATCGCAGGAAATGCATATCTCAGCTTGAAACCCCACGAAAACCAAGATATCTACGGTTCTGCATATCCAACGAACTGTGGAGTGGTGAAAATCCCAGAAAACGTGTTTCTCGCATTAAATATCTCGAAAAGAGCGCTCTCGATGTTTCTGCATACTTCGGACAGATGTTTCACCAAGCTTATCGTAAAACATGCATATCTCAGCTTGATACCCCACGAAAACCAAAATGTCGCCGGTTCTGCATATCAAACGCACTGTGGAGTGGTGAAAACACCAGAAAACATGTTTCTCGCATCAAGTAGCTCGAAAAGAGCGTTCTCGAAGATCCTGCATACTTCTGACAGAAGTCTCACCAAGATTATCGTAGAAAATGCATATCTCAGCTGGAAACACCACAAATCAAGGTATCGCCGGTTCTGCATATCGAACCAACTGTGGAGTGGTGAAAACACCAGATAACGTGTTTCTCGCATTAAAAAGCTCGAAAAGCGCGATCTCGATGATTCTGCATACTTCGGACAGAAGTCTCACCAAGATTATCGTAAAACATGCATATCTCAGCTTGATACCCCACGAAAACCAAGATATCGCCGGTTCTGCATATCAAACGCACTGTGGAGTGGTGAAAACACCAGATAACGTGTTTCTCGCATTAAATAGCTCGAAAAGTGCGATCTCGAAGATTCTGCATACTTCTGACAGATGTCTCACCAGGATTACCGTAGAAAATGCACATCTCAGCTTGAAACCCGACCGAAACCAAGATATCTCCGGTTCTGCATGTCAAACGTACTGTGGAGTGGTGAAAACACCAGAAAAAGTGTTTCGTGCATTAAGTAGCTCGAAAAGACCGTTCTCGAAGATTCTGCATACTTCTGACAGAAGTCTCACCAGGATTATCGTAGAAAATGCATATCTCAGCTTGAAACCCGACCGAAACCAAGATATCTCCCGTTCTGCATGTCAAACGTACTGTGGAGTGGTGAAAACACCAAAAAACGTGTTTCGTGCATTAAGTAGCTCGAAAAGAGCGTTCTAGATGATTCTGCATACTTCTGACTGAAGTCTCACCAATATTATCGCAGAAAATGCATATCTCAGCTCGAAACCTCACGAAAATCAAGATGTTGCCGGTTCTGCATATCAAACGCACTGTGGAGTGGTGAAAACAGCCAGAGAACGTGTTTCTGGCATTAAATAGCTCGAATAGTGCGATCTCGATGATTCTGCATACTTCGGACAGAAGTCTCACCAAGATTATCGTAAAAAATGCATATCTCAGCTTGAAACCCCACGAAAACCAAGATATCGCTGGTACTGCATATCGAACGCACTGTGGAGTGGTGAAAACACCAGATATCGTGTTTCTCGCATTAAATAGCTCGAAAAGAGCGTTCTCGAAGATCCTGCATACTTCTGACAGAAGTCTCACCAAGATTATCGTAGAAAATGCATATCTCAGCTTGAAACCCCACGAAAACCAAGATATCGTTGGTTCTGTATATCAAACATACTGTGGGGTGCTGAAAACACCAGATAACGTGTTTGTCGCGTTAAATGGCTCGAATAGAGCGATCTCGATGATTCTGCATATTTCGGACAGAAGTCTCACCGAGATTATCGTAAAAAATGCATATCTCAGCATGAAACGCCACGAAAACCAAGATTTCGCTGGTACTGCATATCAAACGCACTGTGGAGTGGTGAAAACACCAGATAACGTGTTTCTCGCATTAAATAGCTCGAAAAGTGCGATCTCGAAGATTCTGCATACTTCTGACAGAAGTCTCACCAGGATTATCGTAGAAAATGCATATCTCAGTTTGAAACCCGACCGAAACCAAGATATCTCCGGTTCTGCATGTCAAACGTACTGTGGAGTGGTGGAAACACCAGAAAACGTGTTTCGCGCATTAAGTAGCTCGAAAAGAGCGATCTAGATGATTCTGCATACTTCTGACTGAAGTCTCACCAATATTATCGCAGAAAATGCACATCTCAGCTTGAAACCCCACGAAAACCAAGATATCGCTGGTTCTGCATATCAGACGCACTGTGGAGTGGTGAAAACACCAGATAACGTGTTTCTCGCATTAAATAGCTCGAAAAGAGCGATCTAGATGATTCAGCATAGTTCGGACAGAAGTCTCACCAAGATTATCGCAGGAAATGCATATCTCAGCTTGAAACCCCACGAAAACCAAGATATCTCCGGTTCTGCATATCCAACGAACTGTGGAGTGGTGAAAATCCCAGAAAACGTGTTTCTCGCATTAAATAGCTCGAAAAGAGCGCTCTCGATGTTTCTGCATACTTCGGACAGATGTTTCACCAAGCTTATCGTAAAACATGCATATCTCAGCTTGATACCCCACGAAAACCAAGATGTCGCCGGTTCTGCATATCAAACGCACTGTGGAGTGGTGAAAACAACCAGAGAACGTGTTTCTGGCATTAAATAGCTCGAATAGTGCGATCTCGATGATTCTGCATACTTCGGACAGAAGTCTCACCAAGATTATCGTAAAAAATGCATATCTCAGCTTGAAACCCCACGAAAATCAAGATGTTGCCGGTTCTGCATATCAAACGCACTGTGGAGTGGTGAAAACACCAGATATCGTGTTTCTCGCATTAAATAGCTCGAAAAGAGCGTTCTCGAAGATCTTGCATACTTCTGACAGAAGTCTCACCAAGATTATCGTAGAAAATGCATATCTCAGCTTGAAACCCCACGAAAACCAAGATATCGTTGGTTCTGTATATCAAACATACTGTGGGGTGCTGAAAACACCAGATAACGTGTTTGTCGCGTTAAATGGCTCGAATAGAGCGATCTCGATGATTCTGCATATTTCGGACAGAAGTCTCACCGAGATTATCGTAAAAAATGCATATCTCAGCATGAAACGCCACGAAAACCAAGATTTCGCTGGTACTGCATATCAAACGCACTGTGGAGTGGTGAAAACACCAGATAACGTGTTTCTCGCATTAAATAGCTCGAAAAGTGCGATCTCGAAGATTCTGCATACTTCTGACAGAAGTCTCACCAGGATTATCGTAGAAAATGCATATCTCAGTTTGAAACCCGACCGAAACCAAGATATCTCCGGTTCTGCATGTCAAACGTACTGTGGAGTGGTGGAAACACCAGAAAACGTGTTTCGCGCATTAAGTAGCTCGAAAAGAGCGATCTAGATGATTCTGCATACTTCTGACTGAAGTCTCACCAATATTATCGCAGAAAATGCACATCTCGGCTTGAAACCCCACGAAAACCAAGATATCGCTGGTTCTGCATATCAGACGCACTGTGGAGTGGTGAAAACACCAGATAACGTGTTTCTCGCATTAAATAGCTCGAAAAGAGCGATCTAGATGATTCAGCATAGTTCGGACAGAAGTCTCACCAAGATTATCGCAGGAAATGCATATCTCAGCTTGAAACCCCACGAAAACCAAGATATCTCCGGTTCTGCATATCCAACGAACTGTGGAGTGGTGAAAATCCCAGAAAACGTGTTTCTCGCATTAAATAGCTCGAAAAGAGCGCTCTCGATGTTTCTGCATACTTCGGACAGATGTTTCACCAAGCTTATCGTAAAACATGCATATCTCAGCTTGATACCCCACGAAAACCAAGATGTCGCCGGTTCTGCATATCAAACGCACTGTGGAGTGGTGAAAACACCAGAAAACATGTTTCTCGCATCAAATAGCTCGAAAAGAGCGTTCTCGAAGATCCTACATACTTCTGACAGAAGTCTCACCAAGATTATCGTAGAAAATGCATATCTCAGCTGGAAACACCACAAATCAAGGTATTGCCGGTTCTGCATATCAAACCAACTGTGGAGTGGTGAAAACACCAGATAACGTGTTTCTCGCATTAAAAAGCTCGAATAGAGCGATCTCGATGATTCTGCATACTTCGGACAGAAGTCTCACCAAGATTATCGTAAAACATGAATATCTCAGCTTGATACCCCACGAAAACCAAGATATCGCCGGTTCTGCATATCAAACGCACTGTGGAGTGGTGAAAACACCAGATAACGTGTTTCTCGCATTAAATAGCTCGAAAAGTGCGATCTCGAAGATTCTGCATACTTCTGACAGATGTCTCACCAGGATTACCGTAGAAAATGCATATCTCAGCTTGAAACCCGACCGAAACCAAGATATCTCCGGTTCTGCATGTCAAACGTACTGTGGAGTGGTGGAAACACCAGAAAACGTGTTTCGCGCATTAAGTAGCTCGAAAACAGCGATCTAGATGATTCTGCATACTTCTGACTGAAGTCTCACCAACATTATCGTAGAAAATGCATATCTCAGCTTGAAACCCCACGAAAACCAAGATATCGCTGGTTCTGCATATCAAACGCACTGTGGAGTGGTGAAAACACCAGATAACGTGTTTCTCGCATTAAATAGCTCGAAAAGAGCGTTCTAGATGATTCTGCATACTTCTGACTGAAGTCTCACCAATATTATCGCAGAAAATGCATATCTCAGCTCGAAACCTCACGAAAATCAAGATGTTGCCGGTTCTGCATATCAAACGCACTGTGGAGTGGTGAAAACAACCAGAGAACGTGTTTCTGGCATTAAATAGCTCGAATAGTGCGATCTCGATGATTCTGCATACTTCGGACAGAAGTCTCACCAAGATTATCGTAAAAAATGCATATCTCAGCTTGAAACCCCACGAAAACCAAGATATCGCTGGTACTGCATATCAAACGCACTGTGGAGTGGTGAAAACACCAGATATCGTGTTTCTCGCATTAAATAGCTCGAAAAGAGCGTTCTCGAAGATCCTGCATACTTCTGACAGAAGTCTCACCAAGATTATCGTAGAAAATGCATATCTCAGCTTGAAACCCCACGAAAACCAAGATATCGTTGGTTCTGTATATCAAACATACTGTGGGGTGCTGAAAACACCAGATAACGTGTTTGTCGCGTTAAACGGCTCGAATAGAGCGATCTCGATGATTCTGCATATTTCGGACAGAAGTCTCACCGAGATTATCGTAAAAAATGCATATCTCAGCATGAAACGCCACGAAAACCAAGATTTCGCTGGTACTGCATATCAAACGCACTGTGGAGTGGTGAAAACACCAGATAACGTGTTTCTCACATTAAATAGCTCGAAAAGTGCGATCTCGAAGATTCTGCATACTTCTGACAGAAGTCTCACCAGGATTATCGTAGAAAATGCATATCTCAGCTTGAAACCCGACCGAAACCAAGATATCTCCGGTTCTGCATGTCAAACGTACTGTGGAGTGGTGGAAACACCAGAAAACGTGTTTCGTGCATTAAGTAGCACGAAAAGAGCGATCTAGATGATTCTGCATACTTCTGACTGAAGTCTCACCAATATTATCGCAGAAAATGAACATCTCAGCTTGAAACCCCACGAAAACCAAGATATCGCTGGTTCTGCATATCAGACGCACAGTGGAGTGGTGAAAACACCAGATAACGTGTTTCTCGCATTAAATAGCTCGAAAAGAGCGATCTAGATGATTCAGCATAGTTCGGACAGAAGTCTCACCAAGATTATCGCAGGAAATGCATATCTCAGCTTGAAACCCCACGAAAACCAAGATATCTCCGGTTCTGCATATCCAACGAACTGTGGAGTGGTGAAAATCCCAGAAAACGTGTTTCTCGCATTAAATAGCTCGAAAAGAGCGCTCTCGATGTTTCTGCATACTTCGGACAGATGTTTCACCAAGCTTATCGTAAAACATGCATATCTCAGCTTGATACCCCACGAAAACCAAGATGTCGCCGGTTCTGCATATCAAACGCACTGTGGAGTGGTGAAAACACCAGAAAACATGTTTCTCGCATCAAGTAGCTCGAAAAGAGCGTTCTCGAAGATCCTGCATACTTCTGACAGAAGTCTCACCAAGATTATCGTAGAAAATGCATATCTCAGCTGGAAACACCACAAATCAAGGTATTGCCGGTTCTGCATATCAAACCAACTGTGGAGTGGTGAAAACACCAGATAACGTGTTTCTCGCATTAAAAAGCTCGAATAGAGCGATCTCGATGATTCTGCATACTTCGGACAGAAGTCTCACCAAGATTATCGTAAAACATGAATATCTCAGCTTGATACCCCACGAAAACCAAGATATCGCCGGTTCTGCATATCAAACGCACTGTGGAGTGGTGAAAACACCAGATAACGTGTTTCTCGCATTAAATAGCTCGAACAGTGCGATCTCGAAGATTCTGCATACTTCTGACAGATGTCTCACCAGGATTACCGTAGAAAATGCATATCTCAGCTTGAAACCCGACCGAAACCAAGATATCTCCGGTTCTGCATTTCAAACGTACTGTGGAGTGGTGGAAACACCTGAAAACGTGTTTCGCGCATTAAGTAGCTCGAAAACAGCGATCTAGATGATTCTGCATACTTCTGACTGAAGTCTCACCAACATTATCGTAGAAAATGCATATCTCAGCTTGAAACCCCACGAAAACCAAGATATCGCTGGTTCTGCATATCAAACGCACTGTGGAGTGGTGAAAACACCAGATAACGTGTTTCTCGCATTAAATAGCTCGAAAAGAGCGATCTAGATGATTCAGCATACTTCGGACAGAAGTCTCACCAAGATTATCGCAGGAAATGCATATCTCAGCTTGAAACCCGACCGAAACCAAGATATCTCCGGTTCTGCATGTCAAACGTACTGTGGAGTGGTGAAAACACCAGAAAACGTGTTTCGTGCATTAAGTAGCTCGAAAAGAGCGATCTAGATGATTCTGCATACTTCTGACTGAAGTCTCACCAATATTATCGCAGAATATGCATTTCTCAGCTTGAAACCCCACGAAAACCAAGATATCGTTGGTTCTGCATATCAAACA
This sequence comes from Anthophora plumipes, assembly GCA_951804975.1. Classification (NCBI taxonomy): domain Eukaryota; kingdom Metazoa; phylum Arthropoda; class Insecta; order Hymenoptera; family Apidae; genus Anthophora; species Anthophora plumipes. Next base: position 230,256 of record CATORF010000226.1, read on the forward strand.
CACTGTGGAGTGGTGATAACACCAGGTACCGTGTTCCTCGCATTAAATAGCTCGAAAAGAGCTCTCTCGATGGTTCTGCATACTTCGGACAGATGTTTCACCAAGCTTATCGCAGAAAATGCATATCTCAGCTTGAAACCCCACGAAAACCAAGATATCGCTGGTTCTGCATATCAAACGCACTGTGGAGTGGTGAAAACACCAGATAACGTGTTTCTCGCATTAAATAGCTCGAAAAGAGCGATCTAGATGATTCAGCATACTTCGGACAGAAGTCTCACCAAGATTATCGCAGGAAATGCATATCTCAGCTTGAAACCCGACCGAAACCAAGATATCTCCGGTTCTGCATGTCAAACGTACTGTGGAGTGGTGAAAACACCAGAAAACGTGTTTCGTGCATTAAGTAGCTCGAAAAGAGCGATCTAGATGATTCTGCATACTTCGGACAGATGTTTCACCAAGATTATCGCAGGAAATGCATATCTCAGCTTGAAACCCGACCGAAACCAAGATATCTCCGGTTCTGCATGTCAAACGTACTGTGGAGTGGTGAAAACACCAGAAAACGTGTTCCTCGCATTAAATAGCTCGAAAAGAGCTCTCTCGATGGTTCTGCATACTTCGGACAGATGTTTCACCAAGCTTATCGCAGAAAATGCATATCTCAGCTTGAAACCCCACGAAAACCAAGATATCGCTGGTTCTGCATATCAAACGCACTGTGGAGTGGTGAAAACACCAGATAACGTGTTTCTCGCATTAGCTAGCTCGAAAAGAGCGTTCTCGATGATTCTGCATACTTCTCACAGAAGAATATCCAAGATTATCGTAGAGAATGCATATCTCAGCTTGAAACCCGACGAAAACCGAGTTATCTCCGGTTCTGCACATCAAACGTACCGTGGATTGGTGAAAACACCAGAAAACGTGTTGCTAGCATTAAATAGCTCGAAAAGACCGTTTTCGAAGATTCTGCATACTTCTGACAGAAGTCTCACCAGGATTATCGTAGAAAATGCATATCTCAGCTTGAAACCCGACCGAAACCAAGATATCTCCCGTTCTGCATGTCAAACGTACCGTGGATTGGTGAAAACACCAGAAAACGTGTTTCGTGCATTAAGTAGCTCGAAAAGAGCGATCTAGATGATTCCCCATACTTCTGACTGAATTCTCACCAATATTATCGCAGAAATTGCATATCTCAGCTTGAAACCCCACGAAAACCAAGATATCGCCGGTTCTGCATATCAAACGCACTGTGGAGTGGTGAAACCACCAGATAACGTGTTTCTCGCATTAAATAGCTCGAAAAGAGCGTTCTCGAAGATCGTGCATACTTCTGACAGAAGTCTCACCAAGATTATCGTAGAAAATCCATATCTCAGCTTGAAACCCGACGAAAACCGAGTTATCTCCGGTTCTGCACATCAAACGTACCGTGGATTGGTGAAAACACCAGAAAACGTGTTTCGCGCATTAAGTAGCTCGAAAAGAGCGTTCTCGAAGGTTCTGCATACTTCTGACAGAAGTCTCACAAGGGTTATCGTAGAAAATGCATATCTCAGCTTGAAACCCCACGAAAACCAAGATATCTACGGTTCTGCATATCCAACGAACTGTGGAGTGGTGAAAATCCCAGAAAACGTGTTTCTCGCATTAAATAGCTCGAAAAGAGCGCTCTCGATGTTTCTGCATACTTCGGACAGATGTTTCACCAAGCTTATCGTAATACATGCATATCTCAGCTTGATACCCCACGAAAACCAAGATGTCGCCGGTTCTGCATATCAAACGCACTGTGGAGTGGTGAAAACACCAGAAAACATGTTTCTCGCATCAAGTAGCTCGAAAAGAGCGTTCTCGAAGATCCTGCATACTTCTGACAGAAGTCTCACCAAGATTATCGTAGAAAATGCATATCTCAGCTGGAAACACCACAAATCAAGGTATCGCCGGTTCTGCATATCGAACCAACTGTGGAGTGGTGAAAACACCAGATAACGTGTTTCTCGCATTAAAAAGCTCGAATAGAGCGATCTCGATGATTCTGCATACTTCGGACAGAAGTCTCACCAAGATTATCGTAAAACATGAATATCTCAGCTTGATACCCCACGAAAACCAAGATATCGCCGGTTCTGCATATCAAACGCACTGTGGAGTGGTGAAAACACCAGATAACGTGTTTCTCGCATTAAATAGCTCGAAAAGTGCGATCTCGAAGATTCTGCATACTTCTGACAGATGTCTCACCAGGATTACCGTAGAAAATGCATATCTCAGCTTGAAACCCGACCGAAACCAAGATATCTCCGGTTCTGCATGTCAAACGTACTGTGGAGTGGTGGAAACACCAGAAAACGTGTTTCGCGCATTAAGTAGCTCGAAAACAGCGATCTAGATGATTCTGCATACTTCTGACTGAAGTCTCACCAACATTATCGTAGAAAATGCATATCTCAGCTTGAAACCCCACGAAAACCAAGATATAGCTGGTTCTGCATATCAAACGCACTGTGGAGTGGTGAAAACACCAGATAACGTGTTTCTCGCATTAAATAGCTCGAAAAGAGCGATCTAGATGATTCAGCATACTTCGGACAGAAGTCTCACCAAGATTATCGCAGGAAATGCATATCTCAGCTTGAAACCCAACCGAAACCAAGATATCTCCGGTTCTGCATGTCAAACGTACTGTGGAGTGGTGAAAACACCAGAAAACGTGTTTCGTGCATTAAGTAGCTCGAAAAGAGCGATCTAGATGATTCTGCATACTTCTGACTGAAGTCTCACCAATATTATCGCAGAATATGCATTTCTCAGCTTGAAACCCCACGAAAACCAAGATATCGTTGGTTCTGCATATCAAACACACTGTGGAGTGGTGATAACACCAGGTACCGTGTTCCTCGCATTAAATAGCTCGAAAAGAGCTCTCTCGATGGTTCTGCATACTTCGGACAGATGTTTCACCAAGCTTATCGCAGAAAATGCAAATCTCAGCTTGAAACCCCACGAAAACCAAAATATCTACTGTTCTGCATATCAAACGCACTGTGGAGTGGTGAAAACACCAGAAAACGTGTTTCTCGCATTAGCTAGCTCGAAAAGAGCGTTCTCGATGATTCTGCATACTTCTCACAGATGAATATCCAAGATTATCGCAGAAAATGCATATCTCAGCGGGAAACCCCACGAAAACCAAGATATCGCAGGTTCTGCATATCAAACGCACTGTGGAGTGGTGAAAACACCGGATAAGGTTTTTCTCGCATTAACTAGCTCGAAAAGAGCGATCTCGATGTTTCAGCATACTTCAGACAGAAGTCTCACCAAGATTATCGCAGAAAATGCATTTCTCAGCTTGAAACCCCACGAAAACCCAGATATCGCCGGTTCTGCATATCATACGCACTGTGGAGTGGTGAAAACACCAGATAACGTGTTTCTCGCATTAAATAGCTCGAAAAGAGCGATCTCGATGATTCAGCATACTTCGGACAGAAGTCTCACCAAGATTATCGCAGGAAATGCATTTCTCATCTTGAAACCCCACGAAAACCAAGATATCTCCGGTTCAGCATATCCAACGAACTGTGGAGTGGTGAAAACACCAGAAAACGTGTTTCGCGCATTAAGTAGCTCGAAAAGACCGTTCTCGAAGATTCTGCATACTTCTGACAGAAGTCTCACCAGGATTATCGTAGAAAATGCATATCTCAGCTTGAAACCCGACCGAAACCAAGATATCTCCCGTTCTGCATGTCAAACGTACTGTGGAGTGGTGAAAACACCAGAAAACGTGTTTCGTGCATTAAGTAGCACGAAAAGAGCGTTCTAGATGATTCTGCATACTTCTGACTGAAGTCTCACCAATATTATCGCAGAAAATGCATATCTCAGCTCGAAACCTCACGAAAATCAAGATGTTGCCGGTTCTGCATATCAAACGCACTGTGGAGTGGTGAAAACAACCAGAGAACGTGTTTCTGGCATTAAGTAGCTCGAATAGTGCGATCTCGATGATTCTGCATACTTCGGACAGAAGTCTCACCAAGATTATCGTAAAAAATGCATATCTCAGCTTGAAACCACACGAAAACCAAGATATCGCTGGTACTGCATATCAAACGCACTGTGGAGTGGTGAAAACACCAGATATCGTGTTTCTCGCATTAAATAGCTCGAAAAGAGCGTTCTCGAAGATCCTGCATACTTCTGACAGAAGTCTCACCAAGATTATCGTAGAAAATGCATATCTCAGCTTGAAACCCCACGAAAACCAAGATATCGCTGGTTCTGTAAATCAAACATACTGTGGGGTGCTGAAAACACCAGATAACGTGTTTGTCGCATTAAATGGCTCGAATAGAGCGATCTCGATGATTCTGCATATTTCGGACAAAAGTTTCACCGAGATTATCGTAAAAAATGCATATCTCAGCATGAAACGCCACGAAAACCAAGATATCGCTGGTTCTGCATATCAAACGCACTGTGGAGTGGTGAAAACACCAGATAACGTGTTTCTCGCATTAAATAGCTCGAAAAGAGCGATCTAGATGATTCAGCATACTTCGGACAGAAGTCTCACCAAGATTTTCGCAGGAAATGCATATCTCAGCTTGAAACCCGACCGAAACCAAGATATCTCCGGTTCTGCATGTCAAACCTACTGTGGAGTGGTGAAAACACCAGAAAACGTGTTTCGTGCATTAAGTAGCTCGAAAAGAGCGATCTAGATGATTCTGCATACTTCTGACTGAAGTCTCACAAATATTATCGCAGAATATGCATTTCTCAGCTTGAAACCCCACGAAAACCAAGATATCGTTGGTTCTGCATATCAAACACACTGTGGAGTGGTGATAACACCAGGTACCGTGTTCCTCGCATTAAATAGCTCGAAAAGAGCTCTCTCGATGGTTCTGCATACTTCGGACAGATGTTTCACCAAGCTTATCGCAGAAAATGCATATCTCAGCTTGAAACCCCACGAAAACCAAGATATCGCTGGTTCTGCATATCAAACGCACTGTGGAGTGGTGAAAACACCAGATAACGTGTTTCTCGCATTAAATAGCTCGAAAAGAGCGATCTAGATGATTCAGCATACTTCGGACAGAAGTCTCACCAAGATTATCGCAGGAAATGCATATCTCAGCTTGAAACCCGACCGAAACCAAGATATCTCCGGTTCTGCATGTCAAACGTACTGTGGAGTGGTGAAAACACCAGAAAACGTGTTTCGTGCATTAAGTAGCTCGAAAAGAGCGATCTCGATGATTCTGTATACTTCGGACAGATGTTTCACCAAGCTTATCGCAGAAAATGCATATCTCAGCTTGAAACCCCACGAAAACCAAAATATCTACTGTTCTGCATATCAAACGCACTGTGGAGTGGTGAAAACACCAGATAACGTGTTTCTCGCATTAGCTAGCTCGAAAAGAGCGTTCTCGATGATTCTGCATACTTCTCACAGAAGAATATCCAAGATTATCGTAGAGAATGCATATCTCAGCTTGAAGCCCGACGAAAACCGAGTTATCTCCGGTTCTGCACATCAAACGTACCGTGGATTGGTGAAAACACCAGAAAACGTGTTGCTAGCATTAAATAGCTCGAAAAGAGCGCTCTCGACGTTTCTGCATACTTCGGACAGATGTTTCACCAAGCTTATCGTAGAAAATGCATATCTCAGCTTGAAACCCGACGAAAACCGAGTTATCTCCGGTTCTGCACATCAAACGTACCGTGGATTGGTGAAAACACCAGAAAACGTGTTTCGTGCATTAAGTAGCTCGAAAAGAGCGATCTATATGATTCCCCATACTTCTGACTGAATTCTCACCAATATTATCGCAGAAATTGCATATCTCAGCTTGAAACCCCACGAAAACCAAGATATCTCCGGATCGGCATATCCAACGAACTGTGGAGTGGTGAAAACCCCAGAAAACGAGTTTCTCGCATTAAATAGCTCGAAAAGAGCGCTCTCGATGTTTCTGCATACTTCGGACAGATGTTTCACCAAGATTATCGTGGAAAATGCATATCTCTGCTTGAAACCCGACGAAAACCAAAATATCGCCGGTTCTGCATATCAAACCAACTGTGGAGTGGTGAAAACACCAGATAACGTGTTTCTCGCATTAAATAGCTCGAAAAGTGCGATCTCGATGATTCTGCATACTTCTAACAGCAGTCTCACCAAGATTATCGCAGAAAATGCATATCTCAGCTTGAAACCCCACGAAAACCAAGTTATCGCAGGTTCTGCATATCAAACGCACTGTGGAGTGGTGAAAACACCGGATAAGGTTTTTCTCGCATTAACTAGCTCGAAAAGAGCGATATCGATGTTTCAGCATACTTCGGACAGAAGTCTCACAAGGGTTATCGTAGAAAATGCATATCTCAGCTTGAAACCCGACGAAAACCGAGTTATCTCCGGTTCTGCATATCAAACGTACCGTGGATTGGTGAAAACACCAGAAAACGTGTTTCGCGCATTAAGTAGCTCGAAAAGAGCGTTCTCGAAGATTCTGCATACTTCTGACAGAGTTCTCTCCAAGATTATCGCAGAAAATGCATATCTCTGCTTGAAACCCCACGAAAACCAAAATATCGCCGGTTCTGCATATCAAACCAACTGTGGAGTGGTGAAAACACCAGATAACGTGTTTCTGGCATTAAATAGCTCGAATAGTGCGATCTCGATGATTCTGCATACTTCGGACAGAAGTCTCACCAAGATTATCGTAAAAAATGCATATCTCAGCTTGAAACCCCACGAAAACCAAGATATCGCTGGTACTGCATATCAAACGCACTGTGGAGTGGTGAAAACACCAGATATCGTGTTTCTCGCATTAAATAGCTCGAAAAGAGCGTTCTCGAAGATCCTGCATACTTCTGACAGAAGTCTCACCAAGATTATCGTAGAAAATGCATATCTCAGCTTGAAACCCCACGAAAACCAAGATATCGCTGGTTCTGTATATCAAACATACTGTGGGGTGCTGAAAACACCAGATAACGTGTTTGTCGCATTAAATGGCTCGAATAGAGCGATCTCGATGATTCTGCATATTTCGGACAGAAGTCTCACCGAGATTATCGTAAAAAATGCATATCTCAGCATGAAACGCCACGAAAACCAAGATTTCGCTGGTACTGCATATCAAACGCACTGTGGAGTGGTGAAAACACCAGATAACGTGTTTCTCGCATTAAATAGCTCGAAAAGTGCGATCTCGAAGATTCTGCATACTTCTGACAGAAGTCTCACCAGGATTATCGTAGAAAATGCATATCTCAGCTTGAAACCCGACCGAAACCAAGATATCTCCGGTTCTGCATGTCAAACGTACTGTGGAGTGGTGGAAACACCAGAAAACGTGTTTCGTGCATTAAGTAGCTCGAAAAGAGCGATCTAGATGATTCTGCATACTTCTGACTGAAGTCTCACCAATATTATCGCAGAAAATGCACATCTCAGCTTGAAACCCCACGAAAACCAAGATATCGCTGGTTCTGCATATCAAACGCACTGTGGAGTGGTGAAAACACCAGATAACGTGTTTCTCGCATTAAATAGCTCGAAAAGAGCGATCTAGATGATTCAGCATAGTTCGGACAGAAGTCTCACCAAGATTATCGCAGGAAAAGCATATCTCAGCTTGAAACCCCACGAAAACCAAGATATCTCCGGTTCTGCATATCCAACGAACTGTGGAGTGGTGAAAATCCCAGAAAACGTGTTTCTCGCATTAAATAGCTCGAAAAGAGCGCTCTCGATGTTTCTGCATACTTCGGACAGATGTTTCACCAAGCTTATCGTAAAACATGCATATCTCAGCTTGATACCCCACGAAAACCAAGATGTCGCCGGTTCTGCATATCAAACGCACTGTGGAGTGGTGAAAACACCAGAAAACATGTTTCTCGCATCAAGTAGCTCGAAAAGAGCGTTCTCGAAGATCCTGCATACTTCTGACAGAAGTCTCACCAAGATTATCGTAGAAAATGCATATCTCAGCTGGAAACACCACAAATCAAGGTATGGCCGGTTCTGCATATCAAACGCACTGTGGAGTGGTGAAAACACCAGATATCGTGTTTCTCGCATTAAATAGCTCGAAAAGAGCGTTCTCGAAGATCCTGCATACTTCTGACAGAAGTCTCACCAAGATTATCGTAGAAAATGCATATCTCAGCTTGAAACCCCACGAAAACCAAGATATCGCTGGTTCTGTATATCAAACATACTGTGGGGTGCTGAAAACACCAGATAACGTGTTTGTCGCATTAAATGGCTCGAATAGAGCGATCTCGATGATTCTGCATATTTCGGACAGAAGTCTCACCGAGATTATCGTAAAAAATGCATATCTCAGCATGAAACGCCACGAAAACCAAGATTTCGCTGGTACTGCATATCAAACGCTCTGTGGAGTGGTGAAAACACCAGATTACGTGTTTCTCGCATTAAATAGCTCGAAAAGTGCGATCTCGAAGATTCTGCATACTTCTGACAGAAGTCTCACCAGGATTATCGTAGAAAATGCATATCTCAGCTTGAAACCCGACCGAAACCAAGATATCTCCGGTTCTGCATGTCAAACGTACTGTGGAGTGGTGGAAACACCAGAAAACGTGTTTCGCGCATTAAGTAGCTCGAAAAGAGCGATCCAGATGATTCTGCATACTTCTGACTGAAGTCTCACCAATATTATCGCAGAAAATGCATATCTCAGCTTGAAACCCCACGAAAACCAAGATATCGCTGGTTCTGCATATCAAACGCACTGTGGAGTGGTGAAAACACCAGATAACGTGTTTCTCGCATTAAATAGCTCGAAAAGAGCGATCTAGATGGTTCAGCATACTTCGGACAGAAGTCTCACCAAGATTATCGCAGGAAATGCATATCTCAGCTTGAAACCCGACCGAAACCAAGATATCTCCGGTTCTGCATGTCAAACGTACTGTGGAGTGGTGAAAACACCAGAAAACGTGTTTCGTGCATTAAGTAGCTCGAAAAGAGCGATCTAGATGATTCTGCATACTTCTGACTGAAGTCTCACCAATATTATCGCAGAATATGCATTTCTCAGCTTGAAACCCCACGAAAACCAAGATATCGTTGGTTCTATATATCAAACACACTGTGGAGTGGTGATAACACCAGGTACCGTATTCCTCGCATTAAATAGCTCGAAAAGAGCTCTCTCGATGGTTCTGTATACTTCGGACAGATGTTTCACCAAGCTTATCGCAGAAAATGCATATCTCAGCTTGAAACCCCACGAAAACCAAAATATCTACTGTTCTGCATATCAAACGCACTGTGGAGTGGTGAAAACACCAGAAAACGTGTTTCTCGCATTAGCTAGCTCGAAAAGAGCGTTCTCGATGATTCTGCATACTTCTGACTGAAGTCTCACCAATGTTATCGCAGAAAATGCACATCTCAGCTTGAAACCCCACGAAAACCAAGATATCGCTGCTACAGCATATCAAACGCACTGTGGAGTGGTGAAAACACCAGATATCGTGTTTCTCGCATTAAATAGCTCGAAAAGAGCGTTCTCGAAGATCCTGCATACTTCTGACAGAAGTCTCACCAAGATTATCGTAGAAAATGCATATCTCAGCTTGAAACCCCACGAAAACCAAGATATCGCTGATTCTGTATATCAAACATACTGTGGGGTGCTGAAAACACCAGAAAACGTGTTTCGTGCATTAAGTAGCTCGAAAAGAGCGATCTAGATGATTCTGCATACTTCTGACTGAAGTCTCACCAATGTTATCGCAGAAAATGCACATCTCAGCTTGAAACCCCACGAAAACCAAGATATCGCTGGTTCTGCATATCATACGCACTGTGGAGTGGTGAAAACACCAGATAACGTGTTTCTCGCATTAAATAGCTCGAAAAGAGCGATCTAGATGATTCAGCATAGGTCGGATAGAAGTCTCACCAAGATTATCGCAGGAAATGCATATCTCAGCTTGAAACCCCACGAAAACCAAGATATCTCCGGTTCTGCATATTCAACGAACTGTGGAGTGGTGAAAATCCCAGGAAACGTGTTTCTCGCATTAAATAGCTCGAAAAGAGCGCTCTCGATGTTTCTGCATACTACGGACAGATGTTTCACCAAACTTATCGTAAAACATGCATATCTCAACTTGATACCCCACGAAAACCAAGATGTCGCCGGTTCTGCATATCAAACGCACTGTGGAGTGGTGAAAACACCAGAAAACATGTTTCTCGCATCAAGTAGCTCGAAAAGAGCGTTCTCGAAGATCCTGCATACTTCTGACAGAAGTCTCACCAAGATTATCGTAGAAAATGCATATCTCAGCTGGAAACACCACAAATCAAGGTATCGCCGGTTCTGCATATCAAACCAACTGTGGAGTGGTGAAAACAACAGATAACGTGTTTCTCGCATTAAAAAGCTCGAAAAGCGCGATCTCGATGATTCTGCATACTTCTGACAGAAGTCTCACCAGGATTACCGTAGAAAATGCATATCTCAGCTTGAAACCCGACCGAAACCAAGATATCTCCGGTTCTGCATGTCAAACGTACTGTGGAGTGGTGAAAACACCAGAAAAAGTGTTTCGTGCATTAAAAAGCTCGAAAAGCGCGATCTCGATGATTCTGCATACTTCGGACAGAATTCTCACCAAGATTATCGTAAAACATGCATATCTCAGCTTGATACCCCACGAAAACCAAGATATCGCCGGTTCTGCATATCAAACGCACTGTGGAGTGGTGAAAACACCAGAAAACATGTTTCTCGCATCAAGTAGCTCGAAAAGAGCGTTCTCGAGGATCCTGCATACTTCTGACAGAAGTCTCACCAAGATTATCGTAGAAAATGCATATCTCAGTTGGAAACACCACAAATCAAGGTATGGCCGGTTCTGCATATCAAACCAACTGTGGAGTGGTGAAAACACCAGATAACGTGTTTCTCGCATTAAAAAGCTCGAAAAGCGCGATCTCGATGATTCTGCATACTTCGGACAGAAGTCTCACCAAGATTATCGTAAAACATGCATATCTCAGCTTGATACCCCACGAAAACCAAGATATCGCCGGTTCTGCATATCAAACGCACTGTGGAGTGGTGAAAACACCAGATATCGTGTTTCTCGCATTAAATAGCTCGAAAAGAGGGTTCTCGAAGATCCTGCATACTTCTGACAGAAGTCTCACCAAGATTATCGTAGAAAATGCATATCTCAGCTTGAAACCCCACGAAAACCAAGATATCGCTGGTTCTGTATATCAAACATACTGTGGGGTGCTGAAAACACCAGATAACGTGTTTGTCGCATTAAATGGCTCGAATAGAGCGATCTCGATGATTCTGCATATTTCGGACAGAAGTCTCACCGAGATTATCGTAAAAAATGCATATCTCAGCATGAAACGCCACGAAAACCAAGATTTCGCTGGTACTGCATATCAAACGCTCTGTGGAGTGGTGAAAACACCAGATAACGTGTTTCTCGCATTAAATAGCTCGAAAAGTGCGATCTAGACGATTCTGCATACTTCTGACTGAAGTCTCACCAATATTATCGCAGAAAATGCACATCTCAGCTTGAAACCCCACGAAAACCAAGATATCGCTGGTTCTGCATATCAAACGCACTGTGGAGTGGTGAAAACACCAGATAACGTGTTTCTCGCATTAAATAGCTCGAAAAGAGCGATCTAGATGATTCAGCATAGTTCGGACAGAAGTCTCACCAAGATTATCGCAGGAAAAGCATATCTCAGCTTGAAACCCCACGAAAACCAAGATATCTCCGGTTCTGCATATCCAACGAACTGTGGAGTGGTGAAAATCCCAGAAAACGTGTTTCTCGCATTAAATAGCTCGAAAAGAGCGCTCTCGATGTTTCTGCATACTTCGGACAGATGTTTCACCAAGCTTATCGTAAAACATGCATATCTCAGCTTGATACCCCACGAAAACCAAGATGTCGCCGGTTCTGCATATCAAACGCACTGTGGAGTGGTGAAAACACCAGAAAACATGTTTCTCGCATCAAGTAGCTCGAAAAGAGCGTTCTCGAGGATCCTGCATACTTCTGACAGAAGTCTCACCAAGATTATCGTAGAAAATGCATATCTCAGCTGGAAACACCACAAATCAAGGTATGGCCGGTTCTGCATATCAAACCAACTGTGGAGTGGTGAAAACACCAGATAACGTGTTTCTCGCATTAAAAAGCTCGAAAAGCGCGATCTCGATGATTCTGCATACTTCGGACAGAAGTCTCACCAAGATTATCGTAAAACATGCATATCTCAGCTTGATACCCCACGAAAACCAAGATATCGCCGGTTCTGCATATCAAACGCACTGTGGAGTGGTGAAAACACCAGATATCGTGTTTCTCGCATTAAATAGCTCGAAAAGAGCGTTCTCGAAGATCCTGCATACTTCTGACAGAAGTCTCACCAAGATTATCGTAGAAAATGCATATCTCAGCTTGAAACCCCACGAAAACCAAGATGTCGCCGGTTCTGCATATCAAACGCACTGTGGAGTGGTGAAAACACCAGAAAACATGTTTCTCGCATCAAGTAGCTCGAAAAGAGCGTTCTCGAGGATCCTGCATACTTCTGACAGAAGTCTCACCAAGATTATCGTAGAAAATGCATATCTCAGCTGGAAACACCACAAATCAAGGTATGGCCGGTTCTGCATATCAAACCAACTGTGGAGTGGTGAAAACACCAGATATCGTGTTTCTCGCATTAAATAGCTCGAAAAGAGCGTTCTCGAAGATCCTGCATACTTCTGACAGAAGTCTCACCAAGATTATCGCAGAAAATGCATATCTCAGCTTGAAACCCCACGAAAACCAAGATATCTCCGGTTCTGCATATTCAACGAACTGTGGAGTGGTGAAAATCCCAGGAAACGTGTTTCTCGCATTAAATAGCTCGAAAAGAGCGCTCTCGATGTTTCTGCATACTACGGACAGATGTTTCACCAAGCTTATCGTAAAACATGCATATCTCAACTTGATACCCCACGAAAACCAAGATGTCGCCGGTTCTGCATATCAAACGCACTGTGGAGTGGTGAAAACACCAGAAAACATGTTTCTCGCATCAAGTAGCTCGAAAAGAGCGTTCTCGAAGATCCTGCATACTTCTGACAGAAGTCTCACCAAGATTATCGTAGAAAATGCATATCTCAGCTGGAAACACCACAAATCAAGGTATCGCCGGTTCTGCATATCAAACCAACTGTGGAGTGGTGAAAACAACAGATAACGTGTTTCTCGCATTAAAAAGCTCGAAAAGCGCGATCTCGATGATTCTGCATACTTCTGACAGAAGTCTCACCAGGATTACCGTAGAAAATGCATATCTCAGCTTGAAACCCGACCGAAACCAAGATATCTCCGGTTCTGCATGTCAAACGTACTGTGGAGTGGTGAAAACACCAGAAAAAGTGTTTCGTGCATTAAAAAGCTCGAAAAGCGCGATCTCGATGATTCTGCATACTTCGGACAGAAGTCTCACCAAGATTATCGTAAAACATGCATATCTCAGCTTGATACCCCACGAAAACCAAGATATCGCCGGTTCTGCATATCAAACGCACTGTGGAGTGGTGAAAACACCAGAAAACATGTTTCTCGCATCAAGTAGCTCGAAAAGAGCGTTCTCGAGGATCCTGCATACTTCTGACAGAAGTCTCACCAAGATTATCGTAGAAAATGCATATCTCAGCTGGAAACACCACAAATCAAGGTATGGCCGGTTCTGCATATCAAACCAACTGTGGAGTGGTGAAAACACCAGATAACGTGTTTCTCGCATTAAAAAGCTCGAAAAGCGCGATCTCGATGATTCTGCATACTTCGGACAGAAGTCTCACCAAGATTATCGTAAAACATGCATATCTCAGCTTGATACCCCACGAAAACCAAGATATCGCCGGTTCTGCATATCAAACGCACTGTGGAGTGGTGAAAACACCAGATATCGTGTTTCTCGCATTAAATAGCTCGAAAAGAGCGTTCTCGAAGATCCTGCATACTTCTGACAGAAGTCTCACCAAGATTATCGTAGAAAATGCATATCTCAGCTTGAAACCCCACGAAAACCAAGATATCGCTGGTTCTGTATATCAAACATACTGTGGGGTGCTGAAAACACCAGATAACGTGTTTGTCGCATTAAATGGCTCGAATAGAGCGATCTCGATGATTCTGCATATTTCGGACAGAAGTCTCACCGAGATTATCGTAAAAAATGCATATCTCAGCATGAAACGCCACGAAAACCAAGATTTCGCTGGTACTGCATATCAAACGCTCTGTGGAGTGGTGAAAACACCAGATAACGTGTTTCTCGCATTAAATAGCTCGAAAAGTGCGATCTAGACGATTCTGCATACTTCTGACTGAAGTCTCACCAATATTATCGCAGAAAATGCACATCTCAGCTTGAAACCCCACGAAAACCAAGATATCGCTGGTTCTGCATATCAAACGCACTGTGGAGTGGTGAAAACACCAGATAACGTGTTTCTCGCATTAAATAGCTCGAAAAGAGCGATCTAGATGATTCAGCATAGTTCGGACAGAAGTCTCACCAAGATTATCGCAGGAAAAGCATATCTCAGCTTGAAACCCCACGAAAACCAAGATATCTCCGGTTCTGCATATCCAACGAACTGTGGAGTGGTGAAAATCCCAGAAAACGTGTTTCTCGCATTAAATAGCTCGAAAAGAGCGCTCTCGATGTTTCTGCATACTTCGGACAGATGTTTCACCAAGCTTATCGTAAAACATGCATATCTCAGCTTGATACCCCACGAAAACCAAGATGTCGCCGGTTCTGCATATCAAACGCACTGTGGAGTGGTGAAAACACCAGAAAACATGTTTCTCGCATCAAGTAGCTCGAAAAGAGCGTTCTCGAGGATCCTGCATACTTCTGACAGAAGTCTCACCAAGATTATCGTAGAAAATGCATATCTCAGCTGGAAACACCACAAATCAAGGTATGGCCGGTTCTGCATATCAAACCAACTGTGGAGTGGTGAAAACACCAGATAACGTGTTTCTCGCATTAAAAAGCTCGAAAAGCGCGATCTCGATGATTCTGCATACTTCGGACAGAAGTCTCACCAAGATTATCGTAAAACATGCATATCTCAGCTTGATACCCCACGAAAACCAAGATATCGCCGGTTCTGCATATCAAACGCACTGTGGAGTGGTGAAAACACCAGATAACGTGTTTCTCGCATTAAATAGCTCGAAAAGTGCGATCTCGAAGATTCTGCATACTTCTGACAGATGTCTCACCAGGATTACCGTAGAAAATGCATATCTCAGCTGGAAACACCACAAATCAAGGTATCGCCGGTTCTGCATATCAAACCAACTGTGGAGTGGTGAAAACAACAGATAACGTGTTTCTCGCATTAAAAAGCTCGAAAAGCGCGATCTCGAAGATTCTGCATACTTCTGACAGAAGTCTCACCAGGATTACCGTAGAAAATGCATATCTCAGCTTGAAACCCGACCGAAACCAAGATATCTCCGGTTCTGCATGTCAAACGTACTGTGGAGTGGTGAAAACACCAGAAAAAGTGTTTCGTGCATTAAAAAGCTCGAAAAGCGCGATCTCGATGATTCTGCATACTTCGGACAGAAGTCTCACCAAGATTATCGTAAAACATGCATATCTCAGCTTGATACCCCACGAAAACCAAGATATCGCCGGTTCTGCATATCAAACGCACTGTGGAGTGGTGAAAACACCAGAAAACATGTTTCTCGCATCAAGTAGCTCGAAAAGAGCGTTCTCGAGGATCCTGCATACTTCTGACAGAAGTCTCACCAAGATTATCGTAGAAAATGCATATCTCAGCTGGAAACACCACAAATCAAGGTATGGCCGGTTCTGCATATCAAACCAACTGTGGAGTGGTGAAAACACCAGATAACGTGTTTCTCGCATTAAAAAGCTCGAAAAGCGCGATCTCGATGATTCTGCATACTTCGGACAGAAGTCTCACCAAGATTATCGTAAAACATGCATATCTCAGCTTGATACCCCACGAAAACCAAGATATCGCCGGTTCTGCATATCAAACGCACTGTGGAGTGGTGAAAACACCAGATATCGTGTTTCTCGCATTAAATAGCTCGAAAAGAGCGTTCTCGAAGATCCTGCATACTTCTGACAGAAGTCTCACCAAGATTATCGTAGAAAATGCATATCTCAGCTTGAAACCCCACGAAAACCAAGATATCGCTGGTTCTGTATATCAAACATACTGTGGGGTGCTGAAAACACCAGATAACGTGTTTGTCGCATTAAATGGCTCGAATAGAGCGATCTCGATGATTCTGCATATTTCGGACAGAAGTCTCACCGAGATTATCGTAAAAAATGCATATCTCAGCATGAAACGCCACGAAAACCAAGATTTCGCTGGTACTGCATATCAAACGCTCTGTGGAGTGGTGAAAACACCAGATAACGTGTTTCTCGCATTAAATAGCTCGAAAAGTGCGATCTAGACGATTCTGCATACTTCTGACTGAAGTCTCACCAATATTATCGCAGAAAATGCACATCTCAGCTTGAAACCCCACGAAAACCAAGATATCGCTGGTTCTGCATATCAAACGCACTGTGGAGTGGTGAAAACACCAGATAACGTGTTTCTCGCATTAAATAGCTCGAAAAGAGCGATCTAGATGATTCAGCATAGTTCGGACAGAAGTCTCACCAAGATTATCGCAGGAAAAGCATATCTCAGCTTGAAACCCCACGAAAACCAAGATATCTCCGGTTCTGCATATCCAACGAACTGTGGAGTGGTGAAAATCCCAGAAAACGTGTTTCTCGCATTAAATAGCTCGAAAAGAGCGCTCTCGATGTTTCTGCATACTTCGGACAGATGTTTCACCAAGCTTATCGTAAAACATGCATATCTCAGCTTGATACCCCACGAAAACCAAGATGTCGCCGGTTCTGCATATCAAACGCACTGTGGAGTGGTGAAAACACCAGAAAACATGTTTCTCGCATCAAGTAGCTCGAAAAGAGCGTTCTCGAGGATCCTGCATACTTCTGACAGAAGTCTCACCAAGATTATCGTAGAAAATGCATATCTCAGCTGGAAACACCACAAATCAAGGTATGGCCGGTTCTGCATATCAAACCAACTGTGGAGTGGTGAAAACACCAGATAACGTGTTTCTCGCATTAAAAAGCTCGAAAAGCGCGATCTCGATGATTCTGCATACTTCGGACAGAAGTCTCACCAAGATTATCGTAAAACATGCATATCTCAGCTTGATACCCCACGAAAACCAAGATATCGCCGGTTCTGCATATCAAACGCACTGTGGAGTGGTGAAAACACCAGATAACGTGTTTCTCGCATTAAATAGCTCGAAAAGTGCGATCTCGAAGATTCTGCATACTTCTGACAGATGTCTCACCAGGATTACCGTAGAAAATGCATATCTCAGCTTGAAACCCGACCGAAACCAAGATATCTCCGGTTCTGCATGTCAAACGTACTGTGGAGTGGTGAAAACACCAGAAAAAGTGTTTCGTGCATTAAGTAGCTCGAAAACAGCGATCTAGATGATTCTGCATACTTCTGACTGAAGTCTCACCAACATTATCGTAGAAAATGCATATCTCAGCTTGAAACCCCACGAAAACCAAGATATCGCTGGTTCTGTATATCAAACATACTGTGGGGTGCTGAAAACACCAGATAACGTGTTTGTCGCATTAAATAGCTCGAATAGAGCGATCTCGATGATTCTGCATACTTCGGACAGAAGTCTCACCAAGATTATCGTAAAAAATGCATATCTCAGCATGAAACGCCACGAAAACCAAGATTTCGCTGGTACTGCATATCAAACGCACTGTGGAGTGGTGAAAACACCAGATAACGTGTTTCTCGCATTAAATAGCTCGAAAAGTGCGATCTCGAAGATTCTGCATACTTCTGACAGAAGTCTCACCAGGATTATCGTAGATAATGCATATCTCATCTTGAAACCCGACCGAAACCAAGATATCTCCGGTTCTGCATGTCAAACGTACTGTGGAGTGGTGGAAACACCAGAAAACGTGTTTCGCGCATTAAGTAGCTCGAAAAGAGCGATCCAGATGATTCTGCATACTTCTGACTGAAGTCTCACCAATATTATCGCAGAAAATGCATATCTCAGCTTGAAACCCCACGAAAACCAAGATATCGCTGGTTCTGCATATCAAACGCACTGTGGAGTGGTGAAAACACCAGATAACGTGTTTCTCGCATTAAATAGCTCGAAAAGAGCGATCTAGATGGTTCAGCATACTTCGGACAGAAGTCTCACCAAGATTATCGCAGGAAATGCATATCTCAGCTTGAAACCCGACCGAAACCAAGATATCTCCGGTTCTGCATGTCAAACGTACTGTGGAGTGGTGAAAACACCAGAAAACGTGTTTCGTGCATTAAGTAGCTCGAAAAGAGCGATCTAGATGATTCTGCATACTTCTGACTGAAGTCTCACCAATATTATCGCAGAATATGCATTTCTCAGCTTGAAACCCCACGAAAACCAAGATATCGTTGGTTCTATATATCAAACACACTGTGGAGTGTTGATAACACCAGGTACCGTGTTCCTCGCATTAAATAGCTCGAAAAGAGCTCTCTCGATGGTTCTGTATACTTCGGACAGATGTTTCACCAAGCTTATCGCAGAAAATGCATATCTCAGCTTGAAACCCCACGAAAACCAAAATATCTACTGTTCTGCATATCAAACGCACTGTGGAGTGGTGAAAACACCAGAAAACGTGTTTCTCGCATTAGCTAGCTCGAAAAGAGCGTTCTCGATGATTCTGCATACTTCTCACAGAAGAATATCCAAGATTATCGCAGAAAATGCATATCTCAGCGGGAAACCCCACGAAAACCAAGATATCGCAGGTTCTGCATATCAAACGCACTGTGGAGTGGTGAAAACACCGGATAAGGTTTTTCTCGCATTAACTAGCTCGAAAAGAGCGATCTCGATGTTTCAGCATACTTCAGACAGAAGTCTCACCAAGATTATCGCAGAAAATGCATATCTCAGCTTGAAACCCCACGAAAACCAAGATATCGCTGCTACTGCATATCAAACGCACTGTGGAGTGGTGAAAACACCAGATATCGTGTTTCTCGCATTAAATAGCTCGAAAAGAGCGTTCTCGAAGATCCTGCATACTTCTGACAGAAGTCTCACCAAGATTATCGTAGAAAATGCATATCTGAGCTTGAAACCCCACGAAAACCAAGATATCGCTGGTTCTGCATATCAAACGCACTGTGGAGTGGTGAAAACACCAGATAACGTGTTTCTCGCATTAAATAGCTCGAAAAGAGCGATCTAGATGATTCAGCATAGGTCGGATAGAAGTCTCACCAAGATTATCTGAGAAAATGCATATCTCAGCTGGAAACACCACAAATCAAGGTATCGCCGGTTCTGCATATCAAACCAACTGTGGAGTGGTGAAAACAACAGATAACGTGTTTCTCGCATTAAAAAGCTCGAAAAGCGCGATCTCGATGATTCTGCATACTTCTGACAGAAGTCTCACCAGGATTACCGTAGAAAATGCATATCTCAGCTTGAAACCCGACCGAAACCAAGATATCTCCGGTTCTGCATGTCAAACGTACTGTGGAGTGGTGAAAACACCAGAAAAAGTGTTTCGTGCATTAAGTAGCTCGAATAGAGCGATCTCGATGATTCTGCATACTTCGGACAGAAGTCTCACCAAGATTATCGTAAAAAATGCATATCTCAGCATGAAACGCCACGAAAACCAAGATTTCGCTGGTACTGCATATCAAACGCACTGTGGAGTGGCGAAAACACCAGATAACGTGTTTCTCGCATTAAATAGCTCGAAAAGTGCGATCTCGCAGATTCTGCATACTTCTGACAGAAGTCTCACCAGGATTATCGTAGAAAATGCATATCTCATCTTGAAACCCGACCGAAACCAAGATATCTCCGGTTCTGCATGTCAAACGTACTGTGGAGTGGTGGAAACACCAGAAAACGTGTTTCGCGCATTAAGTAGCTCGAAAAGAGCGATCTAGATGATTCTGCATACTTCTGACTGAAGTCTCACCAATATTATCGCAGAAAATGCATATCTCAGCTGGAAACCCCACGAAAACCAAGATATCGCTGGTTCTGCATATCAAACGCACTGTGGAGTGGTGAAAACACCAGATAACGTGTTTCTCGCATTAAATAGCTCGAAAAGAGCGATCTAGATGATTCAGCATACTTCGGACAGAAGTATCACCAAGATTATCGCAGGAAATGCATATCTCAGCTTAAAACCCGACCGAAACCAAGATATCTCCGGTTCTGCATGTCAAACGCTCTGTGGAGTGGTGAAAACACCAGAAAACGTGTTTTTCGCATTAGCTAGCTCGAAAAGAGCGTTCTCGATGATTCTGCATACTTCTCACAGAAGAGTATCCAAGATTATCGCAGAAAATGCATATCTCATCGGGAAACACCACGAAAATCAAGATGTCGCCGGTTCTGCATATCAAACGCACTGTGGAGTGGTGAAAACACCAGATAGCGTGTTTCTCCCATTAAATAGCACGAAAAGAGCGTTCTCGAAGATCCTGCATACTTCTGACAGAAGTCTCACCAGGATTATCGTAGAAAATGCATATCTCATCTTGAAACCCGACCGAAACCAAGATATCTCCGGTTCTGCATGTCAAACGTACTGTGGAGTGGTGGAAACACCAGAAAACGTGTTTCGCGCATTAAGTAGCTCGAAAAGAGCGATCTAGATGATTCTGCATACTTCTGACTGAAGTCTCACCAATATTATCGCAGAAAATGCATATCTCAGCTGGAAACCCCACGAAAACCAAGATATCGCTGGTTCTGCATATCAAACGCACTGTGGAGTGGTGAAAACACCAGATAACGTGTTTCTCGCATTAAATAGCTCGAAAAGAGCGATCTAGATGATTCAGCATACTTCGGACAGAAGTCTCACCAAGATTATCGCAGGAAATGCATATCTCAGCTTGAAACCCGACCGAAACCAAGATATCTTCGGTTCTGCATGTCAAACGTACTGTGGAGAGGTGAAAACACCAGAAAACGTGTTTCGTGCATTAAGTAGCTCGAAAACAGCGATCTAGATGATTCTGCATACTTCGGACAGAATTCTCACCAAGATTATCGTAAAAAATGCATATCTCAGCATGAAACGCCACGAAAACCAAGATTTCGCTGGTACTGCATATCAAACGCACTGTGGAGTGGTGAAAACACCAGATAACGTGTTTCTCGCATTAAATAGCTCGAAAAGTGCGATCTCGAAGATTCTGCATACTTCTGACAGAAGTCTCACCTGGATTATCGTAGAAAATGCATATCTCATCTTGAATCCCGACCGAAACCAAGATATCTCCGGTTCTGCATGTCAAACGTACTGTGGAGTGGTGGAAACACCAGAAAACGTGTTTCGCGCATTAAGTAGCTCGAAAAGAGGGATCTAGATGATTCTGCATACTTCTGACTGAAGTCTCACCAATATTATCGCAGAAAATGCATATCTCAGCTGGAAACCCCACGAAAACCAAGATATCGCTGGTTCTGCATATCAAACGCACTGTGGAGTGGTGAAAACACCAGATAACGTGTTTCTCGCATTAAATAGCTCGAAAAGAGCGATCTAGATGATTCAGCATACTTCGGACAGAAGTCTCACCAAGATTATCGTAAAAAATGCATATCTCAGCATGAAACGCCACGAAAACCAAGATTTCGCTGGTACTGCATATCAAACGCACTGTGGAGTGGTGAAAACACCAGATAACGTGTTTCTCGCATTAAATAGCTCGAAAAGTGCGATCTCGAAGATTCTGCATACTTCTGACAGAAGTCTCACCAGGATTATCGTAGATAATGCATATCTCATCTTGAAACCCGACCGAAACCAAGATATCTCCGGTTCTGCATGTCAAACGTACTGTGGAGTGGTGGAAACACCAGAAAACGTGTTTCGCGCATTAAGTAGCTCGAAAAGAGCGATCCAGATGATTCTGCATACTTCTGACTGAAGTCTCACCAATATTATCGCAGAAAATGCATATCTCAGCTTGAAACCCCACGAAAACCAAGATATCGCTGGTTCTGCATATCAAACGCACTGTGGAGTGGTGAAAACACCAGATAACGTGTTTCTCGCATTAAATAGCTCGAAAAGAGCGATCTAGATGGTTCAGCATACTTCGGACAGAAGTCTCACCAAGATTATCGCAGGAAATGCATATCTCAGCTTGAAACCCGACCGAAACCAAGATATCTCCGGTTCTGCATGTCAAACGTACTGTGGAGTGGTGAAAACACCAGAAAACGTGTTTCGTGCATTAAGTAGCTCGAAAAGAGCGATCTAGATGATTCTGCATACTTCTGACTGAAGTCTCACCAATATTATCGCAGAATATGCATTTCTCAGCTTGAAACCCCACGAAAACCAAGATATCGTTGGTTCTATATATCAAACACACTGTGGAGTGTTGATAACACCAGGTACCGTGTTCCTCGCATTAAATAGCTCGAAAAGAGCTCTCTCGATGGTTCTGTATACTTCGGACAGATGTTTCACCAAGCTTATCGCAGAAAATGCATATCTCAGCTTGAAACCCCACGAAAACCAAAATATCTACTGTTCTGCATATCAAACGCACTGTGGAGTGGTGAAAACACCAGAAAACGTGTTTCTCGCATTAGCTAGCTCGAAAAGAGCGTTCTCGATGATTCTGCATACTTCTCACAGAAGAATATCCAAGATTATCGCAGAAAATGCATATCTCAGCGGGAAACCCCACGAAAACCAAGATATCGCAGGTTCTGCATATCAAACGCACTGTGGAGTGGTGAAAACACCGGATAAGGTTTTTCTCGCATTAACTAGCTCGAAAAGAGCGATCTCGATGTTTCAGCATACTTCAGACAGAAGTCTCACCAAGATTATCGCAGAAAATGCATATCTCAGCTTGAAACCCCACGAAAACCAAGATATCGCTGCTACTGCATATCAAACGCACTGTGGAGTGGTGAAAACACCAGATATCGTGTTTCTCGCATTATATAGCTCGAAAAGAGCGTTCTCGAAGATCCTGCATACTTCTGACAGAAGTCTCACCAAGATTATCGTAGAAAATGCATATCTGAGCTTGAAACCCCACGAAAACCAAGATATCGCTGGTTCTGCATATCAAACGCACTGTGGAGTGGTGAAAACACCAGATAACGTGTTTCTCGCATTAAATAGCTCGAAAAGAGCGATCTAGATGATTCAGCATAGGTCGGATAGAAGTCTCACCAAGATTATCGCAGGAAATGCATATCTCAGCTTGAAACCCCACGAAAACCAAGATATCTCCGGTTCTGCATATTCAACGAACTGTGGAGTGGTGAAAATCCCAGGAAACGTGTTTCTCGCATTAAATAGCTCGAAAAGAGCGCTCTCGATGTTTCTGCATACTTCGGACAGATGTTTCACCAAGCTTATCGTAAAACATGCATATCTCAACTTGATACCCCACGAAAACCAAGATGTCGCCGGTTCTGCATATCAAACGCACTGTGGAGTGGTGAAAACACCAGAAAACATGTTTCTCGCATCAAGTAGCTCGAAAAGAGAGTTCTCGAAGATCCTGCATACTTCTGACAGAAGTCTCACCAAGATTATCTGAGAAAATGCATATCTCAGCTGGAAACACCACAAATCAAGGTATCGCCGGTTCTGCATATCAAACCAACTGTGGAGTGGTGAAAACAACAGATAACGTGTTTCTCGCATTAAAAAGCTCGAAAAGCGCGATCTCGATGATTCTGCATACTTCTGACAGAAGTCTCACCAGGATTACCGTAGAAAATGCATATCTCAGCTTGAAACCCGACCGAAACCAAGATATCTCCGGTTCTGCATGTCAAACGTACTGTGGAGTGGTGAAAACACCAGAAAAAGTGTTTCGTGCATTAAGTAGCTCGAATAGAGCGATCTCGATGATTCTGCATACTTCGGACAGAAGTCTCACCAAGATTATCGTAAAAAATGCATATCTCAGCATGAAACGCCACGAAAACCAAGATTTCGCTGGTACTGCATATCAAACGCACTGTGGAGTGGCGAAAACACCAGATAACGTGTTTCTCGCATTAAATAGCTCGAAAAGTGCGATCTCGCAGATTCTGCATACTTCTGACAGAAGTCTCACCAGGATTATCGTAGAAAATGCATATCTCATCTTGAAACCCGACCGAAACCAAGATATCTCCGGTTCTGCATGTCAAACGTACTGTGGAGTGGTGGAAACACCAGAAAACGTGTTTCGCGCATTAAGTAGCTCGAAAAGAGCGATCTAGATGATTCTGCATACTTCTGACTGAAGTCTCACCAATATTATCGCAGAAAATGCATATCTCAGCTGGAAACCCCACGAAAACCAAGATATCGCTGGTTCTGCATATCAAACGCACTGTGGAGTGGTGAAAACACCAGATAACGTGTTTCTCGCATTAAATAGCTCGAAAAGAGCGATCTAGATGATTCAGCATACTTCGGACAGAAGTATCACCAAGATTATCGCAGGAAATGCATATCTCAGCTTAAAACCCGACCGAAACCAAGATATCTCCGGTTCTGCATGTCAAACGCTCTGTGGAGTGGTGAAAACACCAGAAAACGTGTTTCTCGCATTAGCTAGCTCGAAAAGAGCGTTCTCGATGATTCTGCATACTTCTCACAGAAGAGTATCCAAGATTATCGCAGAAAATGCATATCTCATCGGGAAACACCACGAAAATCAAGATGTCGCCGGTTCTGCATATCAAACGCACTGTGGAGTGGTGAAAACACCAGATAGCGTGTTTCTCCCATTAAATAGCACGAAAAGAGCGTTCTCGAAGATCCTGCATACTTCTGACAGAAGTCTCACCAGGATTATCGTAGAAAATGCATATCTCATCTTGAAACCCGACCGAAACCAAGATATCTCCGGTTCTGCATGTCAAACGTACTGTGGAGTGGTGGAAACACCAGAAAACGTGTTTCGCGCATTAAGTAGCTCGAAAAGAGCGATCTAGATGATTCTGCATACTTCTGACTGAAGTCTCACCAATATTATCGCAGAAAATGCATATCTCAGCTGGAAACCCCACGAAAACCAAGATATCGCTGGTTCTGCATATCAAACGCACTGTGGAGTGGTGAAAACACCAGATAACGTGTTTCTCGCATTAAATAGCTCGAAAAGAGCGATCTAGATGATTCAGCATACTTCGGACAGAAGTCTCACCAAGATTATCGCAGGAAATGCATATCTCAGCTTGAAACCCGACCGAAACCAAGATATCTTCGGTTCTGCATGTCAAACGTACTGTGGAGAGGTGAAAACACCAGAAAACGTGTTTCGTGCATTAAGTAGCTCGAAAACAGCGATCTAGATGATTCTGCATACTTCGGACAGAATTCTCACCAAGATTATCGTAAAAAATGCATATCTCAGCATGAAACGCCACGAAAACCAAGATTTCGCTGGTACTGCATATCAAACGCACTGTGGAGTGGTGAAAACACCAGATAACGTGTTTCTCGCATTAAATAGCTCGAAAAGTGCGATCTCGAAGATTCTGCATACTTCTGACAGAAGTCTCACCTGGATTATCGTAGAAAATGCATATCTCATCTTGAATCCCGACCGAAACCAAGATATCTCCGGTTCTGCATGTCAAACGTACTGTGGAGTGGTGGAAACACCAGAAAACGTGTTTCGCGCATTAAGTAGCTCGAAAAGAGGGATCTAGATGATTCTGCATACTTCTGACTGAAGTCTCACCAATATTATCGCAGAAAATGCATATCTCAGCTGGAAACCCCACGAAAACCAAGATATCGCTGGTTCTGCATATCAAACGCACTGTGGAGTGGTGAAAACACCAGATAACGTGTTTCTCGCATTAAATAGCTCGAAAAGAGCGATCTAGATGATTCAGCATACTTCGGACAGAAGTCTCACCAAGATTATCGCAGGACATGCATATCTCAGCTTGAAACCCGACCGAAACCAAGATATCTTCGGTTCTGCATGTCAAACGTACTGTGGAGAGGTGAAAACACCAGATAACGTGTTTCTCGCATTAAATAGCTCGAAAAGTGCGATCTCGAAGATTCTGCATACTTCTGACAGAAGTCTCACCAGGATTATCGTAGAAAATGCATATCTCATCTTGAAACCCGACCGAAACCAAGATATCTCCGGTTCTGCATGTCAAACGTACTGTGGAGTGGTGGAAACACCAGAAAACGTGTTTCGCGCATTAAGTAGCTCGAAAAGAGGGATCTAGATGATTCTGCATACTTCTGACTGAAGTCTCACCAATATTATCGCAGAAAATGCATATCTCAGCTTGAAACCCCACGAAAACCAAGATATCGCTGGTTCTGCATATCAAACGCACTGTGGAGTGGTGAAAACACCAGATAACGTGTTTCTCGCATTAAATAGCACGAAAAGAGCGATCTAGATGATTCAGCATACTTCGGACAGAAGTCTCACCAAGATTATCGCAGGAAATGCATATCTCAGCTTGAAACCCGACCGAAACCAAGATATCTCCGGTTCTGCATGTCAAACGTACTGTGGAGTGGTGAAAACACCAGAAAACGTGTTTCGTGCATTAAGTAGCTCGAAAAGAGCGATCTAGATGATTCTGGATACTTCTGACTGAAGTCTCACCAATATTATCGCAGAATATGCATTTCTCAGCTTGAAACCCCACGAAAACCAAGATATCGTTGGTTCTGCATATCAAACACACTGTGGAGTGGTGATAACACCAGGTACCGTGTTCCTCGCATTAAATAGCTCGAAAAGAGCTCTCTCGATGGTTCTGCATACTTCGGACAGATGTTTCACCAAGCTTATCGCAGAAAATGCATATCTCAGCTTGAAACCCCACGAAAACCAAAATATCTACTGTTCTGCATATCAAACGCACTGTGGAGTGGTGAAAACACCAGAAAACGTGTTTCTCGCATTAGCTAGCTCGAAAAGAGCGTTCTCGATGATTCTGCATACTTCTCACAGAAGAATATCCAAGATTATCGCAGAAAATGCATATCTCAGCGGGAAACACCACGAAAATCAAGATGTCGCCGGTTCTGCATATCAAACGCACTGTGGAGTGGTGAAAACACCAGATAGCGTGTTTCTCCCATTAAATAGCACGAAAAGAGCGTTCTCGAAGATCCTGCATACTTCTCACAGAAGTCTCACCAAGATTATCGTCGAAAATGCATATCTCAGCTTGAAACCCGACGAAAACCAAGATATCTCCGGTTCTGCACATCAAACGTACCGTGGAGTGGTGAAAACACCAGATAACGTGTTTCTCGCATTAAATAGCTCGAAAAGAGCGATCTAGATGATTCAGCATAGTTCGGACAGAAGTCTCACCAAGATTATCGCAGGAAATGCATATCTCAGCTTGAAACCCCACGAAAACCAAGATATCTCCGGTTCTGCATATCCAACGAACTGTGGAGTGGTGAAAATCCCAGAAAACGTGTTTCTCGCATTAAATAGCTCGAAAAGAGCGCTCTCGATGTTTCTGAATACTTCGGACAGATGTTTCACCAAGCTTATCGTAAAACATGCATATCTCAGCTTGATACCCCACGAAAACCAAGATGTCGCCGGTTCTGCATATCAAACGCACTGTGGAGTGGTGAAAACACCAGAAAACATGTTTCTCGCATCAAGTAGCTCGAAAAGAGCGTTCTCGAAGATCCTGCATACTTCTGACAGAAGTCTCACCAAGATTATCGTAGAAAATGCATATCTCAGCTGGAAACACCACAAATCAAGGTATCGCCGGTTCTGCATATCAAACGAACTGTGGAGTGGTGAAAACACCAGATAACGTGTTTCTCGCATTAAAAAGCTCGAAAAGCGCGATCTCGATGATTCTGCATACTTCGGACAGAAGTCTCACCAAGATTATCGTAAAACATGCATATCTCAGCTTGATACCCCACGAAAACCAAGATATCGCCGGTTCTGCATATCAAACGCACTGTGGAGTGGTGAAAACACCAGATAACGTGTTTCTCGCATTAAATAGCTCGAAAAGTGCGATCTCGAAGATTCTGCATACTTTTGACAGAAGTCTCACCAGGATTACCGTAGAAAATGCATATCTCAGCTTGAACC
Source organism: Anthophora plumipes (assembly GCA_951804975.1). Classification (NCBI taxonomy): domain Eukaryota; kingdom Metazoa; phylum Arthropoda; class Insecta; order Hymenoptera; family Apidae; genus Anthophora; species Anthophora plumipes. The sequence continues at coordinate 258,626 of CATORF010000226.1, forward strand.
CCGACCGAAACCAAGATATCTCCGGTTCTGCATGTCAAACGTACTGTGGAGTGGTGAAAACACCAGAAAAAGTGTTTCGTGCATTAAGTAGCTCGAAAACAGCGATCTAGATGATTCTGCATACTTCTGACTGAAGTCTCACCAACATTATCGTAGAAAATGCATATCTCAGCTTGAAACCCCACGAAAACCAAGATATCGCTGGTTCTGTATATCAAACATACTGTGGGGTGCTGAAAACACCAGATAACGTGTTTGTCGCATTAAATAGCTCGAATAGAGCGATCTCGATGATTCTGCATACTTCGGACAGAAGTCTCACCAAGATTATCGTAAAAAATGCATATCTCAGCATGAAACGCCACGAAAACCAAGATTTCGCTGGTACTGCATATCAAACGTACTGTGGAGTGGCGAAAATACCAGATAACGTGTTTCTCGCATTAAATAGCTCGAAAAGTGCGATCTCGAAGGTTCTGCATACTTCTGACAGAAGTCTCACCAGGATTATCGTAGAAAATGCATATCTCAGCTTGAAACCCCACGAAAACCAAGATATCGTTGGTTCTGCATATCAAACACACTGTGGAGTGGTGATAACACCAGGTACCGTGTTCCTCGCATTAAATAGCTCGAAAAGAGCTCTCTCGATGGTTCTGCATACTTCGGACAGATGTTTCACCAAGCTTATCGCAGAAAATGCATATCTCAGCTTGAAACCCCACGAAAACCAAAATATCTACTGTTCTGCATATCAAACGCACTGTGGAGTGGTGAAAACACCAGAAAACGTGTTTCTCGCATTAGCTAGCTCGAAAAGAGCGTTCTCGATGATTCTGCATACTTCTCACAGAAGAATATCCAAGATTATCGCAGAAAATGCATATCTCAGCGGGAAACACCACGAAAATCAAGATGTCGCCGGTTCTGCATATCAAACGCACTGTGGAGTGGTGAAAACACCAGATAGCGTGTTTCTCCCATTAAATAGCACGAAAAGAGCGTTCTCGAAGATCCTGCATACTTCTCACAGAAGTATCACCAAGATTATCGTGGAAAATGCATATCTCAGCTTGAAACCCGACGAAAACCAAGATATCTCCGGTTCTGCACATCAAACGTACCGTGGAGTGGTGAAAACACCAGATAACGTGTTTCTCGCATTAAATAGCTCGAAAAGTGCGATCTCGAAGATTCTGCATACTTCTGACAGAAGTCTCACCAGGATTATCGTAGAAAATGCATATCTCAGCTTGAAACCCGACCGAAACCAAGATATCTCCGGTTCTGCATGTCAAACTTACTGTGGAGTGGTGGAAACACCAGAAAACGTGTTTCGTGCATTAAGTAGCTCGAAAAGAGCGATCTAGATGATTCTGCATACTTCTGACTGAAGTCTCACCAATATTATCGCAGAAAATGCACATCTCAGCTTGAAACCCCACGAAAACCAAGATATCGCTGGTTCTGCATATCAAACGCACTGTGGAGTGGTGAAAACACCAGATAACGTGTTTCTCGCATTAAATAGCTCGAAAAGAGCGATCTCGATGATTCAGCATACTTCGGACAGAAGTCTCACCAAGATTATCGCAGGAAATGCATTTCTCATCTTGAAACCCCACGAAAACCAAGATATCTCCGGTTCAGCATATCCAACGAACTGTGGAGTGGTGAAAACACCAGAAAACGTGTTTCTCGCATTAAATAGCTCGAAAAGTGCGATCTCGAAGATTCTGCATACTTCTGACAGAAGTCTCACCAGGATTATCGTAGAAAATGCATATCTCAGCTTGAAACCCGACCGAAACCAAGATATCTCCGGTTCTGCATGTCAAACGTACTGTGGAGTGGTGGAAACACCAGAAAACGTGTTTCGTGCATTAAGTAGCTCGAAAAGAGCGATCTAGATGATTCTGCATACTTCTGACTGAAGTCTCACCAATATTATCGCAGAAAATGCACATCTCAGCTTGAAACCCCACGAAAACCAAGATATCGCTGGTTCTGCATATCAAACGCACTGTGGAGTGGTGAAAACACCAGATAACGTGTTTCTCGCATTAAATAGCTCGAAAAGAGCGATCTAGATGATTCAGCATAGTTCGGACAGAAGTCTCACCAAGATTATCGCAGGAAATGCATATCTCAGCTTGAAACCCCACGAAAACCAAGATATCTCCGGTTCTGCATATCCAACGAACTGTGGAGTGGTGAAAATCCCAGAAAACGTGTTTCTCGCATTAAATAGCTCGAAAAGAGCGCTCTCGATGTTTCTGAATACTTCGGACAGATGTTTCACCAAGCTTATCGTAAAACATGCATATCTCAGCTTGATACCCCACGAAAACCAAGATGTCGCCGGTTCTGCATATCAAACGCACTGTGGAGTGGTGAAAACACCAGAAAACATGTTTCTCGCATCAAGTAGCTCGAAAAGTGCGTTCTCGAAGATCCTGCATACTTCTGACAGAAGTCTCACCAAGATTATCGTAGAAAATGCATATCTCAGCTGGAAACACCACAAATCAAGGTATCGCCGGTTCTGCATATCAAACCAACTGTGGAGTGGTGAAAACACCAGATAACGTGTTTCTCGCATTAAAAAGCTCGAAAAGCGCGATCTCGATGATTCTGCATACTTCGGACAGAAGTCTCACCAGGATTACCGTAGAAAATGCATATCTCAGCTTGAACCCCGACCGAAACCAAGATATCTCCGGTTCTGCATGTCAAACGTACTGTGGAGTGGTGAAAACACCAGAAAAAGTGTTTCGTGCATTAAGTAGCTCGAAAACAGCGATCTAGATGATTCTGCATACTTCTGACTGAAGTCTCACCAAGATTATCGTAGAAAATGCATATCTCAGCTTGAAACCCGACGAAAACCAAGATATCTCCGGTTCTGCACATCAAACGTACCGTGGAGTGGTGAAAACACCAGATAACGTGTTTCTCGCATTAAAAAGCTCGAAATGTGCGATCTCGAAGATTCTGCATACTTCTGACAGAAGTCTCACCAGGATTACCGTAGAAAATGCTTATCTCACCTTGAAACCCGACCGAAACCAAGATATCTCCGGTTCTGCATGTCAAACGTACTGTGGAGTGGTGAAAACACCAGAAAACGTGTTTCGTGCATTAAGTAGCTAGAATAGAGCGATCTAGATGATTCTGCATACTTCTGACAGAAGTCTCACCAATATTATCGCAGAAAATGCATATCTCAGCTTGAAACCCCACGAAATCCAAGATATCGTTGGTTCTGCATATCAAACGCACTGTGGAGTGGTGAAAACACCAGATAACGTGTTCCTCGCATTAAATAGCTCGAAAAGAGCGATCTAGATGATTCAGCATACTTCGGACAGAAGTCTCACCAAGATTATCGCAGGAAATGCATATCTCAGCTTGAAACCCCACGAAAACCAAGATATCTCCGGTTCTGCACATCAAACGTACCGTGGAGTGGTGAAAACACCAGAAAACGTGTTTCGCGCATTATGTAGATCAAAAAGAGCGTTCGCGAAGGTTCTGCATACTTCTGACAGAAGTCTCACCAACATTATCGTAGAAAATGCATATCTCAGCTGGAAACACCACGAAAATCAAGGTATCGCCGGTCCTGCATATCAAACCATCTGTGGAGTGGTGAAAACACCAGATAACGTGTTTCTCGCATTATATAGCTCGAAAAGCGCGATCTCGATGATTCTGCATACTTCGGACAGAAGTCTCAACAAGATTATCGTAAAACATGCATATCTCAGCTTGATACCCCACGAAAACCAAGATATCGCCGGTTCTGCATGTCAAACGTACTGTGGAGTGGTGAAAACACCAGATAACGTGTTTCGTGCATTAAGTAGCTCGAAAAGAGCGATCTAGATGATTCTGCATACTTCTGACTGAAGTCTCACCAATATTATCGCAGAAAATGCATATCTCATCTAGAAACCCCACGAAAACCAAGATATCGTTGGTTCTGCATATCAAACGCACTGTGGAGTGGTGAAAACACCAGATAACGTGTTCCTCGCATTAAATAGCTCGAAAAGAGCGATCTAGATGATTCAGCATACTTCGGACAGAAGTCTCACCAAGATTATCGCAGGAAATGCATATCTCAGCTTGAAACCCCACGAAAACCAAGATATCTCCGGTTCTGCATATCGAACGAACTGTGGAGTGGTGAAAACCCCCGCGAAACGTGTTTCTCGCATTAAATAGCCCGAAAAGAGCTCTCTCGATGGTTCTGCATACTTCGGACAGATGTTTCACCAAGCTTATCGCAGAAAATGCATATCTCAGCTTGAAACCCCACGAAAACCAAGATATCTCCGGTTCTGCATATCCAACGAACTGTGGAGTGGTGAAAACCCCAGAAAACGTGTTTCTCGCATTAAATAGCTCGAAAAGAGCTCTCTCGATGGTTCTGCATACTTCGGACAGATGTTTCACCAAGCTTATCGCAGAAAATGCATATCTCAGCTTGAAACCCCACGAAAACCAAGATATCTCGGGTTCTGCATATCCAACGAACTGTGGAGTGGTGAAAACCCCAGAAAACGTGTTTCTCGCATTAAATAGCTCGAAAAGAGCGCTCTCGATGTTTCTGCATACTTCGGACAGATGTTTCACCAAGCTTATCGTAAAACATGCATATCTCAGCTTGATACCCCACGAAAACCAAGATTTCGCTGGTACTGCATATCAAACGCACTGTGGAGTGGTGAAAACACCAAATAACGTGTTTCTCGCATTAAATAGCTCGAAAAGTGCGATCTCGAAGATTCTGCATACTTCTGACAGAAGTGTCACCAAGATTATCGCAGGTAATGCATATCTCAGCCTGTAACCCCACGAAAACCAAGATATCTCCGGTTCTGCATATCCAACGAACTGTGGAGTGGTGAAAACCCCAGAAAACGGGTTTCTCGCATTAAACAGCTCGAAAAGAGCGCTCTCGATGTTTCTGCATACTTCGGACAGATGTTTCACCAAGCTTATCGTAACACATGCATATCTCAGCTTGATACCCCACGAAAACCAAGATGTCGCCGGTTCTGCATATCAAACGCACTGTGGAGTGGTGAAAACACCAGAAAACGTGTTTCTCGCATCAAGTAGCTCGAAAAGAGCGTTCTCGAAGGTTCTGCATACTTCTGACAGAAGTCTCACCAAGATTATCGCAGGAAATGCATATCTCAGCTTGAAACCCCACGAAAACCAAGATATCTCCGGTTCTGCATATCGAACGAACTGTGGAGTGGTGAAAACCCCCGCGAAACGTGTTTCTCGCATTAAATAGCTCGAAAAGAGCTCTCTCGATGGTTCTGCATACTTCGGACAGATGTTTCACCAAGCTTATCGCAGAAAATGCATATCTCAGCTTGAAACCCCACGAAAACCAAGATATCTCCGGTTCTGCATATCCAACGAACTGTGGAGTGGTGAAAACCCCAGAAAACGTGTTTCTCGCATTAAATAGCTCGAAAAGAGCTCTCTCGATGGTTCTGCATACTTCGGACAGATGTTTCACCAAGCTTATCGCAGAAAATGCATATCTCAGCTTGAAACCCCACGAAAACCAAGATATCTCCGGTTCTGCATATCCAACGAACTGTGGAGTGGTGAAAACCCCAGAAAACGTGTTTCTCGCATTAAATAGCTCGAAAAGAGCGCTCTCGATGTTTCTGCATACTTCGGACAGATGTTTCACCAAGCTTATCGTAAAACATGCATATCTCAGCTTGATACCCCACGAAAACCAAGATTTCGCTGGTACTGCATATCAAACGCACTGTGGAGTGGTGAAAACACCAAGTAACGTGTTTCTCGCATTAAATAGCTCGAAAAGTGCGATCTCGAAGATTCTGCATACTTCTGACAGAAGTCTCACCAAGATTATCGATGGTAATGCATATCTCAGCCTGTAACCCCACGAAAACCAAGATATCTCCGGTTCTGCATATCCAACGAACTGTGGAGTGGTGAAAACCCCAGAAAACGGGTTTCTCGCATTAAACAGCTCGAAAAGAGCGCTCTCGAAGGTTCTGCATACTTCTGACAGAAGTCTCACCAACATTATCGTAGAAAATGCATATCTCAGCTGGAAACACCACGAAAATCAAGGTATCGCCGGTTCTGCATATCAAACCAACTGTGGAGTGGTGAAAACACCAGATAACGTGTTTCTCGCATTAAATAGTTCGAAAATCGCGATCTCGATGATTCTGCATACTTCTGACGGATGTCTCACCAGGATTACCGTAGAAAATGCATATCTCAGCTTGAAACACCACGAAAATCAAGGTATCGCCGGGTCTGCATATCAAACCAACTGTGGAGTGGTGAAAACACCAGATAACGTGCTTCTCGCATTAAATAGCTCGAAAAGTGCGATCTCGAAGATCCTGCATACTTCTGACAGAAGTCTCACCAAGATTATCGCAGGTAATGCATATCTCAGCTTGAAACCCGACCGAAACCAAGATATCTCCGGTTCTGCATGTCAAACGTACTGTGGAGTGGTGAAAACACCAGAAAACGTGTTTCGTGCATTAAGTAGCTCGAATAGAGCGATCTAGATGATTCTGCATACTTCTGACTGAAGTCTCACCAATATTATCGCAGAAAATGCATATCTCAGCTTGAAACCCCACGAAAACCAAGATATCGTTGGTTCTGCATATCAAACGCACTGTGGAGTGGTGAAAACACCAGATAACGTGTTCCTCGCATTAAATAGCTCGAAAAGAGCGATCTAGATGATTCAGCATACTTCGGACAGAAGTCTCACCAAGATTATCGCAGGAAATGCATATCTCAGCTTGAAACCCCACGAAAACCAAGATATCTCCGGTTCTGCACATCAAACGTACCGAGGTGTGGTGAAAACACCAGAAAACGTGTTTCGCGCATTATGTAGCTCAAAAAGAGCGTTCTCGAAGGTTCTGCATACTTCTGACAGAAGTCTCACCAACATTATCGTAGAAAATGCATATCTCAGCTGGAAACACCACGAAAATCAAGGTATCGCCGGTTCTGCATATCAAACCAACTGTGGAGTGGTGAAAACACCAGATAACGTGTTTCGTGCATTAAGTAGCTCGAATAGAGCGATCTAGATGATTCTGCATACTTCTGACTGAAGTCTCACCAATATTATCGCAGAAAATGCATATCTCAGCTTGAAACCCCACGAAAACCAAGATATCGTTGGTTCTGCATATCAAACGCACTGTGGAGTGGTGAAAACACCAGATAACGTGTTCCTCGCATTAAATAGCTCGAAAAGAGCGATCTAGATGATTCAGCATACTTCGGACAGAAGTCTCACCAAGATTATCGCAGGAAATGCATATCTCAGCTTGAAACCCCACGAAAACCAAGATATCTCCGGTTCTGCACATCAAACGTACCGAGGAGTGGTGAAAACACCAGAAAACGTGTTTCGCGCATTATGTAGCTCAAAAAGAGCGTTCTCGAAGGTTCTGCATACTTCGGACAGATGTTTCACCAAGCTTATCGTAAAACATGCATATCTCAGCTTGATACCCCACGAAAACCAAGATGTCGCCGGTTCTGCATATCAAACGCACTGTGGAGTGGTGAAAACACCAGAAAACGTGTTTCTCGCATTAAATAGCTCGAAAAGCGCGATCTCGATGATTCTGCATACTTCGGACAGAAGTCTCACCAAGATTATCGTAAAACATGCATATCTCAGCTTGATACCCCACGAAAACCAAGATTTCGCTGGTACTGCATATCAAACGCACTGTGGAGTGGTGAAAACACCAAATAACGTGTTTCTCGCATTAAATAGCTCGAAAAGTGCGATCTCGAAGATTCTGCATACTTCTGACAGAAGTCTCACCAAGATTATCGCAGGTAATGCATATCTCAGCCTGTAACCCCACGAAAACCAAGATATCTCCGGTTCTGCATATCCAACGAACTGTGGAGTGGTGAAAACCCCAGAAAACGTGTTTCGTGCATTAAGTAGCTCGAATAGAGCGATCTAGATGATTCTGCATACTTCTGACTGAAGTCTCACCAATATTATCGCAGAAAATGCATATCTCAGCTTGAAACCCCACGAAAACCAAGATATCGTTGGTTCTGCATATCAAACGCACTGTGGAGTGGTGAAAACACCAGATAACGTGTTCCTCGCATTAAATAGCTCGAAAAGAGCGATCTCGATGATTCTGCATACTTCTGACGGATGTCTCACCAGGATTACCGTAGAAAATGCATATCTCAGCTTGAAACACCACGAAAATCAAGGTATCGCCGGGTCTGCATATCAAACCAACTGTGGAGTGGTGAAAACACCAGATAACGTGTTTCTCGCAATAAATAGCACGAAAAGCGCGATCTCGATGATACTGCATACGTCGGACAGAAGTCTCACCAAGATTATCGTAAAACATGCATATCTCAGGTTGATACCCCACGAAAACCAAGATATCTCCGGTTCTGCATATCCAACGAACTGTGGAGTGGTGAAAACCCCAGAAAACGTGTTTCTCGCATTAAATAGCTCGAAAAGAGCGCTCTCGATGGTTCTGCATACTTCGGACAGATGTTTCACCAAGGTTATCGCAGAAAATGCATATCTCAGCTTGAAACCCCACGAAAACCAAGATATCTCCGGTTCTGCATATCCAACGAACTGTGGAGTGGTGAAAACCCCACAAAACGTGTTTCTCGCATTAAATAGCTCGAAAAGAGCTCTCTCGATGGTTCTGCATACTTCGGACAGATGTTTCACCAAGGTTATCGTAGAAAATGCATATCTCAGCTTGAAACCCGACGAAAACCGAGTTATCTCCGGTTCTGCACATCAAACGTACCGTGGAGTGGTGAAAACACCAGAAAACGTGTTTCGCGCATTAAGTAGCTCGAAAAAAGCGTTCTCGTAGATTCTGCATACTTCTGACAGAAGTCTCACCAGGGTTATAGTAGAAAATGCATATCCCAGCTTGATACCCGACCGAAACCAAGATATCTCCGGTTCTGCATTTCAAACGTACTGTGGAGTGGGGAAAACACCAGAAAACGTGTTTCTTGCATTAAGTAGCACGAAAAGAGCGATCTCGAAGATTCTGCATACTTCGGACAGAAGTCTCACCAAAATTATCGTAAAAAATGCATATCTCAGCTTGAAACCCCGCGAAAACCAAGATATCACTGTGTTCAGCATATCAAACACACTGTGGAGTGGTGAAAACCCCAGAAAACGAGTTTCGTGCATTAAGTAGCTCGAAAAGAGCGATCTAGATGATTCTGCATACTTCTGACTGAAGTCTCACCAATATTATCGCAGAAAATGCATATCTCAGCTTGAAACCCCACGAAAACCAAGATATCGTTGGTTCTGCATATCAAACGCACTGTGGAGTGGTGAAAACACCAGATAACGTGTTCCTCGCATTAAATAGCTCGAAAAGAGCGATCTCGAAGATTCTGCATACTTCTGACAGAAGTCTCACCAGGATTACCGTAGAAAATGCATATCTCAGCTTGAAACCCGACCGAAACCAAGATATCTCCGGTTCTGCATGTCAAAAGTACTGTGGAGTGCTGAAAACACCAGAAAACGTGTTTCGTGCATTAAGTAGCTCGAAAAGAGCGATCTAGATGATTCTGCATACTTCTGACTGAAGTCTCACCAATATTATCGCAGAAAATGCATATCTCAGCTTGAAACACCACGAAAATCAAGGTATCGCCGGGTCTGCATATCAAACCAACTGTGGAGTGGTGAAAACACCAGATAACATGTTTCTCGCATTAAATAGCTCGAAAAGCGCGATCTCGATGATTCTGCATACTTCGGACAGAAGTCTCACCAAGTTTATCGTAAAACATGCATATTTCAGCTTGATACCCCACGAAAACCAAGATATCGCCGGTTCTGCATATCAAACGCACTGTGGAGTGGTGAAAACACCAGATAACGTGTTTCTCGCATTAAATAGCTCGAAAAGTGCGATCTCGAAGATTCTGCATACTTCTGACAGAAGTCTCATCAGGATTACCGTAGAAAATGCATATCTCAGCTTGAAACCCGACCGAAACCAAGATATCTCCGGTTCTGCATGTCAAACGTACTGTGGAGTGGTGAAAACACCAGAAAACGTGTTTCGTGCATTAAGTAGCTCGAATAGAGCGATCTAGATGATTCAGCATACTTCGGACAGAAGTCTCACCAAGATTATCGCAGGAAATGCATATCTCAGCTTGAAACCCCACGAAAACCAAGATATCTCCGGTTCTGCACATCAAACGTACCGAGGAGTGGTGAAAACACCAGAAAACGTGTTTCGCGCATTATGTAGCTCAAAAAGAGCGTTCTCGAAGGTTCTGCATACTTCTGACAGAAGTCTCACCAACATTATCGTAGAAAATGCATATCTCAGCTGGAAACACCACGAAAATCAAGGTATCGCCGGTTCTGCATATCAAACCAACTGTGGAGTGGTGAAAACACCAGATAACGTGTTTCTCGCATTAAATAGCTCGAAAAGCGCGATCTCGATTATTCTGCATACTTCGGACAGAAGTCTCACCAAGATTATCGTAAAACATGCATATCTCAGCTTGATACCCCACGAAAACCAAGATATCGCCGGTTCTGCATATCAAACGCACTGTGGAGTGGTGAAAACACCAGATAACGTGTTTCTCGCATTAAATAGCTCGAAAAGTGCGATCTCGAAGATTCTGCATACTTCTGACAGAAGTCTCACCAGGATTACCGCAGAAAATGCATATCTCATCTTGAAACCCGACCGCAACAAAGATATCTCCGGTTCTGCATGTCAAACGTTCTGTGGAGTGGTGAAAACCCCAGAAAACGTGTTTCGTGCATTAAGTAGCTCGAATAGAGCGATCTAGATGATTCTGCATACTTCTGACTGAAGTCTCACCAATATTATCGCAGAAAATGCATATCTCAGCTTGAAACCCCACGAAAACCAAGATATCGTTGGTTCTGCATATCAAACGCACTGTGGAGTGGTGAAAACACCAGATAACGTGTTCCTCGCATTAAATAGCTCGAAAAGAGCGATCTAGATGATTCAGCATACTTCGGACAGAAGTCTCACCAAGATTATCGCAGGAAATGCATATCTCAGCTTGAAACCCCACGAAAACCAAGATATCTCCGGTTCTGCACATCAAACGTACCGTGGAGTGGTGAAAACACCAGAAAACGTGTTTCGCGCATTATGTAGCTCAAAAAGAGCGTTCTCAAAGGTTCTGCATACTTCTGACAGAAGTCTCACCAACATTATCGTAGGTAATGCATATCTCAGCTGGAAACACCACGAAAATCAAGGTATCGCCGGTTCTGCATATCAAACCAACTGTGGAGTGGTGAAAACACCAGATAACGTGTTTCTCGCAATAAATAGCACGAAAAGCGCGATCTCGATGATTCAGCATACGTCGGACAGAAGTCTCACCAAGATTATCGTAAAACATGCATATCTCAGGTTGATACCCCACGAAAACCAAGATATCGCTGGTTCTGCATTTCAAACGCACTGTGGAGTGGTGAAAACACCAGATAACGTGTTTCTCGCAATAAATAGCTCGAAAAGTGCGATCTCGAAGATTCTGCATACTTCTGACAGAAGTCTCACCAGGATAACCGTAGAAAATGCATATCTCAGCTTGAAACCCGACCGAAACCAAGATATCTCCGGTTCTGCATGTCAAACGTACTGTGGAGTGGTGAAAACACCAGAAAACGTGTTTCGTGCATTAAGTAGCTCGAAAAGAGCGAACTAGATGATTCTGCATACTTCTGACAGAAGTCTCACCAAGATTATCGCAGGAAATGCATATCTCAGCTTGAAACCCCACGAAAACCAAGATATCTCCGGTTCTGCATATCCAACGAACTGTGGAGTGGTGAAAACCCCAGAAAACGTGTTTCTCGCATTAAATAGCTCGAAAAGAGCGCTCTCGATGGTTCTGCATACTTCGGACAGATGTTTCACCAAGGTTATCGCAGAAAATGCATATCTCAGCTTGAAACCCACGAAAACCAAGATATCTCCGGTTCTGCATATCCAACGAACTGTGGAGTGGTGAAAACCCCACAAAACGTGTTTCTCGCATTAAATAGCTCGAAAAGAGCTCTCTCGATGGTTCTGCATACTTCGGACAGATGTTTCACCAAGGTTATCGTAGAAAATGCATATCTCAGCTTGAAACCCGACGAAAACCGAGTTATCTCCGGTTCTGCACATCAAACGTACCGTGGTGTGGTGAAAACACCAGAAAACGTGTTTCGCGCATTAAGTAGCTCGAAAAAAGCGTTCTCGTAGATTCTGCATACTTCTGACAGAAGTCTCACCAGGGTTATAGTAGAAAATGCATATCCCAGCTTGATACCCGACCGAAACCAAGATATCTCCGGTTCTGCATTTCAAACGTACTGTGGAGTGGGGAAAACACCAGAAAACGTGTTTCTTGCATTAAGTAGCACGAAAAGAGCGATCTCGATGATTCTGCATACTTCGGACAGAAGTCTCACCAAAATTATCGTAAAAAATGCATATCTCAGCTTGAAACCCCGCGAAAACCAAGATATCACTGTGTTCAGCATATCAAACACACTGTGGAGTGGTGAAAACCCCAGAAAACGAGTTTCGTGCATTAAGTAGCTCGAAAAGAGCGATCTAGATGATTCTGCATACTTCTGACTGAAGTCTCACCAATATTATCGCAGAAAATGCATATCTCAGCTTAAAACCCCACGAAAATCAAAGTATCGCCGGTTCTGCATATCAAACCAACTGTGGAGTGGTGAAAACACCAGATAACGTGTTTCGCGCATTAAGTAGCTCGAAAAGAGCGTTCTCGAAGATTCTGCATACTTCTGACAGAAGTCTCACCAGGGTTATAGTAGAAAATGTATATCTCAGCATGAAACCCAACCGAAACCAAGATATCTCCGGTTCTGCATATCAAACGCACTGTGGAGTGGTGAAAAAACCAGAAAACGTGTTTCGTGCATTAAGTAGCTCGAAAAGAGCGATCTAGATGATTCTGCATACTTCTGACTGAAGTCTCACCAATATTATCGCAGAAAATGCATATCTCAGCTTGAAACCCCACGAAAACCAAGATATCGCTGGTTCTGCATATCAAACGCACTGTGGAGTGGTGAAAACACCAGATGACGTGTTTCTCGCATTAAATAGCTCGAAAAGAGCGATCTAGATGATTCAGCATACTTCGGACAGAAGTCTCACCAAGATTATCGCAGGAAATGCATATCTCAGCTTGAAACCCCACGAAAACCGAGATATCTCCGGTTCTGCATATCCAACGAACTGCGGAGTGGTGAAAACCCCAGAAAACGTGTTTCTCACATTAAATAGCTCGAAAAGAGCGCGCTCGATGTTTCTTCATACTTCGGACAGATGTTTCACCAAGCTTATCGTAAAACATGCATATCTCAGCTTGATACCCCACGAAAACCAAGATGACGCCGGTTCTGCATATCAAACGCACTGTGGAGTTGTGAAAACACCAGAAAACGTGTTTCTCGCATCAAGTAGCTCGAAAAGAGCGTTCTCGAAGGTCCTGCATACTTCTGACTGAAGTCTCACCAAGATTATCGTAGAAAATGCAAATCTCAGCTTGAAACCCGACGAAAACCGAGTTATCTCCGGTTCTGCACATCAAACGTACCGTGGAGTGGTGAAAACACCAGAAAACGTGTTTCGCGCATCAAGTAGCTCGAAAAGAGCGTTCTCGAAGATTCTGCATACTTCTGACAGAAGTCTCACCAACATTATCGTAGAAAATGCATATCTCAGCTGGAAACACCACGAAAATCGAGATATCGCCGGTTCTGCATATCAAACCAACTGTGGAGTGGTGAAAACACCAGAAAACGTGTTTCGCGCATCAAGTAGCTCGAAAAGAGCGTTCTCGAAGATTCTGCATACTTCTGACAGAAGTCTCACCAATATTATCGCAGAAAATGCATATCTCAGCTGGAAACACCACGAAAATCAAGGTATCGCCGGTTCTGCATATCAAACCAACTGTGGAGTGGTGAAAACACCAGATAACGTGTTTCTCGCATTAAATAGCACGAAAAGCGCGATCTCGATGATTCTGCATACGTCGGACAGAAGTCTCACCAAGATTATCGTAAAACATGCATATCTCAGGTTGATACCCCACGAAAACCAAGATATCGCTGGTTCTGCATTTCAAACGCACTGTGGAGTGGTGAAAACACCAGATAACGTGTTTCTCGCAATAAATAGCTCGAAAAGTGCGATCTCGAAGATTCTGCATACTTCTGACAGAAGTCTCACCAGGATAACCGTAGAAAATGCATATCTCAGCTTGAAACCCGACCGAAACCAAGATATCTCCGGTTCTGCATGTCAAACGTACTGTGGAGTGGTGAAAACACCAGAAAACGTGTTTCGTGCATTAAGTAGCTCGAAAAGAGCGAACTAGATGATTCTGCATACTTCTGACAGAAGTCTCACCAAGATTATCGCAGGAAATGCATATCTCAGCTTGAAACCCCACGAAAACCAAGATATCTCCGGTTCTGCATATCCAACGAACTGTGGAGTGGTGAAAACCCCAGAAAACGTGTTTCTCGCATTAAATAGCTCGAAAAGAGCGCTCTCGATGGTTCTGCATACTTCGGACAGATGTTTCACCAAGGTTATCGCAGAAAATGCATATCTCAGCTTGAAACCCCACGAAAACCAAGATATCTCCGGTTCTGCATATCCAACGAACTGTGGAGTGGTGAAAACCCCACAAAACGTGTTTCTCGCATTAAATAGCTCGAAAAGAGCTCTCTCGATGGTTCTGCATACTTCGGACAGATGTTTCACCAAGGTTATCGTAGAAAATGCATATCTCAGCTTGAAACCCGACGAAAACCGAGTTATCTCCGGTTCTGCACATCAAACGTACCGTGGAGTGGTGAAAACACCAGAAAACGTGTTTCGCGCATTAAGTAGCTCGAAAAAAGCGTTCTCGTAGATTCTGCATACTTCTGACAGAAGTCTCACCAGGGTTATAGTAGAAAATGCATATCCCAGCTTGATACCCGACCGAAACCAAGATATCTCCGGTTCTGCATTTCAAACGTACTGTGGAGTGGTGAAAACACCAGAAAACGTGTTTCTTGCATTAAGTAGCACGAAAAGAGCGATCTCGATGATTCTGCATACTTCGGACAGAAGTCTCACCAAAATTATCGTAAAAAATGCATATCTCAGCTTGAAACCCCGCGAAAACCAAGATATCACTGTGTTCAGCATATCAAACACATTGTGGAGTGGTGAAAACCCCAGAAAACGAGTTTCGTGCATTAAGTAGCTCGAAAAGAGCGATCTAGATGATTCTGCATACTTCTGACTGAAGTCTCACCAATATTATCGCAGAAAATGCATATCTCAGCTTAAAACCCCACGAAAATCAAAGTATCGCCGGTTCTGCATATCAAACCAACTGTGGAGTGGTGAAAACACCAGATAACGTGATTCGCGCATTAAGTAGCTCGAAAAGAGCGTTCTCGAAGAATCTGCATACTTCTGACAGAAGTCTCACCAGGGTTATAGTAGAAAATGTATATCTCAGCATGAAACCCAACCGAAACCAAGATATCTCCGGTTCTGCATATCAAACGCACTGTGGAGTGGTGAAAAAACCAGAAAACGTGTTTCGTGCATTAAGTAGCTCGAAAAGAGCGATCTAGATGATTCTGCATACTTCTGACTGAAGTCTCACCAATATTATCGCAGAAAATGCATATCTCAGCTTGAAACCCCACGAAAACCAAGATATCGCTGGTTCTGCATATCAAACGCACTGTGGAGTGGTGAAAACACCAGATGACGTGTTTCTCGCATTAAATAGCTCGAAAAGAGCGATCTAGATGATTCAGCATACTTCGGACAGAAGTCTCACCAAGATTATCGCAGGAAATGCATATCTCAGCTGGAAACACCACGAAAATCAAGATACCGCCGGTTCTGCATATCAAACCAGCTGTGGAGTGGTGAAAACACCAGATAACGTGTTTTTCGCATTAAATAGCTCGAAAAGCGCGATCTAGATGATTCTGCATACTTCTGACTGAAGTCTCACCAATATTATCGCAGAAAATGCATATCTCAGCTTAAAACCCCACGAAAATCAAAGTATCGCCGGTTCTGCATATCAAACCAACTGTGGAGTGGTGAAAACACCAGATAACGTGATTCGCGCATTAAGTAGCTCGAAAAGAGCGTTCTCGAAGAATCTGCATACTTCTGACAGAAGTCTCACCAGGGTTATAGTAGAAAATGTATATCTCAGCATGAAACCCAACCGAAACCAAGATATCTCCGGTTCTGCATATCAAACGCACTGTGGAGTGGTGAAAACACCAGATAACGTGTTTCTCGCATTAGATAGCTCGAAAAGTGCGATCTCGAAGATTCTGCATACTTCTGACAGAAGTCTCACCAGGGTTATAGCAGAAAATGCATATCTCAGCTTGCAACCCGACCGAAACCAAGATATCTCCGGTTCTGCATGCCAAACGTACTGTAGAGTGGTGAAAACACCAGAAAACGTGTTTCGGGCATTAAGTAGCTCGAAAAGAGCGTTCTCGAAGATTCTGCATACTTCTGACAGAAGTCTCACCAACATTATCGTAGAAAATGCATATCTCAGCTGGAAACACCACGAAAATCAAGATACCGCCGGTTCTGCATATCAAACCAGCTGTGGAGTGGTGAAAACACCAGATAACGTGTTTTTCGCATTAAATAGCTCGAAAAGCGCGATCTCGATGATTCTGCATACTTCGGACAGAAGTCTCACCAAGATTATCGTAAAACATGCATATCTCAGCTTGATACCCCACGAAGACCAAGATATCGCCGGTTCTGCATATTAAACGCACTGTGGAGTGGTGAAAACACCAGATAACGTGTTTCTCGCATTAAATAGCTAGAAAAGTGCGATCTCGATGATTCTGCATACTTCTGACTGAAGTCACACCAATATTATCGCAGAAAATGCATATCTCAGCTTGAAGCCCCACGAAAACCAAGATATCGCTGGTTCTGCATATCAAACGCACCGTGGAGTGATGAAAACACCAGATAACGTGTTTCTCGCATTAGATAGCTCGAAAAGAGCGATCTAGATGATTCAGCATACTTCGGACAGAAGTCTCACCAAGATTATCGCAGGAAATGCATATCTCATCTTGAAACCCCACGAAAACCAAGATATCTCCGGTTCTGCATATCCAACGATCTGTGGAGTGGTGAAAACCCCAGAAAACGTGTTTCTCGCATTAAATAGCTCGAAAAGAGCGCTCTCGATGTTTCTGCATACTTCGGACAGATGTTTCACCAAGCTTATCGTAGAAAATGCATATCTCAGCTTGAAACCCGACGAAAACCAAAATATCTCCGGTTCTGCATATCCAACGCACTGTGGATTGGTGAAAACACCAGATAACGTGTTTTTCGCATTAAATAGCTCGAAAAGCGCGATCTCGATGATTCTGCATACTTCGGACAGAAGTCTCACCAAGATTATCGTAAAACATGCATATCTCAGCTTGATACCCCACGAAAACCAAGATATCGCCGGTTCTGCATATCAAACGCACTGTGGAGTGGTGAAAACACCAGATAACGTGTTTCTCGCATTAAATAGCTAGAAAAGTGCGATCTCGATGATTCTGCATACTTCTGACTGAAGTCTCACCAATATTATCGCAGAAAATGCATATCTCAGCTTGAAGCCCCACGAAAACCAAGATATCGCTGGTTCTGCATATCAAACGCACCGTGGAGTGATGAAAACACCAGATAAAGTGTTTCTCGCATTAGAAAGCTCGAAAAGAGCGATCTAGATGATTCAGCATACTTCGGACAGAAGTCTCACCAAGATTATCGCAGGAAATGCATATCTCAGCTTGAAACCCCACGAAAACCAAGATATCTCCGGTTCTGCATATCCAACGATCTGTGGAGTGGTGAAAACCCCAGAAAACGTGTTTCTCGCATTAAATAGCTCGAAAAGAGCGCTCTCGATGTTTCTGCATACTTCGGACAGATGTTTCAACAAGCTTATCGTAGAAAATGCATATCTCAGCTTGAAACCCGACGAAAACCAAAATATCTCCGGTTCTGCATATCCAACGCACTGTGGTGTGGTGAAAACACCAGATAACGTGTTTCTCGCATTATGTAGCTCGAAACGAGCGATCTCGATGATTCTACATACTTCGGACAGAAGTCTCAAAAAGATTATCGCAGAAAATGCATATCTCAGCTTGAAACCCCACGAAAACCAAGATATCGCCGGTTCTGCATATCAAACGCACCGTGGAGTGGTGAAAACACCAGAAAACGTGTTTCTCGCATTAGCTAGCACGAAAAGAGCGTTCTCGATGATTCTGCATACTTCTCATAGATGAAACACCAAGATTATCGCAGAAAATGCATATTTCAGCTGGAAACCCCACGAAAACCAAGTTATCGGCGGCTCTACATATCAAACGCACTGTGGAGTGGTGAAAACACCAGATAACGTGTTTCTCGCATTAGATAGCTCGAAAAGTGCGATCTCGAAGATTCTTCATACTTCTGACTGAAGTCTCACCAGGATTATCGTAGAAAATGCATATCTCAGCTTGCAACCCGACCGAAACCAAGATATCTCCGGTTCTGCATGTCAAACGTACTGTGGAGTGGTGAAAACACCAGAAAACGGGTTTCGGGCATTAAGTAGCTCGAAAAGAGCGTTCTCGAAGATTCTGCATACTTCTGGCAGAAGTCTCACCAACATTATAGTAGAAAATGCATATCTCAGCTGGAAACACCACGAAAATCAAGATATCGCCGGTTCTGCATATAAAACGCCCTGTGGAGTGATAAAAACAAGCAGATAACTTGTTTCTCGCATTAACTAGCTCGAAAAGAGCGTTCTTGATGATTCTGCATACTTCTCATAGATGAAACACCAAGATTATCGCAGAAAATGCATATCTCAGCTGGAAACCCCACGAAAACCAAGATATCGCCGGTTCTGCATATCAGACGCACGGTGGAGTGGTGAAAACACCAGAAAACGTGTTACTCGCATTAACTAAGTAGCAAAGAGCGTTCTGCATGATTCTGCATACTTCTCATAGATGAAACACAAAGATTATCGCAGAAAATGCATATCTCAGCTTGAAACCCGACCGAAACCACGATATCTCCGTTTCTGCATGTCAAACGTACTGTGGAGTGGTGAATACTCCAGAAAACGTGTTTCTCGCATTAAATAGCTCGAAAAGAGCGATCTAGATGATTCTACATACTTCTGACAGAAGACCCACCAAGATTATCGCAGAAAATGCATATCTCAGCTGGAAACACTACGAAAATCAAGATATCGCCGGTTCTGCATATCAGACGCACCGTGGAGTGGTGAAAACACCAGAAAACGTGTTACTCGCATTAACTAGCTCGCATAGAGCGTACTGGATGATTCTGCATACTTCTCATAGATGAAACACAAAGATTATCGCAGAAAATGCATATTTCAGCTGGAAACCCCACGAAAACCAAGTTATCGGCGGCTCTACATATCAAACGCACTGTGGAGTGGTCAAAACACCACGTAACGCGTTTCTCGCATTAAATAGCTCGAAAAGAGCGATATGGATGATTCTGCATACTTCGGACAGAAGTCTCACCAATATTATCGCAGAAAATGCATATCTCAGCTTGAAACCTCACGAAAATCAAGATGTTGCCGGTTCTGCATATCAAACGCATTGTGGAGTGGTGAAAACAACCAGATAACGTGTTTCTCGCATTAACTAGCTCGAAAAGAGCGTTCTCGATGATTCTGCATACTTCTCATAGATGAAACACTAAGATTATCGCAGAAAATGCGTATCTCAGCTGGAAACCCCACGAAAACCAAGATATCGCCGGTTCTGCATATCAGACGCACCGTGGAGTGGTGAAAACACCAGAAAACGTGTTACTCGCATTAACTAGCTCGCATAGAGCGTACTGGATGATTCTGCATACTTCTCATAGATGAAACACAAAGATTATCGCAGAAAATGCATATCTCAGCTTGAAACCCGACCGAAACCAAGATATCTCCGTTTCTGCATGTCAAACGTACTGTGGAGTGGTGAATACACCAGAAAACGTGTTTCTCGCATTAAATAGCTCGAAAAGAGCGATCTAGATGATTCTACATACTTCTGACAGAAGTCTCACCAATATTATCGCAGAAAATGCATATCTCAGCTTGAAACCTCACGAAAATCAAGATGTCGCCGGTTCTGCATATCAAACGCACTGTGGAGTGGTGAAAACACCAGATAACGTGTTTCTCGCATTAAATAGCTCGAAAAGAGCGATCTAGATGATTCAGCATACTTCGGACAGAAGTCTCACCAAGATTATCGCAGGAAATGCATATCTCAGCTTGAAACCCCACGAAAACCAAGATATCTCCGGTTCTGCATATCCAAAGAACTGTGGAGTGGTGAAAACCCCAGAAAACGTGTTACTCGCATTAAATAGCTCGAAAAGATATCTCTCGATGGTTCTGCATACTTCGGACAGATGTTTCATCAAGCTTATCGCAGAAAATGCATATCTCAGCGGGAAACACCACGAAAATCAGGATATCGCCGGTTCTGAATATCAAACGCACTGTGGAGTGGTGAAAACACCAGATAACGTGTTTCTCGCATTAAGTAGCTTTAAAAGAGCGTTCTCGAAGATTCTGCATACTTCTGACAGAAGTCTCACCAACATTATCGTAGAAAATGCATATCTCAGCTGGAAACACCACGAAAATCAAGATACCGCCGGTTCTGCATATCAAACCAGCTGTGGAGTGGTGAAAACACCAGATAACGTGTTTTTCGCATTAAATAGCTCGAAAAGCGCGATCTCGATGATTCTGCATACTTCGGACAGAAGTCTCACCAAGATTATCGTAAAACATGCATATCTCAGCTTGATACCCCACGAAAACCAAGATATCGCCGGTTCTGCATATCAAACGCACTGTGGAGTGGTGAAAACACCAGATAACGTGTTTCTCGCATTAAATAGCTAGAAAAGTGCGATCTCGATGATTCTGCATACTTCTGACTGAAGTCACACCAATATTATCGCAGAAAATGCATATCTCAGCTTGAAGCCCCACGAAAACCAAGATATCGCTGGTTCTGCATATCAAACGCACTGTGGAGTGGTGAAAACACCAGATAACGTGTTTCTCGCATTAAATAGCACGAAAAGAGCGTTCTCGAAGATCCTGCATACTTCTCACGGAAGTCTCACCAAGATTATCGTAGAAAATGCATATCTCAGCTTGAAACCCGACGAAAACCGAGTTATCTCCGGTTCTGCACATCAAACGTACCGTGGAGTGGTGAAAGCAGCAGAAAACGTGTTTCGCGCATTAAGTAGCTCGAAAAGAGTGTTCTCGAAGATTCTGCATACTTCTGACAGAAGTCTCACCAGGGTTATAGCAGAAAATGCATATCTCAGCTTGAAACCCGACCGAAACCAAGATATCTCCGGTTCTGCATATCAAACGCACTGTGGAGTGGTGAAAACACCAGATAACGTGTTTCTCGCATTAAATAGCACGAAAAGAGCGATCTAGATGATTCAGCATACTTCGGACAGAAGTCTCACCAGGATTATCGCAGGAAATGCATATCTTAGCTTGAAACCCCACGAAAACCAAGATATCTCCGGTTCTGCATATCCAACGAACTGTGGAGTAGTGAAAAACCCCAGAAAACGTGTTTCTCGCATTAAATATCTCGAAAAGAGCGTTCTCGATGATTCTGCATACTTCTCATAGATGAAACACCAATATTATCGCAGAAAATGCATATTTCAGCTGGAAACCACACGAAAACCAAGTTATCGGCGGCTCTACATATCAAACACACTGTGGAGTGGTCAAAACACCAGATAACGTGATTCTCGCATTAAATAGCTCACAATGTGCGATCTCGAAGATTCTGCATACTTCTGACAGAAGTCTCAACAGGATTATCTTAGAAAATGCATATCTCAGCTTGCAACCCGACCGAAACCAACATATCTCCGGTTCTGCATGTCAAACGTACTGTAGAGTGGTGAAAACACCAGAAAACGTGTTTCGGGCATTAAGTAGCTCGAAAAGAGCGTTCTCGAAGATTCTGCATACTTCTGACAGAAGTCTCACCAACATTATCGTAGAAAATGCATATCTCAGCTGGAAACACCACGAAAATCAAGATATCGCCGGTTCTGCATATCAAACCATCTGTGGAGTGGTGAAAACACCAGATAACGTGTTTTTCGCATTAAATAGCTCGAAAAGCGCGATCTCGATGATTCTGCATACTTCGGGCAGAAGTCTCACCAAGATTATCGTAAAACATGCATATCTCAGCTTGATACCCCACGAAAACCAAGATATCGCCGGTTCTGCATATCAAACGCACTGTGGAGTGGTGAAAACACCAGATAACGTGTTTCTCGCATTAAATAGCTAGAAAAGTGTGATCTCGATGATTCTGCATACTTCTGACTGCAGTCTCACCAATATTATCGCAGAAAATGCATATCTCAGCTTGAAGCCCCACGAAAACCAAGATATCGCTGGTTCTGCATATCAAACGCACCGTGGAGTGATGAAAACACCAGATAAAGTGTTTCTCGCATTAGATAGCTCGAAAAGAGCGATCTAGATGATTCAGCATACTTCGGACAGAAGTCTCACCAAGATTATCGCAGGAAATGCATATCTCAGCTTGAAACCCCACGAAAACCAAGATATCTCCGGTTCTGCATATCCAACGATCTGTGGAGTGGTGAAAACCCCAGAAAACGTGTTTCTCGCATTAAATAGCTCGAAAAGAGCGCTCTCGATGTTTCTGCATACTTCGGACAGATGTTTCACCAAGCTTATCGTAGAAAATGCATATCTCAGCTTGAAACCCGACGAAAACCAAAATATCTCCGGTTCTGCATATCCAACGCACTGTGGTGTGGTGAAAACACCAGATAACGTGTTTCTCGCATTATGTAGCTCGAAACGAGCGATCTCGATGATTCTACATACTTCGGACAGAAGTCTCAAAAAGATTATCGCAGAAAATGCATATCTCAGCTTGAAACCCCACGAAAACCAAGATATCGCCGGTTCTGCATATCAAACGCACCGTGGAGTGGTGAAAACACCAGAAAACGTGTTTCTCGCATTAGCTAGCACGAAAAGAGCGTTCTCGATGATTCTGCATACTTGTCATAGATGAAACACCAAGATTATCGTAGAAAATGCATATCTCAGCTGGAAACACCACGAAAATCAAGATATCGCCGGTTCTGCATATCAAACGCACTGTGGAGTGGTGAAAACACCAGATAACGTGTTTCTCGCATTAAATAGCTAGAAAAGTGTGATCTCGATGATTCTGCATACTTCTGACTGAAGTCTCACCAATATTATCGCAGAAAATGCATATCTCAGCTTGAAGCCCCACGAAAACCAAGATATCGCCGGTTCTGCATATCAAACGCACTGTGGAGTGGTGAAAACACCAGATAACGTGTTTCTCGCATTAAATAGCTAGAAAAGTGTGATCTCGATGATTCTGCATACTTCTGACTGAAGTCTCACCAATATTATCGCAGAAAATGCATATCTCAGCTTGAAGCCCCACGAAAACCAAGATATCGCTGGTTCTGCATATCAAACGCACCGTGGAGTGATGAAAACACCAGATAAAGTGTTTCTCGCATTAGATAGCTCGAAAAGAGCGATCTAGATGATTCAGCATACTTCGGACAGAAGTCTCACCAGGATTATCGCAGGAAATGCATATCTTAGCTTGAAACCCCACGAAAACCAAGATATCTCCGGTTCTGCATATCCAACGAACTGTGGAGTAGTGACAAACCCCAGAAAACGTGTTTCTCGCATTAAATATCTCGAAAAGAGCGTTCTCGATGATTCTGCATACTTCTCATAGATGAAACACCAATATTATCGCAGAAAATGCATATTTCAGCTGGAAACCACACGAAAACCAAGTTATCGGCGGCTCTACATATCAAACACACTGTGGAGTGGTCAAAACACCAGATAACGTGATTCTCGCATTAAATAGCTCACAATGTGCGATCTCGAAGATTCTGCATACTTCTGACAGAAGTCTCACCAGGATTATCGTAGAAAATGCATATCTCAGCTTGCAACCCGACCGAAACCAACATATCTCCGGTTCTGCATGTCAAACGTACTGTAGAGTGGTGAAAACACCAGAAAACGTGTTTCGGGCATTAAGTAGCTCGAAAAGAGCGTTCTCGAAGATTCTGCATACTTCTGACAGAAGTCTCACCAACATTATCGTAGAAAATGCATATCTCAGCTGGAAACACCACGAAAATCAAGATATCGCCGGTTCTGCATATCAAACCATCTGTGGAGTGGTGAAAACACCAGATAACGTGTTTTTCGCATTAAATAGCTCGAAAAGCGCGATCTCGATGATTCTGCATACTTCGGACAGAAGTCTCACCAAGATTATCGTAAAACATGCATATCTCAGCTTGATACCCCACGAAAACCAAGATATCGCCGGTTCTGCATATCAAACGCACTGTGGAGTGGTGAAAACACCAGATAACGTGTTTCTCGCATTAAATAGCTAGAAAAGTGTGATCTCGATGATTCTGCATACTTCTGACTGAAGTCTCACCAATATTATCGCAGAAAATGCATATCTCAGCTTGAAGCCCCACGAAAACCAAGATATCGCTGGTTCTGCATATCAAACGCACCGTGGAGTGATGAAAACACCAGATAAAGTGTTTCTCGCATTAGATAGCTCGAAAAGAGCGATCTAGATGATTCAGCATACTTCGGACAGAAGTCTCACCAAGATTATCGCAGGAAATGCATATCTCAGCTTGAAACCCCACGAAAACCAAGATATCTCCGGTTCTGCATATCCAACGATCTGTGGAGTGGTGAAAACCCCAGAAAACGTGTTTCTCGCATTAAATAGCTCGAAAAGAGCGCTCTCGATGTTTCTGCATACATCGGACAGATGTTTCACCAAGCTTATCGTAGAAAATGCATATCTCAGCTTGAAACCCGACGAAAACCAAAATATCTCCGGTTCTGCATATCCAACGCACTGTGGTGTGGTGAAAACACCAGATAACAAGTTTCTCGCATTATGTAGCTCGAAACGAGCGATCTCGAAGATTCTTCATACTTCTGACAGAAGTCTCACCAGGATTATCGTAGAAAATGCATATCTCAGCTTGCAACCCGACCGAAACCAAGATATCTCCGGTTCTGCATGTCAAACGTACTGTGGAGTGGTGAAAACACCAGAAAACGGGTTTCGGGCATTAAGTAGCTCGAAACGAGCGATCTCGATGATTCTACATACTTCGGACAGAAGTCTCAAAAAGATTATCGCAGAAAATGCATATCTCAGCTTGAAACCCCACGAAAACCAAGATATCGCCGGTTCTGCATATCAAACGCACCGTGGAGTGGTGAAAACACCAGAAAACGTGTTTCTCGCATTAGCTAGCACGAAAAGAGCGTTCTCGATGATTCTGCATACTTGTCATAGATGAAACACCAAGATTATCGTAGAAAATGCATATCTCAGCTGGAAACACCACGAAAATCAAGATATCGCCGGTTCTGCATATCAAACGCACTGTGGAGTGGTGAAAACACCAGATAACGTGTTTCTCGCATTAAATAGCTAGAAAAGTGTGATCTCGATGATTCTGCATACTTCTGACTGAAGTCTCACCAATATTATCGCAGAAAATGCATATCTCAGCTTGAAGCCCCACGAAAACCAAGATATCGCCGGTTCTGCATATCAAACGCACTGTGGAGTGGTGAAAACACCAGATAACGTGTTTCTCGCATTAAATAGCTAGAAAAGTGTGATCTCGATGATTCTGCATACTTCTGACTGAAGTCACACCAATATTATCGCAGAAAATGCATATCTCAGCTTGAAGCCCCACGAAAACCAAGATATCGCTGGTTCTGCATATCAAACGCACTGTGGAGTGGTGAAAACACCAGATAACGTGTTTCTCGCATTAAATAGCACGAAAAGAGCGTTCTCGAAGATCCTGCATACTTCTCACAGAAGTCTCACCAAGATTATCGTAGAAAATGCATATCTCAGCTTGAAACCCGACGAAAACCGAGTTATCTCCGGTTCTGCACATCAAACGTACCGTGGAGTGGTGAAAGCAGCAGAAAACGTGTTTCGCGCAGTAAGTAGCTCGAAAAGAGTGTTCTCGAAGATTCTGCATACTTCTGACAGAAGTCTCACCAGGGTTATAGCAGAAAATGCATATCTCAGCTTGAAACCCGACCGAAACCAAGATATCTCCGGTTCTGCATATCAAACGCACTGTGGAGTGGTGAAAACACCAGATAACGTGTTTCTCGCATTAAATAGCTCGAAAAGAGCGATCTAGATGATTCAGCATACTTCGGACAGAAGTCTCACCAGGATTATCGCAGGAAATGCATATCTTAGCTTGAAACCCCACGAAAACCAAGATATCTCCGGTTCTGCATATCCAACGAACTGTGGAGTAGTGAAAAACCCCAGAAAACGTGTTTCTCGCATTAAATATCTCGAAAAGAGCGTTCTCGATGATTCTGCATACTTCTCATAGATGAAACACCAATATTATCGCAGAAAATGCATATTTCAGCTGGAAACCACACGAAAACCAAGTTATCGGCGGCTCTACATATCAAACACACTGTGGAGTGGTCAAAACACCAGATAACGTGATTCTCGCATTAAATAGCTCACAATGTGCGATCTCGAAGATTCTGCATACTTCTGACAGAAGTCTCACCAGGATTATCGTAGAAAATGCATATCTCAGCTTGCAACCCGACCGAAACCAACATATCTCCGGTTCTGCATGTCAAACGTACTGTAGAGTGGTGAAAACACCAGAAAACGTGTTTCGGGCATTAAGTAGCTCGAAAAGAGCGTTCTCGAAGATTCTGCATACTTCTGACAGAAGTCTCACCAACATTATCGTAGAAAATGCATATCTCAGCTGGAAACACCACGAAAATCAAGATATCGCCGGTTCTGCATATCAAACCATCTGTGGAGTGGTGAAAACACCAGATAACGTGTTTTTCGCGTTAAATAGCTCGAAAAGCGCGATCTCGATGATTCTGCATACTTCGGACAGAAGTCTCACCAAGATTATCGTAAAACATGCATATCTCAGCTTGATACCCCACGAAAACCAAGATATCGCCGGTTCTGCATATCAAACGCACTGTGGAGTGGTGAAAACACCAGATAACGTGTTTCTCGCATTAAATAGCTAGAAAAGTGTGATCTCGATGATTCTGCATACTTCTGACTGAAGTCTCACCAATATTATCGCAGAAAATGCATATCTCAGCTTGAAGCCCCACGAAAACCAAGATATCGCTGGTTCTGCATATCAAACGCACCGTGGAGTGATGAAAACACCAGATAAAGTGTTTCTCGCATTAGATAGCTCGAAAAGAGCGATCTAGATGATTCAGCATACTTCGGACAGAAGTCTCACCAAGATTATCGCAGGAAATGCATATCTCAGCTTGAAACCCCACGAAAACCAAGATATCTCCGGTTCTGCATATCCAACGATCTGTGGAGTGGTGAAAACCCCAGAAAACGTGTTTCTCGCATTAAATAGCTCGAAAAGAGCGCTCTCGATGTTTCTGCATACTTCGGACAGATGTTTCACCAAGCTTATCGTAGAAAATGCATATCTCAGCTTGAAACCCGACGAAAACCAAAATATCTCCGGTTCTGCATATCCAACGCACTGTGGTGTGGTGAAAACACCAGATAACGTGTTTCTCGCATTATGTAGCTCGAAACGAGCGATCTCGATGATTCTACATACTTCGGACAGAAGTCTCAAAAAGATTATCGCAGAAAATGCATATCTCAGCTTGAAACCCCACGAAAACCAAGATATCGCCGGTTCTGCATATCAACCGCACCGTGGAGTGGTGAAAACACCAGAAAACGTGTTTCTCGCATTAGCTAGCACGACAAGAGCGTTCTCGATGATTCTGCATACTTGTCATAGATGAAACACCAAGATTATCGCAGAAAATGCATATTTCAGCTGGAAACCCCACGAAAACCATGTTATCGGCGGCTCTACATATCAAACGCACTGTGGAGTGGTGAAAACACCAGATAACGTGTTTCTCGCATTAGATAGCTCGAAAAGTGCGATCTCGAAGATTCTTCATACTTCTGACAGAAGTCTCACCAGGATTATCGTAGAAAATGCATATCTCAGCTTGCAACCCGACCGAAACCAAGATATCTCCGGTTCTGCATGTCAAACGTACTGTGGAGTGGTGAAAACACCAGAAAACGGGTTTCGGGCATTAAGTAGCTCGAAAAGAGCGTTCTCGAGGATTCTGCATACTTCTGGCAGAAGTCTCACCAACATTATCGTAGAAAATGCATATCTCAGCTTGAAACCCGACGAAAACCAAAATATCTCCGGTTCTGCATATCCAACGCACTGTGGTGTGGTGAAAACACCAGATAACGTGTTTCTCGCATTATGTAGCTCGAAACGAGCGATCTCGATGATTCTACATACTTCGGACAGAAGTCTCAAAAAGATTATCGCAGAAAATGCATATCTCAGCTTGAAACCCCACGAAAACCAAGATATCGCCGGTTCTGCATATCAAACGCACCGTGGAGTGGTGAAAACACCAGAAAACGTGTTTCTCGCATTAGCTAGCACGAAAAGAGCGTTCTCGATGATTCTGCATACTTGTCATAGATGAAACACCAAGATTATCGTAGAAAATGCATATCTCAGCTGGAAACACCACGAAAATCAAGATATCGCCGGTTCTGCATATCAAACGCACTGTGGAGTGGTGAAAACACCAGATAACGTGTTTCTCGCATTAAATAGCTAGAAAAGTGTGATCTCGATGATTCTGCATACTTCTGACTGAAGTCTCACCAATATTATCGCAGAAAATGCATATCTCAGCTTGAAGCCCCACGAAAACCAAGATATCGCCGGTTCTGCATATCAAACGCACTGTGGAGTGGTGAAAACACCAGATAACGTGTTTCTCGCATTAAATAGCTAGAAAAGTGTGATCTCGATGATTCTGCATACTTCTGACTGAAGTCACACCAATATTATCGCAGAAAATGCATATCTCAGCTTGAAGCCCCACGAAAACCAAGATATCGCTGGTTCTGCATATCAAACGCACTGTGGAGTGGTGAAAACACCAGATAACGTGTTTCTCGCATTAAATAGCACGAAAAGAGCGTTCTCGAAGATCCTGCATACTTCTCACAGAAGTCTCACCAAGATTATCGTAGAAAATGCATATCTCAGCTTGAAACCCGACGAAAACCGAGTTATCTCCGGTTCTGCACATCAAACGTACCGTGGAGTGGTGAAAGCAGCAGAAAACGTGTTTCGCGCATTAAGTAGCTCGAAAAGAGAGTTCTCGAAGATTCTGCATACTTCTGACAGAAGTCTCACCAGGGTTATAGCAGAAAATGCATATCTCAGCTTGAAACCCGACCGAAACCAAGATATCTCCGGTTCTGCATATCAAACGCACTGTGGAGTGGTGAAAACACCAGATAACGTGTTTCTCGCATTAAATAGCTCGAAAAGAGCGATCTAGATGATTCAGCATACTTCGGACAGAAGTCTCACCAGGATTATCGCAGGAAATGCATATCTTAGCTTGAAACCCCACGAAAACCAAGATATCTCCGGTTCTGCATATCCAACGAACTGTGGAGTAGTGAAAAACCCCAGAAAACGTGTTTCTCGCATTAAATATCTCGAAAAGAGCGTTCTCGATGATTCTGCATACTTCTCATAGATGAAACACCAATATTATCGCAGAAAATGCATATTTCAGCTGGAAACCACACGAAAACCAAGTTATCGGCGGCTCTACATATCAAACACACTGTGGAGTGGTCAAAACACCAGATAACGTGATTCTCGCATTAAATAGCTCACAATGTGCGATCTCGAAGATTCTGCATACTTCTGACAGAAGTCTCACCAGGATTATCGTAGAAAATGCATATCTCAGCTTGCAACCCGACCGAAACCAACATATCTCCGGTTCTGCATGTCAAACGTACTGTAGAGTGGTGAAAACACCAGAAAACGTGTTTCGGGCATTAAGTAGCTCGAAAAGAGCGTTCTCGAAGATTCTGCATACTTCTGACAGAAGTCTCACCAACATTATCGTAGAAAATGCATATCTCAGCTGGAAACACCACGAAAATCAAGATATCGCCGGTTCTGCATATCAAACCATCTGTGGAGTGGTGAAAACACCAGATAACGTGTTTTTCGCATTAAATAGCTCGAAAAGCGCGATCTCGATGATTC
Organism: Anthophora plumipes; assembly: GCA_951804975.1. Lineage (NCBI taxonomy): Eukaryota > Metazoa > Arthropoda > Insecta > Hymenoptera > Apidae > Anthophora > Anthophora plumipes. Next base: position 289,171 of record CATORF010000226.1, read on the forward strand.
TGCATACTTCGGACAGAAGTCTCACCAAGATTATCGTAAAACATGCATATCTCAGCTTGATACCCCACGAAAACCAAGATATCGCCGGTTCTGCATATCAAACGCACTGTGGAGTGGTGAAAACACCAGATAACGTGTTTCTCGCATTAAATAGCTAGAAAAGTGTGATCTCGATGATTCTGCATACTTCTGACTGAAGTCTCACCAATATTATCGCAGAAAATGCATATCTCAGCTTGAAGCCCCACGAAAACCAAGATATCGCTGGTTCTGCATATCAAACGCACCGTGGAGTGATGAAAACACCAGATAAAGTGTTTCTCGCATTAGATAGCTCGAAAAGAGCGATCTAGATGATTCAGCATACTTCGGACAGAAGTCTCACCAAGATTATCGCAGGAAATGCATATCTCAGCTTGAAACCCCACGAAAACCAAGATATCTCCGGTTCTGCATATCCAACGATCTGTGGAGTGGTGAAAACCCCAGAAAACGTGTTTCTCGCATTAAATAGCTCGAAAAGAGCGCTCTCGATGTTTCTGCATACTTCGGACAGATGTTTCACCAAGCTTATCGTAGAAAATGCATATCTCAGCTTGAAACCCGACGAAAACCAAAATATCTCCGGTTCTGCATATCCAACGCACTGTGGTGTGGTGAAAACACCAGATAACGTGTTTCTCGCATTATGTAGCTCGAAACGAGCGATCTCGATGATTCTACATACTTCGGACAGAAGTCTCAAAAAGATTATCGCAGAAAATGCATATCTCAGCTTGAAACCCCACGAAAACCAAGATATCGCCGGTTCTGCATATCAAACGCACCGTGGAGTGGTGAAAACACCAGAAAACGTGTTTCTCGCATTAGCTAGCACGAAAAGAGCGTTCTCGATGATTCTGCATACTTGTCATAGATGAAACACCAAGATTATCGCAGAAAATGCATATTTCAGCTGGAAACCCCACGAAAACCATGTTATCGGCGGCTCTACATATCAAACGCACTGTGGAGTGGTGAAAACACCAGATAACGTGTTTCTCGCATTAGATAGCTCGAAAAGTGCGATCTCGAAGATTCTTCATACTTCTGACAGAAGTCTCACCAGGATTATCGTAGAAAATGCATATCTCAGCTTGCAACCCGACCGAAACCAAGATATCTCCGGTTCTGCATGTCAAACGTACTGTGGAGTGGTGAAAACACCAGAAAACGGGTTTCGGGCATTAAGTAGCTCGAAAAGAGCGTTCTCGAGGATTCTGCATACTTCTGGCAGAAGTCTCACCAACATTATCGTAGAAAATGCATATCTCAGCTTGAAACCCGACGAAAACCAAAATATCTCCGGTTCTGCATATCCAACGCACTGTGGTGTGGTGAAAACACCAGAAATCGTGTTTCTCGCATTAGCTAGCACGAAAAGAGCGTTCTCGATGATTCTGCATACTTGTCATAGATGAAACACCAAGATTATCGTAGAAAATGCATATCTCAGCTTGAAACCCCACGAAAACCAAGATATCGCCGGTTCTGCATATCAAACGCACCGTGGAGTGGTGAAAACACCAGAAATCGTGTTTCTCGCATTAGCTAGCACGAAAAGAGCGTTCTCGATGATTCTGCATACTTGTCATAGATGAAACACCAAGATTATCGTAGAAAATGCATATCTCAGCTGGAAACACCACGAAAATCAAGATATCGCCGGTTCTGCATATCAAACCATCTGTGGAGTGGTGAAAACACCAGATAACGTGTTTCTCGCATTATGTAGCTCGAAACGAGCGATCTCGATGATTCTACATACTTCGGACAGAAGTCTCAAAAAGATTATCGCAGAAAATGCATATCTCAGCTTGAAACCCCACGAAAACCAAGATATCGCCGGTTCTGCATATCAAACGCACTGTGGAGTGGTGAAAACACCAGATAACGTGTTTCTCGCATTAAATAGCTAGAAAAGTGTGATCTCGATGATTCTGCATACTTCTGACTGAAGTCACACCAATATTATCGCAGAAAATGCATATCTCAGCTTGAAGCCCCACGAAAACCAAGATATCGCTGGTTCTGCATATCAAACGCACTGTGGAGTGGTGAAAACACCAGATAACGTGTTTCTCGCATTAAATAGCACGAAAAGAGCGTTCTCGAAGATCCTGCATACTTCTCACAGAAGTCTCACCAAGATTATCGTAGAAAATGCATATCTCAGCTTGAAACCCGACGAAAACCGAGTTATCTCCGGTTCTGCACATCAAACGTACCGTGGAGTGGTGAAAGCAGCAGAAAACGTGTTTCGCGCATTAAGTAGCTCGAAAAGAGTGTTCTCGAAGATTCTGCATACTTCTGACAGAAGTCTCACCAGGGTTATAGCAGAAAATGCATATCTCAGCTTGAAACCCGACCGAAACCAAGATATCTCCGGTTCTGCATATCAAACGCACTGTGGAGTGGTGAAAACACCAGATAACGTGTTTCTCGCATTAAATATCTCGAAAAGAGCGTTCTCGATGATTCTGCATACTTCTCATAGATGAAACACCAATATTATCGCAGAAAATGCATATTTCAGCTGGAAACCACACGAAAACCAAGTTATCGGCGGCTCTACATATCAAACACACTGTGGAGTGGTCAAAACACCAGATAACGTGATTCTCGCATTAAATAGCTCACAATGTGCGATCTCGAAGATTCTGCATACTTCTGACAGAAGTCTCACCAGGATTATCGTAGAAAATGCATATCTCAGCTTGCAACCCGACCGAAACCAACATATCTCCGGTTCTGCATGTCAAACGTACTGTAGAGTGGTGAAAACACCAGAAAACGTGTTTCGGGCATTAAGTAGCTCGAAAAGAGCGTTCTCGAAGATTCTGCATACTTCTGACAGAAGTCTCACCAACATTATCGTAGAAAATGCATATCTCAGCTGGAAACACCACGAAAATCAAGATATCGCCGGTTCTGCATATCAAACCATCTGTGGAGTGGTGAAAACACCAGATAACGTGTTTCTCGCATTATGTAGCTCGAAACGAGCGATCTCGATGATTCTACATACTTCGGACAGAAGTCTCAAAAAGATTATCGCAGAAAATGCATATCTCAGCTTGAAACCCCACGAAAACCAAGATATCGCCGGTTCTGCATATCAACCGCACCGTGGAGTGGTGAAAACACCAGAAAACGTGTTTCTCGCATTAGCTAGCACGACAAGAGCGTTCTCGATGATTCTGCATACTTGTCATAGATGAAACACCAAGATTATCGCAGAAAATGCATATTTCAGCTGGAAACCCCACGAAAACCATGTTATCGGCGGCTCTACATATCAAACGCACTGTGGAGTGGTGAAAACACCAGATAACGTGTTTCTCGCATTAGATAGCTCGAAAAGTGCGATCTCGAAGATTCTTCATACTTCTGACAGAAGTCTCACCAGGATTATCGTAGAAAATGCATATCTCAGCTTGCAACCCGACCGAAACCAAGATATCTCCGGTTCTGCATGTCAAACGTACTGTGGAGTGGTGAAAACACCAGAAAACGGGTTTCGGGCATTAAGTAGCTCGAAAAGAGCGTTCTCGAGGATTCTGCATACTTCTGGCAGAAGTCTCACCAACATTATCGTAGAAAATGCATATCTCAGCTTGAAACCCGACGAAAACCAAAATATCTCCGGTTCTGCATATCCAACGCACTGTGGTGTGGTGAAAACACCAGATAACGTGTTTCTCGCATTATGTAGCTCGAAACGAGCGATCTCGATGATTCTACATACTTCGGACAGAAGTCTCAAAAAGATTATCGCAGAAAATGCATATCTCAGCTTGAAACCCCACGAAAACCAAGATATCGCCGGTTCTGCATATCAAACGCACCGTGGAGTGGTGAAAACACCAGAAAACGTGTTTCTCGCATTAGCTAGCACGAAAAGAGCGTTCTCGATGATTCTGCATACTTGTCATAGATGAAACACCAAGATTATCGTAGAAAATGCATATCTCAGCTGGAAACACCACGAAAATCAAGATATCGCCGGTTCTGCATATCAAACGCACTGTGGAGTGGTGAAAACACCAGATAACGTGTTTCTCGCATTAAATAGCTAGAAAAGTGTGATCTCGATGATTCTGCATACTTCTGACTGAAGTCTCACCAATATTATCGCAGAAAATGCATATCTCAGCTTGAAGCCCCACGAAAACCAAGATATCGCCGGTTCTGCATACCAAACGCACTGTGGAGTGGTGAAAACACCAGATAACGTGTTTCTCGCATTAAATAGCTAGAAAAGTGTGATCTCGATGATTCTGCATACTTCTGACTGAAGTCACACCAATATTATCGCAGAAAATGCATATCTCAGCTTGAAGCCCCACGAAAACCAAGATATCGCTGGTTCTGCATATCAAACGCACTGTGGAGTGGTGAAAACACCAGATAACGTGTTTCTCGCATTAAATAGCACGAAAAGAGCGTTCTCGAAGATCCTGCATACTTCTCACAGAAGTCTCACCAAGATTATCGTAGAAAATGCATATCTCAGCTTGAAACCCGACGAAAACCGAGTTATCTCCGGTTCTGCACATCAAACGTACCGTGGAGTGGTGAAAGCAGCAGAAAACGTGTTTCGCGCATTAAGTAGCTCGAAAAGAGAGTTCTCGAAGATTCTGCATACTTCTGACAGAAGTCTCACCAGGGTTATAGCAGAAAATGCATATCTCAGCTTGAAACCCGACCGAAACCAAGATATCTCCGGTTCTGCATATCAAACGCACTGTGGAGTGGTGAAAACACCAGATAACGTGTTTCTCGCATTAAATAGCTCGAAAAGAGCGATCTAGATGATTCAGCATACTTCGGACAGAAGTCTCACCAGGATTATCGCAGGAAATGCATATCTTAGCTTGAAACCCCACGAAAACCAAGATATCTCCGGTTCTGCATATCCAACGAACTGTGGAGTAGTGAAAAACCCCAGAAAACGTGTTTCTCGCATTAAATATCTCGAAAAGAGCGTTCTCGATGATTCTGCATACTTCTCATAGATGAAACACCAATATTATCGCAGAAAATGCATATTTCAGCTGGAAACCACACGAAAACCAAGTTATCGGCGGCTCTACATATCAAACACACTGTGGAGTGGTCAAAACACCAGATAACGTGATTCTCGCATTAAATAGCTCACAATGTGCGATCTCGAAGATTCTGCATACTTCTGACAGAAGTCTCACCAGGATTATCGTAGAAAATGCATATCTCAGCTTGCAACCCGACCGAAACCAACATATCTCCGGTTCTGCATGTCAAACGTACTGTAGAGTGGTGAAAACACCAGAAAACGTGTTTCGGGCATTAAGTAGCTCGAAAAGAGCGTTCTCGAAGATTCTGCATACTTCTGACAGAAGTCTCACCAACATTATCGTAGAAAATGCATATCTCAGCTGGAAACACCACGAAAATCAAGATATCGCCGGTTCTGCATATCAAACCATCTGTGGAGTGGTGAAAACACCAGATAACGTGTTTTTCGCATTAAATAGCTCGAAAAGCGCGATCTCGATGATTCTGCATACTTCGGACAGAAGTCTCACCAAGATTATCGTAAAACATGCATATCTCAGCTTGATACCCCACGAAAACCAAGATATCGCCGGTTCTGCATATCAAACGCACTGTGGAGTGGTGAAAACACCAGATAACGTGTTTCTCGCATTAAATAGCTAGAAAAGTGTGATCTCGATGATTCTGCATACTTCTGACTGAAGTCTCACCAATATTATCGCAGAAAATGCATATCTCAGCTTGAAGCCCCACGAAAACCAAGATATCGCTGGTTCTGCATATCAAACGCACCGTGGAGTGATGAAAACACCAGATAAAGTGTTTCTCGCATTAGATAGCTCGAAAAGAGCGATCTAGATGATTCAGCATACTTCGGACAGAAGTCTCACCAAGATTATCGCAGGAAATGCATATCTCAGCTTGAAACCCCACGAAAACCAAGATATCTCCGGTTCTGCATATCCAACGATCTGTGGAGTGGTGAAAACCCCAGAAAACGTGTTTCTCGCATTAAATAGCTCGAAAAGAGCGCTCTCGATGTTTCTGCATACTTCGGACAGATGTTTCACCAAGCTTATCGTAGAAAATGCATATCTCAGCTTGAAACCCGACGAAAACCAAAATATCTCCGGTTCTGCATATCCAACGCACTGTGGTGTGGTGAAAACACCAGATAACGTGTTTCTCGCATTATGTAGCTCGAAACGAGCGATCTCGATGATTCTACATACTTCGGACAGAAGTCTCAAAAAGATTATCGCAGAAAATGCATATCTCAGCTTGAAACCCCACGAAAACCAAGATATCGCCGGTTCTGCATATCAAACGCACCGTGGAGTGGTGAAAACACCAGAAAACGTGTTTCTCGCATTAGCTAGCACGAAAAGAGCGTTCTCGATGATTCTGCATACTTGTCATAGATGAAACACCAAGATTATCGCAGAAAATGCATATTTCAGCTGGAAACCCCACGAAAACCATGTTATCGGCGGCTCTACATATCAAACGCACTGTGGAGTGGTGAAAACACCAGATAACGTGTTTCTCGCATTAGATAGCTCGAAAAGTGCGATCTCGAAGATTCTTCATACTTCTGACAGAAGTCTCACCAGGATTATCGTAGAAAATGCATATCTCAGCTTGCAACCCGACCGAAACCAAGATATCTCCGGTTCTGCATGTCAAACGTACTGTGGAGTGGTGAAAACACCAGAAAACGGGTTTCGGGCATTAAGTAGCTCGAAAAGAGCGTTCTCGAGGATTCTGCATACTTCTGGCAGAAGTCTCACCAACATTATCGTAGAAAATGCATATCTCAGCTTGAAACCCGACGAAAACCAAAATATCTCCGGTTCTGCATATCCAACGCACTGTGGTGTGGTGAAAACACCAGAAATCGTGTTTCTCGCATTAGCTAGCACGAAAAGAGCGTTCTCGATGATTCTGCATACTTGTCATAGATGAAACACCAAGATTATCGTAGAAAATGCATATCTCAGCTTGAAACCCCACGAAAACCAAGATATCGCCGGTTCTGCATATCAAACGCACCGTGGAGTGGTGAAAACACCAGAAATCGTGTTTCTCGCATTAGCTAGCACGAAAAGAGCGTTCTCGATGATTCTGCATACTTGTCATAGATGAAACACCAAGATTATCGTAGAAAATGCATATCTCAGCTGGAAACACCACGAAAATCAAGATATCGCCGGTTCTGCATATCAAACCATCTGTGGAGTGGTGAAAACACCAGATAACGTGTTTCTCGCATTATGTAGCTCGAAACGAGCGATCTCGATGATTCTACATACTTCGGACAGAAGTCTCAAAAAGATTATCGCAGAAAATGCATATCTCAGCTTGAAACCCCACGAAAACCAAGATATCGCCGGTTCTGCATATCAAACGCACTGTGGAGTGGTGAAAACACCAGATAACGTGTTTCTCGCATTAAATAGCTAGAAAAGTGTGATCTCGATGATTCTGCATACTTCTGACTGAAGTCACACCAATATTATCGCAGAAAATGCATATCTCAGCTTGAAGCCCCACGAAAACCAAGATATCGCTGGTTCTGCATATCAAACGCACTGTGGAGTGGTGAAAACACCAGATAACGTGTTTCTCGCATTAAATAGCACGAAAAGAGCGTTCTCGAAGATCCTGCATACTTCTCACAGAAGTCTCACCAAGATTATCGTAGAAAATGCATATCTCAGCTTGAAACCCGACGAAAACCGAGTTATCTCCGGTTCTGCACATCAAACGTACCGTGGAGTGGTGAAAGCAGCAGAAAACGTGTTTCGCGCATTAAGTAGCTCGAAAAGAGTGTTCTCGAAGATTCTGCATACTTCTGACAGAAGTCTCACCAGGGTTATAGCAGAAAATGCATATCTCAGCTTGAAACCCGACCGAAACCAAGATATCTCCGGTTCTGCATATCAAACGCACTGTGGAGTGGTGAAAACACCAGATAACGTGTTTCTCGCATTAAATATCTCGAAAAGAGCGTTCTCGATGATTCTGCATACTTCTCATAGATGAAACACCAATATTATCGCAGAAAATGCATATTTCAGCTGGAAACCACACGAAAACCAAGTTATCGGCGGCTCTACATATCAAACACACTGTGGAGTGGTCAAAACACCAGATAACGTGATTCTCGCATTAAATAGCTCACAATGTGCGATCTCGAAGATTCTGCATACTTCTGACAGAAGTCTCACCAGGATTATCGTAGAAAATGCATATCTCAGCTTGCAACCCGACCGAAACCAACATATCTCCGGTTCTGCATGTCAAACGTACTGTAGAGTGGTGAAAACACCAGAAAACGTGTTTCGGGCATTAAGTAGCTCGAAAAGAGCGTTCTCGAAGATTCTGCATACTTCTGACAGAAGTCTCACCAACATTATCGTAGAAAATGCATATCTCAGCTGGAAACACCACGAAAATCAAGATATCGCCGGTTCTGCATATCAAACCATCTGTGGAGTGGTGAAAACACCAGATAACGTGTTTTTCGCATTAAATAGCTCGAAAAGCGCGATCTCGATGATTCTGCATACTTCGGACAGAAGTCTCACCAAGATTATCGTAAAACATGCATATCTCAGCTTGATACCCCACGAAGACCAAGATATCGCCGGTTCTGCATATCAAACGCACTGTGGAGTGGTGAAAACACCAGATAACGTGTTTCTCGCATTAAATAGCTAGAAAAGTGTGATCTCGATGATTCTGCATACTTCTGACTGAAGTCTCACCAATATTATCGCAGAAAATGCATATCTCAGCTTGAAGCCCCACGAAAACCAAGATATCGCTGGTTCTGCATATCAAACGCACCGTGGAGTGATGAAAACACCAGATAAAGTGTTTCTCGCATTAGATAGCTCGAAAAGAGCGATCTAGATGATTCAGCATACTTCGGACAGAAGTCTCACCAAGATTATCGCAGGAAATGCATATCTCAGCTTGAAACCCCACGAAAACCAAGATATCTCCGGTTCTGCATATCCAACGATCTGTGGAGTGGTGAAAACCCCAGAAAACGTGTTTCTCGCATTAAATAGCTCGAAAAGAGCGCTCTCGATGTTTCTGCATACTTCGGACAGATGTTTCACCAAGCTTATCGTAGAAAATGCATATCTCAGCTTGAAACCCGACGAAAACCAAAATATCTCCGGTTCTGCATATCCAACGCACTGTGGTGTGGTGAAAACACCAGATAACGTGTTTCTCGCATTATGTAGCTCGAAACGAGCGATCTCGATGATTCTACATACTTCGGACAGAAGTCTCAAAAAGATTATCGCAGAAAATGCATATCTCAGCTTGAAACCCCACGAAAACCAAGATATCGCCGGTTCTGCATATCAAACGCACCGTGGAGTGGTGAAAACACCAGAAAACGTGTTTCTCGCATTAGCTAGCACGAAAAGAGCGTTCTCGATGATTCTGCATACTTGTCATAGATGAAACACCAAGATTATCGCAGAAAATGCATATTTCAGCTGGAAACCCCACGAAAACCATGTTATCGGCGGCTCTACATATCAAACGCACTGTGGAGTGGTGAAAACACCAGATAACGTGTTTCTCGCATTAGATAGCTCGAAAAGTGCGATCTCGAAGATTCTTCATACTTCTGACAGAAGTCTCACCAGGATTATCGTAGAAAATGCATATCTCAGCTTGCAACCCGACCGAAACCAAGATATCTCCGGTTCTGCATGTCAAACGTACTGTGGAGTGGTGAAAACACCAGAAAACGGGTTTCGGGCATTAAGTAGCTCGAAAAGAGCGTTCTCGAAGATTCTGCATACTTCTGGCAGAAGTCTCGCCAACATTATCGTAGAAAATGCATATCTCAGCTGGAAACACCACGAAAATCAAGATATCGCCGGTTCTGCATATAAAACGCCCTGTGGAGTGATAAAAACAACCAGATAACTTGTTTCTCGCATTAACTAGCTCGAAAAGAGCGTTCTTGATGATTCTGCATACTTCTCATAGATGAAACACCAAGATTATCGCAGAAAATGCATATCTCAGCTGGAAACCCCACGAAAACCAAGATATCGCCGGTTCTGCATATCAGACGCACGGTGGAGTGGTGAAAACACCAGAAAACGTGTTACTCGCATTAACTAAGTAGCAAAGAGCGTTCTGCATGATTCTGCATACTTCTCATAGATGAAACACAAAGATTATCGCAGAAAATGCATATCTCAGCTTGAAACCCGACCGAAACCACGATATCTCCGTTTCTGCATGTCAAACGTACTGTGGAGTGGTGAATACTCCAGAAAACGTGTTTCTCGCATTAAATAGCTCGAAAAGATCGATCTAGATGATTCTACATACTTCTGACAGAAGACCCACCAAGATTATCGCAGAAAATGCATATCTCAGCTGGAAACACTACGAAAATCAAGTTATCGGCGGCTCTACATATCAAACGCACTGTGGAGTGGTCAAAACACCACGTAACGCGTTTCTCGCATTAAATAGCTCGAAAAGAGCGATATGGATGATTCTGCATACTTCGGACAGAAGACCCACCAAGATTATCGCAGAAAATGCATATCTCAGCTGGAAACACTACGAAAATCAAGATATCGCCGGTTCTGCATATCAGACGCACTGTGGAGTGGTGAAAACAACCAGATAACGTGTTTCTCGCATTAACTAGCTCGAAAAGAGCGTTCTCGATGATTCTGCATACTTCTCATAGATGAAACACTAAGATTATCGCAGAAAATGCATATCTCAGCTGGAAACCCCACGAAAACCAAGATATCGCCGGTTCTGCATATCAGACGCACCGTGGAGTGGTGAAAACACCAGAAAACGTGTTACTCGCATTAACTAGCTCGCATAGAGCGTACTGGATGATTCTGCATACTTCTCATAGATGAAACACAAAGATTATCGCAGAAAGTGCATATCTCAGCTTGAAACCCGACCGAAACCAAGATATCTCCGTTTCTGCATGTCAGACGCACTGTGGAGTGGTGAAAACAGCAGGAAACGTGTTTCTCGCATTAACTAGCTCGAAAAGAGCGTTCTCGATGATTCTGCATACTTCTCATAGATGAAACACCAAGATTATCGCAGAAAATGCATATTTCAGCTGGAAACCCCACGAAAACCAAGTTATCGGCGGCTCTACATATCAAACGCACTGTGGAGTGGTCAAAACACCACGTAACGCGTTTCTCGCATTAAATAGCTCGAAAAGAGCGATATGGATGATTCTGCATACTTCGGACAGAAGACCCACCAAGATTATCGCAGAAAATGCATATCTCAGCTGGAAACACTACGAAAATCAAGATATCGCCGGTTCTGCATATCAGACGCACTGTGGAGTGGTGAAAACAACCAGATAACGTGTTTCTCGCATTAACTAGCTCGAAAAGAGCGTTCTCGATGATTCTGCATACTTCTCATAGATGAAACACTAAGATTATCGCAGAAAATGCATATCTCAGCTGGAAACCCCACGAAAACCAAGATATCGCCGGTTCTGCATATCAGACGCACCGTGGAGTGGTGAAAACACCAGAAAACGTGTTACTCGCATTAACTAGCTCGCATAGAGCGTACTGGATGATTCTGCATACTTCTCATAGATGAAACACAAAGATTATCGCAGAAAGTGCATATCTCAGCTTGAAACCCGACCGAAACCAAGATATCTCCGTTTCTGCATGTCAAACGTACTGTGGAGTGGTGAATACACCAGAAAACGTGTTTCGCGCATTAAATAGCTCGAAAAGAGCGATCTAGATGATTCTACATACTTCTGACAGAAGTCTCACCAATATTATCGCAGAAAATGCATATCTCAGCTTGAAACCTCACGAAAATCAAGATGTCGCCGGTTCTGCATATCAAACGCACTGTGGAGTGGTGAAAACACCAGATAACGTGTTTCTCGCATTAAATAGCTCGAAAAGAGCGATCTAGATGATTCAGCATACTTCGGACAGAAGTCTCACCAAGATTATCGCAGGAAATGCATATCTCAGCTTGAAACCCCACGAAAACCAAGATATCTCCGGTTCTGCATATCCAACGAACTGTGGAGTGGTGAAAACCCCAGAAAACGTGTTTCTCGCATTAAATAGCTCGAAAAGATATCTCTCGATGGTTCTGCATACTTCGGACAGATGTTTCATCAAGCTTATCGCAGAAAATGCATATCTCAGCGGGAAACACCACGAAAATCAGGATATCGCCGGTTCTGAATATCAAACGCACTGTGGAGTGGTGAAAACACCAGATAACGTGTTTCTCGCATTAAGTAGCTTTAAAAGAGCGTTCTCGAAGATTCTGCATACTTCTGACAGAGGTCTCCCCAATATTATCGTAGAAAATGCATATCTCAGCTGGAAACACCACGAAAATCAAGATATCGCCGGTTCTGCATATCAGACGCACTGTGGAGTGGTGAAAACACCAGGAAACGTGTTTCTCGCATTAACTAGCTCGAAAAGAGCGTTCTCGATGATTCCGCATACTTCTCATAGATGAAGCACCAAGATTATCGCAGAAAATGCATATTTCAGCTGGAAACCCCACGAAAACCAAGTTATCGGCGGCTCTACATATCAAACGTACTGTGAAGTGGTGAAATCACCAGAAAACGTGTTTCTCGCATTAAGTAGCTTTAAAAGAGCGTTCTCGAAGATTCTGCATACTTCTGACAGAGGTCTCCCCAATATTATCGTAGAAAATGCATATCTCAGCTTGAAACCCGACCGAAACGAAGATATCTCCGGTTCTGCATGTCTAACATACTGTGGAGTGGTCAAAACACCAGATGACGTGTTTCTCGCATTAAACAGCTCGAAAAGAGCGATATCGATGATTGTGCATACTTCGGACAGAAGTCTCACCAATATTATCGCAGAAAATGCATATCTCAGCTTGAAACCCGACGAAAATCAAGATATCTCCGGTTCTGCACATCAAACGTACTGTGAAGTGGTGAAATCACCAGAAAACGTGTTTCTCGCATTAAGTAGCTTTAAAAGAGCGTTCTCGAAGATTCTGCATACTTCTGACAGAGGTCTCCCCAATATTATCGTAGAAAATGCATATCTCAGCTTGAAACCCGACCGAAACGAAGATATCTCCGGTTCTGCATGTCTAACATACTGTGGAGTGATCAAAACACCAGTTGACGTGTTTCTCGCATTAAACAGCTCGAAAAGTGCGATATCGATGATTGTGCATACTTCGGACAGAAGTCTCACCAATATTATCGCAGAAAATGCATATCTCAGCTTGAAACCCGACGAAAATCAAGATATCGCCGGTTCTGCATATCAAACGCACTGTGGAATGTTGAGAACACCAGAAAACTGTTTTTTCGCATTAAATAGCTCGAAAAGAGCGATCTAGATGATTCTGCATACTTCTGACAGAAGACTCACCAAGATGATCGCAGAAAATGCATATCTCAGCTTGAAACCCGACCGAAACGAAGATATCTCCGGTTCTGCATGTCTAACGTACTGTGGAGTGGTGAATACACCAGAAAACGTGTTTCTCGCATTAAGTAGCTCGAAAAGAGCGATCTAGATGATTCTGCATACTTCTGGCAGAAGACTCACCAAGCTTATCGCAGAAAATGCATATCTCAGCTGGAAACACCACGAAAACTAAGATATCGCCGGTTCGGCATGTCTAACGTACTGTGGAGTGGTGAATACACCAGAAAACGTGTTTCTCGCATTAAGTAGCTCGAAAAGAGCGATCTAGATGATTCTGCATACTTCTGGCAGGAGACTCACCAAGATGATCGCAGAAAATGCATATCTGAGCTTGAAACCTCACGAAAACCAAGATATCTCCGGTTCTGCACATCAAACGTACTGTGGAGTGGTGAAATCACCAGAAAACGTGTTTCTCGCATTAAGTAGCTCGAAAAGAGCGTTGTCGAAGATTCTGCATACTTCTGACAGAGGTCTCACCAATATTATCGTAGAAAATGCATATCTCAGCTTGAAACCCGACCGAAACGAAGATATCTTTCGGTTCTGCATGTCTAACGTACTGTGGAGTGGTGAATACACCAGAAAACGTGTTTCTCGCATTAAGTAGCTCGAAAAGAGCGATCTAGATGAATCTGCATACTTCTTGCAGAAGTCTCACCAATATTATCGCAGAAAATGCATACCTCAGCTTGAAACCTCACGAAAACCAAGATATCTCCGGTTCTGCACATCAAACGTACTGTGGAGTGGTGAAAACACCAGAAAACGTGCTTCTCGCATTAACTAACTCGAAAAGAGCGTTCTCGATGGTTCTGCATACTTCTCATAGATGAAACACCAAGATTATCGCAGAAAATGCATATTTCAGCTGGAAACCCCACGAAAACAAATATATCGTCGGTCCTGCATATCAGACGCACTGTGGAATGTTGAAAACACCAGAAAACGTGTTTCTCGCATTAACTAGCTCGAAAAGAGCGTTCTCGATGATCCTGCATACTTCTCATAGATGAAACACCAAAATTATCGCAGAAAATGCATATTTCAGCTGGAAACCCCACGAAAACCAAGTTATCGGCGGCTCTACATATCAAACGCACTGTAGAGTGGTCAAAACACCAGATGACGTGTTTCTCGCATTAACTATCTCGAAAAGAGCGTTCTCGATGATCCTGCATACTTCTCATAGATGAAACACCAAGATTATCGCAGAAAATGCATATTTCAGCTGGAAACCCCACGAAAACCAAGTTATCGGCGGCTCTACATATCAAACGCACTGTAGAGTGGTGAAAGCACCAGAAATCGTGTTTCTCGCATTAAATAGCTCGAATAGAGCGATCTCGATGATTCTGCATACTTCTGACGGAAGACTCACCAAGCTTATCGCAGAAAATGCATATCTCAGCTGGAAACACCACGAAAATCAAGATATCGCCGGTTCCGCATATCAGACGCACTGTGGAGTGGTGAAAACACCAGAAAACGTGTTTCTCGCATTAACTAGCTCGAAAAGAGCGTTCTCGATGATCCTGCATACTTCTCATAGATGAAACACCAAGATTATCGCAGAAAATGCATATTTCAGCTGGAAACCCCACGAATACCAAGTTATCGGCGGCTCTACATATCAAACGCACTGTAGAGTGGTCAAAACACCAGATGACGTGTTTCTCGCATTAACTAGCTCGAAAAGAGCGTTCTCGATGATCCTGCATACTTCTCATAGATGAAAGACCAAGATTATCGCAGAAAATGCATATCTCAGCTGGAAACACCACGAAAATCAAGATATCGTCGGTCCTGCACATCAGACGCACTGTGGAGTGGTGAAAACACCAGAAAACGTGTTTCTCGCATTAAATAGCTCGAAAACTGCGATCTCGATGATACTGCATACCTCGGACAGAAGTCTCACCAAGATTATCGCAGAAAATGCATATCTGAGCTTGAAACCCCACGAAAACCAAGATATCGCCGGTTCTGCATATCAAACGCACTGTGGAGTTGTGAAAACAACCAGATAACGTGTTTCTCGCATTAACTAACTCGAAAAGAGCGATCTAGATGATTCTGCATACTTCTGGCAGAATACTCACCAAGCTTATCGCAGAAAATGCATATCTCAGCTGGAAACACCACGAAAATCAAGATATCGCCGGTTCCGCATATCAGACGCACTGTGGAGTGGTGAAAACACCAGAAAACGTGTTTCTCGCATTAACTAGCTCGAAAAGAGCGTTCTCGAAGATTCTGCTTACTTCTGACAGAAGTCTCACCAACATTATCGTAGAAAATGCATATCTCAGCTGGAAACACCACGAAAATCAAGATATCGCCGGTTCTGCATATCAAACCAACTATGGAGTGGTGAAAACACCAGATAACGTGTTTCTCGCATTAAATAGCTCGAAAAGCGCGATCTCGATGATTCTGCATACTTCGGACAGAAGTCTCACCAAGATTATCGTAAAACATGCATATCTCAGCTTGATACCCCACGAAAACCAAGATATCGCCGGTTCTGCATATCAAACTCACTGTGGAGTGGTGAAAACACCGGATAACTTGTTTCTCGCATTAACTAGCTCGAAAAGAGCGTTCTGGATGATTCTGCATACTTCTCATAGATGAAACACAAAGATTATCGCAGAAAATACATATTTCAGCTGGAAACCCCACGAAAACCAAGATATCGCCGGTTCTGCATATCAAACGCCCTGTGGAGTGGTGGAAACATCAGATAACGTGTTTCTCGCATTAAATAGCTCGAAAAGTGCGATCTCGATGATACTGCATACCTCGGACAGAAGTCTCACCAAGATTATCGCAGAAAATGCATATCTCTGCTAGAAACCCCACGAAAACCAAGATATCTCCTGTTCTGCATATCCAACGAACTGTGGAGTGGTGAAAACCCCAGAAAACGTGTTTCTCGCATTAAATAGATCGAAAAGTACGATCTCGATGACTCTGCATACTTCGGACAGAAGTCTCACCAAGATTATCGCAGAAAATGCATATCTGAGCTTGAAACCCCACGAAAACCAAGATATCGCCGGTTCTGCATATAAAACGCCCTGTGGAGTGATAAAAACACCAGATAACTTGTTTCTCGCATAAACTTGCTCCAAAAGAGCGTTCTTGATGATTCTGCATACTTCTCATAGATGAAACACCAAGATTCTCGCAGAAAATGCATATCTCAGCTGGAAACCCCACGAAAACCAAGATATCGCCGGTTCTGCATATCAGACGCACCGTGGAGTGGTGAAAACACCAGAAAACGTGTTACTCGCATTAACTAGCTCGCAAAGAGCCTTCTGGATGATTCTGCATACTTCTGACAGAAGACTCACCAAGATGATCGCAGAAAATGCATATCTCAGCTTGAAACCCGACCGAAACGAAGATATCTCCGGTTCTGCATGTCAAACGTACTGTGGAGTGGTGAATACACCAGAAAACGTGTTACTCGCATTAAGTAGCTCGAATAGAGCAATCTCGATGTTTCTGCATACTTCTGGCAGAAGACTCACCAAGCTTATCGCAGAAAATGCATATCTCAGCTGGAAACACCACGAAAACGAAGTTATCGGCGGCTCTACATATCAAACGCACTGTGGAGTGGTGAAAACACCAGAAAACGTGTTTCTCGCATTAAATAGCTCGAAAAGAGCGATCTAGATGATTCTGCATACTTCTGACTGAAGTCTCACTAAGATTATCGCAGAAAATGCATACCTCAGCTTGAAACCTCACGAAAACCAAGATATCGCCGGTTCTGCACATCAAACGTACTGTGGAGTGGTGAAAACACCAGAAAACGTGTTTATCGCATTAACTAACTCGAAAAGAGCGTTCTCTAATGATTCTGCATACTTCTCATAGATGAAACACCAAGATTATCGCAGAAAATGCATATTTCAGCTGGAAACCCCACGAAAACCAAGTTATCGGCGGCTCTACATATCAAACGCACTGTGGAGTGGTGAAAACACCAGAAAACGTGTTTCTCGCATTAAATAGCTCGAATAGAGCGATCTCGATGATCCTGCATACTTCTGACAGAAGACTCACCAAGATGATCGCAGAAAATGCATATCTCAGCTGGAAACCCCACGAAAACAAAGATATCGTCGGTTCTGCATATCAGACGCACTGTGGAATGTTGAAAACACCAGAAAACGTGTTTCTCCCATTAACTAACTCCAAAAGAGCGTTCTCGATGATTCTGCATACTTCTCATAGATGAAGCACCAAGATTATCGCAGAAAATGCATATTTCAGCTGGAAACCCCACGAAAACCAAGTTATCGGCGGCTCTACATATCAAACGCACTGTAGAGTGGTGAAAGCACCAGAAATCGTGTTTCTCGCATTAAATAGCTCGAATAGAGCGATCTCGATGATTCTGCATACTTCTGACAGAAGACTCACCAAGCTTATCGCAGAAAATGCATATCTCAGCTGGAAACACCACGAAAATCAAGATATCGCCGGTTCCGCATATCAGACGCACTGTGGAGTGGTGAAAACACCAGAAAACGTGTTTCTCGCATTAAATAGCTCGAAAAGAGCGATCTAGATGATTCTGCATACTTCTGACTGAAGTCTCACTAAGATTATCGCAGAAAATGCATACCTCAGCTTGAAACCTCACGAAAACCAAGATATCGCCGGTTCTGCACATCAAACGTACTGTGGAGTGGTGAAAACACCAGAAAACGTGTTTATCGCATTAACTGACTCGAAAAGAGCGTTCTCTAATGATTCTGCATACTTCTCATAGATGAAACACCAAGATTATCGCAGAAAATGCATATTTCAGCTGGAAACCCCACGAAAACCAAGTTATCGGCGGCTCTACATATCAAACGCACTGTGGAGTGGTGAAAACACCAGAAAACGTGTTTCTCGCATTAAATAGCTCGAATAGAGCGATCTCGATGATCCTGCATACTTCTGACAGAAGACTCACCAAGATGATCGCAGAAAATGCATATTTCAGCTGGAAACCCCACGAAAACCAAGTTATCGGCGGCTCTACATATCAAACGCACTGTAGAGTGGTCAAAACACCAGATGACGTGTTTCTCGCATTAACTATCTCGAAAAGAGCGTTCTCGATGATCCTGCATACTTCTCATAGATGAAACACCAAGATTATCGCAGAAAATGCATATTTCAGCTGGAAACCCCACGAAAACCAAGTTATCGGCGGCTCTACATATCAAACGCACTGTAGAGTGGTGAAAGCACCAGAAATCGTGTTTCTCGCATTAAATAGCTCGAATAGAGCGATCTCGATGATTCTGCATACTTCTGACAGAAGACTCACCAAGCTTATCGCAGAAAATGCATATCTCAGCTGGAAACACCACGAAAATCAAGATATCGCCGGTTCCGCATATCAGACGCACTGTGGAGTGGTGAAAACACCAGAAAACGTGTTTCTCGCATTAACTAGCTCGAAAAGAGCGTTCTCGATGATCCTGCATACTTCTCATAGATGAAACACCAAGATTATCGCAGAAAATGCATATTTCAGCTGGAAACCCCACGAATACCAAGTTATCGGCGGCTCTACATATCAAACGCACTGTAGAGTGGTCAAAACACCAGATGACGTGTTTCTCGCATTAACTAGCTCGAAAAGAGCGTTCTCGATGATCCTGCATACTTCTCATAGATGAAAGACCAAGATTATCGCAGAAAATGCATATCTCAGCTGGAAACACCACGAAAATCAAGATATCGTCGGTCCTGCACATCAGACGCACTGTGGAGTGGTGAAAACACCAGAAAACGTGTTTCTCGCATTAAATAGCTCGAAAACTGCGATCTCGATGATACTGCATACCTCGGACAGAAGTCTCACCAAGATTATCGCAGAAAATGCATATCTGAGCTTGAAACCCCACGAAAACCAAGATATCGCCGGTTCTGCATATCAAACGCACTGTGGAGTTGTGAAAACAACCAGATAACGTGTTTCTCGCATTAACTAACTCGAAAAGAGCGATCTAGATGATTCTGCATACTTCTGGCAGAATACTCACCAAGCTTATCGCAGAAAATGCATATCTCAGCTGGAAACACCACGAAAATCAAGATATCGCCGGTTCCGCATATCAGACGCACTGTGGAGTGGTGAAAACACCAGAAAACGTGTTTCTCGCATTAACTAGCTCGAAAAGAGCGTTCTCGAAGATTCTGCTTACTTCTGACAGAAGTCTCACCAACATTATCGTAGAAAATGCATATCTCAGCTGGAAACACCACGAAAATCAAGATATCGCCGGTTCTGCATATCAAACCAACTATGGAGTGGTGAAAACACCAGATAACGTGTTTCTCGCATTAAATAGCTCGAAAAGCGCGATCTCGATGATTCTGCATACTTCGGACAGAAGTCTCACCAAGATTATCGTAAAACATGCATATCTCAGCTTGATACCCCACGAAAACCAAGATATCGCCGGTTCTGCATATCAAACTCACTGTGGAGTGGTGAAAACACCGGATAACTTGTTTCTCGCATTAACTAGCTCGAAAAGAGCGTTCTGGATGATTCTGCATACTTCTCATAGATGAAACACAAAGATTATCGCAGAAAATACATATTTCAGCTGGAAACCCCACGAAAACCAAGATATCGCCGGTTCTGCATATCAAACGCCCTGTGGAGTGGTGGAAACATCAGATAACGTGTTTCTCGCATTAAATAGCTCGAAAAGTGCGATCTCGATGATACTGCATACCTCGGACAGAAGTCTCACCAAGATTATCGCAGAAAATGCATATCTCTGCTAGAAACCCCACGAAAACCAAGATATCTCCTGTTCTGCATATCCAACGAACTGTGGAGTGGTGAAAACCCCAGAAAACGTGTTTCTCGCATTAAATAGATCGAAAAGTACGATCTCGATGACTCTGCATACTTCGGACAGAAGTCTCACCAAGATTATCGCAGAAAATGCATATCTGAGCTTGAAACCCCACGAAAACCAAGATATCGCCGGTTCTGCATATAAAACGCCCTGTGGAGTGATAAAAACACCAGATAACTTGTTTCTCGCATAAACTTGCTCCAAAAGAGCGTTCTTGATGATTCTGCATACTTCTCATAGATGAAACACCAAGATTCTCGCAGAAAATGCATATCTCAGCTGGAAACCCCACGAAAACCAAGATATCGCCGGTTCTGCATATCAGACGCACCGTGGAGTGGTGAAAACACCAGAAAACGTGTTACTCGCATTAACTAGCTCGCAAAGAGCCTTCTGGATGATTCTGCATACTTCTGACAGAAGACTCACCAAGATGATCGCAGAAAATGCATATCTCAGCTTGAAACCCGACCGAAACGAAGATATCTCCGGTTCTGCATGTCAAACGTACTGTGGAGTGGTGAATACACCAGAAAACGTGTTACTCGCATTAAGTAGCTCGAATAGAGCAATCTCGATGTTTCTGCATACTTCTGGCAGAAGACTCACCAAGCTTATCGCAGAAAATGCATATCTCAGCTGGAAACACCACGAAAACGAAGTTATCGGCGGCTCTACATATCAAACGCACTGTGGAGTGGTGAAAACACCAGAAAACGTGTTTCTCGCATTAAATAGCTCGAAAAGAGCGATCTAGATGATTCTGCATACTTCTGACTGAAGTCTCACTAAGATTATCGCAGAAAATGCATACCTCAGCTTGAAACCTCACGAAAACCAAGATATCGCCGGTTCTGCACATCAAACGTACTGTGGAGTGGTGAAAACACCAGAAAACGTGTTTATCGCATTAACTAACTCGAAAAGAGCGTTCTCTAATGATTCTGCATACTTCTCATAGATGAAACACCAAGATTATCGCAGAAAATGCATATTTCAGCTGGAAACCCCACGAAAACCAAGTTATCGGCGGCTCTACATATCAAACGCACTGTGGAGTGGTGAAAACACCAGAAAACGTGTTTCTCGCATTAAATAGCTCGAATAGAGCGATCTCGATGATCCTGCATACTTCTGACAGAAGACTCACCAAGATGATCGCAGAAAATGCATATCTCAGCTGGAAACCCCACGAAAACAAAGATATCGTCGGTTCTGCATATCAGACGCACTGTGGAATGTTGAAAACACCAGAAAACGTGTTTCTCCCATTAACTAACTCCAAAAGAGCGTTCTCGATGATTCTGCATACTTCTCATAGATGAAGCACCAAGATTATCGCAGAAAATGCATATTTCAGCTGGAAACCCCACGAAAACCATGTTATCGGCGGCTCTACATATCAAACGCACTGTGGAGTGGTCAAAACACCAGAAAACTTGTTGTTTCGCATTAGCTAGCTCGAAAGGAGCGTTCTCGATGATTCTGCATACTTCTCATAGATGAAACACCAAGATTATCGCAGAAAATGAATATTTCAGCTGGAAACCCCACGAAAACCAAGTTATCGGCGGCTCTACATATCAAACGCACTGTGGAGTGGTCAAAACACCAGATGACGTGTATCTCGCAATAAATAGCTCGAAAAGAGCGATATCGATGATTGTGCATACTTCGGACAGAAGTCTCACCAATATTGTCGCAGAAAATGCATATCTCAGCTTGAAACCTCACGAAAATCTAGATGTCGCCGGTTCTGCATATCAAACGCACTGTGGAATGTTGAAAACACCAGAAAACTGGTTTTTTCGCATTAAATAGCTCGAAAAGAGCGATCTAGATGATTCTGCATACTTCTGACTGAAGTCTCACCAATATTATCACCAGAAAATGCATATCTCAGCTAGAAACCTCACGAAAATCAAGATGTCGCCGGTTCTGCATGTCTAACGTACTGTGGAGTGGTGAATACACCAGATAACGTGTTTCTCGCATTAACTAACTCGAAAAGAGCGTTCTCGATGATTCTGCATACTTCTCATAGATGAAGCACCAAGATTATCGCAGAAAATGCATATCTCAGCTTGAAGCCCCACGAAAACCAAGATATCGCTGGTTCTGCATATCAAACGCACTGTGGAGTGGTGAAAACACCAGATAACGTGTTTCTCGCATTAAATAGCACGAAAAGAGCGTTCTCGAAGATCCTGCATACTTCTCACAGAAGTCTCACCAAGATTATCGTAGAAAATGCATATCTCAGCTTGAAACCCGACGAAAACCGAGTTATCTCCGGTTCTGCACATCAAACGTACCGTGGAGTGGTGAAAGCAGCAGAAAACGTGTTTCGCGCATTAAGTAGCTCGAAAAGAGTGTTCTCGAAGATTCTGCATACTTCTGACAGAAGTCTCACCAGGGTTATAGCAGAAAATGCATATCTCAGCTTGAAACCCGACCGAAACCAAGATATCTCCGGTTCTGCATATCAAACGCACTGTGGAGTGGTGAAAACACCAGATAACGTGTTTCTCGCATTAAATAGCTCGAAAAGAGCGATCTAGATGATTCAGCATACTTCGGACAGAAGTCTCACCAGGATTATCGCAGGAAATGCATATCTTAGCTTGAAACCCCACGAAAACCAAGATATCTCCGGTTCTGCATATCCAACGAACTGTGGAGTAGTGAAAAACCCCAGAAAACGTGTTTCTCGCATTAAATATCTCGAAAAGAGCGTTCTCGATGATTCTGCATACTTCTCATAGATGAAACACCAATATTATCGCAGAAAATGCATATTTCAGCTGGAAACCACACGAAAACCAAGTTATCGGCGGCTCTACATATCAAACACACTGTGGAGTGGTCAAAACACCAGATAACGTGATTCTCGCATTAAATAGCTCACAATGTGCGATCTCGAAGATTCTGCATACTTCTGACAGAAGTCTCACCAGGATTATCGTAGAAAATGCATATCTCAGCTTGCAACCCGACCGAAACCAACATATCTCCGGTTCTGCATGTCAAACGTACTGTAGAGTGGTGAAAACACCAGAAAACGTGTTTCGGGCATTAAGTAGCTCGAAAAGAGCGTTCTCGAAGATTCTGCATACTTCTGACAGAAGTCTCACCAACATTATCGTAGAAAATGCATATCTCAGCTGGAAACACCACGAAAATCAAGATATCGCCGGTTCTGCATATCAAACCATCTGTGGAGTGGTGAAAACACCAGATAACGTGTTTTTCGCATTAAATAGCTCGAAAAGCGCGATCTCGATGATTCTGCATACTTCGGACAGAAGTCTCACCAAGATTATCGTAAAACATGCATATCTCAGCTTGATACCCCACGAAGACCAAGATATCGCCGGTTCTGCATATCAAACGCACTGTGGAGTGGTGAAAACACCAGATAACGTGTTTCTCGCATTAAATAGCTAGAAAAGTGTGATCTCGATGATTCTGCATACTTCTGACTGAAGTCTCACCAATATTATCGCAGAAAATGCATATCTCAGCTTGAAGCCCCACGAAAACCAAGATATCGCTGGTTCTGCATATCAAACGCACCGTGGAGTGATGAAAACACCAGATAAAGTGTTTCTCGCATTAGATAGCTCGAAAAGAGCGATCTAGATGATTCAGCATACTTCGGACAGAAGTCTCACCAAGATTATCGCAGGAAATGCATATCTCAGCTTGAAACCCCACGAAAACCAAGATATCTCCGGTTCTGCATATCCAACGATCTGTGGAGTGGTGAAAACCCCAGAAAACGTGTTTCTCGCATTAAATAGCTCGAAAAGAGCGCTCTCGATGTTTCTGCATACTTCGGACAGATGTTTCACCAAGCTTATCGTAGAAAATGCATATCTCAGCTTGAAACCCGACGAAAACCAAAATATCTCCGGTTCTGCATATCCAACGCACTGTGGTGTGGTGAAAACACCAGATAACGTGTTTCTCGCATTATGTAGCTCGAAACGAGCGATCTCGATGATTCTACATACTTCGGACAGAAGTCTCAAAAAGATTATCGCAGAAAATGCATATCTCAGCTTGAAACCCCACGAAAACCAAGATATCGCCGGTTCTGCATATCAAACGCACCGTGGAGTGGTGAAAACACCAGAAAACGTGTTTCTCGCATTAGCTAGCACGAAAAGAGCGTTCTCGATGATTCTGCATACTTGTCATAGATGAAACACCAAGATTATCGCAGAAAATGCATATTTCAGCTGGAAACCCCACGAAAACCATGTTATCGGCGGCTCTACATATCAAACGCACTGTGGAGTGGTGAAAACACCAGATAACGTGTTTCTCGCATTAGATAGCTCGAAAAGTGCGATCTCGAAGATTCTTCATACTTCTGACAGAAGTCTCACCAGGATTATCGTAGAAAATGCATATCTCAGCTTGCAACCCGACCGAAACCAAGATATCTCCGGTTCTGCATGTCAAACGTACTGTGGAGTGGTGAAAACACCAGAAAACGGGTTTCGGGCATTAAGTAGCTCGAAAAGAGCGTTCTCGAAGATTCTGCATACTTCTGGCAGAAGTCTCGCCAACATTATCGTAGAAAATGCATATCTCAGCTGGAAACACCACGAAAATCAAGATATCGCCGGTTCTGCATATAAAACGCCCTGTGGAGTGATAAAAACAACCAGATAACTTGTTTCTCGCATTAACTAGCTCGAAAAGAGCGTTCTTGATGATTCTGCATACTTCTCATAGATGAAACACCAAGATTATCGCAGAAAATGCATATCTCAGCTGGAAACCCCACGAAAACCAAGATATCGCCGGTTCTGCATATCAGACGCACGGTGGAGTGGTGAAAACACCAGAAAACGTGTTACTCGCATTAACTAAGTAGCAAAGAGCGTTCTGCATGATTCTGCATACTTCTCATAGATGAAACACAAAGATTATCGCAGAAAATGCATATCTCAGCTTGAAACCCGACCGAAACCACGATATCTCCGTTTCTGCATGTCAAACGTACTGTGGAGTGGTGAATACTCCAGAAAACGTGTTTCTCGCATTAAATAGCTCGAAAAGATCGATCTAGATGATTCTACATACTTCTGACAGAAGACCCACCAAGATTATCGCAGAAAATGCATATCTCAGCTGGAAACACTACGAAAATCAAGTTATCGGCGGCTCTACATATCAAACGCACTGTGGAGTGGTCAAAACACCACGTAACGCGTTTCTCGCATTAAATAGCTCGAAAAGAGCGATATGGATGATTCTGCATACTTCGGACAGAAGACCCACCAAGATTATCGCAGAAAATGCATATCTCAGCTGGAAACACTACGAAAATCAAGATATCGCCGGTTCTGCATATCAGACGCACTGTGGAGTGGTGAAAACAACCAGATAACGTGTTTCTCGCATTAACTAGCTCGAAAAGAGCGTTCTCGATGATTCTGCATACTTCTCATAGATGAAACACTAAGATTATCGCAGAAAATGCATATCTCAGCTGGAAACCCCACGAAAACCAAGATATCGCCGGTTCTGCATATCAGACGCACCGTGGAGTGGTGAAAACACCAGAAAACGTGTTACTCGCATTAACTAGCTCGCATAGAGCGTACTGGATGATTCTGCATACTTCTCATAGATGAAACACAAAGATTATCGCAGAAAGTGCATATCTCAGCTTGAAACCCGACCGAAACCAAGATATCTCCGTTTCTGCATGTCAGACGCACTGTGGAGTGGTGAAAACAGCAGGAAACGTGTTTCTCGCATTAACTAGCTCGAAAAGAGCGTTCTCGATGATTCTGCATACTTCTCATAGATGAAACACCAAGATTATCGCAGAAAATGCATATTTCAGCTGGAAACCCCACGAAAACCAAGTTATCGGCGGCTCTACATATCAAACGCACTGTGGAGTGGTCAAAACACCACGTAACGCGTTCCTCGCATTAAATAGCTCGAAAAGAGCGATATGGATGATTCTGCATACTTCGGACAGAAGACCCACCAAGATTATCGCAGAAAATGCATATCTCAGCTGGAAACACTACGAAAATCAAGATATCGCCGGTTCTGCATATCAGACGCACTGTGGAGTGGTGAAAACAACCAGATAACGTGTTTCTCGCATTAACTAGCTCGAAAAGAGCGTTCTCGATGATTCTGCATACTTCTCATAGATGAAACACTAAGATTATCGCAGAAAATGCATATCTCAGCTGGAAACCCCACGAAAACCAAGATATCGCCGGTTCTGCATATCAGACGCACCGTGGAGTGGTGAAAACACCAGAAAACGTGTTACTCGCATTAACTAGCTCGCATAGAGCGTACTGGATGATTCTGCATACTTCTCATAGATGAAACACAAAGATTATCGCAGAAAGTGCATATCTCAGCTTGAAACCCGACCGAAACCAAGATATCTCCGTTTCTGCATGTCAAACGTACTGTGGAGTGGTGAATACACCAGAAAACGTGTTTCTCGCATTAAATAGCTCGAAAAGAGCGATCTAGATGATTCTACATACTTCTGACAGAAGTCTCACCAATATTATCGCAGAAAATGCATATCGCAGCTTGAAACCTCACGAAAATCAAGATGTCGCCGGTTCTGCATATCAAACGCACTGTGGAGTGGTGAAAACACCAGATAACGTGTTTCTCGCATTAAATAGCTCGAAAAGAGCGATCTAGATGATTCAGCATACTTCGGACAGAAGTCTCACCAAGATTATCGCAGGAAATGCATATCTCAGCTTGAAACCCCACGAAAACCAAGATATCTCCGGTTCTGCATATCCAACGAACTGTGGAGTGGTGAAAACCCCAGAAAACGTGTTTCTCGCATTAAATAGCTCGAAAAGATATCTCTCGATGGTTCTGCATACTTCGGACAGATGTTTCATCAAGCTTATCGCAGAAAATGCATATCTCAGCGGGAAACACCACGAAAATCAGGATATCGCCGGTTCTGAATATCAAACGCACTGTGGAGTGGTGAAAACACCAGATAACGTGTTTCTCGCATTAAGTAGCTTTAAAAGAGCGTTCTCGAAGATTCTGCATACTTCTGACAGAGGTCTCCCCAATATTATCGTAGAAAATGCATATCTCAGCTGGAAACACCACGAAAATCAAGATATCGCCGGTTCTGCATATCAGACGCACTGTGGAGTGGTGAAAACACCAGGAAACGTGTTTCTCGCATTAACTAGCTCGAAAAGAGCGTTCTCGATGATTCCGCATACTTCTCATAGATGAAGCACCAAGATTATCGCAGAAAATGCATATTTCAGCTGGAAACCCCACGAAAACCAAGTTATCGGCGGCTCTACATATCAAACGTACTGTGAAGTGGTGAAATCACCAGAAAACGTGTTTCTCGCATTAAGTAGCTTTAAAAGAGCGTTCTCGAAGATTCTGCATACTTCTGACAGAGGTCTCCCCAATATTATCGTAGAAAATGCATATCTCAGCTTGAAACCCGACCGAAACGAAGATATCTCCGGTTCTGCATGTCTAACATACTGTGGAGTGGTCAAAACACCAGATGACGTGTTTCTCGCATTAAACAGCTCGAAAAGAGCGATATCGATGATTGTGCATACTTCGGACAGAAGTCTCACCAATATTATCGCAGAAAATGCATATCTCAGCTTGAAACCCGACGAAAATCAAGATATCTCCGGTTCTGCACATCAAACGTACTGTGAAGTGGTGAAATCACCAGAAAACGTGTTTCTCGCATTAAGTAGCTTTAAAAGAGCGTTCTCGAAGATTCTGCATACTTCTGACAGAGGTCTCCCCAATATTATCGTAGAAAATGCATATCTCAGCTTGAAACCCGACCGAAACGAAGATATCTCCGGTTCTGCATGTCTAACATACTGTGGAGTGATCAAAACACCAGTTGACGTGTTTCTCGCATTAAACAGCTCGAAAAGTGCGATATCGATGATTGTGCATACTTCGGACAGAAGTCTCACCAATATTATCGCAGAAAATGCATATCTCAGCTTGAAACCCGACGAAAATCAAGATATCGCCGGTTCTGCATATCAAACGCACTGTGGAATGTTGAGAACACCAGAAAACTGTTTTTTCGCATTAAATAGCTCGAAAAGAGCGATCTAGATGATTCTGCATACTTCTGACAGAAGACTCACCAAGATGATCGCAGAAAATGCATATCTCAGCTTGAAACCCGACCGAAACGAAGATATCTCCGGTTCTGCATGTCTAACGTACTGTGGAGTGGTGAATACACCAGAAAACGTGTTTCTCGCATTAAGTAGCTCGAAAAGAGCGATCTAGATGATTCTGCATACTTCTGGCAGAAGACTCACCAAGCTTATCGCAGAAAATGCATATCTCAGCTGGAAACACCACGAAAACTAAGATATCGCCGGTTCGGCATGTCTAACGTACTGTGGAGTGGTGAATACACCAGAAAACGTGTTTCTCGCATTAAGTAGCTCGAAAAGAGCGATCTAGATGATTCTGCATACTTCTGGCAGGAGACTCACCAAGATGATCGCAGAAAATGCATATCTGAGCTTGAAACCTCACGAAAACCAAGATATCTCCGGTTCTGCACATCAATCGTACTGTGGAGTGGTGAAATCACCAGAAAACGTGTTTCTCGCATTAAGTAGCTCGAAAAGAGCGTTGTCGAAGATTCTGCATACTTCTGACAGAGGTCTCACCAATATTATCGTAGAAAATGCATATCTCAGCTTGAAACCCGACCGAAACGAAGATATCTTTCGGTTCTGCATGTCTAACGTACTGTGGAGTGGTGAATACACCAGAAAACGTGTTTCTCGCATTAAGTAGCTCGAAAAGAGCGATCTAGATGAATCTGCATACTTCTTGCAGAAGTCTCACCAATATTATCGCAGAAAATGCATACCTCAGCTTGAAACCTCACGAAAACCAAGATATCTCCGGTTCTGCACATCAAACGTACTGTGGAGTGGTGAAAACACCAGAAAACGTGCTTCTCGCATTAACTAACTCGAAAAGAGCGTTCTCGATGGTTCTGCATACTTCTCATAGATGAAACACCAAGATTATCGCAGAAAATGCATATTTCAGCTGGAAACCCCACGAAAACAAATATATCGTCGGTCCTGCATATCAGACGCACTGTGGAATGTTGAAAACACCAGAAAACGTGTTTCTCGCATTAACTAACTCGAAAAGAGCGTTCTCGATGATTCTGCATACTTCTCATAGG
Source organism: Anthophora plumipes (assembly GCA_951804975.1). Lineage (NCBI taxonomy): Eukaryota > Metazoa > Arthropoda > Insecta > Hymenoptera > Apidae > Anthophora > Anthophora plumipes. The sequence goes on from CATORF010000226.1 coordinate 318,906, forward strand.
TGAAACACCAGGATTAACGCAGAAAATGCATATTTCAGCTGGAAACCCCACGAAAACCAAGTTATCGGCGGCTCTACATATCAAACGCACTGTAGAGTGGTCAAAACACCAAATGACGTGTTTCTCGCATTAACTAGCTCGAAAAGAGCGTTCTCGATGATCCTGCATACTTCTCATAGATGAAACACCAAAATTATCGCAGAAAATGCATATTTCAGCTGGAAACCCCACGAAAACCAAGTTATCGGCGGCTCTACATATCAAACGCACTGTAGAGTGGTCAAAACACCAGATGACGTGTTTCTCGCATTAACTATCTCGAAAAGAGCGTTCTCGATGATCCTGCATACTTCTCATAGATGAAACACCAAGATTATCGCAGAAAATGCATATTTCAGCTGGAAACCCCACGAAAACCAAGTTATCGGCGGCTCTACATATCAAACGCACTGTAGAGTGGTGAAAGCACCAGAAATCGTGTTTCTCGCATTAAATAGCTCGAATAGAGCGATCTCGATGATTCTGCATACTTCTGACAGAAGACTCACCAAGCTTATCGCAGAAAATGCATATCTCAGCTGGAAACACCACGAAAATCAAGATATCGCCGGTTCCGCATATCAGACGCACTGTGGAGTGGTGAAAACACCAGAAAACGTGTTTCTCGCATTAACTAGCTCGAAAAGAGCGTTCTCGATGATCCTGCATACTTCTCATAGATGAAACACCAAGATTATCGCAGAAAATGCATATTTCAGCTGGAAACCCCACGAATACCAAGTTATCGGCGGCTCTACATATCAAACGCACTGTAGAGTGGTCAAAACACCAGATGACGTGTTTCTCGCATTAACTAGCTCGAAAAGAGCGTTCTCGATGATCCTGCATACTTCTCATAGATGAAAGACCAAGATTATCGCAGAAAATGCATATCTCAGCTGGAAACACCACGAAAATCAAGATATCGTCGGTCCTGCACATCAGACGCACTGTGGAGTGGTGAAAACACCAGAAAACGTGTTTCTCGCATTAAATAGCTCGAAAACTGCGATCTCGATGATACTGCATACCTCGGACAGAAGTCTCACCAAGATTATCGGCGAAAATGCATATCTGAGCTTGAAACCCCACGAAAACCAAGATATCGCCGGTTCTGCATATCAAACGCACTGTGGAGTGGTGAAAACAACCAGATAACGTGTTTCTCGCATTAACTAACTCGAAAAGAGCGATCTAGATGATTCTGCATACTTCTGGCAGAATACTCACCAAGCTTATCGCAGAAAATGCATATCTCAGCTGGAAACACCACGAAAATCAAGATATCGCCGGTTCCGCATATCAGACGCACTGTGGAGTGGTGAAAACACCAGAAAACGTGTTTCTCGCATTAACTAGCTCGAAAAGAGCGTTCTCGAAGATTCTGCTTACTTCTGACAGAAGTCTCACCAACATTATCGTAGAAAATGCATATCTCAGCTGGAAACACCACGAAAATCAAGATATCGCCGGTTCTGCATATCAAACCAACTATGGAGTGGTGAAAACACCAGATAACGTGTTTCTCGCATTAAATAGCTCGAAAAGCGCGATCTCGATGATTCTGCATACTTCGGACAGAAGTCTCACCAAGATTATCGTAAAACATGCATATCTCAGCTTGATACCCCACGAAAACCAAGATATCGCCGGTTCTGCATATCAAACTCACTGTGGAGTGGTGAAAACACCGGATAACTTGTTTCTCGCATTAACTAGCTCGAAAAGAGCGTTCTGGATGATTCTGCATACTTCTCATAGATGAAACACAAAGATTATCGCAGAAAATACATATTTCAGCTGGAAACCCCACGAAAACCAAGATATCGCCGGTTCTGCATATCAAACGCCCTGTGGAGTGGTGGAAACATCAGATAACGTGTTTCTCGCATTAAATAGCTCGAAAAGTGCGATCTCGATGATACTGCATACCTCGGACAGAAGTCTCACCAAGATTATCGCAGAAAATGCATATCTCTGCTAGAAACCCCACGAAAACCAAGATATCTCCTGTTCTGCATATCCAACGAACTGTGGAGTGGTGAAAACCCCAGAAAACGTGTTTCTCGCATTAAATAGATCGAAAAGTACGATCTCGATGACTCTGCATACTTCGGACAGAAGTCTCACCAAGATTATCGCAGAAAATGCATATCTGAGCTTGAAACCCCACGAAAACCAAGATATCGCCGGTTCTGCATATAAAACGCCCTGTGGAGTGATAAAAACACCAGATAACTTGTTTCTCGCATAAACTTGCTCCAAAAGAGCGTTCTTGATGATTCTGCATACTTCTCATAGATGAAACACCAAGATTCTCGCAGAAAATGCATATCTCAGCTGGAAACCCCACGAAAACCAAGATATCGCCGGTTCTGCATATCAGACGCACCGTGGAGTGGTGAAAACACCAGAAAACGTGTTACTCGCATTAACTAGCTCGCAAAGAGCCTTCTGGATGATTCTGCATACTTCTGACAGAAGACTCACCAAGATGATCGCAGAAAATGCATATCTCAGCTTGAAACCCGACCGAAACGAAGATATCTCCGGTTCTGCATGTCAAACGTACTGTGGAGTGGTGAATACACCAGAAAACGTGTTACTCGCATTAAGTAGCTCGAATAGAGCAATCTCGATGTTTCTGCATACTTCTGGCAGAAGACTCACCAAGCTTATCGCAGAAAATGCATATCTCAGCTGGAAACACCACGAAAACGAAGTTATCGGCGGCTCTACATATCAAACGCACTGTGGAGTGGTGAAAACACCAGAAAACGTGTTTCTCGCATTAAATAGCTCGAAAAGAGCGATCTAGATGATTCTGCATACTTCTGACTGAAGTCTCACTAAGATTATCGCAGAAAATGCATACCTCAGCTTGAAACCTCACGAAAACCAAGATATCGCCGGTTCTGCACATCAAACGTACTGTGGAGTGGTGAAAACACCAGAAAACGTGTTTATCGCATTAACTAACTCGAAAAGAGCGTTCTCTAATGATTCTGCATACTTCTCATAGATGAAACACCAAGATTATCGCAGAAAATGCATATTTCAGCTGGAAACCCCACGAAAACCAAGTTATCGGCGGCTCTACATATCAAACGCACTGTGGAGTGGTGAAAACACCAGAAAACGTGTTTCTCGCATTAAATAGCTCGAATAGAGCGATCTCGATGATCCTGCATACTTCTGACAGAAGACTCACCAAGATGATCGCAGAAAATGCATATCTCAGCTGGAAACCCCACGAAAACAAAGATATCGTCGGTTCTGCATATCAGACGCACTGTGGAATGTTGAAAACACCAGAAAACGTGTTTCTCCCATTAACTAACTCCAAAAGAGCGTTCTCGATGATTCTGCATACTTCTCATAGATGAAGCACCAAGATTATCGCAGAAAATGCATATTTCAGCTGGAAACCCCACGAAAACCATGTTATCGGCGGCTCTACATATCAAACGCACTGTGGAGTGGTCAAAACACCAGAAAACTTGTTGTTTCGCATTAGCTAGCTCGAAAGGAGCGTTCTCGATGATTCTGCATACTTCTCATAGATGAAACACCAAGATTATCGCAGAAAATGAATATTTCAGCTGGAAACCCCACGAAAACCAAGTTATCGGCGGCTCTACATATCAAACGCACTGTGGAGTGGTCAAAACACCAGATGACGTGTATCTCGCAATAAATAGCTCGAAAAGAGCGATATCGATGATTGTGCATACTTCGGACAGAAGTCTCACCAATATTGTCGCAGAAAATGCATATCTCAGCTTGAAACCTCACGAAAATCTAGATGTCGCCGGTTCTGCATATCAAACGCACTGTGGAATGTTGAAAACACCAGAAAACTGGTTTTTTCGCATTAAATAGCTCGAAAAGAGCGATCTAGATGATTCTGCATACTTCTGACTGAAGTCTCACCAATATTATCACCAGAAAATGCATATCTCAGCTAGAAACCTCACGAAAATCAAGATGTCGCCGGTTCTGCATGTCTAACGTACTGTGGAGTGGTGAATACACCAGATAACGTGTTTCTCGCATTAACTAACTCGAAAAGAGCGTTCTCGATGATTCTGCATACTTCTCATAGATGAAGCACCAAGATTATCGCAGAAAATGCATATTTCAGCTGGAAACCCCACGAAATCCATGTTATCGGCGGCTCTACATATCAAACGCACTGTGGAGTGGTCAAAACACCAGAAAACTTGTTGTTTCGCATTAACTAGCTCGAAAGGAGCGTTCTCGATGATTCTGCATACTTCTCATAGATGAAACACCAAGATTATCGCAGAAAATGCATATTTCAGCTGGAAACCCCACGAAAACCAAGTTATCGGCGGCTCTACATATCAAACGCACTGTGGAGTGGTGAAAACACCAGAAAACGTGTTTCTCGCATTAAATAGCTCGAAAAGCGCGATCTCGATGATTCTGCATACTTCGGACAGAAGTCTCACCAAGATTATCGTAAAACATGCATATCTCAGCTTGATACCCCACGAAAACCAAGATATCGCCGGTTCTGCATATCAAACGCCCTGTGGAGTGGTGGAAACATCAGATAACGTGTTTCTCGCATTAAATAGCTCGAAAAGTGCGATCTCGATGATACTGCATACCTCGGACAGAAGTCTCACCAAGATTATCGCAGAAAATGCATATCTCTGCTAGAAACCCCACGAAAACCAAGATATCTCCTGTTCTGCATATCCAACGAACTGTGGAGTGGTGAAAACCCCAGAAAACGTGTTTCTCGCATTAAATAGATCGAAAAGTACGATCTCGATGACTCTGCATACTTCGGACAGAAGTCTCACCAAGATTATCGCAGAAAATGCATATCTGAGCTTGAAACCCCACGAAAACCAAGATATCGCCGGTTCTGCATATAAAACGCCCTGTGGAGTGATAAAAACACCAGATAACTTGTTTCTCGCATAAACTTGCTCCAAAAGAGCGTTCTTGATGATTCTGCATACTTCTCATAGATGAAACACCAAGATTCTCGCAGAAAATGCATATCTCAGCTGGAAACCCCACGAAAACCAAGATATCGCCGGTTCTGCATATCAGACGCACCGTGGAGTGGTGAAAACACCAGAAAACGTGTTACTCGCATTAACTAGCTCGCAAAGAGCCTTCTGGATGATTCTGCATACTTCTGACAGAAGACTCACCAAGATGATCGCAGAAAATGCATATCTCAGCTTGAAACCCGACCGAAACGAAGATATCTCCGGTTCTGCATGTCAAACGTACTGTGGAGTGGTGAATACACCAGAAAACGTGTTACTCGCATTAAGTAGCTCGAATAGAGCAATCTCGATGTTTCTGCATACTTCTGGCAGAAGACTCACCAAGCTTATCGCAGAAAATGCATATCTCAGCTGGAAACACCACGAAAACGAAGTTATCGGCGGCTCTACATATCAAACGCACTGTGGAGTGGTGAAAACACCAGAAAACGTGTTTCTCGCATTAAATAGCTCGAAAAGAGCGATCTAGATGATTCTGCATACTTCTGACTGAAGTCTCACTAAGATTATCGCAGAAAATGCATACCTCAGCTTGAAACCTCACGAAAACCAAGATATCGCCGGTTCTGCACATCAAACGTACTGTGGAGTGGTGAAAACACCAGAAAACGTGTTTATCGCATTAACTAACTCGAAAAGAGCGTTCTCTAATGATTCTGCATACTTCTCATAGATGAAACACCAAGATTATCGCAGAAAATGCATATTTCAGCTGGAAACCCCACGAAAACCAAGTTATCGGCGGCTCTACATATCAAACGCACTGTGGAGTGGTGAAAACACCAGAAAACGTGTTTCTCGCATTAAATAGCTCGAATAGAGCGATCTCGATGATCCTGCATACTTCTGACAGAAGACTCACCAAGATGATCGCAGAAAATGCATATCTCAGCTGGAAACCCCACGAAAACAAAGATATCGTCGGTTCTGCATATCAGACGCACTGTGGAATGTTGAAAACACCAGAAAACGTGTTTCTCCCATTAACTAACTCCAAAAGAGCGTTCTCGATGATTCTGCATACTTCTCATAGATGAAGCACCAAGATTATCGCAGAAAATGCATATTTCAGCTGGAAACCCCACGAAAACCATGTTATCGGCGGCTCTACATATCAAACGCACTGTGGAGTGGTCAAAACACCAGAAAACTTGTTGTTTCGCATTAGCTAGCTCGAAAGGAGCGTTCTCGATGATTCTGCATACTTCTCATAGATGAAACACCAAGATTATCGCAGAAAATGAATATTTCAGCTGGAAACCCCACGAAAACCAAGTTATCGGCGGCTCTACATATCAAACGCACTGTGGAGTGGTCAAAACACCAGATGACGTGTATCTCGCAATAAATAGCTCGAAAAGAGCGATATCGATGATTGTGCATACTTCGGACAGAAGTCTCACCAATATTGTCGCAGAAAATGCATATCTCAGCTTGAAACCTCACGAAAATCTAGATGTCGCCGGTTCTGCATATCAAACGCACTGTGGAATGTTGAAAACACCAGAAAACTGGTTTTTTCGCATTAAATAGCTCGAAAAGAGCGATCTAGATGATTCTGCATACTTCTGACTGAAGTCTCACCAAGATTATCGCAGAAAATGCATATCTCAGCTGGAAACACCACGAAAACCAAGATATCGCCGGTTCTGCACATCAAACGTACTGTGGAGTACTGAAAACACCAGAAAACGTGTTTATCGCATTAACTAACTCGAAAAGAGCGTTCTCGAATGATTCTGCATACTTCTCATAGATGAAACACCAAGATTATCGCAGAAAATGCATATTTCAGCTGGAAACCCCACGAAAACCAAGATATCGTCGGTTCTGCATATCAAACGCCCTGTGGAGTGGTGGAAACATCAGATAACGTGTTTCTCGCATTAAATAGCTCGAAAAGTGCGATCTCGGTGATACTGCATACCTCGGACAGAAGTCTCACCAAGATTATCGCAGAAAATGCATATCTCTGCTAGAAACCCCACGAAAACCAAGATATCTCCTGTTCTGCATATCCAACGAACTGTGGAGTGGAGAAAACCCCAGAAAACGTGTTTCTCGCATTAAATAGATCGAAAAGTACGATCTCGATGACTCTGCATACTTCGGACAGAAGTCTCACCAAGATTATCGCAGAAAATGCGTATCTGAGCTTGAAACCCCACGAAAACCAAGATATCGCCGGTTCTGCATATAAAACGCCCTGTGGAGTGATAAAAACACCAGATAACTTGTTTCTCGCATAAACTTGCTCCAAAAGAACGTTCTTGATGATTCTGCATACTTCTCATAGATGAAACACCAAGATTCTCGCAGAAAATGCATATCTCAGCTGGAAACCCCACGAAAACCAAGATATCGCCGGTTCTGCATATCAGACGCACCGTGGAGTGGTGAAAACACCAGAAAACGTGTTACTCGCATTAACTAGCTCGCAAAGAGCCTTCTGGATGATTCTGCATACTTCTGACAGAAGACTCACCAAGATGATCGCAGAAAATGCATATCTCAGCTTGAAACCCGACCGAAACGAAGACATCTCCGGTTCTGCATGTCTAACGTACTGTGGAGTGGTGAATACACCAGAAAACGTGTTTCTCGCATTAAATAGCTCGAATAGAGCGATCTCGATGATTCTGCATACCTCTGACAGACGACTCACCAAGATGATCGCAGAAAATGCATATCTCAGCTTGAAACCCGACCGAAACGAAGATATCTCCGGTTCTGCATGTCAAACGTACTGTGGAGTGGTGAATACACCAGAAAACGTGTTTCTCGCATTAAGTAGCTCGAATAGAGCAATCTCGATGTTTCTGCATACTTCTGGCAGAAGACTCACCAAGCTTATCGCAGAAAATGCATATCTCAGCTGGAAACACCACGAAAACGAAGTTATCGGCGGCTCTACATATCAAACGCACTGTGGAGTGGTGAAAACACCAGAAAACGTGTTTCTCGCATTAAATAGCTCGAAAAGAGCGATCTAGATGATTCTGCATACTTCTGACTGAAGTCTCACTAAGATTATCGCAGAAAATGCATACCTCAGCTTGAAACCTCACGAAAACCAAGATATCGCCGGTTCTGCACATCAAACGTACTGTGGAGTGGTGAAAACACCAGAAAACGTGTTTATCGCATTAACTAACTCGAAAAGAGCGTTCTCGAATGATTCTGCATACTTCTCATAGATGAAACACCAAGATTATCGCAGAAAATGCATATTTCAGCTGGAAACCCCACGAAAACCAAGTTATCGGCGGCTCTACATATCAAACGCACTGTGGAGTGGTGAAAACACCAGAAAACGTGTTTCTCGCATTAAATAGCTCGAATAGAGCGATCTCGATGATCCTGCATACTTCTGACAGAAGACTCACCAAGATGATCGCAGAAAATGCATATCTCAGCTGGAAACCCCACGAAAACAAAGATATCGTCGGTTCTGCATATCAGACGCACTGTGGAATGTTGAAAACACCAGAAAACGTGTTTCTCGCATTAACTAACTCCAAAAGAGCGTTCTCGATGATTCTGCATACTTCTCATAGATGAAGCACCAAGATTATCGCAGAAAATGCATATTTCAGCTGGAAACCCCACGAAAACCATGTTATCGGCGGCTCTACATATCAAACGCACTGTGGAGTGGTCAAAACACCAGAAAACTTGTTGTTTCGCATTAACTAGCTCGAATGGAGCGTTCTCGATGATTCTGCATACTTCTCATAGATGAAACACCAAGATTATCGCAGAAAATGAATATTTCAGCTGGAAACCCCACGAAAACCAAGTTATCGGCGGCTCTACATATCAAACGCACTGTGGAGTGGTCAAAACACCAGATGACGTGTATCTCGCAATAAATAGCTCGAAAAGAGCGAAATCGATGATTGGGCATACTTCGGACAGAAGTCTCACCAATATTATCGCAGAAAATGCATATCTCAGCTTGAAACCTCACGAAAATCTAGATGTCGCCGGTTCTGCATATCAAACGCACTGTGGAATGTTGAAAACACCAGAAAACTGGTTTTTTCGCATTAAATAGCTCGAAAAGAGCGATCTAGATGATTCTGCATACTTCTGACTGAAGTCTCACCAAGATTATCGCAGAAAATGCATATCTCAGCTGGAAACACCACGAAAACCAAGATATCGCCGGTTCTGCACATCAAACGTACTGTGGAGTACTGAAAACACCAGAAAACGTGTTTATCGCATTAACTAACTCGAAAAGAGCGTTCTCGAATGATTCAGCATACTTCTCATAGATGAAACACCAAGATTATCGCAGAAAATGCATATTTCAGCTGGAAACCCCACGAAAACCAAGATATCGCCGGTTCTGCATATCAAACGCCCTGTGGAGTGGTGGAAACATCAGATAACGTGTTTCTCGCATTAAATAGCTCGAAAAGTGCGATCTCGATGATACTGCATACCTCGGACAGAAGTCTCACCAAGATTATCGCAGAAAATGCATATCTCTGCTAGAAACCCCACGAAAACCAAGATATCTCCTGTTCTGCATATCCAACGAACTGTGGAGTGGTGAAAACCCCAGAAAACGTGTTTCTCGCATTAAATAGATCGAAAAGTACGATCTCGATGACTCTGCATACTTCGGACAGAAGTCTCACCAAGATTATCGCAGAAAATGCGTATCTGAGCTTGAAACCCCACGAAAACCAAGATATCGCCGGTTCTGCATATAAAACGCCCTGTGGAGTGATAAAAACACCAGATAACTTGTTTCTCGCATAAACTTGCTCCAAAAGAGCGTTCTTGATGATTCTGCATACTTCTCATAGATGAAACACCAAGATTCTCGCAGAAAATGCATATCTCAGCTGGAAACCCCACGAAAACCAAGATATCGCCGGTTCTGCATATCAGACGCACCGTGGAGTGGTGAAAACACCAGAAAACGTGTTACTCGCATTAACTAGCTCGCAAAGAGCCTTCTGGATGATTCTGCATACTTCTGACAGAAGACTCACCAAGATGATCGCAGAAAATGCATATCTCAGCTTGAAACCCGACCGAAACGAAGACATCTCCGGTTCTGCATGTCTAACGTACTGTGGAGTGGTGAATACACCAGAAAACGTGTTTCTCGCATTAAATAGCTCGAATAGAGCGATCTCGATGATTCTGCATACTTCTGACAGACGACTCACCAAGATGATCGCAGAAAATGCATATCTCAGCTTGAAACCCGACCGAAACGAAGATATCTCCGGTTCTGCATGTCAAACGTACTGTGGAGTGGTGAATACACCAGAAAACGTGTTTCTCGCATTAAGTAGCTCGAATAGAGCAATCTCGATGTTTCTGCATACTTCTGGCAGAAGACTCACCAAGCTTATCGCAGAAAATGCATATCTCAGCTGGAAACACCACGAAAACGAAGTTATCGGCGGCTCTACATATCAAACGCACTGTGGAGTGGTGAAAACACCAGAAAACGTGTTTCTCGCATTAAATAGCTCGAAAAGAGCGATCTAGATGATTCTGCATACTTCTGACTGAAGTCTCACTAAGATTATCGCAGAAAATGCATACCTCAGCTTGAAACCTCACGAAAACCAAGATATCGCCGGTTCTGCACATCAAACGTACTGTGGAGTGGTGAAAACACCAGAAAACGTGTTTATCGCATTAACTAACTCGAAAAGAGCGTTCTCGAATGATTCTGCATACTTCTCATAGATGAAACACCAAGATTATCGCAGAAAATGCATATTTCAGCTGGAAACCCCACGAAAACCAAGTTATCGGCGGCTCTACATATCAAACGCACTGTGGAGTGGTGAAAACACCAGAAAACGTGTTTCTCGCATTAAATAGCTCGAATAGAGCGATCTCGATGATCCTGCATACTTCTGACAGAAGACTCACCAAGATGATCGCAGAAAATGCATATCTCAGCTGGAAACCCCACGAAAACAAAGATATCGTCGGTTCTGCATATCAGACGCACTGTGGAATGTTGAAAACACCAGAAAACGTGTTTCTCGCATTAACTAACTCCAAAAGAGCGTTCTCGATGATTCTGCATACTTCTCATAGATGAAGCACCAAGATTATCGCAGAAAATGCATATTTCAGCTGGAAACCCCACGAAAACCATGTTATCGGCGGCTCTACATATCAAACGCACTGTGGAGTGGTCAAAACACCAGAAAACTTGTTGTTTCGCATTAACTAGCTCGAAAGGAGCGTTCTCGATGATTCTGCATACTTCTCATAGATGAAACACCAAGATTATCGCAGAAAATGAATATTTCAGCTGGAAACCCCACGAAAACCAAGTTATCGGCGGCTCTACATATCAAACGCACTGTGGAGTGGTCAAAACACCAGATGACGTGTATCTCGCAATAAATAGCTCGAAAAGAGCGATATCGATGATTGGGCATACTTCGGACAGAAGTCTCACCAATATTATCGCAGAAAATGCATATCTCAGCTTGAAACCTCACGAAAATCTAGATGTCGCCGGTTCTGCATATCAAACGCACTGTGGAATGTTGAAAACACCAGAAAACTGGTTTTTTCGCATTAAATAGCTCGAAAAGAGCGATCTAGATGATTCTGCATACTTCTGACTGAAGTCTCACCAAGATTATCGCAGAAAATGCATATCTCAGCTGGAAACACCACGAAAACCAAGATATCGCCGGTTCTGCACATCAAACGTACTGTGGAGTACTGAAAACACCAGAAAACGTGTTTATCGCATTAACTAACTCGAAAAGAGCGTTCTCGAATGATTCTGCATACTTCTCATAGATGAAACACCAAGATTATCGCAGAAAATGCATATTTCAGCTGGAAACCCCACGAAAACCAAGTTATCGGCGGCTCTACATATCAAACGCACTGTGGAGTGGTGAAAACACCAGAAAACGTGTTTCTCGCATTAAATAGCTCGAATAGAGCGATCTCGATGATCCTGCATACTTCTGACAGAAGACTCACCAAGATGATCGCAGAAAATGCATATCTCAGCTGGAAACCCCACGAAAACAAAGATATCGTCGGTTCTGCATATCAGACGCACTGTGGAATGTTGAAAACACCAGAAAACGTGTTTCTCGCATTAACTAACTCCAAAAGAGCGTTCTCGATGATTCTGCATACTTCTCATAGATGAAGCACCAAGATTTTCGCAGAAAATGCATATTTCAGCTGGAAACCCCACGAAAACCATGTTATCGGCGGCTCTACATATCAAACGCACTGCGGAGTGGTCAAAACACCAGAAAACTTGTTGTTTCGCATTAACTAGCTCGAAAGGAGCGTTCTCGATGATTCTGCATACTTCTCATAGATGAAACACCAAGATTATCGCAGAAAATGAATATTTCAGCTGGAAACCCCACGAAAACCAAGTTATCGGCGGCTCTACATATCAAACGCACTGTGGAGTGGTCAAAACACCAGATGACGTGTTTCTCGCAATAAATAGCTCGAAAAGAGCGATATCGATAATTGTGCATACTTCGGACAGAAGTCTCACCAATATTGTCGCAGAAAATGCATATCTCAGCTTGAGACCTCACGAAAATCTAGATGTCGCCGGTTCTGCATATCAAACGCACTGTGGAATGTTGAAAACACCAGAAAACTGGTTTTTTCGCATTAAATAGCTCGAAAAGAGCGATCTAGATGATTCTGCATACTTCTGACTGAAGTCTCACCAATATTATCACCAGAAAATGCATATCTCAGCTAGAAACCTCACGAAAATCAAGATGTCGCCGGTTCTGCATGTCTAACGTACTGTGGAGTGGTGAATACACCAGATAACGTGTTTCTCGCATTAACTAACTCGAAAAGAGCGTTCTCGATGATTCTGCATACTTCTCATAGATGAAGCACCAAGATTATCGCAGAAAATGCATATTTCAGCTGGAAACCCCACGAAATCCATGTTATCGGCGGCTCTACATATCAAACGCACTGTGGAGTGGTCAAAACACCAGAAAACTTGTTGTTTCGCTTTAACTAGCTCGAAAGGAGCGTTCTCGATGATTCTGCATACTTCTCATAGATGAAACACCAAGATTATCGCAGAAATTGAATATTTCAGCTGGAAACCCCACGAAAACCAAGTTATCGGCGGCTCTACATATCAAACGCACTGTGGAGTGGTCAAAACACCAGATAACGTGTATCTCGCAATAAATAGCTCGAAAAGAGCGATATCGATGATTGGGCATACTTCGGACAGAAGTCTCACCAATATTATCGCAGAAAATGCATATCTCAGCTTGAAACCTCACGAAAATCTAGATGTCGCCGGTTCTGCATATCAAACGCACTGTGGAATGTTGAAAACACCAGAAAACTGGTTTTTTCGCATTAAATAGCTCGAAAAGAGCGATCTAGATGATTCTGCATACTTCTGACTGAAGTCTCACCAAGATTATCGCAGAAAATGCATATCTCAGCTGGAACCACCACGAAAACCAAGATATCGCCGGTTCTGCATATCAAACGCACTGTGGAGTGGTCAAAACACCAGAAAACGTGTTACTCGCATTAACTAGCTCGAAAAGAGCGTTCTGGATGATTCTGCATACTTCCCATAGATGAAACACAAAGATTATCGCAGAAAATGCATATTTCAGCTGGAAACCCCACGAAAACCAAGATATCGCCGGTTCTGCATATCAAACGCCCTGTGGAGTGGTGGAAACATCAGATAACGTGTTTCTCGCATTAAATAGCTCGAAAAGTGCGATCTCGATGATACTGCATACCTCGGACAGAAGTCTCACCAAGATTATCGCAGAAAATGCATATCTCAGCTGGAAACACCACGAAAACGAAGTTATCGGCGGCTCTACATATCAAACGCACTGTGGAGTGGTGAAAACACCAGAAAACGTGTTTCTCGCATTAACTAGCTCGAAAAGAGCGTTCTGGATGATTCTGCATACTTCCCATAGATGAAACACAAAGATTATCGCAGAAAATGCATATTTCAGCTGGAAACCCCACGAAAACCAAGTTATCGGCGGCTCTACATATCAAACGCACTGTGGAGTGGTCAAAACACCAGGAAAACTGGTGTTTTCGCATTTAATAGCTCGAATCGAGCGACCTAGATGATTCTGCATACTTCTGACTAAAGTATCACCAAGATTATCGCACAAAATGCATATCTCAGCTGGAAACCCCACGAAAACCAAGATATCGCCGGTTCTACATATCAAACGCCCTGTGGAGTGATGAAAACACCAGATAACGTGTTTCTCGCATTAAATAGCTCGAATAGAGCGATCTCGATGATTCTGCATCCTACTTACAGAAGACTCACCAAGATTATCGCAGAAAACGCATATCTCAGCTTGAAACCTCACCAAAATCAAGATGTCGCCGGTTCTGCATATCAAACGCACTGTGGAGTAGTGAAAACACCAGAAAACTTGTTTTTTCGAATTAAATAGCTCGAAAAGAGCGATCTAGATGATTCTTCATACTTTTGACTGAAGTCTCACCAAGATTATCGCAGAAAATACATGTCTCAGCTGGAAACACCGCGAAAATCAAGATATATCCGGTTCTGCACATCAAACGTACTGGGGAGTGGCGAAAACACCAGAAAACGTGAGTCTCGCATTAAGTATCTCGAAAAGAGCGTTCTGGATGATTCTGCATACTTCTCTTGGATGAAACACCAAGATATTCGCAGAAAATGCATATTTCAGCTGGAAAACCCACGAAAACCAAGATATCGGCGGCTCTACATATCAAACGCACTGTGGAGTGGTGAAAACAACCAGATAACGTGTTTTTCGCATTAAATAGCTCGAAACGAGCGATCTAGATGATTCTGCATACTTCTGACTGAAGTCACACCAATATTATCGCAGAAAATGCATATCTCAGCTTGAAACCTCACGAAAATCAAGATCTCGCCGGTTCTGCATATCAAACGCACTGTGGAGTGGTGAAAACAACCAGAACACTTGTTTTTTCGCATTAAATAGCTCGAGAAGAGCAATCTAGATGATTCGTCATGCTTCTGACTGAAGTCTCACCAAGATTATCGCAGAAAATACATGTCTCAGCTGGAAACACCGCGAAAAACAAGATATCGCCGGTTCTGCATATCAAACGCACTGTGGAATGTTGAAAACTGCAGAACACCTGTTTCTCGCATTAAGTATCCCGAAAAGAGCGTTCTCGATGATTCTGCATACTTCTCATAGATGAAACACCAAGATATTCGCAGAAAATGCATATCTCAGCTTGAAACCTCACGAAAACCAAGATATATCCGGTTCTGCACATCAAACGTACTGGGGAGTGGCGAAAACACCAGAAAACGTGTTTCCCGCATTAAGTAGCTCGAAAAGAGCGATCTCGATGATTCTGCATACTTCGGACAGAAGTCTCACCAAGATAATAGTAGAAAATGCGTATCTCAGCTTGAACCCCGACGAAATCCAAGATGTCGCTGGTTCTGCATATCAAACGCACTGTGGAGTTGTGAAAACACCAGAAAACGTGTTTCTCGCATTAAATAGCTCGATAAGAGCGATCCCGATGATTCTGCATACTTCTGACAGAAGACTAAATAAGATTATCGCAGAAAAAGCATATCTCAGCTTGAAACCTCACGAAAATCAAGATATCGCCGGTTCTGCATATCAAACGCACTGTGGAATGTTGAAAACTGCAGAAAACCTGTTTCTCGCTTTAAGTATCTCGAAAAGAGCGTTCTCGATGATTCTGCATACTTCTCATAGATGAAACACCAAGATATTCGCAGAAAATGCATATCTCAGCTTGAAACCCCACGAAAACCAAGTTATCGGCGGCTCTGCATATCTAACGCACTGTGGAGTGGTGAAAACACCAGATAACGTGTTTCTCGCATTAAATAGCTCGAAAAGAGTGATCTCGATGATTCTGCATACTTCTGACAGAAGTCGCACCAAGATTATCGCAGAAAATGCGTATCTCAGCTTGAACCCCGACGAAATCCAAGGTGTCGCCGGTTCTGCATATCAAACGCACTGTGTAGTTGTGAAAACACCAGATAACGTGTTTCTCGCATTACATAGCTCGATAAGAGCGATCCCGATGATTCTGCATACTTCTGACAGAAGACTAAATAAGATTATCGCAGAAAAAGCATATCTCAGCTTGAAACCTCACGAAAATCAAGATGTCGCCGGTTCTGCATATCAAACGCACTGTGGAGTGGTGAGAACAACCAGATAACGTGTTTTTCGCATTAAATAGCTCGAAACGAGCGATCTAGATGATTCTGCAAACTTCTGACGGAAGTCACACCAATATTATCGCAGAAAATACATGTCTCAGCTGGAAACACCGCGAAAAACAAGATATCGCCGGTTCTGCATATCAAACGCACTGTGGAATGTTGAAAACTGCAGAAAACCTATTTCTCGCATTAATTATCTCGAAGAGAGCTTTTTCGATGATTCTGCATACTTCTCATAGATGAAACACCAAGATATTCGCAGAAAATGCATATCTCAGCTTGAAACCTCACGAAAACCAAGATATATCCGGTTCTGCACATCAAACGTACTGGGGAGTGGCGAAAACACCAGAAAACGTGTTTCCCGCATTAAGTAGCTCGAAAAGAGCGATCTCGATGATTCTGCATACTTCGGACAGAAGTCTCACCAAGATTATAGTAGAAAATGTGTATCTCAGCTTGAACCCTGACGAAATCCAAGATGTCGCTGGTTCTGCATATCAAACGCACTGTGGAGTTGTGAAAACACCAGAAAACGTGTTTCTCGCATTAAATAGCTCGATAAGAGCGATCCCGATGATTCTGCATACTTCTGACAGAAGACTAAATAAGATTATCGCAGAAAAAGCATATCTCAGCTTGAAACCTCACGAAAATCAAGATATCGCCGGTTCTGCATATCAAACGCACTGTGGAATGTTGAAAACTGCAGAAAACCTGTTTCTCGCATTAAGTATCTCGAAAAGAGCGTTCTCGATGATTCTGCATACTTCTCATAGATGAAACACCAAGATATCCGCAGAAAATGCATATCTCAGCTTGAAACCCCACGAAACCAAGTTATCGGCGGCTCTGCATATCTAACGCACTGTGGAGTGGTGAAAACACCAGATAACGTGTTTCTCGCATTAAATAGCTCGAAAAGAGTGATCTCGATGATTCTGCATACTTCTGACAGAAGTCGCACCAAGATTATCGCAGAAAATGCGTATCTCAGCTTGAACCCCGACGAAATCCAAGGTGTCGCCGGTTCTGCATATCAAACGCACTGTGGAGTTGTGAAAACACCAGATAACGTGTTTCTCGCATTAAATAGCTCGATAAGAGCGATCCCGATGATTCTGCATACCTCGGACAGAAGTCTCGCCAAGATTGCCGCAGAAAATGCATATCTCAGCTTGAAACCCCACGAAAACCAAGTTATCGGCGGCTCTGCATATCTAACGCACTGTGGAGTGGTGAAAACACCAGAAAACTTGTTTTTTTCGCATTAAATAGCTCGAAATGTGCGTTCTCGAAGATTCTGCATACTTCTGACAGATTCTCACCAAGATAATCGCAGAAAATGCATATCTCAGCTTGAAACCTCACGAAAACCAAGATATATCCGGTTCTGCACATCAAACGTACTGGGGAGTGGCGAAAACACCAGAAAACGTGTTTCTCGCATTAAGTAGCTCGAAAAGAGCGATCTCGATGATTCTGCATACTTCGGACAGAAGTCTCACCAAGATTATAGTAGAAAATGCGTATCTCAGCTTGAACCCCGACGAAATCCAAGATGTCGCTGGTTCTGCATATCAAACGCACTGTGGAGTTGTGAAAACACCAGAAAACGTGTTTCACGCATTAAATAGCTCGAAAAGAGCGATCCCGATGATTCTGCATACTACTGACAGAAGACTAAACAAGATTATCGCAGAAAAAGCATATCTCAGCTTGAAACCTCACGAAAATCAAGATATAGCCGGTTCTGCATATCAAACGCACTGCGGAATGTTGAAAACTGCAGAAAACCTGTTTCTCGCATTAAGTATCTCGAAAAGAGCGTTCTCGATCATTCTGCATACTTCTCATAGATGAAACACCAAGATATTCGCAGAAAATGCATATCTCAGCTTGAAACCTCACGAAAAACAAGATATATCCGGTTCTGCACATCAAACGTACTGGGGAGTGGCGAAAACACCAGAAAACGTGTTTCTCGCATTAAGTAGCTCGAAAAGAGCGATCTCGACGATTCTGCATACTTCGGACAGAAGTCTCGCCAAGATTGCCGCAGAAAATGCATATCTCAGCTTGAAACCCCACGAAAACCAAGTTATCGGCGGCTCTGCATATCTAACGCACTGTGGAGTGGTGAAAACACCAGAAAACTTGTTTTTTTCGCATTAAATAGCTCGAAATGTGCGACCTAGATGATTCTTCATACTTCTGACTGGAGTCTCATCAAGATTATCGCAGAAAATACATGTCTCAGCTGGAAACACCGCGAAAAACAAGATATCGCCGGTTCTGCATATCAAACGCACTGTGGAAGGTTGAAAACTGCAGAAAACCTGTTTCTCGCATTAATTATCTCGAAGAGAGCGTTCTCGATGATTCTGCATACTTCTCATAGATGAAACACCAAGATATTCGCAGAAAATGCATATCTCAGCTTGAAACCTCACGAAAACCAAGATATATCCGGTTCTGCACATCAAACGTACTGGGGAGTGGCGAAAACACCAGAAAACGTGTTTCTCGCATTAAGTTGCTCGAAAAGAGCGATCTAGATGATTCTGCATACTCCGGACAGAAGTCTCACCAAGATTATAGTAGAAAATGCGTATCTCAGCTTGAACCCCGACGAAATCCAAGATGTCGCCGGTTCTGCATATCAAACGCACTGTGGATTTGTGAAAACACCAGATAACGTGTTTCTCGCATTAAATAGCTCGGTAAGAGCGATCTCGATGATTCTTCATACGTCTGACTGAAGTCTCACCAAGATTATCGCAGAAAATACATGTCTCAGCTGGAAACACCGCGAAAATCAAGATATCGCCGGTTCTGCATATCAAACGCACTGTGGAATGGTGAAAACAACCAGATAACGTGTTTCTCGCATTAAGTAGCTCGAAATGTGCGTTCTCGAAGATTCTGCATACTTCTGACAGATTCTCACCAAGATTATCGCAGAAAATGCATATCTCAGCTTGAAACCCGACCGAAACAAAGATATCTCCGGTTCTGCATGTCAAACGTACTGTGGAGTGGTCAAAACACCAGATAACGTGTTTCCCGCAATAAATAGCTCGAAACTAGCGATCTCGATGATTCTGCATACTTCGGACAGAAGTCTCACCAAGATTGCCGCAGAAAATGCATATTTCAGCTTGAAACCCCACGAAAAACAAGTTATCGGCGGCTCTGCATATCTAACGCACTGTGGAGTGGTGAAAACACCAGATAACGTGTTTCTCGCATTAAATAGCTCGAAACGAGCGATCTAGATGATTCTGCATACTTCTGACTGAAGTCACACCAATATTATCGCAGAAAATGCATATCTCAGCTTGAAACCTAACGAAAATCAAGTTGTCGCCGGTTCTGCATATCAAACGCACTGTGGAGTGGTGAAAACAACCAGAACACTTGTTTTTTCGCATTAAATAGCTCGAAAAGAGCGTTCTCGATGATTCTGCATTCTTCTCATAGATGAAACACCAAGATATTCGCAGAAAATGCATATCTCAGCTTGAAACCTCACGAAAACCAAGATATATCCGGTTCTGCACATCAAACGTACTGGGGAGTGGCGAAAACACCAGAAAACGTGTTTCTCGCATTAAGTAGCTCGAAAAGAGCGATCTCGATGATTCTGCATATTTCGGACAGAAGTCTCACCAAGATTGCCGCAGAAAATGCATATCTCAGCTTGAAACCCCGCGAAAACCAAGTTATCGGCGGCTCTGCATATCTAACGCACTGTGGAGTGGTGAAAACACCAGAAAACTTGTTTTTTCCGCATTAGATAGCTCGAAACGGGCGATCTAGATGATTCTGCATACTTCTGACAGAAGTCTCACCAAGATTACCGCAGAAAATGCATATCTCAGCTTGAATCCCTACGAAAACCAAGTTATCGGCGGCTCTGCATATCTAACGCACTGTGGAGTGGTGAAAACGCCAGATAACGTGTTTCTCGCATTAAATAGCTCGAAAAGAGCGATCCCGATGATTCTGCATACTTCTGACAGAAGACTAAATAAGATTATCGCAGAAAAAGCATATCTCAGCTTGAAACCTCACGAAAATCAAGATGTCGCCGGTTCTGCATATCAAACGCACTGTGGAGTGGTGAGAACAACCAGAGAACGTGTTTTTCGCATTAAATAGCTCGAAACGAGCGATCTAGATGATTCTGCAAACTTCTGACGGAAGTCACACCAATACTATCGCAGAAAACGCATATCTCAGCTTGAAACCTCACCAAAATCAAGATGTCGCCAGTTCTGCATATCAAACGCACTGTGGAGTGGTGAAAACACCAGAAAACTTGTTTTTTTCGCATTAAATAGCTCGAAATGTGCGACCTAGATGATTCTTCATACTTCTGACTGGAGTCTCATCAAGATTATCGCAGAAAATACATGTCTCAGCTGGAAACACCGCGAAAAACAAGATATCGCCGGTTCTGCATATCAAACGCACTGTGGAAGGTTGAAAACTGCAGAAAACCTGTTTCTCGCATTAATTATCTCGAAGAGAGCGTTCTCGATGATTCTGCATACTTCTCATAGATGAAACACCAAGATATTCGCAGAAAATGCATATCTCAGCTTGAAACCTCACGAAAACCAAGATATATCCGGTTCTGCACATCAAACGTACTGGGGAGTGGCGAAAACACCAGAAAACGTGTTTCTCGCATTAAGTTGCTCGAAAAGAGCGATCTAGATGATTCTGCATACTCCGGACAGAAGTCTCACCAAGATTATAGTAGAAAATGCGTATCTCAGCTTGAACCCCGACGAAATCCAAGATGTCGCCGGTTCTGCATATCAAACGCACTGTGGATTTGTGAAAACACCAGATAACGTGTTTCTCGCATTAAATAGCTCGGTAAGAGCGATCTCGATGATTCTTCATACGTCTGACTGAAGTCTCACCAAGATTATCGCAGAAAATACATGTCTCAGCTGGAAACACCGCGAAAATCAAGATATCGCCGGTTCTGCATATCAAACGCACTGTGGAATGGTGAAAACAACCAGATAACGTGTTTCTCGCATTAAGTAGCTCGAAATGTGCGTTCTCGAAGATTCTGCATACTTCTGACAGATTCTCACCAAGATTATCGCAGAAAATGCATATCTCAGCTTGAAACCCGACCGAAACAAAGATATCTCCGGTTCTGCATGTCAAACGTACTGTGGAGTGGTCAAAACACCAGATAACGTGTTTCCCGCAATAAATAGCTCGAAACTAGCGATCTCGATGATTCTGCATACTTCGGACAGAAGTCTCACCAAGATTGCCGCAGAAAATGCATATTTCAGCTTGAAACCCCACGAAAAACAAGTTATCGGCGGCTCTGCATATCTAACGCACTGTGGAGTGGTGAAAACACCAGATAACGTGTTTCTCGCATTAAATAGCTCGAAACGAGCGATCTAGATGATTCTGCATACTTCTGACTGAAGTCACACCAATATTATCGCAGAAAATGCATATCTCAGCTTGAAACCTAACGAAAATCAAGTTGTCGCCGGTTCTGCATATCAAACGCACTGTGGAGTGGTGAAAACAACCAGAACACTTGTTTTTTCGCATTAAATAGCTCGAAAAGAGCGTTCTCGATGATTCTGCATTCTTCTCATAGATGAAACACCAAGATATTCGCAGAAAATGCATATCTCAGCTTGAAACCTCACGAAAACCAAGATATATCCGGTTCTGCACATCAAACGTACTGGGGAGTGGCGAAAACACCAGAAAACGTGTTTCTCGCATTAAGTAGCTCGAAAAGAGCGATCTCGATGATTCTGCATATTTCGGACAGAAGTCTCACCAAGATTGCCGCAGAAAATGCATATCTCAGCTTGAAACCCCACGAAAACCAAGTTATCGGCGGCTCTGCATATCTAACGCACTGTGGAGTGGTGAAAACACCAGAAAACTTGTTTTTTCCGCATTAGATAGCTCGAAACGGGCGATCTAGATGATTCTGCATACTTCTGACAGAAGTCTCACCAAGATTACCGCAGAAAATGCATATCTCAGCTTGAATCCCTACGAAAACCAAGTTATCGGCGGCTCTGCATATCTAACGCACTGTGGAGTGGTGAAAACGCCAGATAACGTGTTTCTCGCATTAAATAGCTCGAAAAGAGCGATCCCGATGATTCTGCATACTTCTGACAGAAGACTAAATAAGATTATCGCAGAAAAAGCATATCTCAGCTTGAAACCTCACGAAAATCAAGATGTCGCCGGTTCTGCATATCAAACGCACTGTGGAGTGGTGAGAACAACCAGAGAACGTGTTTTTCGCATTAAATAGCTCGAAACGAGCGATCTAGATGATTCTGCAAACTTCTGACGGAAGTCACACCAATACTATCGCAGAAAACGCATATCTCAGCTTGAAACCTCACCAAAATCAAGATGTCGCCAGTTCTGCATATCAAACGCACTGTGGAGTGGTGAAAACACCAGAAAACTTGTTTTTTTCGCATTAAATAGCTCGAAAAGAGCGATCTAGATGATTCTTCATACTTCTGACTGAAGTCTCACCAAGATTATCGCAGAAAATACATGTCTCAGCTGGAAACACCGCGAAAAACAAGATATCGCCGGTTCTGCATATCAAACGCACTGTGGAATGTTGAAAACTGCAGAAAACCTGTTTCTCGCATTAAGTATCTCGAAGAGAGCGTTCTCGATGATTCTGCATACTTCTCATAGATGAAACACCAAGATATTCGCAGAAAATGCATATCTCAGCTTGAAACCTCACGAAAACCAAGATATATCCGGTTCTGCACATCAAACGTACTGGGGAGTGGCGAAAACACCAGAAAACGTGTTTCTCGCATTAAGTAGCTCGAAAAGAGCGATCTCGATGATTCTGCATACTTCGGACAGAAGTCTCACCAAGATTATAGTAGAAAATGCGTATCTCAGCATGAACCCAGACGAAATCCAAGATGTCGCTGGTTCTGCATATCAAACGCACTGTGGAATGTAGAAAACTGCAGGAAACGTGTTTTTCGCGTTAAGTATCTCTAAAAGAGCGTTCTCGATGATTCTGCATACTTCTCATAGATGAAACACCAAGATATTCGCAGAAAATGCATATTTCAGCTGGAAACCCCACGAAAACCAAGATATCGGCGGCTCTACATATCAAACGCACTGTGGAGTGATGAAAACACCAGATAACGTGCTTCTCGCATTAAATAGCTCGAAAAGAGCGATATCGATGATTCTGCATACTTCGGACAGAAGTCTCACCAAGATTGCCGCAGAAAATGCATATCTCAGCTTGAAACCTCACGAAAATCAAGATGTCGCCGGTTCTGCATACCAAACGCACTGTGGAGTGGTGAAAACAACCAGATAACGTGATTCTCGAATTAAATAGCTCGAAGCGTGCGATCTCGGTGGTTCTGCATACTTCTGACAGAAGACTCACCAAGATTATCGCAGAAAATGCATATCTCAGCTTGAACCCTCACGTAAATCAAGATGGCGCCGGTTCTGCATATCAAACGCACTGTGGAGTGGTGAGAACAACCAGAGAACGTGTTTTTCGCATTAAATAGCTCGAAACGAGCGATCTAGATGATTCTGCAAACTTCTGACGGAAGTCACACCAATACTATCGCAGAAAACGCATATCTCAGCTTGAAACCTCACCAAAATCAAGATGTCGCCAGTTCTGCATATCAAACGCACTGTGGAGTGGTGAAAACACCAGAAAACTTGTTTTTTTCGCATTAAATAGCTCGAAATGTGCGACCTAGATGATTCTTCATACTTCTGACTGGAGTCTCATCAAGATTATCGCAGAAAATACATGTCTCAGCTGGAAACACCGCGAAAAACAAGATATCGCCGGTTCTGCATATCAAACGCACTGTGGAAGGTTGAAAACTGCAGAAAACCTGTTTCTCGCATTAATTATCTCGAAGAGAGCGTTCTCGATGATTCTGCATACTTCTCATAGATGAAACACCAAGATATTCGCAGAAAATGCATATCTCAGCTTGAAACCTCACGAAAACCAAGATATATCCGGTTCTGCACATCAAACGTACTGGGGAGTGGCGAAAACACCAGAAAACGTGTTTCTCGCATTAAGTTGCTCGAAAAGAGCGATCTAGATGATTCTGCATACTCCGGACAGAAGTCTCACCAAGATTATAGTAGAAAATGCGTATCTCAGCTTGAACCCCGACGAAATCCAAGATGTCGCCGGTTCTGCATATCAAACGCACTGTGGATTTGTGAAAACACCAGATAACGTGTTTCTCGCATTAAATAGCTCGGTAAGAGCGATCTCGATGATTCTTCATACGTCTGACTGAAGTCTCACCAAGATTATCGCAGAAAATACATGTCTCAGCTGGAAACACCGCGAAAATCAAGATATCGCCGGTTCTGCATATCAAACGCACTGTGGAATGGTGAAAACAACCAGATAACGTGTTTCTCGCATTAAGTAGCTCGAAATGTGCGTTCTCGAAGATTCTGCATACTTCTGACAGATTCTCACCAAGATTATCGCAGAAAATGCATATCTCAGCTTGAAACCCGACCGAAACAAAGATATCTCCGGTTCTGCATGTCAAACGTACTGTGGAGTGGTCAAAACACCAGATAACGTGTTTCCCGCAATAAATAGCTCGAAACTAGCGATCTCGATGATTCTGCATACTTCGGACAGAAGTCTCACCAAGATTGCCGCAGAAAATGCATATTTCAGCTTGAAACCCCACGAAAAACAAGTTATCGGCGGCTCTGCATATCTAACGCACTGTGGAGTGGTGAAAACACCAGATAACGTGTTTCTCGCATTAAATAGCTCGAAACGAGCGATCTAGATGATTCTGCATACTTCTGACTGAAGTCACACCAATATTATCGCAGAAAATGCATATCTCAGCTTGAAACCTAACGAAAATCAAGTTGTCGCCGGTTCTGCATATCAAACGCACTGTGGAGTGGTGAAAACAACCAGAACACTTGTTTTTTCGCATTAAATAGCTCGAAAAGAGCGTTCTCGATGATTCTGCATTCTTCTCATAGATGAAACACCAAGATATTCGCAGAAAATGCATATCTCAGCTTGAAACCTCACGAAAACCAAGATATATCCGGTTCTGCACATCAAACGTACTGGGGAGTGGCGAAAACACCAGAAAACGTGTTTCTCGCATTAAGTAGCTCGAAAAGAGCGATCTCGATGATTCTGCATATTTCGGACAGAAGTCTCACCAAGATTGCCGCAGAAAATGCATATCTCAGCTTGAAACCCCACGAAAACCAAGTTATCGGCGGCTCTGCATATCTAACGCACTGTGGAGTGGTGAAAACACCAGAAAACTTGTTTTTTCCGCATTAGATAGCTCGAAACGGGCGATCTAGATGATTCTGCATACTTCTGACAGAAGTCTCACCAAGATTACCGCAGAAAATGCATATCTCAGCTTGAATCCCTACGAAAACCAAGTTATCGGCGGCTCTGCATATCTAACGCACTGTGGAGTGGTGAAAACGCCAGATAACGTGTTTCTCGCATTAAATAGCTCGAAAAGAGCGATCCCGATGATTCTGCATACTTCTGACAGAAGACTAAATAAGATTATCGCAGAAAAAGCATATCTCAGCTTGAAACCTCACGAAAATCAAGATGTCGCCGGTTCTGCATATCAAACGCACTGTGGAGTGGTGAGAACAACCAGAGAACGTGTTTTTCGCATTAAATAGCTCGAAACGAGCGATCTAGATGATTCTGCAAACTTCTGACGGAAGTCACACCAATACTATCGCAGAAAACGCATATCTCAGCTTGAAACCTCACCAAAATCAAGATGTCGCCAGTTCTGCATATCAAACGCACTGTGGAGTGGTGAAAACACCAGAAAACTTGTTTTTTTCGCATTAAATAGCTCGAAAAGAGCGATCTAGATGATTCTTCATACTTCTGACTGAAGTCTCACCAAGATTATCGCAGAAAATACATGTCTCAGCTGGAAACACCGCGAAAAACAAGATATCGCCGGTTCTGCATATCAAACGCACTGTGGAATGTTGAAAACTGCAGAAAACCTGTTTCTCGCATTAAGTATCTCGAAGAGAGCGTTCTCGATGATTCTGCATACTTCTCATAGATGAAACACCAAGATATTCGCAGAAAATGCATATCTCAGCTTGAAACCTCACGAAAACCAAGATATATCCGGTTCTGCACATCAAACGTACTGGGGAGTGGCGAAAACACCAGAAAACGTGTTTCTCGCATTAAGTAGCTCGAAAAGAGCGATCTCGATGATTCTGCATACTTCGGACAGAAGTCTCACCAAGATTATAGTAGAAAATGCGTATCTCAGCATGAACCCAGACGAAATCCAAGATGTCGCTGGTTCTGCATATCAAACGCACTGTGGAATGTAGAAAACTGCAGGAAACGTGTTTTTCGCGTTAAGTATCTCTAAAAGAGCGTTCTCGATGATTCTGCATACTTCTCATAGATGAAACACCAAGATATTCGCAGAAAATGCATATTTCAGCTGGAAACCCCACGAAAACCAAGATATCGGCGGCTCTACATATCAAACGCACTGTGGAGTGATGAAAACACCAGATAACGTGCTTCTCGCATTAAATAGCTCGAAAAGAGCGATATCGATGATTCTGCATACTTCGGACAGAAGTCTCACCAAGATTGCCGCAGAAAATGCATATCTCAGCTTGAAACCTCACGAAAATCAAGATGTCGCCGGTTCTGCATACCAAACGCACTGTGGAGTGGTGAAAACAACCAGATAACGTGATTCTCGAATTAAATAGCTCGAAGCGTGCGATCTCGGTGGTTCTGCATACTTCTGACAGAAGACTCACCAAGATTATCGCAGAAAATGCATATCTCAGCTTGAACCCTCACGTAAATCAAGATGGCGCCGGTTCTGCGTATCAAACGCACTGTGGAGTGGTGAAAACAACCAGATAACGTGTTTCTCGCATTAAATAGCTCGAAAAGAGCTATCCCTATGATTCTGCATGCTTCGGACAGAAGTCTCACCAAGATTGCAGCAGAAAATGCATATCTCAGCTTGAAACCCGACCGAAACCAAGATATCTCCGGTTCTGCATATCAAACGCACTGTGGAATGTTGAAAACACCAGAAAACTTGTTTTTTCACATTAAATAGATCGAAACGAGCGATCTCGATGATTCTGCATACTTCGGACAGAAGTCTCACCAAGATTGCCGCAGAAAATGCATATCTCAACTTGAAACCCCACGAAAACCAAGTTATCGGCGGCTCTGCATATCTAACGCACTGTGGAGTGGTGAAAACAACCAGATAACGTGTTTCTCGCATTAAATAGCACGAAAAGAGCATTCTCGAAGATTCTGCATACTTCTGACAGAAGTGACACCAAGATTATCGCAGAAAATGCATACCTCAGGTTGAAAACCGACGAAAACCAAGATTTCGCCATTTCTGCAAATCAAACGCACTGCGAAGTGGTGAAAACACCAGAAAACGTGTTTCTCGCATTAAATAGCTCGAAAAGAGCGATCTAGATGATTCTGCATACTTCTGACAGAAGACTCACCAAGATTATCGCAGAAAATGCATATCTCAGCTTGAACCCTCACGTAAATCAAGATGGCGCCGGTTCTGCATATCAAACGCACTGTGGAGTGGTGAAAACAACCAGATAACGTGTTTCTCGCATTAAATAGCTCGAAAAGAGCGATCCCGATGATTCTGCATGCTTCGGACAGAAGTCTCACCAAGATTGCAGCAGAAAATGCATATCTCAGCTGGAAACCCCACGAAAATCAAGATATCACCGGTTCTGCATATCAAACGCACTGTGGAATGTTGAAAACACCAGAAAACTTGTTTTTTCGCATTAAATAGATCGAAACGAGCGATCTCGATGATTCTGCATACTTCGGACAGAAGTCTCACCAAGATTGCCGCAGAAAATGCATATCTCAGCTGGAAACACCACGAAAATCAAGATGTCGCCGGTTCTGCATATCAAACGCACTGTGGAGTGGTGAAAACAACCAGATAACGTGTTTCTCGCATTAAATAGCACGAAAAGAGCGATCCCGATGATTCTGCATACTTCTGACAGATTCTCACCAAGATTATCGTAGAAAATGCATATCTCAGCTTGAAACCCGACCGAAACCAAGATATCTCCGGTTCTGCAAGTCAAACGTACTGTGAAGTGGGTAAAACACCAGATAACGTGTTTCCCGCATTAAATAGCTCGGAAAGAGCGATCTAGATGATTCTGCATACTTCTGACAGAAGAATCACAAAGATTATCGCAGAAAATGCAAATCTCAGCTTGAAACCTCACGAAAATCAAGATGTCGCAAGTTCTGCATATCAAACGCACTGTGGAGTGGTGAATACACCAGAAAACGTGTTTCTCGCATTGAATAGCTCGGATAGAGCGATCTAGATGATTCTGCATACTTCTGACAGAAGAATCACCAAGATTATCGCAGAAAATGCATATCTCAGATTGAAACCTCACGAAAATCAAGATGTCGCCGTTTCTGCATATCAAACGCACTGTGGAGTGGTGAAAACAACCAGATAAGGTGTTTCCCGCATTAAATAGCTCGAAACGAGCGATCTAGATGATTCTGCATACTTCTGACTGAAGACTCATTAATATTATCCCAGAAAATGCATAACTCAGCTTGAAACCCGACCGAAACCAAGATATCGGCGGCTCTACATATCAAACGCACTGTGTAGTGATGAAAACACCAGATAACGTGTTTCTCGCATTAAATAGCTCGAAACGAGCGATCTCGATGATTCTGCCTACTGCGGACAGAAGTCTCACCAAGATTGCCGCAGAAAATGCATATCTCAGCTTGAAACCCCACGAAAACCAAGTTATCGGCGGCTCTGCATATCTAACGCACTGTGGAGTGGTGAAAACAACCAGATAACGTGTTTCTCGCATTAAATAGCACGAAAAGAGCGTTCTCGAAGATTCTGCATACTTCTGACAGAAGTGGCACCAAGATTATCGCAGAAAATGCATATCTCAGGTTCAAAACCGACGAAAACCAAGATATCGCCATTTCTGCATATCAAACGCACTGCGAAGTGGTGAAAACACCAGAAAACGTGTTTTTTCGCATTAAATGGCTCTAAACCAGCGTTCTCGGCGATTCTGCATACCTCTCACGGAAGTAACACCAAGATTATTGCAGAAAATGCATATCTAAGCTGGAAATCCCACGAAAATCAAGATATCGCCATTTCTGCATATCAAACGCACTGTGGAATGTTGGAAACACCAGAAAACTTGTTTTTTCGCATTAAATAGCTCGAAAAGAGCGATCTAGATGTTTCTGCATACTTCTGACTGAAGTCTCACCAAGTTATAGTAGAAAATGCGTATCTCAGCTTAAACCCCGACGAAATCCAAGATGTCGCCGGTTCTGCATATCAAACGCACTGTGGAACGTAGAAAACTGCAGGAAACGTGTTTTTCGCGTTAAGTATCTCGAAAAGAGCGTTCTCGATGATTCTGCATACTTCTCATAGATGAAACACCAAGGTATTCGCAGAAAATGCATATTTCAGCTGGAAACACCACGAAAACCAAGATATCGGCGGCTCTACATATCAAACGCACTGTGGAGTGATGAAAACACCAGATAACGTGTTTCTCGCATTAAATAGCTCGAAAAGAGCGATCCCGATGATTCTGCATGCTTCGGACAGAAGTCTCACCAAGATTGCAGCAGAAAACGCATATCTCAGCTGGAAACCCCACGGAAATCAAGATATCACCGGTTCTGCATATCAAACGCACTGTGGAATGTTGAAAACACCAGAAAACTTGTTTTTTCGCATTAAATAGCTCGAAACGAGTGATCTCGATGATTCTGAATACTTCGGACAGAAGTCTCACCAAGATTGCCGCAGAAAATGCATATCTCAGGTTGAAAACCGACGAAAACCAAGATTTCGCCATTTCTGCATATCAAACGCACTGCGAAGTGGTGAAAACACCAGAAAACGTGTTTTTTCGCATTAAATGGCTCTAAATCAGCGTTATCGGCGATTCTGCATACCTCTCACGGAAGTAACACCAAGATTATTGCAGAAAATGCATATCTAAGCTGGAAACCCCACGAAAATCAAGATATCACCGGTTCTGCATATCAAACGCACTGTGGAATGTTGGAAACACCAGAAAACTTGTTTTTTCGCATTAAATAGCTCGAAAAGAGCGATCTAGATGTTTCTGCATACTTCTGACTGAAGTCTCACCAAGATTGCCGCAGAAAATGCATATCTCAGGTTGAAAACCGACGAAAACCAAGATTTCGCCATTTCTGCATATCAAACGCACTGCGAAGTGGTGAAAACACCAGAAAACGTGTTTTTTCGCATTAAATGGCTCTAAACCAGCGTTATCGGCGATTCTGCATACCTCTCACGGAAGTAACACCAAGATTATTGCAGAAAATGCGTATCTCAGCTTAAACCCCGACGAAATCCAAGATGTCGCCGGTTCTGCATATCAAACGCACTGTGGAATGTAGAAAACTGCAGGAAACGTGTTTTTCGCGTTAAGTATCTCGAAAAGAGCGTTCTCGATGATTCTGCAAACTTCTCATAGATGAAACACCAAGATATTCGTAGAAAACGCATATTTCAGCTGGAAACACCACGAAAACCAAGATATCGGCGGCTCTACATATCAAACGCACTGTGGAGTGATGAAAACACCAGATAACGTGCTTCTCGCATTAAATAGCTCGAAAAGAGCGATATCGATGATTCTGCATACTTCGGACAGAAGTCTCACCAAGATTGCCGCCGAAAATGCATATCTCAGCTTGAAACCTCACGAAAATCAAGATGTCGCCGGTTCTGCATACCAAACGCACTGTGGAGTGGTGAAAACAACCAGATAACGTGTTTCTCGCATTAAATAGCTCGAAGCGAGCGATCTCGATGGTTCTGCATACTTCTGACAGAAGACTCACCAAGATTATCGCAGAAAATGCATATCTCAGCTTGAACCCTCACGTAAATCAAGATGGCGCCTGTTCTGCGTATCAAACGCACTGTGGAGTGGTGAAAACAACCAGATAACTTGTTTCTCGCATTAAATAGCTCGAAAAGAGCGATCCCGATGATTCTGCATGCTTCGGACAGAAGTCTCACCAAGATTGCAGCAGAAAATGCATATCTCAGCTGGAAACCCCACGGAAATCAAGATATCACCGGTTCTGCATATCAAACGCACTGTGGAATGTTGAAAACACCAGAAAACTTGTTTTTTCGCATTAAATAGCTCGAAACGAGCGATCTCGATGATTGTGCATACTTCGGACAGAAGTCTCACCAAGATTGCCGCAGAAAATGCATATCTCAGCTTGAAACCCCACGAAAACCAAGTTATCGGCGGCTCTGCATATCTAACGCACTGTGGAGTGGTGAAAACAACCAGATAACGTGTTTCTCGCATTAAATAGCACGAAAAGAGCGTTCTCGAAGATTCTGCATACTTCTGACAGAAGTGGCACCAAGATGATCGCAGGAAATGCATATCTCATGTTGAAAACCGACGAAAACCAATATTTCTCCATTTCTGCATATCTAACGCACTGTGGAGTGGTGAAAACACCAGATAACGTGTTTCTCGCATTAAATAGCTCGAGAAGAGCGATCTCGATGATTCTGCATACTTCTGACAGAAGTCGCACCAAGATTATCGCAGAAAATGCATATCTAAGCTGGAAACCCCACGAAAATCAAGATATCGCCATTTCTGCATATCAAACGCACTGTGGAATGTTGGAAACACCAGAAAACTTGTTTTTTCGCATTAAATAGCTCGAAAAGAGCGATCTAGATGTTTCTGCATACTTCTGACTGAAGTCTCACCAAGTTATCATAGAAAATGCGTATCTCAGCTTAAACCCCGACGAAATCCAAGATGTCGCCGGTTCTGCATATCAAACGCACTGTGGAATGTAGAAAACTGCAGGAAACGTGTTTTTCGCGTTAAGTATCTCGAAAAGAGCGATATCGATGATTCTGCATACTTCTGACAGAGGTCGCACCAAGATTATCGCAGAAAATGCATATCTCAGGTTGAAAACCGACGAAAACCAAGATTTCGCCATTTCTGCATATCTAACGCAATGTGGAGTGGTGAAAACACCAGATAACGTGTTCCCCGCAATAAATAACTCGAAACGAGCGATCTCGATGATTCTGCATACTTCGGACAGAAGTCTCACCAAGATTGCAGCAGAAAATGCA
Organism: Anthophora plumipes; assembly: GCA_951804975.1. Taxonomy (NCBI): domain Eukaryota; kingdom Metazoa; phylum Arthropoda; class Insecta; order Hymenoptera; family Apidae; genus Anthophora; species Anthophora plumipes. Next base: position 351,590 of record CATORF010000226.1, read on the forward strand.
TATCTCAGCTGGAAACACCACGAAAATCAAGATGTCGCCGGTTCTGCATATGAAACGCACTGTGGAATGTTGAAAACTGCAGGAAACGTGTTTCTCGCTTTAAGTATCTCGAAAAGAGCGTTCTCGATGATTCTGCATACTTCTCATAGATGAAACACCAAGATATTCGCAGCGAATGCATATTTCAGCTGGAAACAACAAGAAAACCAAGACATCGGCGGCTCTACATATCAAACGCACTGTGGAGTGATCAAAACACCAGATGACGTGCTTCTCGCATTAAATAGCTCGAAATGAGCGATATCGGTGATTCTGCATACTTCGGACAGAAGTCTCACCAAGATTGCCGCAGAAAATGCATATCCCAACTTGAAACCTCACGAAAATCAAGATGTCGCCGGTTCTGCATACCAAACGCACTGTGGAGTGGTGAAAACAACCAGATAACGTGTTTCTCGCATTAAATAGCTCGAAGCGAGCGATCTCGATGGTTCTGCATACTTCTGACTGAAGTCTCACCAAGATTGCAGCAGAAAATGCATATCTCAGCTTGAAACCCGACCGAAACCAAGATATCTCCGGTTCTGCATATCAAACGCACTGTGGAATGTTGAAAACACCAGAAAACTTTATTTCGCTTTAAATAGCTCGAAAAGAGCGATCTAGATGATTCTGCATGCTTCGGACAGAAGTCTCACCAAGATTGCAGCAGAAAATGCATATCTCAGCTGGAAACACCACGAAAATCAAGATGTCGCCGGTTCTGCATATCAAACGCACTGTGGAGTGGTGAAAACAACCAGATAACGTATTTCTCGCATTAAATTGCACGAAAAGAGCGATCCCGATGATTCTGCATACTTCTGACAGATTCTCACCAAGATTATCGTAGAAAATGCATATCTCAGCTTGAAACCCGACCGAAACCAAGATATCTCCGGTTCTGCATGTCAAACGTACTGTGGAGTGGTCAAAACACCAGATAACGTGTTTCCCGCAATAAATAGCTCGAAACGAGCGATCTCGATGATTCTGCATACTTCGGACAGAAGTCTCACCAAGATTGCAGCAGAAAATGCATATCTCAGCTGGAAACCCCACGAAAATCAAGATATCACCGGTTCTGCATATCAATCGCACTGTGGAGTGGTGAAAACAACCAGATAACGTGTTTCTCGCATTAAATAGCTCGAAAAGAGCGTTCTCGAAGATTCTGCATACTTCTGACAGATTCTCACCAAGATTATCGTAGAAAATGCATATCTCAGCTTGAAACCTCACGAAAATCAAGATGTCGCCGGTTCTGCATATGAAACGCACTGTGGAATGTTGAAAACTGCAGGAAACGTGTTTCTCGCTTTAAGTATCTCGAAAAGAGCGTTCTCGATGATTCTGCATACTTCTCATAGATGAAACACCAAGATATTCGCAGCGAATGCATATTTCAGCTGGAAACAACAAGAAAACCAAGACATCGGCGGCTCTACATATCAAACGCACTGTGGAGTGATCAAAACACCAGATGACGTGCTTCTCGCATTAAATAGCTCGAAATGAGCGATATCGGTGATTCTGCATACTTCGGACAGAAGTCTCACCAAGATTGCAGCAGAAAATGCATATCTCAGCTGGAAACACCACGAAAATCAAGATGTCGCCGGTTCTGCATATCAAACGCACTGTGGAGTGGTGAAAACAACCAGATAACGTATTTCTCGCATTAAATTGCACGAAAAGAGCGATCCCGATGATTCTGCATACTTCTGACAGATTCTCACCAAGATTATCGTAGAAAATGCATATCTCAGCTTGAAACCCGACCGAAACCAAGATATCTCCGGTTCTGCATGTCAAACGTACTGTGGAGTGGTCAAAACACCAGATAACGTGTTTCCCGCAATAAATAGCTCGAAACGAGCGATCTCGATGATTCTGCATACTTCGGACAGAAGTCTCACCAAGATTGCAGCAGAAAATGCATATCTCAGCTGGAAACACCACGAAAATCAAGATGTCGCCGGTTCTGCATATCAAACGCACTGTGGAATGTTGAAAACTGCAGGAAACGTGTTTCTCGCTTTCAGTATCTCGAAAAGAACGTTCTCGATGATTCTGCATACTTCTCATAGATGAAACACCAAGATATTCGCAGCGAATGCATATTTCAGCTGGAAACCCCACGAAAACCAAGATATCGCCGATTCTGCATATCAGACGCACTGTGGAGTGGTGAAATCACCAGAAAACTTTTTTTCGCTTCAAATAGCTCGAAAAGAGCGATCTAGATGATTCCTCATACTTCGGACAGATTCTCACCAAGATTATCGTAGAAACTGCATATCTCAGCTTGAAACCCGACCGAAACCAAGATATCTCCGGTTCTGCATGTCAAGCGTACTGTGGAGTGGTCAAAACACCAGATAACGTGTTTCCCGCAATAAATAGCTCGAAACGAGCGATCTCGATGATTCTGCATACTTCGGACAGAAGTCTCACCAAGATTGCAGCAGAAAATGCATATCTCAGCTGGAAACACCACGAAAATCAAGATGTCGCCGGTTCTGCATATGAAACGCACTGTGGAATGTTGAAAACTGCAGGAAACGTGTTTCTCGCTTTAAGTGTCTCGAAAAGAGCGTTCTCGATGATTCTGCATACTTCTCATAGATGAAACACCAAGATATTCGCAGCGAATGCATATTTCAGCTGGAAACCCCACGAAAACCAAGACGTCGGCGGCTCTACATATCAAACGCACTGTGGAGTGATCAAAGCACCAGATAACGTGCTTCTCGCATTAAATAGCTCGAAATGAGCGATATCGGTGGTTCTGCATACTTCGGACAGAAGTCTCACCAAGATTGCCGCAGAAAATGCATATCTCAACTTGAAACCCTACGAAAATCAAGATGTCGCCTGTTCTGCATACCAAACGCACTGTGGAGTGGTGAAAACAACCAGATAACGTGTTTCACGCATTAAATAGCTCGAAGCGAGCGATCTCAATGGTTCTGCATACTTCTGACTGAAGTCTCACCAAGATTATAGCAGAAAATGCATATCTCAGCTGGAAACCCCACGAAAACCAAGATATCGCGGATTCTGCATATCAATCGCACTGTGGAGTGGTGCAAACACCAGAAAACGTGTTTCTCGCATTAAATAGCTCGAAAAGTGCGATCTAGATGATTCTGCATACTTCTGACAGAAGACTCACCAAGATTATCGCTGAAAATGCATATCTCAGCTGGAAACCCCACGAAAACCAAGATATCGCCGATTCTGCATATCAGACGCACTGTGGAGTGGTGAAAACACCAGAAAACGTGTTTCTCGCATTAAGTAGTTCGAAAAGAGCGATCTAGATGATTCTGCATACTTCTGACAGAAGACTCACCAAGATTATCGCCGAAAATGCATATCTCAGCTTGAACCCTCACGTAAATCAAGTCGGCGCCGGTTCGGCATATCAAACGCACTGTGGAGTGGTGAAAACAACCAGATAACGTGTTTCTCGCATTAAATAGCTCGAAAAGAGCGATCCCGATGATTCTGCATGCTTCGGACAGAAGTCTCACCAAGATTGCAGCAGAAAATGCATATCTCAGCTGGAAACCCCACGAAAATCAAGATATCACCGGTTCTGCATATCAAACGCACTGTGGAATGTTGAAAACACCAGAAAACTTTATTTCGCTTTAAATAGCTCGAAAAGAGCGATCTAGATGATTCTGCATGCTTCGGACAGAAGTCTCACCAAGATTGCAGCAGAAAATGCATATCTCAGCTGGAAACACCACGAAAATCAAGATGTCGCCGGTTCTGCATATCAAACGCACTGTGGAGTGGTGAAAACAACCAGATAACGTATTTCTCGCATTAAATTGCACGAAAAGAGCGATCCCGATGATTCTGCATACTTCTGACAGATTCTCACCAAGATTATCGTAGAAAATTCATATCTCAGCTTGAAACCCGACCGAAACCAAGATATCTCCGGTTCTGCATGTCAAACGTACTGTGGAGTGGTCAAAACACCAGATAACGTGTTTCCCGCAATAAATAGCTCGAAACGAGCGATCTCGATGATTCTGCATACTTCGGACAGAAGTCTCACCAAGATTGCAGCAGAAAATGCATATCTCAGCTGGAAACCCCACGAAAATCAAGATATCACCGGTTCTGCATATCAATCGCACTGTGGAGTGGTGAAAACAACCAGATAACGTGTTTCTCGCATTAAATAGCTCGAAAAGAGCGTTCTCGAAGATTCTGCATACTTCTGACAGATTCTCACCAAGATTATCGTAGAAAATGCATATCTCAGCTTGAAACCTCACGAAAATCAAGATGTCGCCGATTCTGCATAACAGACGCACTGTGGAGTGGTGCAAACACCAGAAAACGTGTTTCTCGCATTAAATAGCTCGAAAAGAGCGACCTAGATGATTCTGCATACTTCTGACAGAAGACTCACCAAGATTATCGCAGAAAATGCATATCTCAGCTGGAAACACCACGAAAACCAAGATATCGGCGGCTCTACATATCAAACGCACTGTGGAGTGATGAAAACACCAGATAACGTGTTTCTCGCATTAAATAGCTCGAGAAGAGCGATCCCGATGATTCTGCATACTTCTGACAGAAGTCGCACCAAGATTATCGCAGAAAATGCATATCTAAGCTGGAAACCCCACGAAAATCAAGATATCGCCATTTCTGCATATCAAACGCACTGTGGAATGTTGGAAACACCAGAAAACTTGTTTTTTCGCATTAAATAGCTCGAAACGAGTGATCTCGATGATTCTGAATACTTCGGACAGAAGTCTCACCAAGATTGCAGCAGAAAATGCATATCTCAGCTGGAAACACCACGAAAATCAAGATGTCGCCGGTTCTGCATATGAAACGCACTGTGGAATGTTGAAAACTGCAGGAAACGTGTTTCTCGCTTTAAGTGTCTCGAAAAGAGCGTTCTCGATGATTCTGCATACTTCTCATAGATGAAACACCAAGATATTCGCAGCGAATGCATATTTCAGCTGGAAACCCCACGAAAACCAAGACATCGGCGGCTCTACATATCAAACGCACTGTGGAGTGATCAAAGCACCAGATAACGTGCTTCTCGCATTAAATAGCTCGAAATGAGCGATATCGGTGATTCTGCATACTTCGGACAGAAGTCTCACCAAGATTGCCGCAGAAAATGCATATCTCAACTTGAAACCTCACGAAAATCAAGATGTCGCCGGTTCTGCATACCAAACGCACTGTGGAGTGGTGAAAACAACCAGATAACGTGTTTCCCGCATTAACTAGCTCGAAGCGAGCGATCTCAATGGTTCTGCATACTTCTGACTGAAGTCTCACCAAGATTATAGCAGAAAATGCATATCTCAGCTGGAAACCCCACGAAAACCAAGATATCGCGGATTCTGCATATCAACCGCACTGTGGAGTGGTGCAAACACCAGAAAACGTGTTTCTCGCATTAAATAGCTCGAAAAGTGCGATCTAGATGATTCTGCATACTTCTGACAGAAGACTCACCAAGATTATCGCAGAAAATGCATATCTCAGCTGGAAACCCCACGAAAACCAAGATATCGCCGATTCTGCATATCAGACGCACTGTGGAGTGGTGAAAACACCAGAAAACGTGTTTCTCGCATTAAGTATCTCGAAAAGAGCGATCTAGATGATTCTGCATACTTCTGACAGAAGACTCACCAAGATTATCGCCGAAAATGCATATCTCAGCTTGAACCCTCACGTAAATCAAGTCGGCGCCGGTTCGGCATATCAAACGCACTGTGGAGTGGTGAAAACAACCAGATAACGTGTTTCTCGCATTAAATAGCTCGAAAAGAGCGATCCCGATGATTCTGCATGCTTCGGACAGAAGTCTCACCAAGATTGCAGCAGAAAATGCATATCTCAGCTGGAAACCCCACGAAAATCAAGATATCACCGGTTCTGCATATCAATCGCACTGTGGAGTGGTGAAAACAACCAGATAACGTGTTTCTCGCATTAAATTGCACGAAAAGAGCGATCCCGATGATTCTGCATACTTCTGACAGATTCTCACCAAGATTATCGTAGAAAATGCATATCTCAGCTTGAAACCCGACCGAAACCAAGATATCTCCGGTTCTGCATGTCAAACGTACTGTGGAGTGGTCAAAACACCAGATAACGTGTTTCCCGCAATAAATAGCTCGAAACGAGCGATCTCGATGATTCTGCATACTTCGGACAGAAGTCTCACCAAGATTGCAGCAGAAAATGCATATCTCAGCTGGAAACCCCACGAAAATCAAGATATCACCGGTTCTGCATATCAATCGCACTGTGGAGTGGTGAAAACAACCAGATAACGTGTTTCTCGCATTAAATAGCTCGAAAAGAGCGTTCTCGAAGATTCTGCATACTTCTGACAGATTCTCACCAAGATTATCGTAGAAAATGCATATCTCAGCTTGAAACCTCACGAAAATCAAGATGTCGCCGGTTCTGCATATCAAACGCACTGTGGAGTGGTGAAAACAACCAGATAAGGTGTTTCCCGCATTAAATATCTCGAATCGAGCGATCTAGATGATTCTGCATACTTCTGACTGAAGTCTCATAAATATTATCCCAGAAAATGCATATCTCAGCTTGAAACCTCACGAAAATCAAGATGTCGCCGGTTCTGCATATCAGACGCACTGTGGAGTGGTGAAAACAACCAGATAACGTGTTTCTCGCATTAAATAGCTCGAAAAGAGCGTTCTCGAAGATTCTGCATACTTCTGACAGATTCTCTCCAAGATTATCGTAGAAAATGCATATCTCATCTTGAAACCCGGCCGAAACCAAGATATCTCCGGTTCTGCATGTCAAACGTACTGTGGAGTGGTCAAAACACCAGATAACGTGTTTCCCGCAATAAATAGCTCGAAACGAGCGATCTCGATGATTCTGCATACTTCGGACAGAAGTCTCACCAAGATTGCAGCAGAAAATGCATATCTCAGCTGGAAACACCACGAAAATCAAGATGTCGCCGGTTCTGCATATCAAACGCACTGTGGAATGTTGAAAACTGCAGGAAACGTGTTTCTCGCTTTAAGTATCTCGAAAAGAGCGTTCTCGATGATTCTGCATACTTCTCATAGATGAAACACCAAGATATTCGCAGCGAATGCATATTTCAGCTGGAAACCCCACGAAAACCAAGACATCGGCGGCTCTACATATCAAACGCACTGTGGAATGTTGAAAACACCAGAAAACTTTTTTTCGCTTTAAATAGCTCGAAAAGAGCGATCTAGATGATTCTGCATACTTCGGACAGAAGTCTCACCAAGATTGCAGCAGAAAATGCATGTCTCAACTTGAAACCTCACGAAAATCAAGATGTCGCCGGTTCTGCATACCAAACGCACTGTGGAGTGGTGAAAACAACCAGATAACGTGTTTCTCGCATTAAATAGCTCGAACCGAGCGATCTCGATGGTTCTGCATACTTCTGACTGAAGTCTCACCAAGATTGCAGCAGAAAATGCATATCTCAGCTGGAAACCCCACGAAAATCAAGATATCACCGGATCTGCATATCAAACGCACTGTGGAATGTTGAAAACACCAGAAAACTTTTTTTCGCTTTAAATAGCTCGAAAAGAGCGATCTAGATGATTCTGCATACTTCGGACAGAAGTCTCACCAAGATTGCAGCAGAAAATGCATATCTCACCTGGAAACCCCACGAAAACCAAGATATCGCGGATTCTGCATATCAATCGCACTGTGGAGTGGTGCAAACACCAGAAAACGTGTTTCTCGCATTAAATAGCTCGAAAAGAGCGATCTAGATGATTCTGCATACTTCGGACAGAAGTCTCACCAAGATTGCCGCAGAAAATGCATATCTCAACTTGAAACCTCACGAAAATCAAGATGTCGCCGGTTCTGCATACCAAACGCACTGTGGAGTGGTGAAAACAACCAGATAACGTGTTTCTTGCATTAAATAGCTCGAAAAGAGCGATCCCGATGATTCTGCATGCGTCGGACAGAAGTCTCACCTAGATTGCAGCAGAAAATGCATATCTCAGCTGGAAATCCCACGAAAATCAAGATATCACCGGTTCTGCATATCAAACGCACTGTGGAATGTTGAAAACACCAGAAAACTTTTTTTCGCTTTAAATAGCTCGAAAAGAGCGATCTAGATGATTCTGCATACTTCGGACAGAAGTCTCATCAAGATTGCAGCAGAAAATGCATATCTCAGCTGGAAACCCCACGAAAACCAAGATATCGCGGATTCTGCATATGAATCGCACTGTGGAGTGGTGCAAACACCAGAAAACGTGTTTCACGCATTAAATAGCTCGAAAAGAGCGATCTAGGTGATTCTGCATACTTCGGACAGAAGTCTCATCAAGATTGCAGCAGAAAATGCATATCTCAGCTGGAAACCCCACGAAAACCAAGATATCGCGGATTCTGCATATCAATCGCACTGTGGAGTGGTGCAAACACCAGAAAACGTGTTTCTCGCATTAAATAGCTCGAAAAGAGCGTTCTCGATGATTCTGCATACTTCTCATAGATGAAACACCAAGATATTCGCAGCGAATGCATATTTCAGCTGGAAACCCCACGAAAACCAAGACATCGGCGGCTCTACATATCAAACGCACTGTGGAGTGATCAAAACACCAGATAACGTGCTTCTCGCATGAAATAGCTCGAAATGAGCGATATCGATGATTCTGCATACTTCGGACAGAAGTCTCACCAAGATTGCCGCAAAAAATGCATATCTCAACTTGAAACCTCACGAAAATCAAGATGTCGCCGGTTCTGCATACCAAACGCACTGTGGAGTGGTGAAAACAACCAGATAACGTGTTTCTCGCATTAAATAGCTCGAACCGAGCGATCTCGATGGTTCTGCATACTTCTGACTGAAGTCTCACCAAGATTGCAGCAGAAAATGCATATCTCAGCTGGAAACCCCACGAAAATCAAGATATCACCGGTTCTGCATATCAAACGCACTGTGGAATGTTGAAAACACCAGAAAAGTTTTTTTCGCTTTAAATAGCTCGAAAAGAGCGATCTAGATGATTCTGCATACTTCGGACAGAAGTCTCACCAAGATTGCAGCAGAAAATGCATATCTCAGCTGGAAACCCCACGAAAACCAAGATATCGCGGATTCTGCATATCAATCGCACTGTGGAGTGGTGAAAACAACCAGATAACGTGTTTCTCGCATTAAATAGCTCGAAAAGAGCGATCCCGATGATTCTGCATGCTTCGGACAGAAGTCTCACCAAGATTGCAGCAGAAAATGCAAATCTCAGCTGGAAACCCCACGAAAATCAAGATATCACCGGTTCTGCATATCAAACGCACTGTAGAATGTTGAAAACACCAGAAAACTTTTTTTCGCTTTAAATAGCTCGAAAAGAGCGATCTAGATGATTCTGCATACTTCGGACAGAAGTCTCACCAAGATTGCAGCAGAAAATGCATATATCAGCTGGAAACCCCACGAAAACCAAGATATCGCGAATTCTGCAAATCAATCGCACTGTGGAGTGGTGCAAACACCAGAAAACGTGTTTCTCGCATTAAATAGCTCGAATAGAGCGATCTAGATGATTCTGCATACTTCTGACAGAAGACTCACCAAGATTATCGCAGAAAATGCATATGTCAGCTTGAACCCTCACGTAAATCAAGTCGGCGCCGGTTCTGCATATCAAACGCACTGTGGAGTGGTGAAAACAACCAGATAACGTGTTTCTCGAATTAAATAGCTCGAAAAGAGCGATCCCGATGATTCTGCATGCTTCGGACAGAAATCTCACCAAGATTGCTGCAGAAACTGCATTTCTCAGCTGGAAACCCCACGAAAATCAAGATATCACCGGTTCTGCATATCAAACGCACTGTGGAATGTTGAAAACACCAGAAAACTTTTTTTCGCTTTAAATAGCTCGAAAAGAGCGATCTAGATGATTCTGCATACTTCGGACAGAAGTCTCACCAAGATTGCAGCAGAAAATGCATATCTCAGCTGGAAACACCACGAAAATCAAGATGTCGCCTGTTCTGCATATCAAACGCACTGTGGAGTGGTGAAAACAACCAGATAACGTGTTTCTCGCATTAAATAGCTCGACAAGAGCGATCTAGATGATTCTGCATACTTCTGACTGAAGTCTCACCAAGATTATCGCAGAAAATGCATATCTCAGCTTGAACCCTCACGAAAAACAAGATGTCGCCGGATCTGCATATCAAACGCACTGTGGAATGTTGAAAACACCAGAAAAGTTTTTTTCGCTTTAAATAGCTCGAAAAGAGCGATCTAGATGATTCTGCATACTTCGGACAGAAGTCTCACCAAGATTGCAGCAGAAAATGCATATTTGAGCTGGAAACCCCACGAAAACCAAGATATCGCGGATTCTGCATATAAATCGCACTGTGGAGTGGTGCAAACACCAGAAAACGTGTTTCTCGCATTAAATAGCTCGAAAAGAGCGATCTAGGTGATTCTGCATACTTCGGACAGAAGTCTCACCAAGATTATCGTAGAAAATGCATATCTCAGCTTGAACCCTCACGTAAATCAAGTCGGCGCCGGTTCGGCATATCAAACGCACTGTGGAGTGGTGAAAACAACCAGATATCGTGTTTGCCGCATTAAATAGCTCGAAGCGAGCGATCTCAATGGTTCTGCATACTTCTGACTGAAGTCTCACCAAGATTATAGCAGAAAATGCATATCTCAGCTGGAAACCCCACGAAAACCAAGATATCGCGGATTCTGCATATCAATCGCACTGTGGAGTGGTGCAAACACCAGAAAACGTGTTTCTCGCATTAAATAGCTCGAAAAGTGCGATCTAGATGATTCTGCATACTTCTGACAGAAGACTCACCAAGATTATCGCAGAAAATGCATATCTCAGCTGGAAACCCCACGAAAACCAAGATATCGCCGATTCTGCATATCAGACGCACTGTGGAGTGGTGAAAACACCAGAAAACGTGTTTCTCGCATTAAGTAGTTCGAAAAGAGCGATCTAGATGATTCTGCATACTTCTGACAGAAGACTCACCAAGATTATCGCCGAAAATGCATATCTCAGCTTGAACCCTCACGTAAATCAAGTCGGCGCCGGTTCGGCATATCAAACGCACTGTGGAGTGGTGAAAACAACCAGATAACGTGTTTCTCGCATTAAATAGCTCGAAAAGAGCGATCCCGATGATTCTGCATGCTTCGGACAGAAGTCTCACCAAGATTGCAGCAGAAAATGCATATCTCAGCTGGAAACCCCACGAAAATCAAGATATCACCGGTTCTGCATATCAAACGCACTGTGGAATGTTGAAAACACCAGAAAACTTTTTTTCGCTTTAAATTGCTCGAAAAGAGCGATCTAGATGATTCTGCATGCTTCGGACAGAAGTCTCACCAAGATTGCAGCAGAAAATGCATATCTCAGCTGGAAACACCACGAAAATCAAGATGTCGCCGGTTCTGCATATCAAACGCACTGTGGAGTGGTGAAAACAACCAGATAACGTGTTTCTCGCATTAAATTGCACGAAAAGAGCGATCCCGATGATTCTGCATACTTCTGACAGATTCTCACAAAGATTATCGTAGAAAATGCATATCTCAGCTTGAAACCCGACCGAAACCAAGATATCTCCGGTTCTGCATGTCAAACGTACTGTGGAGTGGTCAAAACACCAGATAACGTGTTTCCCGCAATAAATAGCTCGAAACGAGCGATCTCGATGATTCTGCATACTTCGGACAGAAGTCTCACCAAGCTTGCAGCAGAAAATGCATATCTCAGCTGGAAACCCCACGAAAATCAAGATATCACCGGTTCTGCATATCAATCGCACTGTGGAGTGGTGAAAACAACCAGATAACGTGTTTCTCGCATTAAATAGCTCGAAAAGAGCGTTCTCGAAGATTCTGCATACTTCTGACAGATTCTCTCCAAGATTATCGTAGAAAATGCATATCTCAGCTTGAAACCCGGCCGAAACCAAGATATCTCCGGTTCTGCATGTCAAACGTACTGTGGAGTGGTCAAAACACCAGATAACGTGTTTCCCGCAATAAATAGCTCGAAACGAGCGATCTCGATGATTCTGCATACTTCGGACAGAAGTCTCACCAAGATTGCCGCAGAAAATGCATATCTCAACTTGAAACCTCACGAAAATCAAGATGTCGCCGGTTCTGCATACCAAACGCACTGTGGAATGTTGAAAACACCAGAAAACTTTTTTTCGCCTTAAATAGCTCGAAAAGAGCGATCTAGATGATTCTGCATACTTCGGACAGAAGTCTCACCAAGATTGCAGCAGAAAATGCATATCTCACCTGGAAACCCCACGAAAACCAAGATATCGCGGATTCTGCATATCAATCGCACTGTGGAGTGGTGCAAACACCAGAAAACGTGTTTCTCGCATTAAATAGCTCGAAAAGAGCGATCTAGATGATTCTGCATACTTCGGACAGAAGTCTCACCAAGATTGCCGCAGAAAATGCATATCTCAACTTGAAACCTCACGAAAATCAAGATGTCGCCGGTTCTGCATACCAAACGCACTGTGGAGTGGTGAAAACAACCAGATAACGTGTTTCTTGCATTAAATAGCTCGAAAAGAGCGATCCCGATGATTCTGCATGCGTCGGACAGAAGTCTCACCTAGATTGCAGCAGAAAATGCATATCTCAGCTGGAAATCCCACGAAAATCAAGATATCACCGGTTCTGCATATCAAACGCACTGTGGAATGTTGAAAACACCAGAAAACTTTTTTTCGCTTTAAATAGCTCGAAAAGACCGATCTAGATGATTCTGCATACTTCGGACAGAAGTCTCATCAAGATTGCAGCAGAAGATGCATATCTCAGCTGGAAACCCCACGAAAACCAAGATATCGCGGATTCTGCATATCAATCGCACTGTGGAGTGGTGCAAACACCAGAAAACGTGTTTCTCGCATTAAATAGCTCGAAAAGAGCGATCTAGGTGATTCTGCATACTTCGGACAGAAGTCTCACCAAGATTGCAGCAGAAAATGCATATCTCACCTGGAAACCCCACGAAAACCAAGATATCGCGGATTCTGCATATCAATCGCACTGTGGAGTGGTGAAAACAACCAGATAACGTGTTTCTTGCATTAAATAGCTCGAAAAGAGCGATCCCGATGATTCTGCATGCGTCGGACAGAAGTCTCACCTAGATTGCAGCAGAAAATGCATATCTCAGCTGGAAATCCCACGAAAATCAAGATATCACCGGTTCTGCATATCAAACGCACTGTGGAATGTTGAAAACACCAGAAAACTTTTTTTCGCTTTAAATAGCTCGAAAAGAGCGATCTAGATGATTCTGCATACTTCGGACAGAAGTCTCACCAAGATTGCAGCAGAAAATGCATATCTCAGCTGGAAACCCCACGAAAACCAAGATATCGCGGATTCTGCATATCGATCGCACTGTGGAGTGGTGAAAACAACCAGATAACGTGTTTCTCGCATTAAATAGCTCGAAAAGAGCGATCCCGATGATTCTGCATGCTTCGGACAGAAGTCTCACCAAGATTGCAGCAGAAAATGCAAATCTCAGCTGGAAACCCCACGAAAATCAAGATATCACCGGTTCTGCATATCAAACGCACTGTAGAATGTTGAAAACACCAGAAAACTTTTTTTCGCTTTAAATAGCTCGAAAAGAGCGATCTAGATGATTCTGCATACTTCGGACAGAAGTCTCACCAAGATTGCAGCAGAAAATGCATATATCAGCTGGAAACCCCACGAAAACCAGATATCGCGAATTCTGCAAATCAATCGCACTGTGGAGTGGTGCAAACACCAGAAAACGTGTTTCTCGCATTAAATAGCTCGAATAGAGCGATCTAGATGATTCTGCATACTTCTGACAGAAGACTCACCAAGATTATCGCAGAAAATGCATATCTCAGCTGGAAACCCCACGAAAACCAAGATATCGCCGATTCTGCATAACAGACGCACTGTGGAGTGGTGAAAACACCAGAAAACGTGTTTCTCGCATTAAGTAGTTCGAAAAGAGCGATCTAGATGATTCTGCATACTTCTGACAGAAGACTCACAAAGATTATCGCCGAAAATGCATATGTCAGCTTGAACCCTCACGTAAATCAAGTCGGCGCCGGTTCTGCATATCAAACGCACTGTGGAGTGGTGAAAACAACCAGATAACGTGTTTCTCGAATTAAATAGCTCGAAAAGAGCGATCCCGATGATTCTGCATGCTTCGGACAGAAATCTCACCAAGATTGCTGCAGAAACTGCATATCTCAGCTGGAAACCCCACGAAAATCAAGATATCACCGGTTCTGCATATCAAACGCACTGTGGAATGTTTAAAACACCAGAAAACTTTTTTTCGCTTTAAATAGCTCGAAAAGAGCGATCTAGATGATTCTGCATACTTCGGACAGAAGTCTCACCAAGATTGCAGCAGAAAATGCATATCTCAGCTGGAAACACCACGAAAATCAAGATGTCGCCGGTTCTGCATATCAAACGCACTGTGGAGTGGTGAAAACAACCAGATAACGTGTTTCTCGCATTAAATAGCTCGAAGCGAGCGATCTCGATGGTTCTGCATCCTTCTGACTGAAGTCTCAATAAGATTATCGCAGAAAATGCATATCACAGCTGGAAACCCCACGAAAACCAAGATATCGCCGATTCTGCATATCAATCGCACTGTGGAGTGGTGAAAACACCAGAAAACGTGTTCCTCGCATTAAATAGCTCGAAAAGAGCGATCTAGATGATTCTGCATACTTCGGACAGAAGTCTCACCAAGATTGCAGCAGAAAATGCATATCTCAGCTGGAAACACCACGAAAATCAAGATGTCGCCGGTTCTGCATATCAAACGCACTGTGGAGTGGTGAAAACAACCAGATAACGTGTTTCTCGCATTAAATAGCTCGAAAAGAGCGATCCCGATGATTCTGCATGCTTCGGACAGAAGTCTTACCAAGATTGCAGCAGAAAATGCATATCTCAGCTGGAAACCCCACGAAAATCAAGATATCACCGGTTCTGCATATCAAACGCACTGTGGAATGTTGAAAACACCAGAAAACTTGTGTTTTCGCTTTAAATAGCTCGACAAGAGCGATCTAGATGATTCTGCATACTTCTGACTGAAGTCTCACCAAGATTATCGCAGAAAATGCATATCTCAGCTTGAACCCTCACGAAAAACAAGATGTCGCCGGATCTGCATATCAAACGCACTGTGGAATGTTGAAAACACCAGAAAAGTTTTTTTCGCTTTAAATAGCTCGAAAAGAGCGATCTAGATGATTCTGCATACTTCGGACAGAAGTCTCACCAAGATTGCAGCAGAAAATGCATATTTGAGCTGGAAACCCCACGAAAACCAAGATATCGCGGATTCTGCATATAAATCGCACTGTGGAGTGGTGCAAACACCAGAAAACGTGTTTCTCGCATTAAATAGCTCGAAAAGAGCGATCTAGGTGATTCTGCATACTTCGGACAGAAGTCTCACCAAGATTGCAGCAGAAAATGCATATCTCAGCTGGAAACACCACGAAAATCAAGATGTCGCCGGTTCTGCATATCAAACGCACTGTGGAATGTTGAAAACTGCAGGAAACGTGTTTCTCGCTTTAAGTATCCCGAAAAGAGCGTTCTCGATGATTCTGCATACTTCTCATAGATGAAACACCAAGATATTAGCAGCGAATGCATATTTCAGCTGGAAACCCCACGAAAACCAAGACATCGGCGGCTCTACATATCAAACGCACTGTGGAGTGATCAAAACACCAGATAACGTGCTTCTCGCATTAAATAGCTCGAAATGAGCGATATCGATGATTCTGCATACTTCGGACAGAAGTCTCACCAAGATTGCCGCAGAAAATGCATATCTCAACTTGAAACCTCACGAAAATCAAGATGTCGCCGGTTCTGCATACCAAACGCACTGTGGAGTGGTGAAAACAACCAGATAACGTGTTTCTCGCATTAAATAGCTCGAACCGAGCGATCTCGATGGTTCTGCATACTTCTGACTGAAGTCTCACCAAGATTGCAGCAGAAAATGCATATCTCAGCTGGAAACCCCACGAAAATCAAGATATCACCGGTTCTGCATATCAAACGCACTGTGGAATGTTGAAAACACCAGAAAACATTTTTTCGCTTTAAATAGCTCGAAAAGAGCGATCTAGATGATTCTGCATACTTCGGACAGAAGTCTCACCAAGATTGCAGCAGAAAATGCATATCTCAGCTGGAAACCCCACGAAAACCAAGATATCGCGGATTCTGCATATCAATCGCACTGTGGAGTGGTGCAAACACCAGAAAACGTGTTTCTCGCATTAAATAGCTCGAAAAGAGCGATCTAGATGATTCTGCATACTTCGGACAGAAGTCTCACCAAGATTGCCGCAGAAAATGCATATCTCAACTTGAAACCTCACGAAAATCAAGATGTCGCCGGTTCTGCATACCAAACGCACTGTGGAGTGGTGAAAACAACCAGATAACGTGTTTCTCGCATTAAATAGCTCGAAGCGAGCGATCTCAATGGTTCTGCATACTTCTGACTGAAGTCTCACCAAGATTATAGCAGAAAATGCATATCTCAGCTGGAAACCCCACGAAAACCAAGATATCGCGGATTCTGCATATCAATCGCACTGTGGAGTGGTGCAAACACCAGAAAACGTGTTTCTCGCTTTAAATAGCTCGAAAAGAGCGATCTAGATGATTCTGCATACTTCGGACAGAAGTCTCACCAAGATTGCAGCAGAAAATGCATATATCAGCTGGAAACCCCACGAAAACCAAGATATCGCGAATTCTGCATATCAATCGCACTGTGGAGTGGTGCAAATACCAGAAAACGTGTTTCTCGCATTAAATAGCTCGAAAAGAGCGATCTAGATGATTCTGCATACTTCTGACAGAAGACTCACCAAGATTATCGCAGAAAATGCATATCTCAGCTGGAAACCCCACGAAAACCAAGATATCGCCGATTCTGCATAACAGACGCACTGTGGAGTGGTGAAAACACCAGAAAACGTGTTTCTCGCATTAAGTAGTTCGAAAAGAGCGATCTAGATGATTCTGCATACTTCTGACAGAAGACTCACCAAGATTATCGCCGAAAATGCATATGTCAGCTTGAACCCTCACGTAAATCAAGTCGGCGCCGGTTCTGCATATCAAACGCACTGTGGAGTGGTGAAAACAACCAGATAACGTGTTTCTCGCATTAAATTGCTCGAAAAGAGCGATCCCGATGATTCTGCATGCTTCGGACAGAAGTCTCACCAAGATTGCTGCAGAAAATGCATATCTCAGCTGGAAACCCCACGAAAATCAAGATATCACCGGTTCTGCATATCAAACGCACTGTGGAATGTTGAAAACACCAGAAAACTTTTTTTCGCTTTAAATAGCTCGAAAAGAGCGATCTAGATGATTCTGCATACTTCGGACAGAAGTCTCACCAAGATTGCAGCAGAAAATGCATATCTCAGCTGGAAACACCACGAAAATCAAGATGTCGCCGGTTCTGCATATCAAACGCACTGCGGAGTGGTGAAAACAACCAGATAACGTGTTTCTCGCATTAAATAGCTCGAAGCGAGCGATCTCGATGGTTCTGCATACTTCTGACTGAAGTCTCACCAAGATTGCAGCAGAAAATGCATATCTCAATTGGAATCACCACGAAAATCAAGATGTCGCCGGTTCTGCAGATCAAACGCACTGTGGAGTGGTGAAAACACCAGATAACGTGTTCCTCGCATTAAATAGCTCGAAAAGAGGGATCTCGATGATTCTGCATACTTCTGACAGAAGGCTCACCAAGATTATAGCAGTAAATGCATATCTCAGCTTGAAACCCGACCGAAACCAAGATATCTTCGGTTCTGCATGTCAAACGTACTGTGGAGTGGTGAAAACACCAGATAACGTGTTTCTCGCATTAAATAGCTCGAAAAGTGCAATCTCGATGATTCTCATACTTCTCACAGAAGACTCACCAAGCTTTTCGTAGAAAATGCATATCTCGGCTTGAAACCCCACGAAAATCAAAATATCGCCGGTTCTGCATATCAAACGCCCTGTGGAGTGGTGAAAACACCAGATAACGTGTTTCTCGCATTAAATAGCTCGAAAAGAGCGATCTCGATTATTCTGCATACTTCTGACTGAGGTCTCACCAAGATAATCGGAGAAAATGCATATCTCAGATTGAAAGCCGACGAAAACCAAGATATCGTCGGTTCTGCATATCAAACGTACTGTGAACTGGTGAAAACACCAGATAACGTGTTTTTCGTATTAAATGGCACGAAACCAGCGATCTCGGCGATTCTGCATACTTCTCACAGAAGTCTCACCAAGATTATCGCAGAAAATGCATATCTCAGCTGGAAACCCCACGAAAACCAAGATATCGCCGGTTCTGCATGTTCGTTGGGTTTCCAGCTTAGATATGCATTCTCCGTGGTAATCTTCGAGATCCTTCTGTGACAAGTGTGCAGACTCAGCGAAATCGCTGTGTTCGTGCTACTGAATGCGAAAAACACGTTTTCTGGTGTTTTCAGCACTCCACAGTGCGTTTGATATGCGGAGACTGCGATATCTTCGTTTTCGTGGGGTTTCCAGCTGAGACATGCATTCTCTACGATAATCTTGGATATTCTTCTGTGACAAGTATGCAGAATCACCGAAATCGCTGTTTTCGTGCTATTTCATGCAAAAAACACGTTTTCTGCTGTTTTCAGCAATCCACAGTGCGTTTGATATGCGGAAAGCGCGGCATCTATGTTATCGTGCGGTTTCTAGCTGAGATATGCATTTTCAGTGATAATCTTGGATATTCTTCTGTGAGAAGTATGCAGAATAACCGATATCGCTGTTTTTGTGCTATTGAATGCGAAAAACACGTTTTCTGTTCCTTTCAGCACTCCGCAGTGCGTTTGATATGCGGAAACAGCGATATGTTCGCTTTCGTGGGGTTTCCAGCTGAAACATGCATTTCCTACGATAATCTTGGATATTCTTCTGTGAGAAGTATGCAGAATCACCGCAATCGCTCTTTTGAAGCTATATAATGCGAGAAACACGTATTCTGGTGTTTTCAGCACTCCGCAATGCGTTTGATATGCGGAACCGGCAATATCTTTGGTTGCGTGTGGTTTCCAGCTGAGACATGCACTGTCTGTGATAATCCTCGAGATTCTTCTGTGACAAGTGTGCAGAATCACCGCAATCGCTCTTTTGAAGCTATATAATGCGAGAAACACCTTTTCTTGTGTTTTCTGCACTCTGCTGTGCGTTTGATATGCGGTACCGGCGATATCTTCGGTTTCGTGTTGTTTCCGGCTGAGATAGGCATTTTCTGTGATAATCTTGTTCATTCCTCTGTGAAGTGTATGCAGAATCACCGAAATCGCTGTTGTTGTTCAATATAATAAAGAAAAAAAAATCTTTCCTTGTGTTTTCTGCACTCCACAGTGCGTTTGATATGCGGAACCGGTGATATCTTCGGCTTCGTGTTGTTTCCAGCAGAGATAGGCATTTTCTGTGATAATCTTGGTGTTTCTTCTGTGACAAGTATGCAGAACCATTGAAGTCGTCCTTTTGGAGCTGTTTAATGCGAGAAACGCGTTATCTGGTGTTTTTACCACTCCACAGTGCGTTTGATATGCAGATCCGGCGATATCTTGGTTTTCGTGGGGTTTCAAGCTGAGACATGCATTTTCTACGAAAATCTTGGTGAGACTTCTGTCAGAAGTATGCAGAATAATCGAGATCGCTCTTTTCCAGCTATTTAATGCCAGAAACGCCGTATCTGGTGTATTCATCACTCCACAGAGCGTTTGATTTGCAGAACCGGCGATATCTTTGTTTTCGTGGGGTTTCCAGCTGAGATATGCAATTTCAGCGATAATTTTGGTGTTTCATCTGTGAGAAGGATGCAGGATCATCGAGATCGTTCGTTTCGAGCTATTTAATGCGGAAAATCACGTTTTCTGGTGTTTTCACCACTCCACAGTGCGTTTGATAGCAGAACCGCCGATACCTTGGGTTTCGTGAGGTTTCAAGCTGAGATATGCATTTTCTACGATAATCTTGGTGACACTTCAGTCAGAAGTATGCTGAATCATCGAGATCGCTCTTTTCGAGCTATTTAATGCGGAAAATCACGTTTTCTGGTACTTTCACCACTCCACAATGCGTTAGGATATGCAGAACCAGCGATATCTTGGTTTTCGTGGGGTTTCCAGCTGAGATATGCATTTTCAGCGATAATCTTGGTGTTTCATCTGTGAGAAGGATGCAGGATCACCGAAATCGCTATCTTCGTGCTATTGAATGCGAAAAACACGTTTTCTGGTGCTTTGAGCGCTCCACAGTGCGTTTGATATGCGGAAACTGCGATATCTTCGGTTTCGTGGGGTTTCCAGCTGAAACGTGCATTTTCTACGATAATCTTGGGTATTCGTCTGTGAGAAGTATGCAAAATCGCCGAATTCCCTTTTTTCGTGGTATTGAATGCGAAAAATACGTTATCTGGTGTTTTCAGCACTCCGGAGTGTGATTGATATGCGGATTCTGCGGTATCTATGTTATCGTGCGGTTTCCAGCTGAGATATGCATTTTCAGTGATAACCTTGGATATTCTTCAGTGAGAAGTATGCAGAATCACCCATATCGCTGTTTTTGTGCTATTGAATGCGAAAAACACGTTTTCTGTTCCTTTCAGCACTCCGCAGTGCGTTTGATATGCGGAAACAGCGATATGTTCGCTTTCGTGGGGTTGCCAGGTGAGACATGCATTTTCTACGATAATCTTCCAGATTCTTCTGTGACAAGTGTGCACAATCACCGAAATCGTTGGCTGACTGCTATCTAATGCGAAATAACACGTTTCCTGGTGTTCCAGCACTCCAGAGTGCGATTGATAACCAGAACCGGCGAAATCTTCGTTTTCATGGGGTTTCCGAATAAGACATGCATTTTCTAGGATAATCTTGGACATTCATCTGTGAGAAGTATGCAGAATCACCGAAATCGCTGTATTCGTGCTATTGAATGCGAAAAACACGTTTCCTGATGTTTTCAGCACTCCACAGTGCGTTTGACATGCGGAAACTGCGATATCTTCGGTATCGTTCGGTTTCCAGCTGAGATATGCATTTTCAGTGATAATCTTGGATATTCTTCCGTGAGAAGTATGCAGAATCACCGATATCGCTGTTTTGGAGATATTTAAAGCGAGAAACAGGTTATCTGGTGTTTACACCACTCCACAATGCGTTTGATATGCAGAACCGGCGATAACTTGGTTTTCGTGGGGTTGCCAGCTGAGATATGCATTTTCTGAGATAATCTTGGTAATATTTCTGTGACATGTATGCAGAATCACCGAAATCGCTCTTCTGGAGCTATATAATGCGAGAAACACGTATTCTGGTGTTTTGAGCACTCCGCATTGCGTTTGATATGCGGAACCGGCGATATCTACGGTTTCGTGGGGTTGATAGCTGAGATATGCATTTTCTGTGATATCGTGGTGAATCTCCTGTGACGTGTATGCAGAATCACCGAAATCGACCTTTTGTAGCTATTTAATGCGAGAAACACGTATTCTGGTGTTTTCAGCACTCAGCAATGCGTTTGATATGCGGAACCGGCAATATCTTCGGTTTCGTGTTGTTGGCAGCTGAGATATGCATCTACTGTGACAATCTTCGAGATTCTTCTGTGGCACGTGTGCAGCATCAACGCAATCGCTGCTGTTGTTCTTTATAATAAAGAAAAAAGGACCTTTTCTTGTGTTTTCTGCACTCCACAGAGCGTTTGATATGCGGAACCGGCGATATCTTCGGTTTCGTGTTGTTTCCAGCTGAGATAGGCTTTTTCTGAGATAATCTTGGTGATTCTTCTGTGTCGTGTATGCAGAATCACCGAATTCGCTGTTTTTGTTCTATTTAATGCGAAAAACACATTTGGGGTGCGTTCAGCACTCCGCGGTGCATTTGATATGCAGAACCGGCGATACCTTCGGTTTCGTCAGGTTTCCAGCAGACATATGCATTTTCGGCGATAATCTTGGTGATTCTTCTGTGAGATGTATGCAGAATTACCGGAATCGCTCTACTGGAGCTATATAATGCGCGAAACACGTATTCTGGTGTTTTCAGCACTCCGCAATGCGTTTGATATGCGGAACCGGCAATATCTTCGGTTTCGTGTTGTTTCCAGCTGAGATATGCATTTTCTGCGATAATCTTGGTGATTCTTCTGTGACATGAATGCAGAATTACCGGAATCGCTGTTTTGCTGCTATATAATGCGAGAAACACGTATTCTTGTGTTTGCAGCACCCCGCAGTGCTTTTGATATGCGGTACCAGCGATATCTCCGCTTACGTGTTGTTTCCAGCTGAGATAGGCATTTTCTGTGATAATCTTGGTGATTCTGCTGTGCGTGTATGCAGAAACACCGAAACCGCTCTTTTGGAGCTATATAATGCGAGAAACACCTTTTCATGTGTTTTCTTCACTCTGCTGTGCGTTTGATATCCAGAACCGGCGACATCTTCGGTTTCGTGTTGTTTCCAGCTGAGATATGCATTTTCTGTTATAATCTAGGTGATTCTTCTGTTACATGTATGCAGAATCATCGAAATCGCTCTGCTGGAGCTATATAATGCGAGAAACACGTATTTTGGTGTTTTCAGCACTCCGCAATGCGTTTGATATGCGGAACCGGCAATATCTTTGGTTTCGTGTGGTTTCCAGCTGAGACACGCACTGTCTGTGATAATCCTCGAGATTCTTCTGTGACAAGTGTGCAGAAACACCGCAATCGCTCTTTTGAAGCTATATAATGCGAGAAACACCTTTTCTGGTGTTTTCACTACTCCACAGTGCGTTTGATATGCAGAACCGGCGATATCTTCTGTTTCATGGGGATTCCAGCTGAGATATGCATTTTCTGTGATAATCTTCGAGATTCTTCTGTGACAAGTGTGCAGAATCACCGCTATCGCTGTTGTTGTTCTATATAATAAAAAAAAACCCATCATTTCTTGTTTTTTCTGCACTCCGCTGTGCATTTGATATGCGAAACCGGCAATATCTTTGGTTTCGTGTGGTTTCCAGCTGAGACATGCACTGTCTGTGATAATCCTCGAGATTCTTCTGTGACAAGTGTGCAGAATCACCGCAATCGCTCTTTTGAAGCTATATAATGCGAGAAACACGTATTCTGGTGATTTCAGCACTCCGCAATGCGTTTGATATGCGGAACGGGCAATATCTTCGGCTTCGTGTTGTTTCCAGCAGAGATAGGCATTTTCTGTGATAATCTTGGTGTTTCTTCTGTGACAAGTATGCAGAACCATTGAAGTCGTTCTTTTGGAGCTGTTTAATGCGAGAAACGCGTTATCTGGTGTTTTTACCACTCCACAGTGCGTTTGATATGCAGATCCGGCGATATCTTGGTTTTCGTGGGGTTTCAAGCTGAGACATGCATTTTCTACGAAAATCTTGGTGAGACTTCTGTCAGAAGTATGCAGAATCATCGAGATCGCTCTTTTCCAGCGATTTAATGCCAGATACGCCGTATCTGGTGTATTCATCACTCCACAGAGCGTTTGATTTGCAGAACCGTCGATATCTTGGTTTTCGTGGGGTTTCAAGCTGAGACATGCATTTTCTAAGATAATCTTGGTGAGACTTCTGTCAGAAGTATGCAGAATCATCGAGATCGCTCTATTCGAGCGAGTTAATGCGAGAAACACGCTATCAGGTGTTTTCACCACTCCACAGTGCGTTTGATGGCAGAACCGGCGATATCTTGGTTTTCGTGGGGTTTCCAGCTGGATATGCATTTTCTACCATAATCCTGGTGGTTCTTCTGTGAGAAGTATATAGAATCGTTGATATCGCTCTTTTGGAGCTATTTAATGCGGAAAATCACGTTTTCTGGTGTGTTCACCACTCCAAAGTGCGTTTGCTATGCAGATCGGCGATATCTTGGTTTTCGTGGGGTTTCCAGCTGGATATGCATTTTCTGCGCTAATCTTGGTGTTTCCTCTGTGAGAAGTAAGCAGGATCATCGAAACCGCTCTTTTGGAGCTATGATATTTAATGCGAGAAACACGCTATCTGGTGTATTCATCACTCCACAGAGCGTTTGATTTGCAGAACCGGCGATATCTTGGTTTTCGTGGGGTTTCATGCTGAGATATGCATATTCTACGATAATCTTGGTGAGACTTCAGTCAGAAGTATGCAGAATCATCGAGATCGCTCTTTTCCAGCGATTTAAAGCCAGATACGCCGTATCTGGTGTATTCATCACTCCACAGAGCGTTTGATTTGCAGAACCGGCGATATCTTGGTTTTCGTGGGGTTTCAAGCTGAGACATGCATTTTCTACGATAATCTTGGTGAGACTTCTGTCAGAAGTATGCAGAATCATCGATATCGCCCTTTTCCAGCTATTTAATGCCAGAAACGCCGTATCTGGTGTATTCACCACTCCACAGTGCGTTTGATATGCAGAAACTGCGATATCTTGGTTTTCGTCGGGTTTCAAGCTGAGAATATGCATATTCTGCGATAATCTTGGTGTTTCTTCTGTGAGAAGTATGCAGAATCATCGAAATCGCTCTTTTGGAGCTATTTAATGCGAGAAACACGTTATCTGGAGTTTTCACCACTCCACAGACCGTTTGATATGCAGAAACGTCGATATCCTGATTTTCGTGGGGTTTCCAGCTGGATATGCATTATCTAACATAATCCTGGTGGTTCTTCTGTGAGAAGTATGCCGCATCATCGAAATCGCTCTTTTGTAGCTATTTAATGCGAAAAGAAACGTTTTCTGGTGTTTTCACCACTGCACAGTGCGTTAGATATGCAGAACCGGCGATATCTTGGTTTTCGTGCGGTTTCAAGCTGAGACATGCATTTTCTACGATAATCTTGGTGAGACTTCTGTCAGAAGTATGCAGAATCATCGAGATCGCTCTATTCGAGCGATCTAATGCGAGAAACACGCTATCTGGTGTTTCCACCACTCCACAGTGCGTTTGATGGCAGAACCGGCGATACCTTGTTTTTCGTGAGGTTTCAAGCTGAGATATGCATTTTCTACGATAATCTTGGTGAGACTTCAGTCAGAAGTATGCAGAATCATCGATATCGCTCTTTTCCAGCTATTTAATGCCAGAAACGCAGTATCTGGTGTATTCACCACTCCACAGTGCGTTTGATATGCAGAAACTGCGATATCTTGGTTTTCGTCGGGTTTCAAGCTGAGACATGCATTTTCTACGATAATCTTGGTGAGACTTCAGTCAGAAGTATGCAGAATCATCGAGATCGCTCTATTCGAGCGATTTAATGCGAGAAACACGCTATCTGGTGGTTTCACCACTCCACAGTGCGTTAGATATGCAGAACCGGCGATATCTTGGTTTTCGTGCGGTTTCAAGCTGAGACATGCATTTTCTACGATAATCTTGGTGAGACTTCTGTCAGAAGTATGCAGAATCATCGATATCGCTCTTTTCCAGCTATTTAATGCCAGAAACGCAGTATCTGGTGTATTCACCACTCCACAGTGCGTTTGATATGCAGAAACTGCGATATCTTGGTTTTCGTCGGGTTTCAAGCTGAGACATGCATTTTCTACGATAATCTTGGTGAGACTTCAGTCAGAAGTATGCAGAATCATCGATATCGCTCTTTTCCAGCTATTTAATGCCAGAAACGCAGTATCTGGTGTATTCACCACTCCACAGTGCGTTTGATATGCAGAACCGGCGATATCTTGGTTTTCGTGGGGTTTCCAGCTGGATATGCATTTTCTACCATTATCTTGGTGAGTCTTCTGTGAGAAGTATGCAGGATCATCGAATTCGCCCTTTTGGAGATATTTAATGCGAGAAAACGGTTATCAGGTGTTTTCACCACTCCACAACGCGTTTGATATGCAGAACCGGCGATATCTTGGCATTCATTTGGGTTTCAAGCTGAGAATATGCATATTCTGTGATAATCTTGGTGTTTCTTCTGTGAGAAGTATGCAGAATCATCGAAATCGCTCTTTTGGAGCTATTTAATGCGAGAAATACGTTATCTGGAGTTTTCACCACTCCACCAACCGTTTGATATGCAGAAACGTCGATATCCTGATTTTCGTAGGGTTTCCAGCTGGATATGCATTATCTAACATAATCCTGGTGGTTCATCTGTGAGAAGTATGCCGCATCATCGAAATCGCTCTTTTGTAGCTATTTAATGCGAAAACAAACGTTTTCTGGTGTTTTCACCACTGCACAGTGCGTTAGATATGCAGAACCGGCGATATCTTGGTTTTCGTGCGGTTTCAAGCTGAGACATGCATTTTCTACGATAATCTTGGTGAGACTTCTGTCAGAAGTATGCAGAATCATCGAGATCGCTCTGTTCGAGCGATCTAATGCGAGAAACACGCTATCTGGTGTTTTCACCACTCCACAGTACGTTTGATGGCAGAACCGGCGATATCTTGGTTTTCGTGGGGTTTCAAGCTGAGATATGCATTTTCTGCGATAATCTTGGTGTTTGTTCTGTGAGAAGAATGCAGAATCATCGAAATCGCTCTTTTGGAGCTATTTAATGCGAGAAACACGTTATCTGGTGTTTTCACCACTCCACAGTGCGTTTGATATCAGAACCGGCGATACCTTGTTTTTCGTGAGGTTTCAAGCTGAGATATGCATTTTCAACGATAATCTTGGTGAGACTTCAGTCAGAAGTATGCAGAATCATCGAGATTGCTCTTTTCCAGCTATTTAATGCCAGAAACGCCGTATCTGGTGTATTCACCACTCCACAGTGCGTTTGATATGCAGAAACTGCGATATCTTGGTTTTCGTCGGGTTTCAAGCTGAGAATATGCATATTCTGCGATAATCTTGGTGTTTCTTGTGTGAGAAGTATGCAGAATCATCGAAATCGCTCTTTTGGAGCTATGTAATGCGAGAAACACGTTATCTGGTGTTTTCACCACTCCACAATGCGTTTGATATGCAGAACCGGCGATATCTTGGTTTTCATTGGGGTTTCAAGCATAGAATATGCATACTCTGCGATATTCTTGGTGTTTCCTCTGTGTGAAGTATGCAGAATCATCGAAATCGCTCTTTTGGAGCTATTTAATGCGAGAAACACGCTATCGGGTGTTTTCACCACTCCACAGTGCGTTTGATGGCAGCACCGGCGATACCTTGGTTTTCGTGAGGTTTCAGGCTGAGATATGCATTTTCTACGATAATCTAGGTGAGACTTCTGTCAGATGTATGCAGAATCATCGAGATCGCTCTATTCGAGCGATTTAATGCGAGAAACACGCTATCTGGTGGTTTCACCACTCCACAGTGCGTTTGATATGCAGAAACTGCGATATCTTGGTTTCGTGCGGTTTCAAGCTGAGACATGCATTTTCTACGATAATCTTGGTGAGACTTCAGTCAGAAGTATGCAGAATCATCGAGATCGCTCTATTCGAGCGATTTAATGCGAGAAACACGCTATCTGGTGGTTTCACCACTCCACAGTGCGTTTGATATGCAGAAACTGCGATATCTTGGTTTTCGTCGGGTTTCAAGCTGAGAATATGCATATTCTGCGATAATCTTGGTGTTTCTTCTGTGTGAAGTATGCAGAATCATCGAAATCGCGCTTTTGGAGCTATTTAATGCGAGAAGCACGTTATCTGGTGTTTTCACCACTCCACAATGCGTTTGATATGCAGAACCGGCGATATCTTGGTTTTCGTGGGGTTTCCAGCTGGACATGCATTTTCTACCCTACTCTTGGTAAGTCTTCTGCGAGAAGTATGCAGGATCATAGAATTCGCCATTTTGGAGATATTTACTTCGAGAAAAACGTTATCAGGTGTTTTCACCACTCCACAATGCGTTTGATATGCAGAACCGGCGATATCTTGGTTTTCGTGGGGTTTCCAGCTGGATATGCATTTTCTACCATAATCTTGGTGAGACTTCTGTGAGAAGTATGCAGGATCATCGAATTCGCCCTTTTGGAGATATTTCATGCGAGAAAACGGTTATCAGGTGTTTTCACCACTCCACAATGCGTTTGATATGCAGAACCGGCGATATCTTGGCTTTCATTGGGTTTCAAGCTGAGAATATGCATATTCTGTGATAATCTTGGTGTTTGTTCTGTGAGAAGTATGCAGAATCATCGAAATCGCTCTTATGGAGCTATTTAATGCGAGAAACACGTTATCTGGAGTTTTCACCACTCCACAGACCGTTTGATAAGCAGAAACGTCGATATCCTGATTTTCGTGGGGTTTCCAGCTGGATATGCATTATCTAACATAATCCTGGTGGTTCTTCTGTGAGAAGTATGCCGCATCATCGAAATCGCTCTTTTGTAGCTATTTAATGCGAAAACAAACGTTTTCTGGTGTTTTCACCACTGCACAGTGCGTTAGATATGCAGAACCGGCGATATCTTGGTTTTCGTGCGGTTTCAAGCTGAGATATGCATTTTCTACGATAATCTTGGTGAGACTTCTGTCAGAAGTATGCAGAATCATCGAGATCGCTCTATTCGAGCGATCTAATGCGAGAAACACGCTATCTGGTGTTTTCACCACTCCACAGTGCGTTTGATGGCAGCACCGGCGATACCTTAGTTTTCGTGAGGTTTCAGGCTGAGATATGCATTTTCTACGATAATCTAGGTGAGACTTCTGTCAGATGTATGCAGAATCATCGAGATCGCTCTATTCGAGCGATTTAATGCGAGAAACACGCTATCTGGTGGTTTCACCACTCCACAGTGCGTTTGATATGCAGAAACTGCGATATCTTGGTTTTCGTCGGGTTTCAAGCTGAGAATATGCATATTCTGCGATAATCTTGGTGTTTCTTCTGTGTGAAGTATGCAGAATCATCGAAATCGCGCTTTTGGAGCTATTTAATGCGAGAAGCACGTTATCTGGTGTTTTCACCACTCCACAATGCGTTTGATATGCAGAACCGGCGATATCTTGGCTTTCATTGGGTTTCAAGCTGAGAATATGCATATTCTGCGATAATCTTGGTGTTTCTTCTGTGTGAAGTATGCAGAATCATCGAAATCGCGCTTTTGGAGCTATTTAATGCGAGAAGCACGTTATCTGGTGTTTTCACCACTCCACAATGCGTTTGATATGCAGAACCGGCGATATCTTGGCTTTCATTGGGGTTTCAAGCTGAGAATATGCATATTCTGTGATAATCTTGGTGTTTCTTCTGTGAGAAGTATGCAGAATCATCGAAATCGCTCTTTTGTAGCTATTTAATGCGAAAACGAACGTTTTCTGGTGTTTTCACCACTGCACAGTGCGTTAGATATGCAGAACCGGCGATATCTTGGTTTTCGTGCGGTTTCAAGCTGAGAATATGCATATTCTGCGATAATCTTGGTGTTTCTTCCGTGAGAAGTATGCAGAATCATCGAAATCGCTCTTTTGGAGCTATTTAATGCGATAAACGCGTTATCTGGTGTTTTCATCACTCCACAGTACGTTTGATATGCAGAACCGGCGATATCTTGGTTTTCGTGCGGTTTCAAGCTGAGACATGCATTTTCTACGA
This sequence comes from Anthophora plumipes, assembly GCA_951804975.1. Classification (NCBI taxonomy): domain Eukaryota; kingdom Metazoa; phylum Arthropoda; class Insecta; order Hymenoptera; family Apidae; genus Anthophora; species Anthophora plumipes. The sequence goes on from CATORF010000226.1 coordinate 381,397, forward strand.
TAATCTTGGTGGGACTTCTGTCAGAAGTATGCAGAATCATCGAAATCGCTCTTTTGGAGCTATTTAATGCGAGAAACACGTTATCTGGAGTTTTCACCACTCCACAGACCGTTTGATATGCAGAAACGTCGATATCCTGATTTTCGTGGAGTTTCCAGCTGGATATGCATTTTCTAACAAAATCCTGGTGGTTCTTCTGTGAGAAGTATGCCGCATCATCGAAATCGCTCTTTTGTAGCTATTTAATGCGAAAACACGCGTTTTCTGGTGTTTTCACCACTGCACAGTGCGTTTAATATGCAGAACCGGCGATATCTTGGTTTTCGTGCGGTTTCAAGCTGAGACATGCATTTTCTACGATAATCTTGGTGGGACTTCTGTCAGAAGTATGCAGAATCATCGAGATCGCTCTATTCGAGCGATTTAATGCGAGAAACACGCTATCTGGTGTTTTCACCACTCCACAGTGCGTTTGATGGCAGAACCGGCGATACCTTGGTTTTCATTGGGGTTTCAAGCATAGAATATGCATATTCTGCGATATTCTTGGTGTTTCTTCTGTGTGAAGTATGCAGAATCATCGAAATCGCTCTTTTGGAGCTATTTAATGCGAGAAACACGCTATCGGGTGTTTTCACCACTCCACAGTGCGTTTGATGGCAGAACCGGCGATACCTTGGTTTTCGTGAGGTTTCAAGCTGAGATATGCATTTACTACGATAATCTTGGTGAGGCTTCTGTCAGAAGTATGCAGAACCATCGAGATCGCTCTATTCGAGCGATTTAATGCGAGAAACACGCTATCTGGTGTTTTCACTACTCCACAGTGCGTTTGATGGCAGAACCGGCGATATCTTGGTTTTCGTGGGGTTTCAAGCTGATATATGCATTTTCTGCGATTATCTTGGTGTTTGTTCTGTGAGAAGAATGCAGAATCATCGAAATCGCTCTTTTGGAGCTATTTAATGCGAGAAACACGTTATCTGGTGTTTTCACCACTCCACAATGCGTTTGATATGCAGAACCGGTGATATCTTGGTTTTCGTGGGGTTTCAAGCTGAGATATGCATTTTCTGCGATAATCTTGGTGTTTGTTCGGTGAGAAGTATGCAGAATCGCCGACATCGCTGGTTTAGTGCCATTTAATGCGATAAACGCGTTATCTGGTGTTTTCATCACTCCACAGTACGTTTGATATGCAGAACCGGCGATATCTTGGTTTTCGTGGGATTGCCAGCAGGATATGCATTTTCTACCATAATCTTGGTAAGTCTTCTGTGAAAAGTATGCAGGATCATAGAATTCACCATTTTGGAGATATTTAATGCGAGAAAAACATTATCAGGTGTTTTCACCACTCCACAATGCGTTTGATATGCAGAACCGGCGATATCTTGGCTTTCACTGGGTTTCAAGCTGGATATGCAATTTCTACGATAATCTTGGTGAAGCTTCTGTGAGAAGTATGCCGCATCATCGAAATCGCTCTTTTGTTGCTATTTAATGCGAAAACGCGCGTTTTCTGGTGTTTTCACCACTGCACAGTGCGTTTGATATGCAGAACCGGCGATATCTTGGTTTCGTGCGGTTTCAAGCTGAGACATGCATTATCTAACATAATCCTGGTGGTTCTTCTGTGAGAAGTATGTAGAATCGTTGATTTCGCTCTATTGGAGCTATTTAATGCGGACAATCACGTTTTCTGCTGTTTTCACCACTCCAAAGTGCGTTTGATATGCAGAACAGGCGATATCTTGGTTTTCGTTGGGTTTCAAGCTGGATATGCAATTTCTACGATAATCTTGGTGAAGCTTCTGTGAGAAGGATGCCGCATCATCGAAATCGCTCTTTTGGAGCTATTTAATGCGAAAACGCGCGTTTTCTGGTGTTTTCACCACTGCACAGTGCGTCTGATATGCAGAACCGGCGATATCATGGTTTCGTGCGGTTTCAAGCTGAGACATGCATTTCTACGATGATCTTGGTGAGACTTCTGTCAGAAGTATGCAGAATCATCGAGATCGCTCTATTCGAGCGATTTAATGCGAGAAACACGCTATCTGGTGTTTTCACCACTCCACAGTGCGTTTGATGGCAGAACCGGCGATACCTTGGATTTCGTGAGGTTTCAGGCTGAGATATGCATCTTCTACGATAATCTTGGTGAGACTTCTGTCAGAAGTATGCAGAATCATCGAGATCGCTCTATTCGAGCGATTTAATGCGAGAAACACGCTATCTGGTGGTTTCACCACTCCACAATGCGTTTGATATGCAGAACCGGCGATATCTTGGCTTTCATTGGGGTTTCAAGCTGAGAATATGCATATTCTGCGATAATCTTGATGCTTCTTCTGTGAGAAGTATGCAGAATCATCGAAATCGCTCTTTTGGAGCTATTTAATGCGAGAAACACGTTATCTGGTGTTTTCACCACTCCACAGTGCGTTTGATATGCAGAAACTGCGATATCTTGGTTTTCGTCGGGTTTCAAGCTGAGAATATGCATATTCTGCGATAATCTTGGTGTTTCTTCTGTGAGAAGAATGCAGAATCATCAAAATCGCTCTTTTGGAGCTATTTAATGCGAGAAGCACGTTATCTGGTGTTTTCACCACTCCACAATGCGTTTGATATGCAGAACCGGCGATATCTTGGTTTTCGTGGGGTTTCCAGCTGGATATGCATTTTCTACCCTAATCTTGGTAAGTCTTCTGCGAGAAGTATGCAGGATCATAGAATTCGCCAATTTGGAGATATTTAATGCGAGAAAAACGTTATCAGGTGTTTTCACCACTCCACAATGCGTTTGATATGCAGAACCGGCGATATCTTGGTTTTCGTGGGGTTTCCAGCTGGATATGCATTTTCTACCATAATCTTGGTGAGTCTTCTGTGATAAGTATGCAGGATCATCGAATTCGCACTTTTGGAGATATTTAATGCGAGAAAACCGTTATCAGGTGTTTTCACCACTCCACAATGCGTTTGATATGCAGAACCGGCGATATCTTGGCTTTCATTGGGGTCTCAAGCTGAGAATATGCATATTCTGCGATAATCTTGGTGTTTCTTCTGTGAGAAGTATGCAGAATCATCGAAATCGCTCTTTTGGAGCTATTTAATGCGAGAAACACGTTATCTGGAGTTTTCACCACTCCACAGTGCGTTTGATGGCAGAACCGGCGATACCTTGTTTTTCGTGAGGTTTCAAGCTGAGATATGCATTTTCTACGATAATCTTGGTGAGACTTCAGTCAGAAGTTGCAGAATCATCGAGATCGCTCTTTTCCAGCTATTTAATGCCAGAAACGCCGTATCTGGTGTATTCACCACTCCACAGTGCGTTTGATATGCAGAAACTGCGATATCTTGGTTTTCCTCGGGTTTCAAGCATAGAATATGCATATTCTGCGATATTCTTGGTGTTTCTTCTGTGTGAGGTATGCAGAATCATCGAAATCGCTCTTTTGGAGCTATTTAATGCGAGAAACACGCTATCGGGTGTTTTCACCACACCACAGAGCGTTTGATGGCAGAACCGGCGATACCTTGGTTTTCGTGAGGTTTCAACCTGAGATATGCATTTTCTGCGATTATCTTGGTGTTTGTTCTGTGAGAAGAATGCAGAATCATCGAAATCGCTCTTTTGGAGCTATTTAATGCGAGAAACACGTTATCTGGTGTTTTCACCACTCCACAATGCGTTTGATATGCAGAACCGGTGATATCTTGGTTTTCGTGGGGTTTCAGGCTGAGATATGCATTTTCTGCGATAATCTTGGTGTTTGTTCGGTGAGAAGTATGCAGAATCGCCGACATCGCTGGTTTAGTGCCATTTAATGCGATAAACGCGTTATCTGGTGTTTTCATCACTCCACAGTACGTTTGATATGCAGAACCGGCGATATCTTGGATTTCGTGGGATTACCAGCAGGATATGCATTTTCTACCATAATCTTGGTAAGTCTTCTGTGAAAAGTATGCAGGATCATAGAATTCACCATTTTGGAGATATTTAATGCGAGAAAAACATTATCAGGTCTTTTCACCACTCCACAATGCGTTTGATATGCAGAACCGGCGATATCTTGGCTTTCATTGGGTTTCAAGCTGGATATGCAATTTCTACGATAATCTTGGTGAAGCTTCTGTGAGAAGTATGCCGCATTATCGAAATCGCTCTTTTGTTGCTATTTAATGCGAAAACGCGCGTTTTCTGGTGTTTTCACCACTGCACAGTGCGTTTGATATGCAGAACCGGCGATATCTTGGTTTCGTGCGGTTTCAAGCTGAGACATGCATTATCTAACATAATCCTGGTGGTTCTTCTGTGAGAAGTATGTAGAATCGTTGATTTCGCTCTATTGGAGCTATTTGATGCGGACAATCACGTTTTCTGCTGTTTTCACCACTCCAAAGTGCGTTTGATATGCAGAACAGGCGATATCTTGGTTTTCGTTGGGTTTCAAGCTGGATATGCAATTTCTACGATAATCTTGGTGAAGCTTCTGTGAGAAGTATGCCGCATCATCGAAATCGCTCTTTTGGAGCTATTTAATGCGAAAACGCGCGTTTTCTGGTGTTTTCACCACTGCACAGTGCGTTTGATATGCAGCACAGGCGATATCATGGTTTCGTGCGGTTTCAAGCTGAGACATGCATTTCTACGATAATCTTGGTGAGACTTCTGTCAGAAGTATGCAGAATCATCGAGATCGTTCTATTCGAGCGATTTAATGCGAGAAACACGCTATCTGGTGTTTTCACCACTCCACAGTGCGTTTGATGGCAGAACCGGTGATACCTTGGATTTCGTGAGGTTTCAGGCTGAGATATGCATCTTCTACGATAATCTTGGTGAGACTTCAGTCAGAAGTATGCAGAATCATCGAGATCGCTCTATTCGAGCGATTTATTGCGAGAAACACGCTATCTGGTGGTTTCACCACTCCACAATGCGTTTGATATGCAGAACCGGCGATATCTTGGCTTTCATTGGGGTTTCAACCTGAGAATATGCATATTCTGCGATAATCTTGGTGCTTCTTCTGTGAGAAGTATGCAGAATCATCGAAATCGCTCTTTTGGAGCTATTTAATGCGAGAAACACGTTATCTGGTGTTTTCACCACTCCACAGTGCGTTTGATATGCAGAAACTGCGATATCTTGGTTTTCGTGGGATTACCAGCAGGATATGCATTTTCTACCATAATCTTGGTAAGTCTTCTGTGAAAAGTATGCAGGATCATAGAATTCACCATTTTGGAGATATTTAATGCGAGAAAAACATTATCAGTTGTTTTCACCACTCCACAATGCGTTTGATATGCAGAACCGGCGATATCTTGGCTTTCATTGGGTTTCAAGCTGGATATGCATTTTCTACCATAATCTTGGTGAGTCTTCTGTGAGAAGTATGCAGGATCATCGAATTCGCCCTTTTGGAGATATTTAATGCGAGAAAACCGTTATCAGGTGTTTTCACCACTCCACAATGCGTTTGATATGCAGAACAGGCGATATCTTGGTTTTCGTTGGGTTTCAAGCTGGATATGCAATTTCTACGATAATCTTGGTGAAGCTTCTGTGAGAAGGATGCCGCATCATCGAAATCGCTCTTTTGGAGCTATTTAATGCGAAAACGCGCGTTTTCTGGTGTTTTCACCACTGCACAGTGCGTCTGATATGCAGAACCGGCGATATCATGGTTTCGTGCGGTTTCAAGCTGAGACATGCATTTCTACGATGATCTTGGTGAGACTTCTGTCAGAAGTATGCAGAATCATCGAGATCGCTCTATTCGAGCGATTTAATGCGAGAAACACGCTATCTGGTGTTTTCACCACTCCACAGTGCGTTTGATGGCAGAACCGGCGATACCTTGGATTTCGTGAGGTTTCAGGCTGAGATATGCATCTTCTACGATAATCTTGGTGAGACTTCTGTCAGAAGTATGCAGAATCATCGAGATCGCTCTATTCGAGCGATTTAATGCGAGAAACACGCTATCTGGTGGTTTCACCACTCCACAATGCGTTTGATATGCAGAACCGGCGATATCTTGGCTTTCATTGGGGTTTCAAGCTGAGAATATGCATATTCTGCGATAATCTTGGTGCTTCTTCTGTGAGAAGTATGCAGAATCATCGAAATCGCTCTTTTGGAGCTATTTAATGCGAGAAACACGTTATCTGGTGTTTTCACCACTCCACAGTGCGTTTGATATGCAGAAACTGCGATATCTTGGTTTTCGTCGGGTTTCAAGCTGAGAATATGCATATTCTGCGATAATCTTGGTGTTTCTTCTGTGAGAAGAATGCAGAATCATCAAAATCGCTCTTTTGGAGCTATTTAATGCGAGAAGCACGTTATCTGGTGTTTTCACCACTCCACAATGCGTTTGATATGCAGAACCGGCGATATCTTGGTTTTCGTGGGGTTTCCAGCTGGATATGCATTTTCTACCCTAATCTTGGTAAGTCTTCTGCGAGAAGTATGCAGGATCATAGAATTCGCCAATTTGGAGATATTTAATGCGAGAAAAACGTTATCAGGTGTTTTCACCACTCCACAATGCGTTTGATATGCAGAACCGGCGATATCTTGGTTTTCGTGGGGTTTCCAGCTGGATATGCATTTTCTACCATAATCTTGGTGAGTCTTCTGTGATAAGTATGCAGGATCATCGAATTCGCACTTTTGGAGATATTTAATGCGAGAAAACCGTTATCAGGTGTTTTCACCACTCCACAATGCGTTTGATATGCAGAACCGGCGATATCTTGGCTTTCATTGGGCTTCAAGCTGGATATGCAATTTCTACGATAATCTTGGTGAAGCTTCTGTGAGAAGTATGCCGCATTATCGAAATCGCTCTTTTGTTGCTATTTAATGCGAAAACGCGCGTTTTCTGGTGTTTTCACCACTGCACAGTGCGTTTGATATGCAGAACCGGCGATATCTTGGTTTCGTGCGGTTTCAAGCTGAGACATGCATTATCTAACATAATCCTGGTGGTTCTTCTGTGAGAAGTATGTAGAATCGTTGATTTCGCTCTATTGGAGCTATTTGATGCGGACAATCACGTTTTCTGCTGTTTTCACCACTCCAAAGTGCGTTTGATATGCAGAACAGGCGATATCTTGGTTTTCGTTGGGTTTCAAGCTGGATATGCAATTTCTACGATAATCTTGGTGAAGCTTCTGTGAGAAGTATGCCGCATCATCGAAATCGCTCTTTTGGAGCTATTTAATGCGAAAACGCGCGTTTTCTGGTGTTTTCACCACTGCACAGTGCGTTTGATATGCAGCACAGGCGATATCATGGTTTCGTGCGGTTTCAAGCTGAGACATGCATTTCTACGATAATCTTGGTGAGACTTCTGTCAGAAGTATGCAGAATCATCGAGATCGTTCTATTCGAGCGATTTAATGCGAGAAACACGCTATCTGGTGTTTTCACCACTCCACAGTGCGTTTGATGGCAGAACCGGTGATACCTTGGATTTCGTGAGGTTTCAGGCTGAGATATGCATCTTCTACGATAATCTTGGTGAGACTTCAGTCAGAAGTATGCAGAATCATCGAGATCGCTCTATTCGAGCGATTTAATGCGAGAAACACGCTATCTGGTGGTTTCACCACTCCACAATGCGTTTGATATGCAGAACCGGCGATATCTTGGCTTTCATTGGGGTTTCAACCTGAGAATATGCATATTCTGCGATAATCTTGGTGCTTCTTCTGTGAGAAGTATGCAGAATCATCGAAATCGCTCTTTTGGAGCTATTTAATGCGAGAAACACGTTATCTGGTGTTTTCACCACTCCACAGTGCGTTTGATATGCAGAAACTGCGATATCTTGGTTTTCGTCGGGTTTCAAGCTGGATATGCATTTTCTACCCTAATCTTGGTAAGTCTTCTGCGAGAAGTATGCAGGATCATAGAATTCGCCAATTTGGAGATATTTAATGCGAGAAAAACGTTATCAGGTGTTTTCACCACTCCACAATGCGTTTGATATGCAGAACCGGCGATATCTTGGTTTTCGTGGGGTTTCCAGCTGGATATGCATTTTCTACCATAATCTTGGTGAGTCTTCTGTGAGAAGTATGCAGGATCATCGAATTCGCCCTTTTGGAGATATTTAATGCGAGAAAACCGTTATCAGGTGTTTTCACCACTCCACAATGCGTTTGATATGCAGAACGGGCGATATCTTGGCTTTCATTGGGGTTTCAAGCTGAGAATATGCATATTCTGCGATAATCTTGGTGTTTCTTCTGTGAGAAGTATGCAGAATCATCGAAATCGCTCTTTTGGAGCTATTTAATGCGAGAAACACGTTATCTGGAGTTTTCACCACTCCACAGTGCGTTTGATGGCAGAACCGGCGATACCTTTTTTTTCGTGAGGTTTCAAGCTGAGATATGCATTTTCTACGATAATCTTGGTGAGACTTCAGTCAGAAGTTGCAGAATCATCGAGATCGCTCTTTTCCAGCTATTTAATGCCAGAAACGCCGTAACTGGTGTATTCACCACTCCACAGTGCGTTTGATATGCAGAAACTGCGATATCTTGGTTTTCCTCGGGTTTCAAGCATAGAATATGCATATTCTGCGATATTCTTGGTGTTTCCTCTGTGTGAAGTATGCAGAATCTTCGAAATCGCTCTTTTGGAGCTATTTAATGCGAGAAACGCGCTATCGGGTGTTTTCACCACTCCACAGTGCGTTTGATGGCAGAACCGGCGATGCCTTGGTTTTCGTGAGGTTTCAGGCTGAGATATGCATTTTCTACGATAATCTTGGTGAGACTTCTGTCAGAAGTATGCAGAATCATCGAGATCGCTCTATTCGAGCGATTTAATGCGAGAAACACGCTATCTGGTGTTTTCACTACTCCACAGTGCGTTTGATGGCAGAACCGGCGATATCTTGGTTTTCGTGGGGTTTCAAGCTGAGATATGCACTTTCTGCGATAATCTTGGTGTTTGTTCTGTGATAAGTATGCAGAATCATCGAAATCGCTCTTTTGGAGCTATGTAATGCGAGAAACACGTTATCTGGTGTTTTCACCACTCCACAATGCGTTTGATATGCAGAACCGGCGATATCTTGGTTTTCATTGGGGTTTCAAGCTGAGATATGCATTTTCTGCGATAATCTTGGTGAGACTTCTGTCAGAAGTATGCAGAATCATCGAGATCGCTCTATTCGAGCGATTTAATGCGAGAAACACGCTATCTGGAGTTTTCGCCACTCCACAGACCGTTTGATATGCAGAAACGTCGATATCCTGATTTTCGTGGGGTTTCCAGCTGGATATGCATTATCTAACATAATCCTGGTGGTTCTTCTGTGAGAAGTATGTAGAATCGTTGATTTCGCTCTATTGGAGCTATTTAATGCGGAAAATCACGTTTTCTGCTGTTTTCACCACTCCAAAGTGCGTTTGATATGCAGAACAGGCGATATCTTGGTTTTCGTTGGGTTTCAAGCTGGATATGCAATTTCTACGATAATCTTGGTGATGCTTCTGTGAGAAGTATGCCGCATCATCGAAATCGCTCTTTTGGAGCTATTTAATGCGAAATCGCGCGTTTTCTGGAGTTTTCACCACTGCACAGTGCGTTTGATATGCAGAACCGGCGATATCTTGGTTTCGTGCGGTTTCAAGCTGAGAAATGCATTTTCTACGATAATCTTGGTGAGACTTCTGTCAGAAGTATGCAGAATCATCGAGATCGCTCTATTCGAGCGATTTAATGCGAGAAACACGCTATCTGGAGTTTTCGCCACTCCACAGACCGTTTGATATGCAGAAACGTCGATATCCTGATTTTCGTGGGGTTTCCAGCTGGATATGCATTATCTAACATAATCCTGGTGGTTCTTCTGTGAGAAGTATGTAGAATCGTTGATTTCGCTCTATTGGAGCTATTTAAAGCGGAAAATCACGTTTTCTGCTGTTTTCACCACTCCAAAGTGCGTTTGATATGCAGAACAGGCGATATCTTGGTTTTCGTTGGGTTTCAAGCTGGATATGCAATTTCTACGATAATCTTGGTGATGCTTCTGTGAGAAGTATGCCGCATCATCGAAATCGCTCTTTTGGAGCTATTTAATGCGAAAACGCGGGTTTTCTGGTGTTTTCACCACTGCACAGTGCGTTTGATATGCAGAACCGGCGATATCTTGGTTTCGTGCGGTTTCAAGCTGAGAAATGCATTTTCTACGATAATCTTGGTGAGACTTCTGTCAGAAGTATGCAGAATCATCGAGATCGCTCTATTCGAGCGATTTAATGCGAGAAACACGCTATCTGGTGTTTTCACTACTCCACAGTGCGTTTGATGGCAGAACCGGCGATATCTTGGTTTTCGTGGGGTTTTAAGCTGAGATATGCACTTTCTGCGATAATCTTGGTGTTTGTTCTGTGAGAAGTATGCAGAATCGCCGACATCGCTGGTTTAGTGCTATTTAATGCGATAAACGCGTTATCTGGTGTTTTCATCACTCCACAGTACGTTTGATATGCAGAACCGGCGATATCTTGGTTTTCGTGGGGTTACCAGCAGGATATGCATTTTCTACCCTAATCTTGGTAAGTCTTCTGCGAGAAGTATGCAGGATCATAGAATTCGCCATTTTGGAGATATTTAATGCGAGAAAAACGTTATCAGGTGTTTTCACCACTCCACAATGCGTTTGATATGCAGAACCGGCGATATCTTGGCTTTCGTTGGGGTTTCAAGCTGAGAATATGCATATTCTGCGATAATCTTGGTGTTTCTTCTGTGAGAAGTATGCAGAATCATCGAAATCGCTCTTTTGGAGCTATTTAATGCGCAATCGCGCGTTTTCTGGAGTTTTCACCACTGCACAGTGCGTTTGATATGCAGAACCGGCGATATCTTGGTTTCGTGCGGTTTCAAGCTGAGAAATGCATTTTCTACGATAATCTTGGTGAGACTTCTGTCAGAAGTATGCAGAATCATCGAGATCGCTCTATTCGAGCGATTTAATGCGAGAAACACGCTATCTGGAGTTTTCGCCACTCCACAGACCGTTTGATATGCAGAAACTTCGATATCCTGATTTTCGTGGGGTTTCCAGCTGGATATGCATTATCTAACATAATCCTGGTGGTTCTTCTGTGAGAAGTATGTAGAATCGTTGATTTCGCTCTATTGGAGCTATTTAATGCGGAAAATCACGTTTTCTGCTGTTTTCACCACTCCAAAGTGCGTTTGATATGCAGAACAGGCGATATCTGGGTTTTCGTTGGGTTTCAAGCTGGATATGCAATTTCTACGATAATCTTGGTGATGCTTCTGTGAGAAGTATGCCGCATCATCGAAATCGCTCTTTTGGAGCTATTTAATGCGAAAACGCGGGTTTTCTGGTGTTTTCACCACTGCACAGTGCGTTTGATATGCAGAACCGGCGATATCTTGGTTTCGTGCGGTTTCAAGCTGAGAAATGCATTTTCTACGATAATCTTGGTGAGACTTCTGTCAGAAGTATGCAGAATCATCGAGATCGCTCTATTCGAGCGATTTAATGCGAGAAACACGCTATCTGGTGTTTTCACCACTCCACAGTGCGTTTGATGGCAGAACCGGCGATACCTTTGATTTCGTGAGGTTTCAGGCTGAGATATGCATCTTCTACGATAATCTTGGTGAGACTTCTGTCAGAAGTATGCAGAATCATCGAGATCGCTCTATTCGAGCGATTTAATGCGAGAAACACGCTATCTGGTGGTTTCACCACTCCACAGTGCGTTTGATATGCAGAAACTGCGATATCTTGGTTTTCGTCGGGTTTCAAGCTGAGAATATGCATATTCTGCGATAATCTTGGTGTTTTTTCTGTGTGAAGTATGCAGAATCATCGAAATCGCTCTTTTGGAGCTATTTAATGCGAGAAACACGTTATCTGGTGTTTTCACCACTCCACAATGCGTTTGATATGCAGAACCGGCGATATCTTGGTTTTCGTGGGGTTTCCAGCTGGATATGCATTTTCTACCCTAATCTTGGTAAGTCTTCTGCGAGAAGTATGCAGGATCATAGAATTCGCCATTTTGGAGATATTTAATGCGAGAAAAACGTTATCAGGTGTTTTCACCACTCCACAATGCGTTTGATATGCAGAACCGGCGATATCTTGGTTTTCGTGGGGTTTCCAGCTGGATATGCATTTTCCACCATAATCTTGGTGAGTCTTCTGTGAGAAGTATGCAGGATCATCGAATTCGCCCTTTTGGAGATATTTAATGCGAGAAAACCGTTATCAGGTGTTTTCACCACTCCACAATGCGTTTGATATGCAGAACCGGCGATATCTTGGCTTTCATTGGGGTTTCAAGCTGAGAATATGCATGTTCTGCGATAATCTTGGTGTTTCTTCTGTGAGAAGTATGCAGAATCATCGAAATCGCTCTTTTGGAGCTATTTAATGCGAGAAACACGTTATCTGGAGTTTTCACCACTCCACAGACCGTTTGATATGCAGAAACGTCGATATCCTGATTTTCGTGGGGTTTCCAGCTGGATATGCATTATCTAACATAATCCTGGTGGTTCTTCTGTGAGAAGTATGCCGCATCATCGAAATCGCTCTTTTGTAGCTATTTAATGCGAAAACACGCGTTTTCTGGTGTTTTCACCACTGCACAGTGCGTTAGATATGCAGAACCGGCGATATCTTGGTTTTCGTGCGGTTTCAAGCTGAGACATGCATTTTCTACGATAATCTTGGTAAGTCTTCTGCGAGAAGTATGCAGGATCATAGAATTCGCCATTTTGGAGATATTTAATGCGAGAAACACGCTATCTGGTGTTTCCACCACTCCACAGTGCGTTTGATGGCAGAACCGGCGATACCGTGGTTTTCGTGGGGTTTCAGGCTGAGATATGCATTTTCTACGATAATCTTGGTGAGACTTCTGTCAGAAGTATGCAGAATCATCGAGATCGCTCTATTCGAGCGATTTAATGCGAGAAACACGCTATCTGGTGTTTTCACCACTCCACAGTGCGTTTGTTGGCCGAGCCGGCGATACCTTGTTTCTCGTGAGGTTTCAAGCTGAGATATGCATTTTCTACGATAATCTCGGTGAGACTTCAGTCAGAAGTATGCAGAATCATCGAGATCGCTCTTTTCCAGCTATTGAATGCCAGAAACGCCGTATCTGGTGTATTCACCACTCCACAATGCGTTTGATATGCTGAAACTGCGATATCTTGGTTTTCGTCGGGTTTCAAGCTGAGAATATGCATATTCTGCGATAATCTTGGTGTTTCTTCTGTGTGAGGTATGCAGAATCTTCGAAATTGCTCTTTTGGAGCTATTTAATGCGAGAAACATGTTATCTGGGGTTTTCACCACTCCACAGACCGTTTGATATGCAGAAACGTCGATATCCTGATTTTAGTGGGGTTTCCAGCTGGATATGCATTTTCTAACATAATCCTGGTGGTTCTTCTGTGAGAAGTATGCCGCATCATCGAAATCGCTGTTTTGTAGCTATCTAATTCTAAAACACGTGTTTTCTGGTGTTTTCACCACTGCACAATGCGTTTGATATGCAGAACCGGCGATATCTTGGTTTTCGTGCGGTTTCAAGCTGAGAAATGCATTTTCTACGATAATCTTGGTGAGACTTCTGTCAGAAGTATGCAGAATCATCGAGATCGCTCTATTCGAGCGATTTAATGCGAGAAACACGCTATCTGGTGTTTTCACCACTCCACAGTGCGTTTGATGGCAGAACCGGCGATACCTTTGATTTCGTGAGGTTTCAGGCTGAGATATGCATCTTCTACGATAATCTTGGTGAGACTTCTGTCAGAAGTATGCAGAATCATCGAGATCGCTCTATTCGAGCGATTTAATGCGAGAAACACGCTATCTGGTGGTTTCACCACTCCACAGTGCGTTTGATATGCAGAAACTGCGATATCTTGGTTTTCGTCGGGTTTCAAGCTGAGAATATGCATATTCTGCGATAATCTTGGTGTTTTTTCTGTGTGAAGTATGCAGAATCATCGAAATCGCTCTTTTGGAGCTATTTAATGCGAGAAACACGTTATCTGGTGTTTTCACCACTCCACAATGCGTTTGATATGCAGAACCGGCGATATCTTGGTTTTCGTGGGGTTACCAGCTGGATATGCATTTTCAACCCTAATCTTGTTAAGTCTTCTGCGAGAAGTATGCAGGATCATAGAATTCGCCATTTTGGAGATATTTAATGCGAGAAAAACGTTATCAGGTGTTTTCACCACTCCACAATGCGTTTGATATGCAGAACCGGCGATATCTTGGTTTTCGTGGGGTTTCCAGCTGGATATGCATTTTCCACCATAATCTTGGTGAGTCTTCTGTGAGAAGTATGCAGGATCATCGAATTCGCCCTTTTGGAGATATTTAATGCGAGAAAACCGTTATCAGGTGTTTTCACCACTCCACAATGCGTTTGATATGCAGAACCGGCGATATCTTGGCTTTCATTGGGGTTTCAAGCTGAGAATATGCATGTTCTGCGATAATCTTGGTGTTTCTTCTGTGAGAAGTATGCAGAATCATCGAAATCGCTCTTTTGGAGCTATTTAATGCGAGAAACACGTTATCTGGAGTTTTCACCACTCCACAGACCGTTTGATATGCAGAAACGTCGATATCCTGATTTTCGTGGGGTTTCCAGCTGGATATGCATTATCTAACATAATCCTGGTGGTTCTTCTGTGAGAAGTATGCCGCATCATCGAAATCGCTCTTTTGTAGCTATTTAATGCGAAAACACGCGTTTTCTGGTGTTTTCACCACTGCACAGTGCGTTAGATATGCAGAACCGGCGATATCTTGGTTTTCGTGCGGTTTCAAGCTGAGACATGCATTTTCTACGATAATCTTGGTCAGCCTTCTGCGAGAAGTATGCAGGATCATAGAATTCGCCATTTTGGAGATATTTAATGCGAGAAACACGCTATCTGGTGTTTTCACCACTCCACAGTGCGTTTGATGGCAGAACCGGCGATACCGTGGTTTTCGTGGGGTTTCAGGCTGAGATATGCATTTTCTACGATAATCTTGGTGAGACTTCTGTCAGAAGTATGCAGAATCATCGAGATCGCTCTATTCGAGCGATTTAATGCGAGAAACACGCTATCTGGTGTTTTCACCACTCCACAGTGCGTTTGTTGGCCGAGCCGGCGATACCTTGTTTCTCGTGAGGTTTCAAGCTGAGATATGCATTTTCTACGATAATCTCGGTGAGACTTCAGTCAGAAGTATGCAGAATCATCGAGATCGCTCTTTTCCAGCTATTGAATGCCAGAAACGCCGTATCTGGTGTATTCACCACTCCACAATGCGTTTGATATGCTGAAACTGCGATATCTTGGTTTTCGTCGGGTTTCAAGCTGAGAATATGCATATTCTGCGATAATCTTGGTGTTTCTTCTGTGTGAGGTATGCAGAATCTTCGAAATTGCTCTTTTGGAGCTATTTAATGCGAGAAACATGTTATCTGGGGTTTTCACCACTCCACAGACCGTTTGATATGCAGAAACGTCGATATCCTGATTTTAGTGGGGTTTCCAGCTGGATATGCATTTTCTAACATAATCCTGGTGGTTCTTCTGTGAGAAGTATGCCGCATCATCGAAATCGCTGTTTTGTAGCTATCTAATTCTAAAACACGTGTTTTCTGGTGTTTTCACCACTGCACAATGCGTTTGATATGCAGAACCGGCGATATCTTTTGTTTCGTGCGGTTTCAAGCTGAGACATACATTTTCTACGATAATCTTGGTGAGACTTTTGTCAGAAGTATGCAGATTCATCGAGATCGCTCTATTCGAGCGATTTAATGCGAGAAACACGCTATCTGGTGTTTTCACCACTCCACAGTGCGTTTGATGGCAGACCCGGCGATACCTTGGTTTTCGTGAGGTTTCAGGCTGAGATATGCATTTTCTACGATAATCTTGGTGAGACTTCTTTCAGAAGTATGCACAATCGTCGAGATCGCTCTATTCGAGCGATTTAATGCGAGAAACACGCTATCTGGTGGTTTCACCACTCCACAGTGCGTTTGATATGCAGAAACTGCGATATCTTGGTTTTCGTCGGGTTTCAAGCTGAGAATATGCATATTCTGCGATAATCTTGGTGTTTTTTCTGTGTGAAGTATGCAGAATCATCGAAATCGCTCTTTTGGAGCTATTTAATGCGAGAAACACGTTATCTGGTGTTTTCACCACTCCACAATGCGTTTGATATGCAGAACCGGCGATATCTTGGTTTTCGTGGGGTTTCCAGCTGGATATGCATTTTCTACCATAATCTTGGTGAGTCATCTGTGAGAAGTATGCAGTATTATCGAATTCGCCCTTTTGGAGATATTTAATGCGAGAAAACCGTTATCAGGTGTTTTCACCACTCCACAATGCGTTTGATATGCAGAACCGGCGATATCTTGGTTTTCGTGGGGTTTCCAGCTGGATATGCATTTTCTACCATAATCTTGGTGAGTCTTCTGTGAGAAGTATGCAGTATTATCGAATTCGCCCTTTTGGAGATATTTAATGCGAGAAAACCGTTATCAGGTGTTTTCACCACTCCACAATGCGTTTGATATGCAGAACCGGCGATATCTTGGCTTTCATTGGGGTTTCAAGCTGAGAATATGCATATTCTGCGATAATCTTGGTGTTTCTTTTGTGAGAATTATGCAGAATCATCGAAATCGCTCTTTTGGAGCTATTTAATGCGAGAAACACGTTATCTGGAGATTTCACCACTCCACAGACCGTTTGATATGCAGAAACGTCGATATCTTGGTTTTCGTGGGGTTTCAAGCTGAGATATGCATTTTCTGCGATAATCTTGGTGTTTGTACTGTGAGAAGTATGCAGAATCATCGAAATCGCTCTGTTGGAGCTATTCAATGCGAGTGACACGTTTTCTGGAATTTTCACCACTCCACAGAGCGTTTGATATGCAGAACCGGCGATATCTTGGTTTTCGTGGGGTTTCCAGGTGGATATGCATTTTCTACCATAATCTTGGTTGTTCTTCGGTGAGAAGTATGTAGAATCGTTGAATTCGCTCTTTCGGAACTATTTAATGCAAGAAACACGTTATCTGATGTTTTCACTACTCCACAGTGCTTTTGACATGCAGAGCCGGCGATATCTTGGTTTTCGGCGGGTTTCAAGCTGAGATATGCATTTTCTACGATAATCTTGGTGAGTCTTCAGTCAGAAGTATGCAGAATCATCGAGATCGCTCTTTTCCAGCTATTTAATGCCAGAAACGCCGTATCTGGTGTATTCACCACTCCACAGTGCGTTTGATATGCAGAAACTGCGATACCTTGGTTTTCGTGAGGTTTTAAGCTGAGATATGCATTTTCAGCGATAATCTTGGTGTTTCATCTGTGAGAAGGATGCAGGATCATCGAGATCGCTCTTTTCGAGCAATTTACTGCGGACAATCACGTTTTCTGGTGTTTTCACCACTCCACAGTGCGTTTGATATGCAGATCGGCGATCTCTTGGTTTTCGTGGGGTTTCCAGCTGGATATGCATTTTCTCTGATAAACTTGGTGTTTCTTCTGTGAGAAGTACGCAGAATCATCGAGATCGCTCTATTCAAGCGATTTAATGCCAGAAACACGCCATCTGGTGTATTCACCACTCCACAGTGCGTTTGATGGCCGAACCGGCGATATCTTGGTTTTCGGCGGGTTTCAAGCTGAGATATGCATTTTCTACGATAACCTTGGTGAGACTTCTGTTAGAAGTATGCAGAATCATCGAGATCGCTCTATTCGAGCTATTTAATGCGGAAAATCACGTTTTCTGGTGTTTTCACCACTCCACAGTGCGTTTGATTGCAGAACCGGCGATACCTTGGATTTCGTGAGGTTTCAGGCTGAGATATGCATCTTCTACGATAATCTTGGTGTTTCTTCTGTGAGAAGTATGCAGAATCATCGAGATCGCTCTATTCGAGCGATTTAATGCGAGAAACACGCTATCTGGTGTTTTCACCACTCCACAGTGCGTTTGTTGGCCGAACCGGCGATACCTTGTTTTTCGTGAGGTTTCAAGCTGAGATATGCATTTTCTACGATAATCTCGGTGAGACTTCAGTCAGAAGTATGCAGAATCATCGAGATCGCTCTTTTCCAGCTATTTAATGCCAGAAACGCCGTATCTGGTGTATTCACCACTCCACAGTGCGTTTGATATGCAGAAACTGCGATACCTTGGTTTTCGTGAGGTTTTAAGCTGAGATATGCATTTTCAGCGATAATCTTGGTGTTTCATCAGTGAGAAGGATGCAGGATCATCGAGATCGCTCTTTTCGAGCAATTTACTGCGGACAATCACGTTTTCTGGTGTTTTCACCACTCCACAGTGCGTTTGATATGCAGATCGGCGATATCTTGGTTTTCGGCGGGTTTCAAGCTGAGATATGCATTTTCTACGATAATCTTGGTGAGACTTCTGTCTGAAGGATGCAGAATCATCGAGATCGCTCTTTTCGAGCGATTTAATGCGAGAAACACGCTCTCTGGTGTTTTCACCACTCCACAGTGCGTTTGATGGCAGAACCGGCGATACCGTGGTTTTCGTGGGGTTTCAGGCTGAGATATGCATTTTCTACGATAATCTTGGTGAGCCTTTTTTCAGAAGTATACAGAATCGTCGAGATCGCTCTATTCGAGCGATTTAATGCGAGAAACACGCTATCTGGTGTTTTCACCACTCCACAATGCGTTTGATATGCAGAACCGGCGATATCTTGGTTTTCGTGGGGTTTAAAGCTGAGTGTGCATTTTCTGCGATAATCTTGGTGTTTGTTCTGTGAGAAGAATGCAGAATCATCGAAATCGCTCTTTTTGAGCTATTAAACGAGAGAAACACGTTATCTGGTGTTTTCACCACTCCACAATGCGTTTGATATGCAGAACCGGCGAGAACTTGGTTTTCGTGGGGTTTCCAGCTGGATATACCTTTTCTACCATAATCTTGGTGAGTCTTCTGTGAGAAGTATGCAGGATCATCGAATTCGCCCTTTTGGAAATATTTAATGCGAGAAAAACGTTATCAGGTGTTATAACCCCTCCACAATGCGTTTGATATGCAGAACCGGCGATATCTTGGTTTTCGTGGGGTTTCCAGCTGGATATGCATTTTCTACCATAATCTTGGTGAGTCTTCTGTGAGAAGTATGCAGTATTATCGAATTCGCCCTTTTGGAGATATTTAATGCGAGAAAACCGTTATCAGGTGTTTTCACCACTCCACAATGCGTTTGATATGCAGAACCGGCGATATCTTGGCTTTCATTGGGGTTTCAAGCTGAGAATATGCATATTCTGCGATAATCTTGGTGTTTCTTCTGTGAGAATTATGCAGAATCATCGAAATCGCTCTTTTGGAGCTATTTAATGCGAGAAACACGTTATCTGGAGATTTCACCACTCCACAGACCGTTTGATATGCAGAAACGTCGATATCTTGGTTTTCGTGGGGTTTCAAGCTGAGATATGCATTTTCTGCGATAATCTTGGTGTTTGTACTGTGAGAAGTATGCAGAATCATCGAAATCGCTCTGTTGGAGCTATTTAATGCGAGTGACACGTTTTCTGGAGTTTTCACCACTCCACAGAGCGTTTGATATGCAGAACCGGCGATATCTTGGTTTTCGTGGGGATTCCAGGTGGATATGCATTTTCTACCATAATCTTGGTTGTTCTTCGGTGAGAAGTATGTAGAATCGTTGAATTCGCTCTTTCGGAGCTATTTAATGCAAGAAACACGTTATCTGATGTTTTCACTACTCCACAGTGCTTTTGACATGCAGAGCCCGCGATATCTTGGTTTTCGGCGGGTTTCAAGCTGAGATATGCAGTTTCTACGATAATCTTGGTGAGACTTCAATCAGAAGTATGCAGAATCATCGAGATCGCTCTTTTCCAGCTATTTAATGCCAGAAACGCCGTATCTGGTGTTTTCACCACTCCACAGTGCGTTTGTTGGCCGAACCGGCGATACCTTGGTTTTCGTGAGGTTTCAGGCTGAGATATGCATTTTCTACGATAATCTTGGTGAGCCTTTTTTCAGAAGTATACAGAATCGTCGAGATCGCTCTATTCGAGCGATTTAATGCGAGAAACACGCTATCTGGTGTTTTCACCACTCCACAATGCGTTTGATATGCAGAACCGGCGATATCTTGGTTTTCGTGGGGTTTAAAGCTGAGTGTGCATTTTCTGCGATAATCTTGGTGTTTGTTCTGTGAGAAGAATGCAGAATCATCGAAATCGCTCTTTTTGAGCTATTAAACGAGAGAAACACGTTATCTGGTGTTTTCACCACTCCACAATGCGTTTGATATGCAGAACCGGCGAGAACTTGGTTTTCGTGGGGTTTCCAGCTGGATATACCTTTTCTACCATAATCTTGGTGAGTCTTCTGTGAGAAGTATGCAGGATCATCGAATTCGCCCTTTTGGAAATATTTAATGCGAGAAAAACGTTATCAGGTGTTATAACCCCTCCACAATGCGTTTGATATGCAGAACCGGCGATATCTTGGTTTTCGTGGGGTTTCCAGCTGGATATGCATTTTCTACCATAATCTTGGTGAGTCTTCTGTGAGAAGTATGCAGTATTATCGAATTCGCCCTTTTGGAGATATTTAATGCGAGAAAACCGTTATCAGGTGTTTTCACCACTCCACAATGCGTTTGATATGCAGAACCGGCGATATCTTGGCTTTCATTGGGGTTTCAAGCTGAGAATATGCATATTCTGCGATAATCTTGGTGTTTCTTCTGTGAGAATTATGCAGAATCATCGAAATCGCTCTTTTGGAGCTATTTAATGCGAGAAACACGTTATCTGGAGATTTCACCACTCCACAGACCGTTTGATATGCAGAAACGTCGATATCTTGGTTTTCGTGGGGTTTCAAGCTGAGATATGCATTTTCTGCGATAATCTTGGTGTTTGTACTGTGAGAAGTATGCAGAATCATCGAAATCGCTCTGTTGGAGCTATTTAATGCGAGTGACACGTTTTCTGGAGTTTTCACCACTCCACAGAGCGTTTGATATGCAGAACCGGCGATATCTTGGTTTTCGTGGGGATTCCAGGTGGATATGCATTTTCTACCATAATCTTGGTTGTTCTTCGGTGAGAAGTATGTAGAATCGTTGAATTCGCTCTTTCGGAGCTATTTAATGCAAGAAACACGTTATCTGATGTTTTCACTACTCCACAGTGCTTTTGACATGCAGAGCCCGCGATATCTTGGTTTTCGGCGGGTTTCAAGCTGAGATATGCAGTTTCTACGATAATCTTGGTGAGACTTCAATCAGAAGTATGCAGAATCATCGAGATCGCTCTTTTCCAGCTATTTAATGCCAGAAACGCCGTATCTGGTGTTTTCACCACTCCACAGTGCGTTTGTTGGCCGAACCGGCGATACCTTGTTTTTCGTGAGGTTTCAAGCTGAGATATGCATTTTCTACGATAATCTCGGTGAGACTTCAGTCAGAAGTATGCAGAATCATCGAGATCGCTCTTTTCCAGCTATTTAATGCCAGAAACGCAGTATCTGGTGTATTCACCACTCCACAATGCGTTTGATATGCAGAAACTGCGATATCTTGGTTTTCGTCGGGTTTCAAGCTGAGAATATGCATATTCTGCTATAATCTTGGTGTTTCTTCTGTGTGAGGTATGCAGAATCTTCGAAATCGCTCTTTTGGAGCTATTTAATGCGAGAAACATGTTATCTGGGGTTTTCACCACTCCACAGACCGTTTGATATGCAGAAACGTCGATATCCTGATTTTAGTGGGGTTTCCAGCTGGATATGCATTTTCTAACATAATCCTGGTGGTTCTTCTGTGAGAAGTATGCCGCATCATCGAAATCGCTGTTTTGTAGCTATCTAATTCTAAAACACGTGTTTTCTGGTGTTTTCACCACTGCACAGTGCGTTTGATATGCAGAACCGGCGATATCTTGGTTTTCGTGCGGTTTCAAGCTGAGACATGCATTTTCTACGATAATCTTGGTGAGACTTCTGTCAGAAGAATGCAGATTCATCGAGATCGCTCTATTCGAGCGATTTAATGCGAGAAACACGCTATCTGGTGTTTTCACCACTCCACAGTGCGTTTGATGGCAGACCCGGCGATACCTTGGTTTTCGTGAGGTTTCAGGCTGAGATATGCATTTTCTACGATAATCTTGGAGAGACTTCTTTCAGAAGGATGCAGAATCGTCGAGATCGCTCTATTCGAGCGATTTAATGCCAGAAACGCCGTATCTGGTGTATTCACCACTCCACAGTGCGTTTGATATGCAGAAACTGCGATACCTTGGTTTTCGTGAGGTTTCAAGCTGAGATATGCATTTTCAGCGATAATCTTGGTGTTTCATCTGTGAGAAGGATGCAGGATCATCGAGATCGCTCTTTTCGAGCAATTTACTGCGGAAAATCACGTTTTCTGGTGCTTTGACCACTCCACAGTGCGTTTGATATGCAGATCGGCGATCTGTTGGTTTTCGTGGGGTTTCCAGCTTGATATGCATTTTCTCTGATAAACTTGGTG
This sequence comes from Anthophora plumipes, assembly GCA_951804975.1. Taxonomy (NCBI): domain Eukaryota; kingdom Metazoa; phylum Arthropoda; class Insecta; order Hymenoptera; family Apidae; genus Anthophora; species Anthophora plumipes. The sequence continues at coordinate 404,058 of CATORF010000226.1, forward strand.
TTTCTTCTCTGAGAAGTACGCAGAATCATCGAGATCGCTCGATTCGAGCGATTTAATGCGAGAAACACGCTCTCTGGTGTTTTCACCACTCCACAGTGCGTTTGATAGCAGAACCGGCGATACCTTGGGTTTCGTGAGGTTTCAAGCTGTGACATGCATTTTCTAAGATCATCTTGGTGACACTTCTGTCAGAAGTATGCAGAATCATCGAGATCGCTCTATTCGAGCGATTTAATGCGAGAAACACGCTATCTGGTGTTTTCACCACTCCACAGTGCGTTTGATAGCAGAACCGGCGATACCTTGGGTTTCGTGAGGTTTCAAGCTGAGATATGCATTTTCTACGATAATCTTGGTGAGACTTCAGTCAGAAGTATGCAGAATCATCGAGATCGCTCTTTTCGAGCTATTTAATGCGGAAAATCACGTTTTCTGGTGTTTTCACCACTCCACAGTGCGTTTGATATCCAGAACCAGCGATATCTTGGTTTTCGTGGGGTTTCCAGCTGAGATATGCATTTTCTACGATTATCTTGGTGAGACTTCAGTCAGAAGTATGCAGAATCATCGAGATCGCTCTTTTCGAGCTATTTAATGAGGAAAATCACGTTTTCTGGTGTTTTCACCACTCCACAGTGCGTTTGATATGCAGAACCAGTGATATCTTGGTTTTCGTGGGGTTTCCAGCTGAGATATGCAATTTCAGCGATAATTTTGGTGTTTCATCTGTGACAAGGATGCAGGATCATCGAGATCGCTCTTTCGGAGCTATTTAATGCGAGAAACACGTTATCTGGTGTTTTCACCACTCCACAGTGCGTTTTATATGCAGAAACTTCGATATCCTGATTTTCGTGGGGTTTCCAGCTGGATATGCATTTTTTACCATATTCCTTGTGGTTCTTCTGTGAGAAGTATGTAGAATCGTTGATTTCGCTCTTTTGGAGCTATTTAATGCGGAAAATCACGTTTTCTGGTGTTTTCACCACTCCAAAGTGCGTTTGATATGCAGATCGGCGATATCTTGGTTTTCGTGGGGTTTCCACCTGGATATGCATTTTCTGCGATAATCTTGGTGTTTCTTCTGTGAGAAGTATGCAGGATCATCGAGATTGCTCTTTTCGAGCTATTTAAGGCGGAAAATCACGTTTTCTTGTGTTTTCACCACTCCACAGTGCGTTTGATAGCAGAACCGGCGATATCTTGGTTTTCGTGGGGTTTCCAGCTGAGATATGCAATTTCAGCGATAATTATGGTGTTTCATCTGTGACAAGGATGCAGGATCATCGAGATTGCTCTTTTCGAGCTATTTAATGCGGAAAATCACGTTTTCTGGTGTTTTCACCACTCCACAGTGCGTTTGATAGCAGAACCGGCGATATCTTGGTTTTCGTGGGGTTTCAAGCTGAGATATGCATATTCTACGATAATCTTGGTGAGACTTCAGTCAGAAGTATGCAGAATCATCGAGATCGCTTTTTTCCAGCTATTTAATGCCAGATACGCCGTACCTGGTGTATTCATCACTCCACAGAGCGTTTGATTTGCAGAACCGGTGATATCGTGGTTTTCGTGGGGTTTCAAGCTGAGACATGTATTTTCTACGATAATCTTGGTGAGACTTCTGTCAGAAGTATGCAGAATCATCGAGATCGCTCTATTCGGGCGATTTAATGCGGAAAATCACGTTTTCTGGTGTTGTCACCACTCCACAGTGCGTTTGATATGCAGAACCAGCGATATCTTGGTTTTCGTGGGGTTTCCAGCTGAGATATGCATTTTCAGCGATAATCTTGGTGTTTCATCTGTGAGAAGGATGCAGGATCATTGAGATCGCTCTATTCGAGCGATTTAATGCGGAAAATCACGTTTTCTGGTGTTTTCACCACTCCACAGTGCGTTTCATATGCAGATCGGCGATATCTTGGTTTTCGTGGGGTTTCAAGCTGAGATATGCATTTTCTACGATAATCTTGGTGAGACTTCAGTAAGAAGTATGCAGAATCATCGAGATCGCCCTTTTCGAGCTATTTAATGCGGAAAATCACGTTTTCTGGTGTTTTCACCACTCCACAGTGCGTTTGATATGCAGAACCAGCGATATCTTGGTTTTCGTGGGGTTTCCAGCTGAGATATGCAATTTCAGCGATAATTATGGTGTTTCATCTGTGACAAGGATGCAGGATCATCGAGATCGCTCTTTTCGAGCTATTTAATGCGGAAAATCACGTTTTCTGGTGTTTTCACCATTCCACAGTGCGTTTGATAGCAGATCCGGCGATACCTTGGGTTTCGTGAGGTTTCAAGCTGAGATATGCATTTTCTACGATAATCTTGGTGAGGCTTCAGTCAGAAGTATGCAGAATCATCGAGATCACTGTTTTCGAGCTATTTAATGCGGAAAATCACGTTTTCTGGTGTTGTCACCACTCCACAGTGCGTTTGATATGCAGAACCAGCGATATCTTGGTTTTCGTGGGGTTTCCAGCTGAGATATGCATTTTCAGCGATAATCTTGGTGTTTCTTCTGTGAGAGGTATGCAGGGTCATCGAAATCGCACTTTTGGAGCTATTTAATGCGAGAAACACGTTATCTGGTGTTTTCACCACTCCACAGTGCGTTTTATATGAAGAAACTTCGATATCCTGATTTTCGTGGGGTTTCCAGCTGGATATGCATTTTTTACCATATTCCTGGTGGTTCTTCTATGAGAAGTATGTAGAATCGTTGATTTCGCTCTTTTGGAGCTATGTAATGCGGAAAATCACGTTTTCTGGTGTTTTCACCACTCCACAGAGCGTTTGATTTGCAGAACCGGCGATATCTTGGATTTCGTGGGGTTTCAAGATGAGATATGCATATTCTACGATAATCTTGGTGAGGCTTCAGTCAGAAGTATGCAGAATCATCGAGATCGCTCTTTTCCAGCTATTTAATGCCAGATACGCCGTATCTGGTGTATTCATCACTCCACAGAGCATTTGATTTGCAGAACCGGCGATATCTTCGTTTTCGTGGGGTTTCAAGCTGAGATATGCATTTTCTACGATAATCTTGGTGTTTCTTCTGTGAGAAGGATGCAGGGTCATCGAAATCGCTTTTTTGGAGCTATTTAATGCGAGAAACACGTTATCTGGTGTTTTCACCACTCCACAGTGCGTTTGATATGCAGAAACTTCGATATCCTGATTTTCGTGGGGTTTCGAGCTGGATATGCATTTTCTACCATAATCCTGGTGGTTCTTCTGTGAGAAGTATGTAGAATCGTTGATTTCGCTCTTTTGGAGCTATTTAATGCGGAAAATCACGTTTTCGGGTGTATTCATCACTCCACAGAGCGTTTGATTTGCAGAACCGGCGATATCTTGGTTTTCGTGGGGTTTCAAGCTGAGATATGCATATTCTACGATAATCTTGGTGTTTCTTCTGTGAGAAGGATGCAGGGTCATCGAAATCGCTTTTTTGGAGCTATTTAATGCGAGAAACACGTTATCTGGTGTTTTCACCACTCCACAGTGCGTTTGATTTGCAGAACCGGCGATATCTTGGTTTTCGTGGGGTTTCAAGCTGAGACATGCATTTTCTACGATAATCTTGGTGAGACTTCTGTGAGAAGTATGTAGAATCGTTGATTTCGCGCTTTTTGAGCTATTTAATGCGGAAAATCACGTTTTCTGGTGTTTTCACCACTCCACAGAGCGTTTGATTTGCAGAACCGGCGATATCTTGGTTTTCGTGGGGTTTCAAGATGAGATATGCATATTCTACGATAATCTTGGTGGGACTTCAGTCAGAAGTATGCAGAATCATCGAGATCGCTCTTTTCCAGCTATTTAATGCCAGATACGCCGTATCTGGTGTATTCATCACTCCACAGAGCATTTGATTTGCAGAACCGGCGATATCTTGGTTTTCGTGGGGTTTCAAGCTGAGATATGCATTTTCTACGATAATCTTGGTGAGACATCAGTGAGAAGTACGCAGAATCATCGAGATCGCTCTTTTCCAGCTATTTAATGCCAGAAACGCCGCATCTGGTGTTTTCACAACTCCACAGTGGGTTTGATTTGCAGAAACATCGATATCCTGATTTTCGTGGGGTTTCCAGCTGGATATGCATTTTCTACCTTAATCCTGGTGGTTCTTCTGTGAGAATTATGTAGAATCGTCGATTTCGCTCTTTTGGAGCTATTTAATGTGGAAAATCACGTTTTCTGGTGTTTTCACCATTCCACAGTGCGTTTGATAGCAGATCCGGCGATACCTTGGGTTTCGTGAGGTTTCAAGCTGAGATATGCATTTTCTACGATAATCTTGGTGAGGCTTCAGTCAGAAGTATGCAGAATCATCGAGATCACTGTTTTCGAGCTATTTAATGCGGAAAATCACGTTTTCTGGTGTTGTCACCACTCCACAGTGCGTTTGATATGCAGAACCAGCGATATCTTGCTTTTCGTGGGGTTTCCAGCTGAGATATGCATTTTCAGCGATAATCTTGGTGTTTCTTCTGTGAGAGGTATGCAGGGTCATCGAAATCGCACTTTTGGAGCTATTTAATGCGAGAAACACGTTATCTGGTGTTTTCACCACTCCACAGTGCGTTTTATATGAAGAAACTTCGATATCCTGATTTTCGTGGGGTTTCCAGCTGGATATGCATTTTTTACCATATTCCTGGTGGTTCTTCTATGAGAAGTATGTAGAATCGTTGATTTCGCTCTTTTGGAGCTATGTAATGCGGAAAATCACGTTTTCTGGTGTTTTCACCACTCCACAGAGCGTTTGATTTGCAGAACCGGCGATATCTTGGATTTCGTGGGGTTTCAAGATGAGATATGCATATTCTACGATAATCTTGGTGAGGCTTCAGTCAGAAGTATGCAGAATCATCGAGATCGCTCTTTTCCAGCTATTTAATGCCAGATACGCCGTATCTGGTGTATTCATCACTCCACAGAGCATTTGATTTGCAGAACCGGCGATATCTTCGTTTTCGTGGGGTTTCAAGCTGAGATATGCATTTTCTACGATAATCTTGGTGTTTCTTCTGTGAGAAGGATGCAGGGTCATCGAAATCGCTTTTTTGCAGCTATTTAATGCGAGAAACACGTTATCTGGTGTTTTCACCACTCCACAGTGCGTTTGATATGCAGAAACTTCGATATCCTGATTTTCGTGGGGTTTCGAGCTGGATATGCATTTTCTACCATAATCCTGGTGGTTCTTCTGTGAGAAGTATGTAGAATCGTTGATTTCGCTCTTTTGGAGCTATTTAATGCGGAAAATCACGTTTTCGGGTGTATTCATCACTCCACAGAGCGTTTGATTTGCAGAACCGGCGATATCTTGGTTTTCGTGGGGTTTCAAGATGAGATATGCATATTCTACGATAATCTTGGTGAGGCTTCAGTCAGAAGTATGCAGAATCATCGAGATCGCTCTTTTCCAGCTATTTAATGCCAGATACGCCGTATCTGGTGTATTCATCACTCCACAGAGCGTTTGATTTGCAGAACCGGCGATATCTTGGTTTTCGTGGGATTTCAAGCTGAGACATGCATTTTCTACGATAATCTTGGTGAGACTTCTGTGAGAAGTATGTAGAATCGTTGATTTCGCGCTTTTTGAGCTATTTAATGCGGAAAATCACGTTTTCTGGTGTTTTCACCACTCCACAGAGCGTTTGATTTGCAGAACCGGCGATATCTTGGTTTTCGTGGGGTTTCAAGATGAGATATGCATATTCTACGATAATCTTGTTGAGACTTCAGTCAGAAGTATGCAGAATCATCGAGATCGCTCTTTTCCAGCTATTTAATGCCAGATACGCCGTATCTGGTGTATTCATCACTCCACAGAGCATTTGATTTGCAGAACCGGCGATATCTTGGTTTTCGTGGGGTTTCAAGCTGAGATATGCATTCTCTACGATAATCTTGGTGAGACATCAGTGAGAAGTACGCAGAATCATCGAGATCGCTCTTTTCCAGCTATTTAATGCCAGAAACGCCGCATCTGGTGTTTTCACAACTCCACAGTGGGTTTGATTTGCAGAAACATCGATATCCTGATTTTCGTGGGGTTTCCAGCTGGATATGCATTTTCTACCATAATCCTGGTGGTTCTTCTGTGAGAAGTATGTAGAATCGTTGATTTCGCTCTTTTGGAGATATTTAATGCGGAAAATCACGTTTTCTGGTGTTTTCACCACTCCAAAGTGCGTTTGATATGCAGATCGGCGATATCTTGGTTTTCGTGGGGTTTCCAGCTGGAAATGCATTTTCTGCGATAATCTTGGTGAGACTTCAGTCAGAAGTATGCAGAATCATCGAGATCGCTCTTTTCCAGCTACTTAATGCCAGAAACGCCGTATCTGGTGTTTTCAACACTCTACAGTGCGTTTGATGGCAGAACCGGCGATACCTTGGTTTTCGTGAGGTTTCAGGCAGAGATATGCATTTTCTACGATAATCTTGGTGAGACTTCAGTCAGAAGTATGCAGAATCATCGAGATCGCTCTTTTCCAGCTATTTAATGCCAGATACGCCGTATCTGGAGTATTCATCACTCCACAGAGCGTTTGATTTGCAGAACCGGCGATATCTTGGTTTTCGTGGGGTTTCAAGCTGAGACATGCATTTTCTACGATAATCTTGGTGAGACTTCTGTCAGAAGTATGCAGAATCATTGAGATCGCTCTATTCGAGCGATTTAATGCGAGAAACACGCTATCTGGTGTTTTCACCACTCCACAGTGCGTTTGATGGCAGATCCGGCGATACCTTGGTTTTCGAGGGGGTTTCAAGCTGAGATATGCATTTTCTGCGATAATCTTGGTGTTTGTTCGGTGAGAAGAATGCAGAATCATCGAAATCGCTCTTTTGGAGATATTTAATACGAGAAACACGTTATCAGGTGTTTTCACCACTCCACAATGCGTTTGATATGCAGAACCGTCGATGTCTTGGTTTTCGTGGGGATTCCAGCTGGATACACATTTTCTACCATAATCTTGGTGAGTCTTCTGTGAGAAGTATGTAGAATCGTTGATTTCGCACTTTTAGAGCTATTTAATACGGAAAATCACGTTTTCTGGTGTTTTCACCACTCCACAGAGCGTTTGATTTGCAGAACCGGCGATATCTTGGGTGTCGTGGGGTTTCAAGCTGAGATTTGCATATTCTACGATAATCTTGGTGAGACTTCAGTCAGAAGTATGCAGAATCATCGAGATCGCTCTTTTCCAGCTATTTAATGCCAGATACGCCGTATCTGGTGTATTCATCACTCCACTGAGCATTTGATTTGCAGAACCGGCGATATCTTGGATTTCGTTGGGTTTCAAGCTGAGATATACATTTTATACGATAATCTTGGTGAGACTTCAGTCAGAAGTACGCAGAATCATCGAGATCGCTCTTTTCGAGCTATTTAATGCGGAAAATCACGTTTTCTGGTGTTTTCACCACTCCACAGAGCGTTTGATTTGCAGAACCGGCGATATCTTGGTTTTCGTGGGGTTTCAAGCTGAGACATGCATTTTCTACGATAATCTTGGTGAGACTTCTGTGAGAAGTATGTAGAATCGTTGATTTCGCACTTTTGGAGCTATTTAATGCGGAAAATCACGTTTTCTGGTGTTTTCAGCACTCCACAGAGCGTTTGATTTGCAGAACCGGCGATATCTTGGTTTTCGTGGGGTTTCAAGATGAGATATGCATATTCTACGATAATCTTGGTGAGACTTCAGTCAGAAGTATGCAGAATCATCGAGATCGCTCTTTTCCAGCTATTTAATGCCAGATACGTCGTATCTGGTGTATTCATCACTCCACAGAGCATTTGATTTGCAGAACCGGCGATATCTTGGTTTTCGTGGGGTTTCAAGCTGAGATATGCATTTTCTACGATAATCTTGGTGAGACTTCAGTCAGAAGTACGCAGAATCATCGAGATCGCTCTTTTCCAGCTATTTAACGCCAGAAACGCCGCATCTGGTGTTTTCACCACTCCACAGTGCGTTTGATGGCAGATCCGGCGATACCTTGGTTTTCGAGGGGGTTTCAAGCTGAGATATGCATTTTCTGCGATAATCTTGGTGTTTGTTCGGTGAGAAGAATGCAGAATCATCGAAATCGCTCTTTTGGAGATATTTAATGCGAGAAACACGTTATCAGGTGTTTTCACCACTCCACAATGCGTTTGATATGCAGAACCGTCGATGTCTTGGTTTTCGTGGGGATTCCAGCTGGATACACATTTTCTACCATAATCTTGGTGAGTCTTCTGTGAGAAGTATGTAGAATCGTTGATTTCGCACTTTTAGAGCTATTTAATACGGAAAATCACGTTTTCTGGTGTTTTCACCACTCCACAGAGCGTTTGATTTGCAGAACCGGCGATATCTTGGGTGTCGTGGGGTTTCAAGCTGAGATTTGCATATTCTACGATAATCTTGGTGAGACTTCAGTCAGAAGTATGCAGAATCATCGAGATCGCTCTTTTCCAGCTATTTAATGCCAGATACGCCGTATCTGGTGTATTCATCACTCCACTGAGCATTTGATTTGCAGAACCGGCGATATCTTGGATTTCGTTGGGTTTCAAGCTGAGATATACATTTTATACGATAATCTTGGTGAGACTTCAGTCAGAAGTACGCAGAATCATCGAGATCGCTCTTTTCGAGCTATTTAATGCGGAAAATCACGTTTTCTGGTGTTTTCACCACTCCACAGAGCGTTTGATTTGCAGAACCGGCGATATCTTGGTTTTCGTGGGGTTTCAAGCTGAGACATGCATTTTCTACGATAATCTTGGTGAGACTTCTGTGAGAAGTATGTAGAATCGTTGATTTCGCACTTTTGGAGCTATTTAATGCGGAAAATCACGTTTTCTGGTGTTTTCAGCACTCCACAGAGCGTTTGATTTGCAGAACCGGCGATATCTTGGTTTTCGTGGGGTTTCAAGATGAGATATGCATATTCTACGATAATCTTGGTGAGACTTCAGTCAGAAGTATGCAGAATCATCGAGATCGCTCTTTTCCAGCTATTTAATGCCAGATACGTCGTATCTGGTGTATTCATCACTCCACAGAGCATTTGATTTGCAGAACCGGCGATATCTTGGTTTTCGTGGGGTTTCAAGCTGAGATATGCATTTTCTACGATAATCTTGGTGAGACTTCAGTCAGAAGTACGCAGAATCATCGAGATCGCTCTTTTCCAGCTATTTAACGCCAGAAACGCCGCATCTGGTGTTTTCACCACTCCACAGTGCGTTTGATGGCAGATCCGGCGATACCTTGGTTTTCGAGGGGGTTTCAAGCTGAGATATGCATTTTCTGCGATAATCTTGGTGTTTGTTCGGTGAGAAGAATGCAGAATCATCGAAATCGCTCTTTTGGAGATATTTAATGCGAGAAACACGTTATCAGGTGTTTTCACCACTCCACAATGCGTTTGATATGCAGAACCGTCGATGTCTTGGTTTTCGTGGGGATTCCAGCTGGATACACATTTTCTACCATAATCTTGGTGAGTCTTCTGTGAGAAGTATGTAGAATCGTTGATTTCGCACTTTTAGAGCTATTTAATACGGAAAATCACGTTTTCTGGTGTTTTCACCACTCCACAGAGCGTTTGATTTGCAGAACCGGCGATATCTTGGGTGTCGTGGGGTTTCAAGCTGAGATTTGCATATTCTACGATAATCTTGGTGAGACTTCAGTCAGAAGTATGCAGAATCATCGAGATCGCTCTTTTCCAGCTATTTAATGCCAGATACGCCGTATCTGGTGTATTCATCACTCCACTGAGCATTTGATTTGCAGAACCGGCGATATCTTGGATTTCGTTGGGTTTCAAGCTGAGATATACATTTTATACGATAATCTTGGTGAGGCTTCAGTCAGAAGTACGCAGAATCATCGAGATCGCTCTTTTCGAGCTATTTAATGCGGAAAATCACGTTTTCTGGTGTTTTCACCACTCCACAGAGCGTTTGATTTGCAGAACCGGCGATATCTTGGTTTTCGTGGGGTTTCAAGCTGAGACATGCATTTTCTACGATAATCTTGGTGAGACTTCTGTGAGAAGTATGTAGAATCGTTGATTTCGCTCTTTTGGAGCTATTTAATGCGGAAAATCACGTTTTCTGGTGTTTTCAGCACTCCACAGAGCGTTTGATTTGCAGAACCGGCGATATCTTGGTTTTCGTGGGGTTTCAAGATGAGATATGCATATTCTACGATAATCTTGGTGAGACTTCAGTCAGAAGTATGCAGAATCATCGAGATCGCTCTTTTCCAGCTATTTAATGCCAGATACGTCGTATCTGGTGTATTCATCACTCCACAGAGCATTTGATTTGCAGAACCGGCGATATCTTGGTTTTCGTGGGGTTTCAAGCTGAGATATGCATTTTCTACGATAATCTTGGTGAGACTTCAGTCAGAAGTACGCAGAATCATCGAGATCGCTCTTTTCGAGCTATTTAATGCGGAAAATCACGTTTCCTGGTGTTTTCACCACTCCACAGAGCGTTTGATTTGCAGAACCGGCGATATCTTGGGTGTCGTGGGGTTTCAAGCTGAGATTTGCATATTCTACGATAATCTTGGTGAGACTTCAGTCAGAAGTATGCAGATTCATCGAGATCGCTCTTTTCCAGCTATTTAATGCCAGATACGCCGTATCTGGTGTATTCATCACTCCACTGAGCATTTGATTTGCAGAACCGGCGATATCTTGGATTTCGTTGGGTTTCAAGCTGAGATATACATTTTATACGATAATCTTGGTGAGACTTCAGTCAGAAGTACGCAGAATCATCGAGATCGCTCTTTTCGAGCTATTTAATGCGGAAAATCACGTTTTCTGGTGTTTTCACCACTCCACAGAGCGTTTGATTTGCAGAACCGGCGATATCTTGGTTTTCGTGGGGTTTCAAGCTGAGACATGCATTTTCTACGATAATCTTGGTGAGACTTCTGTGAGAAGTATGTAGAATCGTTGATTTCGCTCTTTTGGAGCTATTTAATGCGGAAAATCACGTTTTCTGGTGTTTTCAGCACTCCACAGAGCGTTTGATTTGCAGAACCGGCGATATCTTGGTTTTCGTGGGGTTTCAAGATGAGATATGCATATTCTACGATAATCTTGGTGAGACTTCTGTGAGAAGTATGTAGAATCGTTGATTTCGCGCTTTTTGAGCTATTTAATGCGGAAAATCACGTTTTCTGGTGTTTTCACCACTCCACAGAGCGTTTGATTTGCAGAACCGGCGATATCTTGGTTTTCGTGGGGTTTCAAGATGAGATATGCATTTTCTACGATAATCTTGGTGAGACTTCTGTGAGAAGTATGTAGAATCGTTGATTTCGCGCTTTTTGAGCTATTTAATGCGGAAAATCACGTTTTCTGGTGTTTTCACCACTCCACAGAGCGTTTGATTTGCAGAACCGGCGATATCTTGGTTTTCGTGGGGTTTCAAGATGAGATATGCATATTCTACGATAATCTTGTTGAGACTTCAGTCAGAAGTATGCAGAATCATCGAGATCGCTCTTTTCCAGCTATTTAATGCCAGATACGCCGTATCTGGTGTATTCATCACTCCACAGAGCATTTGATTTGCAGAACCGGCGATATCTTGGTTTTCGTGGGGTTTCAAGCTGAGATATGCATTCTCTACGATAATCTTGGTGAGACATCAGTGAGAAGTACGCAGAATCATCGAGATCGCTCTTTTCCAGCTATTTAATGCCAGAAACGCCGCATCTGGTGTTTTCACAACTCCACAGTGGGTTTGATTTGCAGAAACATCGATATCCTGATTTTCGTGGGGTTTCCAGCTGGATATGCATTTTCTACCATAATCCTGGTGGTTCTTCTGTGAGAAGTATGTAGAATCGTTGATTTCGCTCTTTTGGAGATATTTAATGCGGAAAATCACGTTTTCTGGTGTTTTCACCACTCCAAAGTGCGTTTGATATGCAGATCGGCGATATCTTGGTTTTCGTGGGGTTTCCAGCTGGAAATGCATTTTCTGCGATAATCTTGGTGAGACTTCAGTCAGAAGTATGCAGAATCATCGAGATCGCTCTTTTCCAGCTACTTAATGCCAGAAACGCCGTATCTGGTGTTTTCAACACTCTACAGTGCGTTTGATGGCAGAACCGGCGATACCTTGGTTTTCGTGAGGTTTCAGGCAGAGATATGCATTTTCTACGATAATCTTGGTGAGACTTCAGTCAGAAGTATGCAGAATCATCGAGATCGCTCTTTTCCAGCTATTTAATGCCAGATACGCCGTATCTGGAGTATTCATCACTCCACAGAGCGTTTGATTTGCAGAACCGGCGATATCTTGGTTTTCGTGGGGTTTCAAGCTGAGACATGCATTTTCTACGATAATCTTGGTGAGACTTCTGTCAGAAGTATGCAGAATCATTGAGATCGCTCTATTCGAGCGATTTAATGCGAGAAACGCCGCATCTGGTGTTTTCACCACTCCACAGTGCGTTTGATGGCAGATCCGGCGATACCTTGGTTTTCGAGGGGGTTTCAAGCTGAGATATGCATTTTCTGCGATAATCTTGGTGTTTGTTCGGTGAGAAGAATGCAGAATCATCGAAATCGCTCTTTTGGAGATATTTAATGCGAGAAACACGTTATCAGGTGTTTTCACCACTCCACAATGCGTTTGATATGCAGAACCGTCGATGTCTTGGTTTTCGTGGGGATTCCAGCTGGATACACATTTTCTACCATAATCTTGGTGAGTCTTCTGTGAGAAGTATGTAGAATCGTTGATTTCGCACTTTTAGAGCTATTTAATACGGAAAATCACGTTTTCTGGTGTTTTCACCACTCCACAGAGCGTTTGATTTGCAGAACCGGCGATATCTTGGGTGTCGTGGGGTTTCAAGCTGAGATTTGCATATTCTACGATAATCTTGGTGAGACTTCAGTCAGAAGTATGCAGAATCATCGAGATCGCTCTTTTCCAGCTATTTAATGCCAGATACGCCGTATCTGGTGTATTCATCACTCCACTGAGCATTTGATTTGCAGAACCGGCGATATCTTGGATTTCGTTGGGTTTCAAGCTGAGATATACATTTTATACGATAATCTTGGTGAGGCTTCAGTCAGAAGTACGCAGAATCATCGAGATCGCTCTTTTCGAGCTATTTAATGCGGAAAATCACGTTTTCTGGTGTTTTCACCACTCCACAGAGCGTTTGATTTGCAGAACCGGCGATATCTTGGTTTTCGTGGGGTTTCAAGCTGAGACATGCATTTTCTACGATAATCTTGGTGAGACTTCTGTGAGAAGTATGTAGAATCGTTGATTTCGCTCTTTTGGAGCTATTTAATGCGGAAAATCACGTTTTCTGGTGTTTTCAGCACTCCACAGAGCGTTTGATTTGCAGAACCGGCGATATCTTGGTTTTCGTGGGGTTTCAAGATGAGATATGCATATTCTACGATAATCTTGGTGAGACTTCAGTCAGAAGTATGCAGAATCATCGAGATCGCTCTTTTCCAGCTATTTAATGCCAGATACGTCGTATCTGGTGTATTCATCACTCCACAGAGCATTTGATTTGCAGAACCGGCGATATCTTGGTTTTCGTGGGGTTTCAAGCTGAGATATGCATTTTCTACGATAATCTTGGTGAGACTTCAGTCAGAAGTACGCAGAATCATCGAGATCGCTCTTTTCGAGCTATTTAATGCGGAAAATCACGTTTCCTGGTGTTTTCACCACTCCACAGAGCGTTTGATTTGCAGAACCGGCGATATCTTGGGTGTCGTGGGGTTTCAAGCTGAGATTTGCATATTCTACGATAATCTTGGTGAGACTTCAGTCAGAAGTATGCAGATTCATCGAGATCGCTCTTTTCCAGCTATTTAATGCCAGATACGCCGTATCTGGTGTATTCATCACTCCACTGAGCATTTGATTTGCAGAACCGGCGATATCTTGGATTTCGTTGGGTTTCAAGCTGAGATATACATTTTATACGATAATCTTGGTGAGACTTCAGTCAGAAGTACGCAGAATCATCGAGATCGCTCTTTTCGAGCTATTTAATGCGGAAAATCACGTTTTCTGGTGTTTTCAGCACTCCACAGAGCGTTTGATTTGCAGAACCGGCGATATCTTGGTTTTCGTGGGGTTTCAAGATGAGATATGCATATTCTACGATAATCTTGGTGAGACTTCAGTCAGAAGTATGCAGAATCATCGAGATCGCTCTTTTCCAGCTATTTAATGCCAGATACGTCGTATCTGGTGTATTCATCACTCCACAGAGCATTTGATTTGCAGAACCGGCGATATCTTGGTTTTCGTGGGGTTTCAAGCTGAGATATGCATTTTCTACGATAATCTTGGTGAGACTTCAGTCAGAAGTACGCAGAATCATCGAGATCGCTCTTTTCCAGCTATTTAACGCCAGAAACGCCGCATCTGGTGTTTTCACCACTCCACACTGCGTTTGATATGCAGAAACATCGATATCCTGATTTTCGTGGGGTTTCCAGCTGGATATGCATTTTCTACCATAATCCTGGTGGTTCTTCTGTGAGAAGTATGTAGAATGGTTGATTTCGCTCTTTTGGAGCTATTTAATGCGGAAAATCACGTTTTCTGGTGTTTTCACCACTCCAAAGTGCGTTTAATATGCAGAACAGGCGATATCTTGGTTTTCGTAGGGTTTCAAGCTGGATATGCAATTTATACGATAATCTTGGTGTTTCTTCTGTGAGAAGGATGCAGGGTCATCGAAATCGCTCTTTTGGAGCTATTTAATGCGAGAAACACGTTATCTGGTGTTTTCACCACTCCACAGTGCGTTTGATATGCAGAAACTTCGATATCCTGATTTTCGTGGGGATTCGAGCTGGATATGCATTTTCAACCATAATCCTGGTGGTTCTTCTGTGAGAAGTATGTAGAATCGTTGATTTCGCTCTTTTGGTGTTATTTAATGCGGAAAATCACGTTTTCTGGTGTTTTCACCACTCCAAAGTGCGTTTGATATGCAGATCGGCGATATCTTGGTTTTCGTGGGGTTTCCAGCTGGAAATGCATTTTCTGCGATAATCTTGGTGAGACTTCAGTCAGAAGTATGCAGAATCATCGAGATCGCTCTTTTCCAGCTACTTAATGCCAGAAACGCCGTATCTGGTATTTCAACACTCCACAGTGCGTTTGATGGCAGAACCGGCGATACCTTGGTTTTCGTGAGGTTTCAAGCTGAGATATGCATTTTCTACGATAATCTTGGTGAGACTTCAGTCAGAAGTATGCAGAATCATCGAGATCGCTCTTTTCCAGCTATTTAATGCCAGATACACCGTATCTGGTGTATTCATCACTCCACAGAGCGTTTGATTTGCAGAACCGGCGATATCTTGGTTTTCGTGGGGTTTCAAGCTGAGACATGCATTTTCTACGATAATCTTGGTGAGACTTCTGTCAGAAGTATGCAGAATCATCGAGATCGCTCTATTCGAGCGATTTAATGCGAGAAACACGCTATCTGGTGTTTTCACCACTCCACAGTGCGTTTGATGGCAGATCCGGCGATACCTTGGTTTTCGTGGGGTTTCAAGCTGAGATATGCATTTTCTGCGATAATCTTGGTGTTTGTTCGGTGAGAAGAATGCAGAATCATCGAAATCGCTCTTTTGGAGATATTTAATGCGAGAAACACGTTATCAGGTGTTTTCACCACTCCACAATGCGTTTGATATGCAGAACCGTCGATGTCTTGGTTTTCGTGGGGTTTCCAGCTGGATACACATTTTCTACCATAATCTTGGTGAGTCTTCTGTGAGAAGTATGTAGAATCGTTGATTTCGCACTTTTAGAGCTATTTAATACGGAAAATCACGTTTTCTGGTGTTTTCACCACTCCACAGAGCGTTTGATTTGCAGAACCGGCGATATCTTGGGTGTCGTGGGGTTTCAAGCTGAGATATGCATATTCTACGATAATCTTGGTGAGACTTCAGTCAGAAGTATGCAGAATCATCGAGATCGCTCTTTTCCAGCTATTTAATGCCAGATACGCCGTATCTGGTGTATTCATCACTCCACAGAGCATTTGATTTGCAGAACCTGCGATATCTTGGTTTTCGTGGGGTTCCAAGCTGTGACATGCATTTTCTAAGATCATCTTGGTGAGACTTCAGTCAGAAGTATGCAGAATCATCGAGATCGCTCTTTTCGAGCTATTTAATGCGGAAAATCACGTTTTCTGGTGTTTTCACCACTCCACAGTGCGTTAGATATGCAGATCGGCGATATCTTGGTTTTCGTGGGGTTTCCAGCTGGATATGCATTTTCTGCGATAATCTTGGTGTTTCTTCTGTGAGAGGTATGCAGGGTCATCCAAATCGCACTTTTGGAGCTATTTAATGCGAGAAACACGTAATCTGGAGTTTTCACCACTCCACAGTGCGTTTTATATGCAGAAACTTTGATATCCTGATTTTCGTGGGGTTTCCAGCTGGATATGCATTTTGTACCATATTCCTGGTGGTTCTTCTATGAGAAGTATGTAGAATCATCGAGATCGCTCTTTTCGAGCTATTTAATGCGGAAAATCACGTTTTCTGGTGTTTTCACCACTCCACAGTGCGTTTGATATGCAGATCGGCGATATCTTGGTTTTCGTGGGGTTTCCAGCTGGATATGCATTTTCTGCGATAATCTTGGTGTTTCTTCTGTGAGAGGTATGCAGGGTCATCGAAATCGCACTTTTGGAGCTATTTAATGCGAGAAACACGCTATCTGGTGTATTCATCACTCCACAGAGCGTTTGATTTGCAGAACCGGCGATATCTTGGTTTTCGTGGGGTTTCAAGCTGAGATATGCATATTCTACGATAATCTTCGTGAGACATCAGTCAGAAGTATGCAGAATCATCGAGATCGCTCTTTTCCAGCTATTTAATTCCAGATACGCCGTATCTGGTGTTTTCACCACTCCACAGTGCGTTTGATGGCAGAACCGGCGATACCATGGTTTTCGTGGGGTTTCAAGCTGAGATATGCATTTTCTGCGATAATCGTGGTGTTTGTTCTGTGAGAAGAATGCAGAATCATCGAAATCGCTCTTTTGGTGCTATTTAATGCGAGAAACACGTTATCTGGTGTTTTCACCACTCCACAATGCATTTGATATGCAGAACCGGCGATATCTTGGTTTTCGTGGGGTTTCCAGCTGGATATACATTTTCTACCATAATCTTGGTAAGTCTTCTGTGAGAAGTATGCAGGATCATAGAATTCGCCATTTTGGAGATATTTAATGCGAGACAAACGTTATCAGGTGTTTTCACCACTCCACAATGCGTTTGATATGCAGAACCGTCGATGTCTTGGTTTTCGTGGGGTTTCCAGCTGGATACACATTTTCTACCATAATCTTGGTGTGTCTTCTGTGAGAAGTATGTAGAATCGTTGATTTCGCTCTTTTGGAGCTATTTAATGCGGAAAATCACGTTTTCTGGTGTTTTCACCACACCACAGAGCGTTTCATTTGCAGAACCGGCGATATCTTGGTTTTCGTGGGGTTTCAAGCTGAGATATGCATATTCTACGATAATCTTGGTGAGACTTCAGTCAGAAGTATGCAGAATCATCGAGATCGCTCTTTTCCAGCTATTTAATGCCAGATACGCCGTATCTGGTGTATTCATCACTCCACAGAGCATTTGATTTGCAGAACCGGCGATATCTTGGTTTTCGTGGGGTTTCAAGCTGAGATATGCATTTTCTACGATAATCTTGGTGAGACTTCAGTCAGAAGTATGCAGAATCATCGAGATCGCTCTTTTCCAGCTATTTAATAGCAGATACTCCGTATCTGGTGTATTCATCACTCCATAGAGCGCTTGATT
This sequence comes from Anthophora plumipes, assembly GCA_951804975.1. NCBI lineage: Eukaryota > Metazoa > Arthropoda > Insecta > Hymenoptera > Apidae > Anthophora > Anthophora plumipes. The sequence continues at coordinate 421,986 of CATORF010000226.1, forward strand.
TGCAGAACCGGCGATATCTTCGTTTTCGTGGGGTTTCAAGCTGAGACATGCATTTTCTACGATAATCTTGGTGAGACTTCTGTCAGAAGTATGCAGAATCATCGAGATCGCTCTATTCGAGCGATTTAATGCGAGAAACACGCTATCTGGTGTTTTCACCACTCCACAGTGGGTTTGATGGCAGAACCGGCGATATCTTGGTTTTCGTGGGGTTTCAAGCTGAGATATGCATTTTCTGCGATAATCTTGGTGTTTGTTCTGTGAGAAGAATGCAGAATCATCGAAATCGCTCTTTTGGAGCTATTTAATGCGAGAAACATGTTATCTGGTGTTTTCACCACTCCACAATGCGTTTGATATGCAGAACCGTCGATGTCTTGGTTTTCGTGGGGTTTCCAGCTGGATACACATTTTCTACCATAATCTTGGTGAGTCTTCTGTGAGAAGTATGTAGAATCGTTGATTTCGCACTTTTAGAGCTATTTAATACGGAAAATCACGTTTTCTGGTGTTTTCACCACTCCACAGAGCGTTTGATTTGCAGAACCGGCGATATCTTGGGTGTCGTGGGGTTTCAAGCTGAGATATGCATATTCTACGATAATCTTGGTGAGACTTCAGTCAGAAGTATGCAGAATCATCGAGATCGCTCTTTTCCAGCTATTTAATGCCAGATACGCCGTATCTGGTGTATTCATCACTTCACAGAGCATTTGATTTGCAGAACCTGCGATATCTTGGTTTTCGTGGGGTTCCAAGCTGTGACATGCATTTTCTAAGATCATCTTGGTGAGACTTCAGTCAGAAGTATGCAGAATCATCGAGATCGCTCTTTTCGAGCTATTTAATGCGGAAAATCACGTTTTCTGGTGTTTTCACCACTCCACAGTGCGTTAGATATGCAGATCGGCGATATCTTGGTTTTCGTGGGGTTTCCAGCTGGATATGCGTTTTCTGCGATAATCTTGGTGTTTCTTCTGTGAGAGGTATGCAGGGTCATCCAAATCGCACTTTTGGAGCTATTTAATGCGAGAAACACGTAATCTGGAGTTTTCACCACTCCACAGTGCGTTTTATATGCAGAAACTTTGATATCCTGATTTTCGTGGGGTTTCCAGCTGGATATGCATTTTGTACCATATTCCTGGTGGTTCTTCTATGAGAAGTATGTAGAATCATCGAGATCGCTCTTTTCCAGCTATTTAATGCCAGAAACGCCGTATCTGGTGTTTTCACCACTCCACAGTGCGTTTGATGGCAGAACCGGCGATACCTTAGTTTTCGTGAGGTTTCAAGCTGAGATATGCATTTTCTACGATAATCTTGGTGAGACTTCAGTCAGAAGTATGCAGAATCATCGAGATCGCTCTTTTCCAGCTATTTAATGCCAGAAACGCCGTATCTGGTGTTTTCACCACTCCACAGTGCGTTTGATGGCAGAACCGGCGATACCTTAGTTTTCGTGAGGTTTCAAGCTGAGATATGCATTTTCTACGATAATCTTGGTGAGACTTCAGTCAGAAGTATGCAGAATCATCGAGATCGCTCTTTTCCAGCTATTTAATACCAGATACTCCGTATCTGGTGTATTCATCACTCCACAGAGCGCTTGATTTGCAGAACCGGCGATATCTTTGTTTTCGTGGGGTTTCAAGCTGAGACATGCATTTTCTACGATAATCTTGGTGAGACTTCTGACCGAAGTATGCAGAATCATCGAGATCGCTCTATTCGAGCGATTTAATGCGAGAAACACGCTATCTGGTGTTTTCACCACTCCACAGTGCGTTTGATGTCAGAACCGGCGATACCTTGGTTTTCGTGGGTTTTCAAGCTGAGATATGCATTTTCTGCGATAATCTTGGTGTTTGTTCTGTGAGAAGAATGCAGAATCATGGAAATCGCTCTTTTGGAGCTATTTAATGCGAGAAACACGTTATCTGGTGTTTTCAGCACTCCACAATGCGTTTGATATGCAGAACCGGCGATATCTTGGTTTTCGTGGGGTTTCCAGCTGGATATACATTTTCTACCATAATCTTGGTAAGTCTTCTGTGAGAAGTATGCAGGATCATAGAATTCGCCATTTTGGAGATATTTAATGCGAGAAAAACGTTATCAGGTGTTTTCACCACTCCACAATGCGTTTGATATGCAGAACCGTCGATGTCTTCGTTTTCGTGGGGTTTCAAGCTGAGACATGCATTTTCTACGATAATCTTGGTGAGACTTCTGTCAGAAGTATGCAGAATCATCGAGATCGCTCTATTCGAGCGATTTAATGCGAGAAACACGCTATCTGGTGTTTTCACCACTCCACAGTGGGTTTGATGGCAGAACCGGCGATATCTTGGTTTTCGTGGGGTTTCAAGCTGAGATATGCATATTCTACGATAATCTTGGTGAGACATCAGTCAGAAGTATGCAGAATCATCGAGATCGCTCTTTTCCAGCTATTTAATGCCAGATACGCCGTATTTGGTGTATTCATCACTCCACAGAGCATCTGATTTGCAGAACCGGCGATATCTTGGTTTTCGTGGGGTTTCAAGCTGAGATATGCATTTTCTACGATAATCTTAGTGAGACTTCAGTCAGAAGTACGCAGAATCATCGAGATCGCTCTTTTCCAGCTATTTAATGCCAGAAACGCCGTATCTGGTGTTTTCACCACTCCACAGTGCGTTTGATATGCAGAAACATCGATATCCTGATTTTCGTGGGGTTTCCAGCTGGATATGCATTTTCTACCATAATCCTGGTGGTTCTTCTGTGAGAAGTATGTAGAATCGTTGATTTCGCTCTTTTGGAGCTATTTAATGCGGAAAATCACGTTTTCTGGTGTTTTCACCACTCCAAAGTGCGTTTAATATGCAGAACAGGCGATATCTTGGTTTTCGTAGGGTTTCAAGCTGGATATGCATTTTCTACCATAATCATGGCGAGTCTTCTGTGAGAAGTATGCAGAATCATCGAGATCGCTATATTCGAGCGATTTAATGCGAGAAACACGCTATCTGGTGTTTTCACCACTCCACAGACCGTTTGATATGCAGAAACGTCGATATCTTGGTTTTCGTGGGGTTTCAAGCTGAGATATGCATTTTCTGCGATATTCTTGGTGTTTCTTCTGTGTGAAGTATGCAGAATCATCGAAATCGCTCTTTTGGAGCTATTTAATGCGAGAAACACGTTATGAGGTGTTTTCACCACTCCACAATGCGTTTGATATGCAGAACCGGCGATATCTTGGCTTTCATTGGGGTTTCAAGCTGAGAATATGCATATTCTGCGATAATCTTGGTGTTTCTTCTGTGAGAAGTATGCAGAATCATCGAAATCGCTCTATTCGAGCGATTTAATGCGAAAAACGCCGTATCTGGTGTATTCACCACTCCACAGTGCGTTTGATATGCAAAAACTGCGATACCTTGGTTTTCGTCGGGTTTCAAGCTGAGAATATGCATATTCTGCGATAATCTTGGTGTTTCTTCTGTGTGAAGTATGCAGAATCATCGAAATCGCTCTTTTGGAGCTATTTAATGCGAGAAACACGTTATCTGGAGATTTCACCACTCCACAGACCGTTTGATATTCAGAAACGTCGATATCTTGGCTTTCATTGGGGTTTCAAGCTGAGATATGCATTTTCTGCGATAGTCTTGGTGTTTGTACTGTGAGAAGCATGCAGAATCATCGAAATCGCTCTGTTGGAGCTATTTAATGCGGATAATCACGTTTTCTGGTGTTTTCACCACTCCACAATGCGTTTGATATGCAGAACCGGCAATATCTTGGTTTTCGTGGGGTTTCCAGCTGGGTATGCATTTTCTACCATAATCTTGGTGAGTCTTCTGTGAGAAGTATGTAGAATCGTTGGTTTCGCTCTTTTGGAGCTATTTAATGCGGAAAATCACGTTTTCTGGTGTTTTCACCACTCCAAAGTGCGTTTGATATGCAGAACCGGCGATATCTTGTTTTTCGTGGGGTTTCCAGCTGGATATGCATTTTCTACCATAATCTTGGTGAGACTTCTGTGAGAAGTATGCAGGATCATCGAATTCGCTCTTTTGGAGATATTTCATGCGAAAAAACACGTTGTCTGGTGTTTTCACCTCTCCACAGTACGTATGATATGCTGAACCGGCGATATCGTGGTTTTCGTGGGGTTTAAAGCTGAATAAGCATTTTCTACGATAATCTTGGTGTTTGTTCTGCGAGAAGTTTGGAGAATCATCGAAATCGCTCTTTTGGAGCTATTTAATGCGAGAAACACGTTATCTGGAGATTTCACCACTCCACAGACCGTTTGATATGCAGAAACGTCGATATCTTGGTTTTCGTGGGGTTTCAAGCTGAGATATGCATTTTCTGCGATAATCTTGGTGTTTGTGCTGTGAGAAGGATGCAGATTCATCGAAATCTCACTTTTGGAGCTATTTAATGCGAGAAACACGCTATCTGGTGTATTCATCACTCCACAGAGCGTTTGATTTGCAGAACCGGCGATATCTTGGTTTTCGTGGGGTTTCAAGCTGAGACTTGCATTTTCTACGATAATCTTGGTGAGACTTCTGTCAGAAGTATGCAGAATCATCGAGATCGCTCTATTCGAGCGATTTAATGCGAGAAACACGCTTTCTGGTGTTTTCACCACTCCACAGTGCGTTTGTTGGCAGAACCGGCGATACCTTGGTTTTCGTGAGGTTTCAAGCTGAGATATGCATTTTCTACGATAATCTTGGTGAGACTTCAGTCAGAAGTATGCAGAATCATCGAGATCGCTCTCTTGGAGCTACTTAATGCGAGAAACACGTTATCTGTTGTTTTCACCACTCCACAGTGCGTTTGATATGCAGAAACTGCGATATCTTGGTTTTCGTCGGGTTTCAAGCTGAGAATATGCATATTCTGCGATAATCTAGGTGTTTCTTCTGTGTGAAGTATGCAGAATCATCGAAATCGCTCTTTTGGAGCTATTTAATGCGAGAAACACGTTATCTGGAGATTTCACCACTCCACAGACCGTTTGATATTCAGAAACGTCGATATCTTGGCTTTCATTGGGGTTTCAAGCTGAGATATGCATTTTCTGCGATAGTCTTGGTGTTTGTACTGTGAGAAGCATGCAGAATCATCGAAATCGCTCTGTTGGAGCTATTTAATGCGGATAATCACGTTTTCTGGTGTTTTCACCACTCCACAATGCGTTTGATATGCAGAACCGGCAATATCTTGGTTTTCGTGGGGTTTCCAGCTGGATATGCATTTTCTACCATAATCTTGGTGAGTCTTCTGTGAGAAGTATGTAGAATCGTTGGTTTCGCTCTTTTGGAGCTATTTAATGCGGAAAATCACGTTTTCTGGTGTTTTCACCACTCCAAAGTGCGTTTGATATGCAGAACCGGCGATATCTTGTTTTTCGTGGGGTTTCCAGCTGGATATGCATTTTCTACCATAATCTTGGTGAGACTTCTGTGAGAAGTATGCAGGATCATCGAATTCGCTCTTTTGGAGATATTTCATGGGAAAAAACACGTTGTCTGGTGTTTTCACCTCTCCACAGTACGTATGATATGCTGAACCGGCGATATCGTGGTTTTCGTGGGGTTTAAAGCTGAATAAGCATTTTCTACGATAATCTTGGTGTTTGTTCTGCGAGAAGTTTGGAGAATCATCGAAATCGCTCTTTTGGAGCTATTTAATGCGAGAAACACGTTATCTGGAGATTTCACCACTCCACAGACCGTTTGATACGCAGAAACGTCGATATCCTGATTTTCGTGGGGTTTCCAGCTGGATATGCATTTTCTAACATAATCCTGGTGGTTCTTCTGTGAGAAGTATGTAGAATCGTTGATTTCGCTCTTTTGGAGCTATTTAATGCGGATAATCACGTTTTCTGGTGTTTTCACCACTCCACAATGCGTTTGATATGCAGAACCGGCGATATCTTGGTTTTAGTGAGGTTTCAAGCTGAGATATGCATTTTCAACGTTAATCTTGGAGAGACTTCAGTCGGAAGTATGCAGAATCATCGAGATCGCTGTTTCCAGCTATTTAATGCCAGAAACGCCGTATCTGGTGTATTCACCACTCCACAGTGCGTTAGATATGCCCAAACTGCGATATCTTGGTTTTCGTCGGGTTTCAAGCTGAGAATATGCATATTCTGCGATAATCTTGGCGTTTCTTCTGTGTGAAGTATGCAGAATCATCGAAATCGCTCTTTTGGAGCTATTTAATGCGAGAAACACGTTATCTGCAGTTTTCAGCACTCCACAGACTGTTTGATACGCAGAAACGTCGATATCCTGACTTTCGTGGGGTCTCCAGCTGGATATGCAGTTTCTAACATTATCCCGGTGGTTATTCTGTGAGAAGTATGTAGAATCGTTGATTTCGCTCTTTTGGAGCTATTTAATGCGGAAAATCACGTTTTCTGGTGTTTTCACCACTCCAAACTGCGTTTGTTATGCAGAACAGGCGATATCTTGGTTTTCGTAGGGTTTCAAGCTGGATATGCAATTTCTACGATAATCTTGGTGAAGCTTCTGTGAGAAGCATGCAGGATCATCGAATTCGCCCTTTTGGAGATATTTAATGCGAGAAAAAGTTATCAGGTGTTTTCACCACTGCACAGTGCGTTTGATATGCAGAACCGGCGATATCTTGGTTTTCGTGCGGTTTCAAGCTGAGACATGCATTTTCTACCATAATCTTGGTGAGACTTCTGTCAGAAGTATGCAGAATCATCGAGATCGCTCTATTCGAGCGATTTAATGCGAGAAACGCCGTATCTGGTGTATTCACCACTCCACAGTGCGTTTGATATGCAGAAACTGCGATATCTTGGTTTTCGTCGGGTTTCAAGCTGAGAATATGCATATTCTGCGATAATCTAGGTGTTTCTTCTGTGTGAAGTATGCAGAATCATCGAAATCGCTCTTTTGGAGCTATTTAATGCGAGAAACACGCTTTCTGGTGTTTTCACCACTCCACAGTGCGTTTGTTGGCAGAACCGGCGATACCTTGGTTTTCTTGAGGTTTCAAGCTGAGATATGCATTTTCTACGATAATCTTGGTGCGACTTCAGTCAGAAGTATGCAGAATCATCGAGATCGCTCTTTTCCAGCTATTTAATGCCAGAAACGCCGGCTCTGGTGTATTCACCACTCCACAGTGCGTTTGATAAGCAGAACCGGCGATATCTTGGTTTTCATTGGGGTTTCAAGCTGAGAATATGCATATTCTGCGATAATCTTGGTGCTTCTTCTGTGAGACGTATGCAGGATCATCGAATTCGCCCTTTTGGAGATATTTCATGCGAAAAAACACGTTCTCTGGTGTTTTCACCTCTGCACAGTACGTATGATATGCTGAACCGGCGATATCGTGGTTTTCGTGGGGTTTAAAGCTGAATAAGCATTTTCTACGATAATCTTGGTGTTTGTTCTGCGAGAAGTTTGGAGAATCATCGAAATCGCTCTTTTGGAGCTATTTAATGCGAGAAACACGTTATCTGGAGATTTCACCACTCCACAGACCGTTTGATATGCAGAAACGTCGATATCTTGGTTTTCGTGGGGTTTCAAGCTGAATAAGCATTTTCTACGATAATCTTGGTGTTTGTTCTGCGAGAAGTTTGGAGAAACATCGAAATCGCTCTTTTGGAGCTATTTAATGCGAGAAACACGTTATCTGGAGATTTCACCACTCCACAGACCGTTTGATATGCAGAAACGTCGATATCTTGGTTTTCGTGGGGTTTCAAGCTGAGATATGCATTTTCTGCGATAATCTTGGTGTTTGTGCTGTGAGAAGGATGCAGATCCATCGAAATCGCACTTTTGGAGCTATTTAATGCAAGAAACACGCTATCTGGTGTATTCATCACTCCACAGAGCGTTTGATTTGCAGAACCGGCGATATCTTGGTTTTCGTGGGGTTTCAAGCTGAGACTTGCATTTTCTACGATAATCTTGGTGAGACTTCTGTCAGAAGTATGCAGAATCATCGAGATCGCTCTATTCGAGCGATTTAATGCGAGAAACACGCTTTCTGGTGTTTTCACCACTTCACAGTGCGTTTGTTGGCAGAACCGGCGATACCTTGGTTTTCGTGAGGTTTCAAGCTGAGATATGCATTTTCTACGATAATCTTGGTGAGACTTCAGTCAGAAGTATGCAGAATCATCGAGATCGCTCTCTTGGAGCTACTTAATGCGAGAAACACGTTATCTGGTGTTTTCACCACTCCACAGTGCGTTTGATATGCAGAAACTGCGATATCTTGGTTTTCGTCGGGTTTCAAGCTGAGAATATGCATATTCTGCGATAATCTAGGTGTTTCTTCTGTGTGAAGTAGCAGAATCATCGAAATCGCTCTTTTGGAGCTATTTAATGCGGATAATCACGTTTTCTGGTGTTTTCACCACTCCAAAGTGCGTTTGATATGCAGAACCGTCGATATCTTGGTTTTCATTGGGGTTTCAAGCTGAGAATATGCATATTCTGCGATATTCTTGGTGTTTCTTCTGTGAGAAGTATGCAGGATCATCGAATTCGCCCTTTTGGAGCTATTTAATGCGAGAAACACGTTATCTGGAGTTTTCACCACTCCACAGACCGTTTGATACGCAGAAACGTCGATATCCTGATTTTCGTGGGGTTTCCAGCTGGATATGCATTTTCTAACATAATCCTGGTGGTTCTTCTGTGAGAAGTATGTAGAATCGTTGATTTCGCTCTTTTGGAGCTATTTAATGCGGATAATCACGTTTTCTGGTGTTTTCACCACTCCACAATGCGTTTGATATGCAGAACCGGCGATATCTTGGTTTTCGTGAGGTTTCAAGCTGAGATATGCATTTTCAACGATAATCTTGGAGAGACTTCAGTCAGAAGTATGCAGAATCATCGAGATCGCTGTTTCCAGCTATTTAATGCCAGAAACGCCGTATCTGGTGTATTCACCACTCCACAGTGCGTTAGATATGCCCAAACTGCGATATCTTGGTTTTCGTCGGGTTTCAAGCTGAGAATATGCATATTCTGCGATAATCTTGGCGTTTCTTCTGTGTGAAGTATGCAGAATCATCGAAATCGCTCTTTTGGAGCTATTTAATGCGAGAAACACGTTATCTGCAGTTTTCAGCACTCCACAGACCGTTTGATACACAGAAACCTCGATATCCTGACTTTCGTGGGGTCTCCAGCTGGATATGCAGTTTCTAACATAATCCCGGTGGTTATTCTGTGAGAAGTATGTAGAATCGTTGATTTCGCTCTTTTGGAGCTATTTAATGCGGAAAATCACGTTTTCTGGTGTTTTCACCACTCCAAACTGCGTTTGTTATGCAGAACAGGCGATATCTTGGTTTTCGTAGGGTTTCAAGCTGGATATGCAATTTCTACGATAATCTTGGTGAAGCTTCTGTGAGAAGCATGCAGGATCATCGAATTCGCCCTTTTGGAGATATTTAATGCGAGAAAAACGTTATCAGGTGTTTTCACCACTGCACAGTGCGTTTGATATGCAGAACCGGCGATATCTTGGTTTTCGTGCGGTTTCAAGCTGAGACATGCATTTTCTACCATAATCTTGGTGAGACTTCTGTCAGAAGTATGCATAATCATCGAGATCGCTCTATTCGAGCGATTTAATGCGAGAAACGCCGTATCTGGTGTATTCACCACTCCACAGTGCGTTTGATATGCAGAAACTGCGATATCTTGGTTTTCGTCGGGTTTCAAGCTGAGAATATGCATATTCTGCGATAATCTAGGTGTTTCTTCTGTGTGAAGTATGCAGAATCATCGAAATCGCTCTTTTGGAGCTATTTAATGCGAGAAACACGCTTTCTGGTGTTTTCACCACTCCACAGTGCGTTTGTTGGCAGAACCGGCGATACCTTGGTTTTCTTGAGGTTTCAAGCTGAGATATGCATTTTCTACGATAATCTTGGTGCGACTTCAGTCAGAAGTATGCAGAATCATCGAGATCGCTCTTTTCCAGCTATTTAATGCCAGAAACGCCGGCTCTGGTGTATTCACCACTCCACAGTGCGTTTGATAAGCAGAACCGGCGATATCTTGGTTTTCATTGGGGTTTCAAGCTGAGAATATGCATATTCTGCGATAATCTTGGTGCTTCTTCTGTGAGACGTATGCAGGATCATCGAATTCGCCCTTTTGGAGATATTTCATGCGAAAAAACACGTTCTCTGGTGTTTTCACCTATGCACAGTACGTATGATATGCTGAACCGGCGATATCGTGGTTTTCGTGGGGTTTAAAGCTGAATATGCATTTTCTACGATAATAATGGTGTTTGTTCTGTGAGATGTATGCAGAATCATCGAGATCGCTCTATTCGAGCGATTTAATGCGAGAAACACGCTATCTGGTGTTTTCACCACTCCACAGAGCGTTTGATTTGCAGAACCGGCGATATCTTGGTTTTCGTGGGGTTTCAAGCTGAGATATGCATATTCTACGATAATCTTGGTGAGACTTCAGTCAGAAGTATGCAGAATCATCGAGATCGCTCTTTTCCAGCTATTTAATGCCAGATACGCCGTACTTGGTGTAATCATCACTCCACAGAGCATTTGATTTGCAGAACCGGCGATATCTTGGTTTTCCTGGGGTTTCAAGCTGAGATATGCTTTTTCTACGATAATCTTGGTGAGACTTCAGTCAGAAGTACGCAGAATCATCGAGATCGCTCTTTTCCAGCTATTTAATGCCAGAAACGCCGTATCTGGTGTTTTCACCACTCCACAGTGCGTTTGATATGCAGAAACATCGATATCCTGATTTTCGTGGGGTTTCCAGCTGGATATGCATTTTCTACCATAATCCTGGTGGTTCTTCTGTGAGAAGTATGTAGAATCGTTGATTTCGCTCTTTTGGAGATATTTAATGCGGAAAATCACGTTTTCTGGTGTTTTCACCACTCGAAAGCGCGTTTAATATGCAGAACAGGCGATATCTTGGTTTTCGTAGGGTTTCAAGCTGGATATGCATTTTCTACCATAATCATGGTGAGTCTTCTGTGAGAAGTATGCAGAATCATCGAGATCGCTCTTTTCGAGCTAGTAAATGCGAGAAACACGCTATCTGGTGTATTCATCACTCCACAGAGCGTTTGATTTGCAGAACTGGCGATATCTTAGTTTTCGTGGGGTTTCAAGCTGAGAAATGCATTTTCTAAGATAATCTTGGTGAGACTTCTGTCAGAAGTATGCAGAATCATCGAGATCGCTCTATTCGAGCGATTTAATGCGAGAAACACGCTATCTGGTGTTTTCACCACTCCACAGACCGTTTGATACGCAGAAACGTCGATATCCTGACTTTCGTGGGGTCTCCAGCTGGATATGCAGTTTCTAACATAATCCCGGTGGTTCTTCTGTGAGAAGTATGTAGAATCGTTGATTTCGCTCTTTTGGAGCTATTAAATGCGGAAAATCATGTTTTCTGGTGTTTTCACCACTCCAAACTGCGTTTGATATGCAGAACAGGCGATATCTTGGTTTTCGTAGGGTTTCAAGCTGCATATGTAATTTCTACGATAATCTTGGTGAAGCATCTGTGAGAAGTATGCAGGATCATCGAATTCGCCCATTTGGAGATATATAATGCGAGAAAAACGGTATCAGGTGTTTTCACCACTGCACAGTGCGTTAGATATGCAGAACCGGCGATATCTTGGTTTTCGTGCGGTTTCAAGCTGAGACATGCATTTTCTACGATAATCTTGGTGAGACTTCTGTCAGAAGTATGCAGAATCATCGAGATCGCTCTATTCGAGCGATTTAATGCGAAAAACGCCGTATCTGGTGTATTCACCACTCCACAGTGCGTTTGATATGCAGAAACTGCGATACCTTGGTTTTCGTCGGGTTTCAAGCTGAGAATATGCATATTCTGCGATAATCTTGGTGTTTCTTCTGTGTGAAGTATGTAGAATCATCGAAATCGCTCTTTTGGAGCTATTTAATGCGAGAAACACGTTATCTGGAGATTTCACCACTCCACAGACCGTTTGATATTCAGAAACGTCGATATCTTGGCTTTCATTGGGGTTTCAAGCTGAGATATGCATTTTCTGCGATAGTCTTGGTGTTTGTACTGTGAGAAGCATGCAGAATCATCGAAATCGCTCTGTTGGAGCTATTTAATGCGGATAATCACGTTTTCTGGTGTTTTCACCACTCCACAATGCGTTTGATATGCAGAACCGGCAATATCTTGGTTTTCGTGGGTTTCCAGCTGGATATGCATTTTCTACCATAATCTTGGTGAGTCTTCTGTGAGAAGTATGTAGAATCGTTGGTTTCGCTCTTTTGGAGCTATTTAATGCGGAAAATCACGTTTTCTGGTGTTTTCACCACTCCAAAGTGCGTTTGATATGCAGAACCGGCGATATCTTGTTTTTCGTGGGGTTTCCAGCTGGATATGCATTTTCTACCATAATCTTGGTGAGACTTCTGTGAGAAGTATGCAGGATCATCGAATTCGCTCTTTTGGAGATATTTCATGCGAAAAAACACGTTGTCTGGTGTTTTCACCTCTCCACAGTACGTATGATATGCTGAACCGGCGATATCGTGGTTTTCGTGGGGTTTAAAGCTGAATAAGCATTTTCTACGATAATCTTGGTGTTTGTTCTGCGAGAAGTTTGGAGAATCATCGAAATCGCTCTTTTGGAGCTATTTAATGCGAGAAACACGTTATCTGGAGATTTCACCACTCCACAGACCGTTTGATATGCAGAAACGTCGATATCTTGGTTTTCCTGGGGTTTCAAGCTGAGATATGCATTTTCTGCGATAATCTTGGTGTTTGTGCTGTGAGAAGGATGCAGATTCATCGAAATCGCACTTTTGGAGCTATTTAATGCGAGAAACGCGCTATCTGGTGTATTCATCACTCCACAGAGCGTTTGATTTGCAGAACCGGCGATATCTTGGTTTTCGTGGGGTTTCAAGCTGAGACTTGCATTTTCTACGATAATCTTGGTGAGACATCTGTCAGAAGTATGCAGAATCATCGAGATCGCTCTATTCGAGCGATTTAATGCGAGAAACACGCTTTCTGGTGTTTTCACCACTCCACAGTGCGTTTGTTGGCAGAACCGGCGATACCTTGGTTTTCGTGAGGTTTCAAGCTGAGATATGCATTTTCTACGATAATCTTGGTGAGACTTCAGTCAGAACTATGCAGAATCATCGAGATCGCTCTCTTGGAGCTACTTAATGCGAGAAACACGTTATCTGGTGTTTTCACCACTCCACAGTGCGTTTGATATGCAGAAACTGCGATATCTTGGTTTTCGTCGGGTTTCAAGCTGAGAATATGCATATTCTGCGATAATCTAGGTGTTTCTTCTGTGTGAAGTATGCAGAATCATCGAAATCGCTCTTTTGGAGCTATTTAATGCGGATAATCACGTTTTCTGGTGTTTTCACCACTCCAAAGTGCGTTTGATATGCAGAACCGTCGATATCTTGGTTTTCATTGGGGTTTCAAGCTGAGAATATGCATATTCTGCGATATTCTTGGTGTTTCTTCTGTGAGAAGTATGCAGGATCATCGAATTCGCCCTTTTGGAGCTATTTAATGCGAGAAACACGTTATCTGGAGTTTTCACCACTCCGCAGACCGTTTGATATGCAGAAACGTCGATATCCTGATTTTCGTGGGGTTTCCAGCTGGATATGCATTTTCTAACATAATCCTGGTGGTTCTTCTGTGAGAAGTATGTAGAATCGTTGATTTCGCTCTTTTGGAGCTATTTAATGCGGATAATCACGTTTTCTGGTGTTTTCACCACTCCACAATGCGTTTGATATGCAGAACCGGCGATATCTTGGTTTTCGTGAGGTTTCAAGCTGAGATATGCATTTTCTACGATAATCTTGGAGAGACTTCAGTCAGAAGTATGCAGAATCATCGAGATCGCTGTTTCCAGCTATTTAATGCCAGAAACGCCGTATCTGGTGTATTCACCACTCCACAGTGCGTTAGATATGCAGAAACTGCGATATCTTGGTTTTCGTCGGGTTTCAAGCTGAGAATATGCATATTCTGCGATAATCTTGGCGTTTCTTCTTTGTGAAGTATGCAGAATCATCGAGATCGCTCTATTCGAGCGATTTAATGCGAGAAACGCCGTATCTGGTGTATTCACCACTCCACAGTGCGTTTGATATGCAGAAACTGCGATATCTTGGTTTTCGTCGGGTTTCAAGCTGAGAATATGCATATTCTGCGATAATCTAGGTGTTTCTTCTGTGTGAAGTATGCAGAATCATCGAAATCGCTCTTTTGGAGCTATTTAATGCGAGAAACACGCTTTCTGGTGTTTTCACCACTCCACAGTGCGTTTGTTGGCAGAACCGGCGATACCTTGGTTTTCTTGAGGTTTCAAGCTGAGATATGCATTTTCTACGATAATCTTGGTGCGACTTCAGTCAGAAGTATGCAGAATCATCGAGATCGCTCTTTTCCAGCTATTTAATGCCAGAAACGCCGGCTCTGGTGTATTCACCACTCCACAGTGCGTTTGATAAGCAGAACCGGCGATATCTTGGTTTTCATTGGGGTTTCAAGCTGAGAATATGCATATTCTGCGATAATCTTGGTGCTTCTTCTGTGAGACGTATGCAGGATCATCGAATTCGCCCTTTTGGAGATATTTCATGCGAAAAAACACGTTCTCTGATGTTTTCACCTCTCCACAGTACGTATGATATGCTGAACCGGCGATATCATGGTTTTCGTGGGGTTTAAAGCTGAATATGCATTTTCTACGATAATATTGGTGTTTGTTCTGTGAGATGTATGCAGAATCATCGAGATCGCTCTATTCGAGCGATTTAATGCGAGAAACACGCTATCTGGTGTTTTCACCACTCCACAGTGCGTTTGATGGCAGAACCGGCGATATCTTGGTTTTCGTGGGGTTTCAAACTGAGATATGCATTTTCTGCGATAATCTTGGTGTTTGTTCTGTGAGAAGAATGCAGAATCATCGAAATCGCTCTTTTGGAGCTATTTAATGCGAGAAACACATTATCTGGTGTTTTCACCACTCCACAATTCGTTTGATATGCAGAACCGGCGATATCTTGGTTTTCGTGGGGTTTCCAGCTGGATATACATTTTCTACCATAATCTTGGTAAGTCTTCAGTGAGAAGTATGCAGGATCATAGAATTCGCCATTTTGGAGATATTTAATGCGAGAAAAACGTTATCAGGTGTTTTCACCACTCCACAATGCGTTTGATATGCAGAACCGTCGATGTCTTGGTTTTCGTGGGGTTTCCAGCTGGATACACATTTTCTACCATAATCTTGGTAGGTCTTCTGTGAGAAGTATGTAGAATCGTTGATTTCGCTCTTTTGGAGCTATTTAATGCGGAAAATCACGTTTTCTGGTGTTTTCACCACTCCACAGAGCGTTTGATTTGCAGAACCGGCGATATCTTGGTTTTCGTGGGGTTTCAAGCTGAGATATGCATATTCTACGATAATCTTGGTGAGACTTCAGTCAGAAGTATGCAGAATCATCGAGATCGCTCTTTTCCAGCTATTTAATGCCAGATACGCCGTATTTGGTGTAATCATCACTCCACAGAGCATTTGATTTGCAGAACCGGCGATATCTTGGTTTTCCTGGGGTTTCAAGCTGAGATATGCATTTTCTACGATAATCTTGGTGAGACTTCAGTCAGAAGTACGCAGAATCATCGAGATCGCTCTTTTCCAGCTATTTAATGCCAGAAACGCCGTATCTGGTGTTTTCACCACTCCACAGTGCGTTTGATATGCAGAAACATCGATACCCTGATTTTCGTGGGGTTTCCAGCTGGATATGCATTTTCTACCATAATCCTGGTGGTTCTTCTGGAGAAGTATGTAGAATCGTTGATTTCGCTCTTTTGGAGCTATTTAATGCTGAAAATCACGTTTTCTGGTGTTTTCACCACTCGAAAGTGCGTTTAATATGCAGAACAGGCGATATCTTGGTTTTCGTAGGGTTTCAAGCTGGATATGCATTTTCTACCATAATCATGGTGAGTCTTCTGTGAGAAGTATGCAGAATCATCGAGATCGCTCTTTTCGAGCTAGTAAATGCGAGAAATACGTTATCTGGTGTTTTCACCACTCCACCATGCGTTTGATTTGCAGAACCGCCGATATCTTGGTTTTCGTGGGGTTTCAAGCTGAGATATGCATTTTCTGCGATGATCTTGGTGTTTCTTCTGTGAGAAGTATGCAGAATCATCGAAATCGCTCTTTTGAAGGTATTTAATGCGAGAAATACGTTATCTGGTGTTTTCAACACTCCACAGTGCGTTTGATATGCAGAACCGGCGATATCTTGGTTTTCATGTGGTTTCCAGCTGGATATGCATTTTCTACCATAATCTTGGTGAGTCTTCTGTGAGAAGTATGCAGGATCATCGAATTCGCCCTTTTGGAGATATTCAATGTGAGAAACCCGTTATCTGGTGTTTTCACCACTCCACAGTGCGTTTGATATGCTGAACCGGCGATATCTTGGTTTTCGTGTGGTTTCCAGCTGGATATGCATTTTCTACCATAATCTTGGTGTTTCTTCTGTGAAAAGTATGCAGGATCATCGAAATCGCTCTTTTGAAGCTATTTAATGCGCGAAATACGTTATCGGGTGTTTTCACCACTCCAAATTGCGTTTGATATGCAGAACCGGCGATATCTTGGTTTTCGTGTGGTTTCCAGATGGATGTGCATTTTCTACAATAATCTTGGTGAGTCTTCAGTGAGATGTATGCAGGATCATCGAAATCGCTCTTTTGAAGCTATTTAATGCGAGAAATACGTTATCTGGTGTTTTCACCACTCCACAGTTCGTTTGATATGCAGATCCGGCGATATCTTGGTTTTCGTGTGGTTTCCAGCTGGATATGCATTTTCTACCATAATCTTGGTGAGTCCTCAGTGAGATGTATGCAGGATCATCGGAATCGCTCTTTTGAAGCTATTTAATGCGAGAAATACGTTATCTTCTGTTTTCACCACTCCACAGTGGGTTTGATATGCAGAAACTTCGATATCCTGATTTTCGTGGGGTTTCCAGCTGGATATGCATTTTCTACCATAATCTTGGTGAGTCTTCTGTGAGAAGTATGCAGGATCATCGAAATCGCTCTTTTGAAGCTATTTAATGCGAGAAATACGTTTTCTGGTGTTTTCACCACTCGAAAGTGCGTTTAATATGCAGAACAGGCGATATCTTGGTTTTCGTAGGGTTTCAAGCTGGATATGCATTTTCTACCATAATCATGGTGAGTCTTCTGTGAGAAGTATGCAGAATCATCGAGATCGCTCTTTTCGAGCTAGTAAATGCGAGAAATACGTTATCTGGTGTTTTCACCACTCCACCATGCGTTTGATTTGCAGAACCGCCGATATCTTGGTTTTCTTGGGGTTTCAAGCTGAGATATGCATTTTCTGCGATGATCTTGGTGTTTCTTCTGTGAGAAGTATGCAGAATCATCGAAATCGCTCTTTTGAAGGTATTTAATGCGAGAAATACGTTATCTGGTGTTTTCAACACTCCACAGTGCGTTTGATATGCAGAACCGGCGATATCTTGGTTTTCATGTGGTTTCCAGCTGGATATGCATTTTCTACCATAATCTTGGTGAGTCTTCTGTGAGAAGTATGCAGGATCATCGAATTCGCCCTTTTGGAGATATTCAATGAGAGAAACCCGTTATCTGGTGTTTTCACCACTCCACAGTGCGTTTGATATGCTGAACCGGCGATATCTTGGTTTTCGTGTGGTTTCCAGCTGGATATGCATTTTCTACCATAATCTTGGTGTTTCTTCTGTGAAAAGTATGCAGGATCATCGAAATCGCTCTTTTGAAGCTATTTAATGCGAGAAATACGTTATCGGGTGTTTTCACCACTCCAAATTGCGTTTGATATGCAGAACCGGCGATATCTTGGTTTTCGTGTGGTTTCCAGATGGATGTGCATTTTCTACAATAATCTTGGTGAGTCTTCAGTGAGATGTATGCAGGATCATCGAAATCGCTCTTTTGAAGCTATTTAATGCGAGAAATACGTTATCTGGTGTTTTCACTACTCCACAGTTCGTTTGATATGCAGATCCGGCGATATCTTGGTTTTCGTGTGGTTTCCAGCTGGATATGCATTTTCTACCATAATCTTGGTGAGTCCTCAGTGAGATGTATGCAGGATCATCGGAATCGCTCTTTTGAAGCTATTTAATGCGAGAAATACGTTATCTTCTGTTTTCACCACTCCACAGTGGGTTTGAAATGCAGAAACTTCGATATCCTGATTTTCGTGGGGTTTCCAGCTGGATATGCATTTTCTACCATAATCCTGTTGGTTCGTCTGTGAGAAGTATGTAGAATCGTTGATTTCGCTCTTTTGGAGCTATTTAATGCGGAAAATCACGTTTTCTGGTGTTTTCACCACTCCAAAGTGCGTTTGATATGCAGATCGGCGATATCTTGGTTTTCGTGGGGTTTCCAGCTGGATATGCATTTTCTGCGTTAATCTTGGTGAGACTTCAGTCAGAAGTATGCAGACTCATCGAGATCGCTCTTTTCCAGCTACTTAATGCCAGATACGTCGTATCTGGTGTATTCATCACTCCACAGAGCATTTGATTTGCAGAACCGGCGATATCTTGGTTTTCGTGGGGTTTCAAGCTGAGATATGCATTTTCTACGATAATCTTGGTGAGACTTCAGTCAGAAGTACGCAGAATCATCGATATCGCTCTTTTCGAGCTATTTAATGCGGAAAATCACGTTTTCTGGTGTTTTCACCACTCCACAGAGCGTTTGATTTGCAGAACCGGCGATATCTTGGTTTTCGTGGGGTTTCAAGCTGAGATATGCATATTCTACGATAATCTTGGTGAGACTTCAGTCAGAAGTATGCAGAATCATCGAGATCGCTCTTTTCCAGCTATTTAATGCCAGATACGCCGTATCTGGTGTATTCATCACTCCACAGAGCATTTGATTTGCAGAACCGGCGATATCTTGGTTTTCGTGGGGTTTCAAGCTGAGATATGCATTTTCTAAGATAATCTTGGTGAGACCTCTGTCAGAAGTACGCAGAATCATCGAGATCGCTCTTTTCCAGCTATTTAATGCCAGAAACGCCGTATCTGGTGTTTTCACCACTCCACAGAGCGTTTGATATGCAGAAACATCGATATCCTGATTTTCGTGGGGTTTCCAGCTGGATATGCATTTTCTACCATAATCCTGGTGGTTCTTCTGTGAGAAGTATGCAGGATCATCGAATTCGCCCTTTTGGAGATATTTAATGCGAGAAAAACGTTATCCGGTGTTTTCACCACTCCACAATGCGTTTGATATGCAGAACCGGCGATATCTTGGTTTTCGTGGGGTTTCCAGCTGGATATACATTTTCTACCATAATCTTGGTGAGTCTTCTGTGAGAAGTATGCAGGATCATAGAATTCGCCATTTTGGAGATATTTAATGCGAGAAAAACGTTATCAGGTGTGTTCACCACTCCACAATGCGTTTGATATGCAGAACCGTCAATGTCTTGGTTTTCGTGGGGTTTCCAGCTGGATATACATTTTCTACCATAATCTTGGTGAGTCTTCTGTGAGAAGTATGCAGGATCATCGAATTCGCCCTTTTGGAGATATTTAATGCGAGAAAAACGTTATCAGGTGTTTTCACCACTCCACAATGCGTTTGATATGCAGAACCGGCGATATCTTGGTTTTCGTGGGGTTTCCAGCTGGATATGCATTTTCTACCATAATCTTGGTGAGTCTTCTGTGAGAAGTATGCAGCATCATCGAAATCGCTCTTTTGGAGCTATTTAATGCGAGAAACACGTTATCTGGAGTTTTCACCACTCCACAGACCGTTTGATTTGCAAAACCGGCGATATCTTGGTTTTCGTGGGGTTTCAAGCTGAGACATGCATTTTCTAAGATAATCTTGGTGAGACTTCTGTCAGAAGTATGCAGGATCATAGAATTCGCTATTTTGGAGATATTTAATGCGGAAAATCACGTTTTCTGGTGTTTTCACCACTCCAAACTGCGTTTGATATGCAGAACAGGCGATATCTTGGTTTTCGTAGGGTATCAAGCTGGATATGCATTTTCTACGATAATCTTGGTGAGACTTCAGTCAGAAGTATGCAGAATCATCGAGATCGCTCTATTCGAGCGATTTAATGCGAGAATCGCCGTATCTGGTGTATTCACCACTCCACAGTCCGTTTGATATGCAGAAACTGCGATATCTTGGTTTTCGTCGGGTTTCAAGCTGAGAATATGCATATTCTGCGATAATCTAGGTGTTTCTTCTGTGTGAAGTATGCAGAATCATCGAAATCGCTCTTTTGGAGATAATTAATGCGAGAAAAACGTTATCTAGTGTTTTCACCACTCCACAATGCGTTTGATATGCAGCACCGGCGATATCTTGGTTATCGTGGGGTTTCCAGCTGGATATGCATTTTCTACCATGATCTTGGTAAGTCTTCAGTGAGAAGTATGCAGGATCATCGAATTCGCTCTTTTGAAGCTATTTAATGCGAGAAACACGTTATCTGGAGTTTTCACCACTCCACAGACCGTTTGATTTGCAAAACCGGCGATATCTTGGTTTTCGTGGGGTTTCAAGCTGAGACATGCATTTTCTAAGATAATCTTGGTGAGACTTCTGTCAGAAGTATGCAGGATCATAGAATTCGCTATTTTGGAGATATTTAATGCGGAAAATCACGTTTTCTGGTGTTTTCACCACTCCAAACTGCGTTTGATATGCAGAACAGGCGATATCTTGGTTTTCGTAGGGTATCAAGCTGAGATATGCATTTTCTGCGATAATCTTGGTCGTACTTCCGTGAGAAGTATGAAGGATCATCGAAATCGCTCTTTTAGAACTATTTAATGCGAGTGACACGTTTTGTGGAGTTTTCACCACTCCACAGAGCGTTTGATTTGCAGAACCGTCGACATCTAGGTTTTTGTGGGGTTTCAAGCTGAGATATGCATTTTCTGCGATGAGCTTGGTGTTTCTTCTGTGAGAAGTATGCAGAATCATCGAAATCGCTCTTTTAAAGCTATTTAATGCGAGAAATACGTTATCTGGTGTTTTCACCACTCCACAGTGCGTTTGATATGCAGAACCGGCGATATCTTGGTTTTCGTGTGGTTTCCAGCTGGATGTGCATTTTCTACCATAATCTTGGTGAGTATTCAGTGACATGTATGCAGGATCATCGAGTTCGCCCGTTTGGAGATATTCAATGTGAGAAAAACGCTATCAGGTGTTTTCACCACTCCACAATGCGTTTGATATGCAGAACCGGCGATATCTTGGTTTTCTTGGGGTTTCCAGCTGGATATGCATTTTCTACCATAATGTTGGTGAGTCTTCTGTGAGAAGTATGCAGGATCATCGAATTCGCCCTTTTGGAGATATTTAATGTGAGAAAAACGCTATCAGGTGATTTCACCACTCCACAATGCGTTTGATATGCAGAACCGGCGATATCTTGGTTTTCGTGTGGTTTCCAGGTGGATATGCATTTTCTACCATAATCTTGGTGAGTCTTCAGTGAGAAGTATGCAGGATCATCGAAATCGCTCTTTTGAAGCTATTTAATGCGAGAAATACGTTATCTGGTGTTTTCACCACTCCACAGTGCGTTTGATATGCAGAACCGGCGATATCTTGGTTTTCGTGGGGTTTCCAGCTGGATATGCATTTTCTACCATAATCTTGGTGAGTCTTCTGTGAGAAGTATGCAGGATCATCGAATTCGCCCTTTTGGAGATATTCAATGTGAGAAAAACGCTATCAGGTGTTTTCACCACTCCACAATGCGTTTGATATGCAGAACCGGCGATATCTTGGTTTTCATTGGGGTTTCAAGCTGCGAATATGCATATTCTGCGATAATCTTGGTGTTTCTTCTGTGAGAAGTATGGAGGATCATCGAAATCGCTCTTTTAAAGCTATTTAATGCGAGAAATACGTTATCTGGTGTTTTCACCACTCCACAGTGCGTTTGATATGCAGAACCGGCGATATCTTGGTTTTCGTGTGGTTTCCAGCTGGATGTGCATTTTCTACCATAATCTTGGTGAGTATTCAGTGACATGTATGCAGGATCATCGAGTTCGCCCGTTTGGAGATATTCAATGCGAGAGATACGTTATCTGGTGTTTTCACCACTCCACAGTGCGTTTGATAAGCAGAACCTGCGATATCTTGGTTTTCGTGTCGTTTCCAGCTGGGTATGCGTTTTCTACCATAATCTTGGTGAGTCTTCTGTGAGAAGTATGCAGAATCATCGAAATCGCTCTTATGAAGCTATTTAATGCGAGAAATACGTTATCTGGTGTTTTCACCACTCCTCAGTGCGTTTGATATGCAGAACCGTCGATATCTTGGTTGTCGTGTTGTTCCCAGCTGGATATGCATTTTGTACCATAATCTTGGTGAGTCTTCAGTGAGATGTATGCAGGATCATCGAATTCGCCCTTTTGGAGATATTCAATGTGAGAAAAACGCTATCAGGTGTTTTCACCACTTCCCAATGCGTTTGAGTTGCAGAACCGGCGATATCTTGGTTTTCGTGTGGTTTCCAGCTGGATGTGCATTTTCTACCATAATCTTGGTGAGTCTTCAGTGAGATGTATGCAGGATCATCGAAATCGCTCTTTTGAAGCTATTTAATGCGAGAAATACGTTATATGGTGTTTTCACCACTCCACAGTGCGTTTGATATGCAGAACCGGCGATATCTTGGTTGTCGTGTGGTTTCCCGCTGGATATGCATTTTCTACCATAATCTTGGTGTTTCTTTTGTGAGAAGTATGCAGGATCATCGAAATCGCTCTTTTGTAGCTATGTAATGCGAGAAACCCGTTAGCTGGTGTTTTCAACACTCCACAGTGCGTTGGATGTTCTGAACCGGTGACATCTTGATTTTCGTGGGGTTTCAACCTGAGATATGCATTTTCTGCGATAATCTTTGTGTTTCTTCTGTGAGAAGTATGCAGAATCATCGAAATCGCTCTTTTAAAGCTATTTAATGCGAGAAATACGTTATCTGGTGTTTTGACCACTCCACAGTGCGTTTGATATGCAGAACCGGCGATATCTTGGTTTTCGTGTGGTTTCCAGCTGGATGTGCATTTTCTACCATAATCTTGGTGAGTCTTCTGTGAGAAGTATGCAGGATCATCGAATTCGCCCGTTTGGAGATATTCAATGTGAGAAAAACGCTATCAGGTGTTTTCACCACTCCACAATGCGTGTGATATGCAGAACCGGCGATATCTTGGTTTTCGTGTGGTTTCCAGCTGGATATGCATTTTCTACCATAATCTTAGTGTTTCTACTGTGAGAAGTATGCAGAATCATCGAAATCGCTCTTTTGGAGCTATGTAATGCGAGAAACCCGTTATCTGGTGTTTTCACCACTCCACAGTGCGTTGGATGTTCTGAACCGGTGACATCTTGATTTTCGTGGGGTTTCAACCTGAGATATACATTTTCTGCGATAATCTTGGTGTTTCTTCTGTGAGAAGTATGCAGAATCACCGATATCGCTCTCTTGGAGCTATTTAATGCGAGAAATACGTTATCTGGTGTTTTCACCACTCCACAGTGCGTTTGATATGAAGAACCGGCGATATCTTGGTTTTCGTGGGGTTTCCCGCTGGATATGCATTTTCTACCATAATGTTGGTGAGTCTTCTGTGAGAATTATTCAGGATCATCAAATTCGCCCTTTTGGAGATATTCAATGTGAGAAAAACGCTATCAGGTGTTTTCACCACTCCACAATGCGTTTGATATGCAGAACCGGCGATATCATGGTTTTCGTGTGGTTTCCAGCTGGATATGCATTTTCTACCATAATCTTGGTGAGCCTTCAGTGAGAAGTATGCAGGATCATCGAAATCGCTCTTTTGACGCTATTTAATGCGAGAAATACGTTATCTGGTGTTTTCGCCACTCCACAGTGCGTTTGATATGCTGAACCGGCGATATCTTGGTTTTCGTGTGGTTTTCAGCTGGATATGCATTTTCTACCATAATCTTGGTGAGTCTTCTGTGAGAAGTATGCAGGATCATCGAAATCGCTCTTTTGAAGCTATTTAATGCGAGAAATACGTAATCTGGTGTTTTCACCACTCCACAGTGCGTTTGATATGCAGCACCGGCGATATCATGGTTTTCGTGTGGTTTTTCAGCTGGATATGCATTTTCTGCCATAATCTTGGTGAGTCTTCAGTGAGAAGTATGCAGGATCATCGAAATCGCTCTTTTGAAGCTATTTAATGCGAGAAATACGTTATCTGGTGTTTTCACCACTCCACAGTGCGTTTGATATGCTGAACCGGCGATATCTTGGTTTTCTTGGGGTTTCCAGCTGGATATGCATTTTCTACCATAATGTTGGTGAGTCTTCTGTGAGAAGTATGCAGGATCATCGAATTCGCCCTTTTGGAGATATTTAATGTGAGAAAAACGCTATCAGGTGATTTCACCACTCCACAATGCGTTTGATATGCAGAACCGGCGATATCTTGGTTTTCGTGTGGTTTCCAGGTGGATATGCATTTTCTACCATAATCTTGGTGAGTCTTCAGTGAGAAGTATGCTGGATCATCGAAATCGCTCTTTTGAAGCTATTTAATGCGAGAAATACGTTATCTGGTGTTTTCACCACTCCACAGTGCGTTTGATATGCAGAACCGGCGATATCTTGGTTTTCGTGGGGTTTCCAGCTGGATATGCATTTTCTACCATAATCTTGGTGAGTCTTCTGTGAGAAGTATGCAGGATCATCGAATTCGCCCTTTTGGAGATATTCAATGTGAGAAAAACGCTATCAGGTGTTTTCACCACTCCACAATGCGTTTGATATGCAGAACCGGCGATATCTTGGTTTTCATTGGGGTTTCAAGCTGCGAATATGCATATTCTGCGATAATCTTGGTGTTTCTTCTGTGAGAAGTATGGAGGATCATCGAAATCGCTCTTTTGGAGCTATTTAATGCAAGTGACACGTTTTCTGGAGTTTTCACCACTCCACAGAGCGTTTGATTTGCAGAACCGTCGACATCTAGGTTTTTGTGGGGTTTCAAGCTGAGATATGCATTTTCTGCGATGAGCTTGGTGTTTCTTCTGTGAGAAGTATGCAGAATCATCGAAATCGCTCTTTTAAAGCTATTTAATGCGAGAAATACGTTATCTGGTGTTTTCACCACTCCACAGTGCGTTTGATATGCAGAACCGGCGATATCTTGGTTTTCGTGTGGTTTCCAGCTGGATGTGCATTTTCTACCATAATCTTGGTGAGTATTCAGTGAGATGTATGCAGGATCATCGAAATCGCTCTTTTGAAGCTATTTAATGCGAGAAATACGTTATATGGTGTTTTCACCACTCCACAGTGCGTTTGATATGCAGAACCGGCGATATCTTGGTTGTCGTGTGGTTTCCCGCTGGATATGCATTTTCTACCATAATCTTGGTGTTTCTTTTGTGAGAAGTATGCAGGATCATCGAAATCGCTCTTTTGTAGCTATGTAATGCGAGAAACCCGTTAGCTGGTGTTTTCAACACTCCACAGTGCGTTGGATGTTCTGAACCGGTGACATCTTGATTTTCGTGGGGTTTCAACCTGAGATATGCATTTTCTGCGATAATCTTGGTGTTTCTTCTGTGAGAAGTATGCAGAATTATCGAAATCGCTCTTTTAAAGCTATTTAATGCGAGAAATACGTTATCTGGTGTTTTGACCACTCCACAGTGCGTTTGATATGCAGAACCGGCGATATCTTGGTTTTCGTGTGGTTTCCAGCTGGATGTGCATTTTCTACCATAATCTTGGTGAGTCTTCTGTGAGAAGTATGCAGGATCATCGAATTCGCCCGTTTGGAGATATTCAATGTGAGAAAAACGCTATCAGGTGTTTTCGCCACTCCACAATGCGTGTGATATGCAGAACCGGCGATATCTTGGTTTTCGTGTGGTTTCCAGCTGGATATGCATTTTCTACCATAATCTTAGTGTTTCTACTGTGAGAAGTATGCAGAATCATCGAAATCGCTCTTTTGGAGCTATGTAATGCGAGAAACCCGTTATCTGGTGTTTTCACCACTCCACAGTGCGTTGGATGTTCTGAACCGGTGACATCTTGATTTTCGTGGGGTTTCAACCTGAGATATACATTTTCTGCGATAATCTTGGTGTTTCTTCTGTGAGAAGTATGCAGAATCACCGATATCGCTCTCTTGGAGCTATTTAATGCGAGAAATACGTTATCTGGTGTTTTCACCACTCCACAGTGCGTTTGATATGAAGAACCGGCGATATCTTGGTTTTCGTGGGGTTTCCCGCTGGATATGCATTTTCTACCATAATGTTGGTGAGTCTTCTGTGAGAATTATTCAGGATCATCGAATTCGCCCTTTTGGAGATATTCAATGTGAGAAAAACGCTATCAGGTGTTTTCACCACTCCACAATGCGTTTGATATGCAGAACCGGCGATATCATGGTTTTCGTGTGGTTTCCAGCTGGATATGCATTTTCTACCATAATCTTGGTGAGCCTTCAGTGAGAAGTATGCAGGATCATCGAAATCGCTCTTTTGACGCTATTTAATGCGAGAAATACGTTATCTGGTGTTTTCGCCACTCCACAGTGCGTTTGATATGCTGAACCGGCGATATCTTGGTTTTCGTGTGGTTTTCAGCTGGATATGCATTTTCTACCATAATCTTGGTGAGTCTTCTGTGAGAAGTATGCAGGATCATCGAAATCGCTCTTTTGAAGCTATTTAATGCGAGAAATACGTAATCTGGTGTTTTCACCACTCCACAGTGCGTTTGATATGCAGCACCGGCGATATCATGGTTTTCGTGTGGTTTTTCAGCTGGATATGCATTTTCTGCCATAATCTTGGTGAGTCTTCAGTGAGAAGTATGCAGGATCATCGAATTCGCCCTTTTGAAGCTATTTAATGCGAGAAATACGTTATCAGGTGTTTTCACCACTCCACAGTGCGTTTGATATGCAGAACCGGCGATATCATGGTTTTCGTGTGGTTTTTCAGCTGGATATGCATTTTCTGCCATAATCTTGGTGAGTCTTCAGTGAGAAGTATGCAGGATCATCGAATTCGCCCTTTTGAAGCTATTTAATGCGAGAAATACGTTATCAGGTGTATTCACCACTCCACAGTGCGTTTGATATGCAGAACCGGCGATATCTTGGATTTCGTGGGGTTTCCAGCTGGATATGCATTTTCTACCATAATCTTGGTGAGTCTTCTGTGAGAAGTATGCAGAATCATCGAAATCGCTCTTTTGAAGCTATTTAATGAGCGAAATACGTTATCTGGTGTTTTCACCACTCCACAGTGCGTTTGATATGCAGAACCGGCGATATCTTGGTTTTCGTGTGGTTTCCAGCTGGATATGCATTTTCTACCATAATCTTGGTGTTTCTTCTGTGAGAAGTATGCAGAATCATCGAAATCGCTCTTTTGAAGGTATTTAATGCGAGAAACCCGTTATCTGGTGTTTTCACCACTCCCCAGTGCGTTGGATGTTCTGAACCGGCGACATCTTGATTTTCGTGGGGTTTCAACCTGAGATATGCATTTTCTGCGATAATCTTGGTGTTTCTTCTGTGAGAAGTATGCAGAATCACCGATATCGCTCTCTTGGAGCTATTTAATGCGAGAAATACGTTATCTGGTGTTTTCTCCACTCCACAGTGCGTTTGATATGAAGAACCGGCGATATCTTGGTTTTCGTGGGGTTTCCAGCTGGATATGCATTTTCTACCATAATCTTGGTGAGTCTTCTGTGAGAAGTATGCAGGATCATCGAATTCGCCCTTTTGGAGATATTTAATGTGAGAAAAACGCTATCAGGTGATTTCCCCACTCCACAATGCGTTTGATATGCAGAACCGGCGATATCTTGGTTTTCGTGTGGTTTCCAGGTGGATATGCATTTTCTACCATAATCTTGGTGAGTCTTCAGTGAGAAGTATGCAGGATCATCGAAATCGCTCTTTTGAAGCTATTTAATGGGAGAAATACGTTATCTGGTGTTTTCACCACTCCACAGTGCGTTTGATATGCAGAACCGGCGATATCTTGGTTTTCGTGGGGTTTCCAGCTGGATATGCATTTTCTACCATAATCTTGGTGAGTCTTCAGAGAGAAGTATGCAGGATCATCGAAATCGCTCTTTTGAAGATATTTAATGCGAGAAATGCGTTATCGGGTGTTTTCACCACTCCACAGAGCGTTTGATTTGCAGAACCGTCGATATCTTGGTTTTCGTGGGGTTTCAAGCTGAGATATGCATTTTCTACGATGATCTTGGTGTTTCTTCTGTGAGAAGTATGCAGAATCATCGAAATCGCTCTTTTGGAGCTATGTAATGCGAGAAACCCGTTATCTGGTGTTTTCACCACTCCACAGTGCGTTGGATGTTCTGAACCGGCGACATCTTTTTTTTTGTGGGGTTTAAACCTGAGATATGCATTTTCTGCGATAATCTTGGTGTTTCTTCTGTGAGAAGTTTGCAGAATCATCGAAATCGCTCTCTTGGAGCTACTTAATGCGAGAAACCCATTATCTGGTGTTTTCACCACTCCACAGTGCGTTTGATATGCAGAACCGGCGATATCTTGGTTTTCGTGTGGTTTTTCAGCTGGATATGCATTTTCTACCATAATCTTGGTGTTTCTTCTGTGAGAAGTATGCAGAATCATCGAAATCGCTCTTTTGAAGGTATTTAATGCGAGAAATACGTTATCGGGTGTTTTCACCACTCCTCAGTGAGTTGGATGTTCTGAACCGGCGACATCTTGATTTTCGTGGGGTTTCAACCTGAGATATGCATTTTCTGCGATAATCTTGGTGTTTCTTCTGTGAGAAGTATGCAGAATCATCGAAATCGCTCTTTTGGAGCTATGTAATGCGAGAAACCCGTTATCTGGTGTTTTCACCACTCCACAGTGCGTTGGATGTTCTGAACCGGCGACATCTTGATTTTCGTGGGGTTTCAACCAGAGATATGCATTTTCTGCGATAATCTTGGTGTTTCTTCTGTGAGAAGTATGCAGAATCATCGAAATCGCTCTCTTGGAGCTACTTAATGCGAGAAACCCGTTATCTGGTGTTTTCACCACTCCACAGTGCGTTTGATATGCAGAACCGGCAATATCTTGGTTTTCGTGGAGTTTCCTGCTGGATATGAATTTTCTGCGATAATCTTGGTGTTTCTTCTATGACAATTATGCAGAATCATCGAATTCGCCCTTTTGGAGATATTCATTGTGAGAAAAACGCTATCAGGTGTTTTCCCCACTCCACAATGCGTTTGATATGCAGAATCGGCGATATCTTGGTTTTCATTGGGGTTTCAAGCTGAGAATATGCATATTCTGCGATAATCTTGGTGTTTCATCTGTGAGAAGTATGAAGGATCATCGAAATCGCTCTTTTAGAACTATTTAATGCGAGTGACACGTTTTGTGGAGTTTTCACCACTCCACAGAGCGTTTGATATGCAGAACCGGCGATATCTTGGTTTTCGTGTGGTTTTTCAGCTGGATATGCATTTTCTACCATAATCTTGGTGAGTCTTCAGTGAGAAGTATGCAGGATCATCGAAATCGCTCTTTTGAAGCTATTTAATGCGAGAAATACGTTATCTGGTGTTTTCACCACTCCACAGTGCGTTTGATATGCAGAACCGGCGATATCTTGGTTTTCTTGGGGTTTCCAGCTGGATATGCATTTTCTACCATAATGTTGGTGAGTCTTCTGTGAGAAGTATGCAGGATCATCGAATTCGCCCTTTTGGAGATATTTAATGTGAGAAAAACGCTATCAGGTGATTTCACCACTCCACAATGCGTTTGATATGCAGAACCGGCGATATCTTGGTTTTCGTGTGGTTTCCAGGTGGATATGCATTTTCTACCATAATCTTGGTGAGTCTTCAGTGAGAAGTATGCAGGATCATCGAAATCGCTCTTTTGAAGCTATTTAATGCGAGAAATACGTTATCTGGTGTTTTCACCACTCCACAGTGCGTTTGATATGCAGAACCGGCGATATCTTGGTTTTCGTGGGGTTTCCAGCTGGATATGCATTTTCTACCATAATCTTGGTGAGTCTTCAGAGAGAAGTATGCAGGATCATCGAAATCGCTCTTTTGAAGATATTTAATGCGAGAAATGCGTTATCGGGTGTTTTCACCACTCCACAGAGCGTTTGATTTGCAGAACCGTCGATATCTTGGTTTTCGTGGGGTTTCAAGCTGAGATATGCATTTTCTACGATGATCTTGGTGTTTCTTCTGTGAGAAGTATGCAGAATCATCGAAATCGCTCTTTTGGAGCTATGTAATGCGAGAAACCCGTTATCTGGTGTTTTCACCACTCCACAGTGCGTTGGATGTTCTGAACCGGCGACATCTTTTTTTTTGTGGGGTTTAAACCTGAGATATGCATTTTCTGCGATAATCTTGGTGTTTCTTCTGTGAGAAGTTTGCAGAATCATCGAAATCGCTCTCTTGGAGCTACTTAATGCGAGAAACCCATTATCTGGTGTTTTCACCACTCCACAGTGCGTTTGATATGCAGAACCGGCGATATCTTGGTTTTCGTGTGGTTTTTCAGCTGGATATGCATTTTCTACCATAATCTTGGTGAGTCTTCAGTGAGAAGTATGCAGGATCATCGAAATCGCTCTCTTGGAGCTACTTAATGCGAGAAACCCGTTATCTGGTGTTTTCACCACTCCACAGTGCGTTTGATATGCAGAACCGGCGATATCTTGGTTTTCGTGTGGTTTTTCAGCTGGATATGCATTTTCTACCAAAATCTTGGTGAGTCTTCAGTGAGAAGTATGCAGGATCATCGAAATCGCTCTCTTGGAGCTACTTAATGCGAGAAACCCGTTATCTGGTGTTTTCACCACTCCACAGTGCGTTTGATATGCAGAACCGGCGATATCTTGGTTTTCGTGGGGTTTCAACCTGAGATATGCATTTTCTGCGATAATCTTGGTGTTTCTTCTGTGAGAAGTATGCAGAATCTCCGAAATCGCTCTTTTGAAGCTAGTTAATGCGAGAGATACGTTATGTGGTGTTTTCACCACTCCACAGTGCGTTTGATAAGAAGAACCGGCGATATCTTGGTTTTCGTGTGGTTTCCAGCTGGATATGCATTTTCTACCATAATCTTGGTGAGTCTTCAGTGAGAAGTATGCAGGATCATCGAAATCGCTCTTTTGAAGCTAGTTAATGCGAGAGATACGTTATGTGGTGTTTTCACCACTCCACAGTGCGTTTGATATGCAGAACCGGCGATATCTTGGTTTTCGTGTGGTTTCCAGCTGGATATGCATTTTCTACCATAATCTTGGTGAGTCTTCAGTGAGAAGTATGCAGGATCATCGAAATCGCTCTTTTGAAGCTAGTTAATGCGAGAGATACGTTATCTGGTGTTTTCACCACTCCACAGTGCGTTTGATATGCAGAACCGGCGATATCTTGGTTTTCGTGTGGTTTCCAGCTGGATATGCATTTTCTAACATTATCTTGGTGAGTCTTCTGTGAGAAGTATGCAGAATCATCGAAATCGCTCGTTTGAAGGTATTTAATGCGAGAAATACGTTATCGGGGGTTTTCACCACTCCTCAGTGCGTTTGATATGCAGAACCGGCGATATCTTGGTTTTCGTGGGGTTTCCAGCTGGATATGCATGTTCTACCATAATCTTGGTGAGTCTTCTGTGAGAAGTATGCAGGATCATCGAAATCGCTCTTTTGAAGCTAGTTAATGCGAGAGATACGTTATGTGGTGTTTTCACCACTCCACAGTGCGTTTGATAAGAAGAACCGGCGATATCTTGGTTTTCGTGTGGTTTCCAGCTGGATATGCATGTTCTACCATAATCTTGGTGAGTCTTCAGTGAGAAGTATGCAGGATCATCGAAATCGCTCTTTTGAAGCTAGTTAATGCGAGAGATACGTTATGTGGTGTTTTCACCACTCCACAGTGCGTTTGATATGCAGAACCGGCGATATCTTGGTTTTCGTGTGGTTTCCAGCTGGATATGCATTTTCTACCATAATCTTGGTGAGTCTTCAGTGAGAAGTATGCAGGATCATCGAAATCGCTCTTTTGAAGCTAGTTAATGCGAGAGATACGTTATCTTGTGTTTTCACCACTCCACAGTGCGTTTGATATGCAGAACCGGCGATATCATGGTTTTCGTGTGGTTTCCAGCTGGATATGCATTTTCTAACATTATCTTGGTGAGTCTTCTGTGAGAAGTATGCAGGATCATCGAATTCGCCCTTTTGGAGATATTCAATGTGAGAAAAACGCTATCAGGTGTTTTCACCACTCCACAGTGCGTTTGATATGCAGAACCCGCGATATCTAGGTTTTCGTGTGGTTTCCAGCTGGATATGCATTTTCTACCATAATCTTGGTGTTTCTTCTGTGAGAAGTATGCAGAATCATCGAAATCGCTCGTTTGAAGGTATTTAATGCGAGAAATACGTTATCGGGGGTTTTCACCACTCCTCAGTGCGTTTGATATGCAGAACCGGCGATATCTTGGTTTTCGTGGGGTTTCCAGCTGGATATGCATTTTCTACCATAATCTTGGTGAGTCTTCAGAGAGAAGTATGCAGGATCATCGAAATCGCTCTTTTGAAGATATTTAATGCGAGAAATGCGTTATCGGGTGTTTTCACCACTCCACAGAGCGTTTGATTTGCAGAACCGTCGATATCTTGGTTTTCGTGGGGTTTCAAGCTGAGATATGCATTTTCTACGATGATCTTGGTGTTTCTTCTGTGAGAAGTATGCAGAATCATCGAAATCGCTCTCTTGGAGCTACTTAATGCGAGAAACCCATTATCTGGTGTTTTCACCACTCCACAGTGCGTTTGATATGCAGAACCGGCGACATCTTGATTTTCGTGGGGTTTAAACCTGAGATATGCATTTTCTGCGATAATCTTGGTGTTTCTTCTGTGAGAAGTTTGCAGAATCATCGAAATCGCTCTCTTGGAGCTACTTAATGCGAGAAACCCATTATCTGGTGTTTTCACCACTCCACAGTGCGTTTGATATGCAGAACCGGCGATATCTTGGTTTTCGTGTGGTTTTTCAGCTGGATATGCATTTTCTACCATAATCTTGGTGAGTCTTCAGTGAGAAGTATGCAGGATCATCGAAATCGCTCTCTTGGAGCTACTTAATGCGAGAAACCCGTTATCTGGTGTTTTCACCACTCCACAGTGCGTTTGATATGCAGAACCGGCGATATCTTGGTTTTCGTGTGGTTTTTCAGCTGGATATGCATTTTCTACCAAAATCTTGGTGAGTCTTCAGTGAGAAGTATGCAGGATCATCGAAATCGCTCTCTTGGAGCTACTTAATGCGAGAAACCCGTTATCTGGTGTTTTCACCACTCCACAGTGCGTTTGATATGCAGAACCGGCGATATCTTGGTTTTCGTGTGGTTTCCAGCTGGATATGCATTTTCTACCATAATCTTGGTGAGTCTTCAGTGAGAAGTATGCAGGATCATCGAAATCGCTCTTTTGAAGCTAGTTAATGCGAGAGATACGTTATGTGGTGTTTTCACCACTCCACAGTGCGTTTGATAAGAAGAACCGGCGATATCTTGGTTTTCGTGTGGTTTCCAGCTGGATATGCATTTTCTACCATAATCTTGGTGAGTCTTCAGTGAGAAGTATGCAGGATCATCGAAATCGCTCTTTTGAAGCTAGTTAATGCGAGAGATACGTTATGTGGTGTTTTCACCACTCCACAGTGCGTTTGATATGCAGAACCGGCGATATCTTGGTTTTCGTGTGGTTTCCAGCTGGATATGCATTTTCTACCATAATCTTGGTGAGTCTTCAGTGAGAAGTATGCAGGATCATCGAAATCGCTCTTTTGAAGCTAGTTAATGCGAGAGATACGTTATCTGGTGTTTTCACCACTCCACAGTGCGTTTGATATGCAGAACCGGCGATATCTTGGTTTTCGTGTGGTTTCCAGCTGGATATGCATTTTCTAACATTATCTTGGTGAGTCTTCTGTGAGAAGTATGCAGGATCATCGAATTCGCCCTTTTGGAGATAGTCAATGTGAGAAAAACGCTATCAGGTGTTTTCACCACTCCACAGTGCGTTTGATATGCAGAATCGGCGATATCTAGGTTTTCGTGTGGTTTCCAGCTGGATATGCATTTTCTACCATAATCTTGGTGTTTCTTCTGTGAGAAGTATGCAGAATCATCGAAATCGCTCGTTTGAAGGTATTTAATGCGAGAAATACGTTATCGGGGGTTTTCACCACTCCTCAGTGCGTTTGATATGCAGAACCGGCGATATCTTGGTTTTCGTGGGGTTTCCAGCTGGATATGCATTTTCTACCATAATCTTGGTGAGTCTTCAGAGAGAAGTATGCAGGATCATCGAAATCGCTCTTTTGAAGATATTTAATGCGAGAAATGCGTTATCGGGTGTTTTCACCACTCCACAGAGCGTTTGATTTGCAGAACCGTCGATATCTTTGTTTTCGTGGGGTATCAAGCTGAGATATGCATTTTCTACGATGATCTTGGTGTTTCTTCTGTGAGAAGTATGCAGAATCATCGAAATCGCTCTTTTGGAGCTATGTAATGCGAGAAACCCGTTATCTGGTGTTTTCACCACTCCACAGTGCGTTGGATGTTCTGAACCGGCGACATCTTGATTTTCGTGGGGTTTAAACCTGAGATATGCATTTTCTGCGATAATCTTGGTGTTTCTTCTGTGAGAAGTATGCAGAATCATCGAAATCGCTCTCTTGGAGCTACTTAATGCGAGAAACCCATTATCTGGTGTTTTCACCACTCCACAGTGCGTTTGATATGCAGAACCGGCGATATCTTGGTTTTCGTGTGGTTTTTCAGCTGGATATGCATTTTCTACCATAATCTTGGTGAGTCTTCAGTGAGAAGTATGCAGGATCATCGAAATCGCTCTCTTGGAGCTACTTAATGCGAGAAACCCGTTATCTGGTGTTTTCACCACTCCACAGTGCGTTTGATATGCAGAACCGGCGATATCTTGGTTTTCATTGGGGTTTCAAGATGAGAATATGCATATTCTGCGATAATCTTGTTGAGTCTTCTGTGAGAAGTATGCAGAATCATCGAAATCGCTCTTTTGAAGCTATTTAATGCGAGAAATACGTTATCTGGTGTTTTCACCACTCCACAGTGCGTTTGATATGCAGAACCTGCGATATCTTGGTTTTCGTGTGGTTTCCAGCTGGATATGCGTTTTCTACCATAATCTTGGTGTTTCTTCTGTGATAAGTATGCAGAATCATGGAAATCGCTCTTTTGAAGATATTTAATGCGAGAAATGCGTTATCGGGTGTTTTCACCACTCCACAGAGCGTTTGATTTGCAGAACCGTCGATATCTTTGTTTTCGTGGGGTTTCAAGCTGAGATATGCATTTTCTACGATGATCTTGGTGTTTCTTCTGTGAGAAGTATGCATATTCATCGAAATCGCTCTTTTGGAGCTATGTAATGCGAGAAACCCGTTATCTGGTGTTTTCACCACTCCACAGTGCGTTGGATGTTCTGAACCGGCGACATCTTGATTTTCGTGGGGTTTAAACCTGAGATATGCATTTTCTGCGATAATCTTGGTGTTTCTTCTGTGAGAAGTATGCAGAATCATCGAAATCGCTCTCTTGGAGCTACTTAATGCGAGAAACCCATTATCTGGTGTTTTCACCACTCCACAGTGCGTTTGATATGCAGAACCGGCGAAATCTTGGTTTTCGTGTGGTTTTTCAGCTGGATATGCATTTTCTACCATAATCTTCGTGAGTCTTCAGTGAGAAGTATGCAGGATCATCGAAATCGCTCTCTTGGAGCTACTTAATGCGAGAAACCCGTTATCTGGTGTTTTCACCACTCCACAGTGCGTTTGATATGCAGAACCGGCGATATCTTGGTTTTCATTGGGGTTTCAAGATGAGAATATGCATATTCTGCGATAATCTTGTTGAGTCTTCTGTGAGAAGTATGCAGAATCATCGAAATCGCTCTTTTGAAGCTATTTAATGCGAGAAATACGTTATCTGGTGTTTTCACCACTCCACAGTGCGTTTGATATGCAGAACCTGCGATATCTTGGTTTTCGTGTGGTTTCCAGCTGGATATGCGTTTTCTACCATAATCTTGGTGTTTCTTCTGTGATAAGTATGCAGAATCATGGAAATCGCTCTTTTGAAGATATTTAATGCGAGAAATGCGTTATCGGGTGTTTTCACCACTCCACAGAGCGTTTGATTTGCAGAACCGTCGATATCTTTGTTTTCGTGGGGTTTCAAGCTGAGATATGCATTTTCTACGATGATCTTGGTGTTTCTTCTGTGAGAAGTATGCAGATTCATCGAAATCGCTCTTTTGGAGCTATGTAATGCGAGAAACCCGTTATCTGGTGTTTTCACCACTCCACAGTGCGTTGGATGTTCTGAACCGGCGACATCTTGATTTTCGTGGGGTTTAAACCTGAGATATGCATTTTCTGCGATAATCTTGGTGTTTCTTCTGTGAGAAGTATGCAGAATCATCGAAATCGCTCTCTTGGAGCTACTTAATGCGAGAAACCCATTATCTGGTGTTTTCACCACTCCACAGTGCGTTTGATATGCAGAACCGGCGAAATCTTGGTTTTCGTGTGGTTTTTCAGCTGGATATGCATTTTCTACCATAATCTTGGTGAGTCTTCAGTGAGAAGTATGCAGGATCATCGAAATCGCTCTCTTGGAGCTACTTAATGCGAGAAACCCGTTATCTGGTGTTTTCACCACTCCACAGTGCGTTTGATATGCAGAACCGGCGATATCTTGGTTTTCATTGGGGTTTCAAGATGAGAATATGCATATTCTGCGATAATCTTGTTGAGTCTTCTGTGAGAAGTATGCAGAATCATCGAAATCGCTCTTTTGAAGCTATTTAATGCGAGAAATACGTTATCTGGTGTTTTCACCACTCCACAGTGCGTTTGATATGCAGAACCTGCGATATCTTGGTTTTCGTGTGGTTTCCAGCTGGATATGCGTTTTCTACCATAATCTTGGTGTTTCTTCTGTGATAAGTATGCAGAATCATGGAAATCGCTCTTTTGAAGATATTTAATGCGAGAAATGCGTTATCGGGTGTTTTCACCACTCCACAGAGCGTTTGATTTGCAGAACCGTCGATATCTTTGTTTTCGTGGGGTTTCAAGCTGAGATATGCATTTTCTACGATGATCTTGGTGTTTCTTCTGTGAGAAGTATGCAGATTCATCGAAATCGCTCTTTTGGAGCTATGTAATGCGAGAAACCCGTTATCTGGTGTTTTCACCACTCCACAGTGCGTTGGATGTTCTGAACCGGCGACATCTTGATTTTCGTGGGGTTTAAACCTGAGATATGCATTTTCTGCGATAATCTTGGTGTTTCTTCTGTGAGAAGTATGCAGAATCATCGAAATCACTCTCTTGGAGCTACTTAATGCGAGAAACCCATTATCTGGTGTTTTCACCACTCCACAGTGCGTTTGATATGCAGAACCGGCGAAATCTTGGTTTTCGTGTGGTTTTTCAGCTGGATATGCATTTTCTACCATAATCTTGGTGAGTCTTCAGTGAGAAGTATGCAGGATCATCGAAATCGCTCTCTTGGAGCTACTTAATGCGAGAAACCCGTTATCTGGTGTTTTCACCACTCCACAGTGCGTTTGATATGCAGAACCGGCGATATCTTGGTTTTCATTGGGGTTTCAAGATGAGAATATGCATATTCTGCGATAATCTTGTTGAGTCTTCTGTGAGAAGTATGCAGAATCATCGAAATCGCTCTTTTGAAGCTATTTAATGCGAGAAATACGTTATCTGGTGTTTTCACCACTCCACAGTGCGTTTGATATGCAGAACCTGCGATATCTTGGTTTTCGTGTGGTTTCCAGCTGGATATGCGTTTTCTACCATAATCTTGGTGTTTCTTCTGTGAGAAGTATGCAGAATCATGGAAATCGCTCTTTTGGAGCTATGTAATGCGAGAAACCCGTTATCTGGTGTTTTCACCACTCCACAGTGCGTTGGATGTTCTGAACCGGCGACATCTTGATTTTCGTTGGGTTTCAACCTGAGATATGCATTTTCTGCGATAATCTTGGTGAGTCTTCTGTGAGAAGTATGCAGGATCATCGAAATCGCTCTTTTGAAGCTATTTAATGCGATAAACCCGTTATCTCGTGTTTACACCGCTCCACAGTGCGTTTGATATGCAGAATCGGCGATATCTTGGTTTTCGTGTGGTTTTTCAGCTGGATATGCATTTTCTACCACAATCTTGGTGAGTCTTCAGTGAGAAGTATGCAGAATCATCGAAATCGCTCTTTTGGAGCTAAGTAATGCGAGAAACCCGTTATCTGGTGTTTTCACCACTCCACAGTGCGTTGGATGTTCTGAACCGGCGACATCTTGATTTTCGTGGGGTTTCAACCTGAGATATGCATTTTCTGCGATAATCTTGGTGTTTCTTCTGTGAGAAGTATGCAGAATCATCGAAATCGCTCTCTTGGAGCTACTTAATGCGAGAAACCCGTTATCTGGTGCTTTCACCACTCCACAGTGCGTTTGATATGCAGAACCGGCGATATCTTGGTTTTCGTGAGGTTTCCAGCTGGATATGCATTTTCTACCATAATCTTGGTGAGTCTTCTGTGAGAAGTATGCAGGATCATTGAATTCGCCCTTTTGGAGATATTTAATGTGAAAAAAACGCTATCAGGTGATTTCACCACTCCACAATGCGTTTGATATGCAGAACCGGCGATATCTTGGTTTTCGTGTGGTTTCCAGCTGGATATGCATTTTCTACCATAATCTTGGTGTTTCTTCTGTGAGAAGTATGCAGGATCATCGAAATCCCTCTTCTGAAGCTATTTAATGCGAGAAATACGTTATCTGGTGTTTTCACCACTCCACAGTGCGTTGGATGTTCTGAACCGGCGACATCTTGATTTTCGTGGGGTTTCAACCTGAGATATACATTTTCTGCGATAATCCTGGTGTTTCTTCTGTGAGAAGTATGCAGAATCACCGATATCGCTCTCTTGGAGCTATTTAATGCGAGAAACCCGTTATCTGGTGTTTTCACCACTCCACAGTGCGTTTGATATGCAGAACCTGCGATATCGTGGTTTTCGTGTGGTTTCCAGCTGGATATGCGTTTTCTACCATAATCTTGGTGTTTCTTCAGTGAGAAGTATGCAGAATCATGGAAATCGCTCTTTTGGAGCTATGTAATGCGAGAAACCCGTTATCTGGTGTTTTCACCACTCCACAGTGCGTTGGATGTTCTGAACCGGCGACATCTTGATTTTCGTTGGGTTTCAACCTGAGATATGAATTTTCTGCGATAATCTTGGTGAGTCTTCTGTGAGAAGTATGCAGGATCATCGAAATCGCTCTTTTGAAGCTATTTAATGCGAGAAACCCGTTATCTCGTGTTTACACCGCTCCACAGTGCGTTTG
The DNA here is from genome assembly GCA_951804975.1 of Anthophora plumipes. Lineage (NCBI taxonomy): Eukaryota > Metazoa > Arthropoda > Insecta > Hymenoptera > Apidae > Anthophora > Anthophora plumipes. Next base: position 461,706 of record CATORF010000226.1, read on the forward strand.
ATATGCAGAATCGGCGATATCTTGGTTTTCGTGTGGTTTTTCAGCTGGATATGCATTTTCTACCATAATCTTGGTGAGTCTTCAGTGAGAAGTATGCAGAATCATCGAAATCGCTCTTTTGGAGCTAAGTAATGCGAGAAACCCGTTATCTGGTGTTTTCACCACTCCACAGTGCGTTGGATGTTCTGAACCGGCGACATCTTGATTTTCGTGGGGTTTCAACCTGAGATATGCATTTTCTGCGATAATCTTGGTGTTTCTTCTGTGAGAAGTATGCAGAATCATCCGATATCGCTCTCTTGGAGCTATTTAATGCGAGAAATACGTTATCTGGTGTTTTCACCACTCCACAGTGCGTTTGATATGCAGAACCGGCGATATCTTGGTTTTCGTGAGGTTTCCAGCTGGATATGCATTTTCTACCATAATCTTGGTGAGTCTTCTGTGAGAAGTATGCAGGATCATCGAATTCGCCCTTTTGGAGCTAAGTAATGCGAGAAACCCGTTATCTGGTGATTTCACCACTCCACAATGCGTTTGATATGCAGAACCGGCGATATCTTGGTTTTCGTGTGGTTTCCAGCTGGATATGCATTTTCTACCATAATCTTGGTGTTTCTTCTGTGAGAAGTATGCAGAAACATCGAAATCGCTCTTTTGAAGGTATTTAATGCGAGAAATACGTTATCGGGTGTTTTCACCACTCCTCAGTGCGTTTGATATGCAGAACCGGCGATATCTTGGTTTTCGTGAGGTTTCCAGCTGGATATGCATTTTCTACCATAATCTTGGTGAGTCTTCTGTGAGAAGTATGCAGGATCATTGAATTCGCCCTTTTGGAGATATTTAATGTGAAAAAAACGCTATCAGGTGATTTCACCACTCCACAATGCGTTTGATATGCAGAACCGGCGATATCTTGGTTTTCGTGTGGTTTCCAGCTGGATATGCATTTTCTACCATAATCTTGGTGTTTCTTCTGTGAGAAGTATGCAGGATCATCGAAATCCCTCTTCTGAAGCTATTTAATGCGAGAAATACGTTATCTGGTGTTTTCACCACTCCACAGTGCGTTGGATGTTCTGAACCGGCGACATCTTGATTTTCGTGGGGTTTCAACCTGAGATATACATTTTCTGCGATAATCCTGGTGTTTCTTCTGTGAGAAGTATGCAGAATCACCGATATCGCTCTCTTGGAGCTATTTAATGCGAGAAACCCGTTATCTGGTGTTTTCACCACTCCACAGTGCGTTTGATATGCAGAACCTGCGATATCGTGGTTTTCGTGTGGTTTCCAGCTGGATATGCGTTTTCTACCATAATCTTGGTGTTTCTTCAGTGAGAAGTATGCAGAATCATGGAAATCGCTCTTTTGGAGCTATGTAATGCGAGAAACCCGTTATCTGGTGTTTTCACCACTCCACAGTGCGTTGGATGTTCTGAACCGGCGACATCTTGATTTTCGTTGGGTTTCAACCTGAGATATGAATTTTCTGCGATAATCTTGGTGAGTCTTCTGTGAGAAGTATGCAGGATCATCGAAATCGCTCTTTTGAAGCTATTTAATGCGAGAAACCCGTTATCTCGTGTTTACACCGCTCCACAGTGCGTTTGATATGCAGAATCGGCGATATCTTGGTTTTCGTGTGGTTTTTCAGCTGGATATGCATTTTCTACCATAATCTTGGTGAGTCTTCAGTGAGAAGTATGCAGAATCATCGAAATCGCTCTTTTGGAGCTAAGTAATGCGAGAAACCCGTTATCTGGTGTTTTCACCACTCCACAGTGCGTTGGATGTTCTGAACCGGCGACATCTTGATTTTCGTGGGGTTTCAACCTGAGATATGCATTTTCTGCGATAATCTTGGTGTTTCTTCTGTGAGAAGTATGCAGAATCATCCGATATCGCTCTCTTGGAGCTATTTAATGCGAGAAATACGTTATCTGGTGTTTTCACCACTCCACAGTGCGTTTGATATGCAGAACCGGCGATATCTTGGTTTTCGTGAGGTTTCCAGCTGGATATGCATTTTCTACCATAATCTTGGTGAGTCTTCTGTGAGAAGTATGCAGGATCATCGAATTCGCCCTTTTGGAGCTAAGTAATGCGAGAAACCCGTTATCTGGTGATTTCACCACTCCACAATGCGTTTGATATGCAGAACCGGCGATATCTTGGTTTTCGTGTGGTTTCCAGCTGGATATGCATTTTCTACCATAATCTTGGTGTTTCTTCTGTGAGAAGTATGCAGAAACATCGAAATCGCTCTTTTGAAGGTATTTAATGCGAGAAATACGTTATCGGGTGTTTTCACCACTCCTCAGTGCGTTTGATATGCAGAACCGGCGATATCTTGGTTTTCGTGTGGTTTCCAGCTGGATATGCATTTTCTACCATAATCTTGGTGAGTCTTCAGTGAGAAGTATGCAGGATCATCGAAATCGCTCTTTTGAAGCTAGTTAATGCGAGAGATACGTTATGTGGTGTTTTCACCACTCCACAGTGCGTTTGATATGCAGAACCGGCGATATCTTGGTTTTCGTGTGGTTTCCAGCTGGATATGCATTTTCTACCATAATCTTGGTGAGTCTTCAGTGAGAAGTATGCAGGATCATCGAAATCGCTCTTTTGAAGCTAGTTAATGCGAGAGATACGTTATCTGGTGTTTTCACCACTCCACAGTGCGTTTGATATGCAGAACCGGCGATATCTTGGTTTTCGTGTGGTTTCCAGCTGGATATGCATTTTCTACCATTATCTTGGTGAGTCTTCTGTGAGAAGTATGCAGAATCATCGAAATCGCTCTTTTGAAGGTATTTAATGCGAGAAATACGTTATCGGGGGTTTTCACCACTCCTCAGTGCGTTTGATATGCAGAACCGGCGATATCTTGGTTTTCGTGTGGTTTCCAGCTGGATGTGCATTTTCTACCATAATCTTGGTGAGTCTTCAGTGAGATGTATGCAGGATCATCGAAATCGCTCTTTTGAAGCTATTTAATGCGAGATACCCGTTATCTGGAGTTTTCACACTCCACAGTGCGTTGGATGTTCGGAACCGGTGACATCTTGATTTTCGTGGGGTTTCAACCTGAGATATGCATTTTCTGCGATAATCTTGGTGTTTCTTCTGTGAGAAGTATGCAGAATCATCGAAATCGCTCTCTTGGAGCTATTTAATGCGAGTGACACGTTTTCTGGAGTTTTCACCACTCCACAGAGCGTTTGATTTGCAGAACCGTCGATATCTTGGTCTTCGTGGGGTTTCAAGCTGAGATATGCATTTTCTGCGATGATCTTGGTGTTTCTTCTGTGAGAAGTATGCAGAATCATCTAAATCGCTCTCTTGGAGCTACTTAATGCGAGAAAACCGTTATCTGGTGTTTTCACCACTCCACAGTGCGTTGGAAGTTCTGAACCGGCGACATCTTTATTTTCGTGGGGTTTCAGCCTGAGATATGCATTTTCAACCATAATCTTGGTGAGTCTTCTGTGAGAAGTATGCAGGATCGTCGAATTCGCCCTTTTGGAGATATTCAATGTGAGAAAAACGCTATCAGGTGTTTTCACCACTCCACAATGCGTTTGATATGCAGAACCGGCGATATCTTGGTTTTCGTGTGGTTTCCAGCTGGATATGCATTTTCTACCATAATCGTGGTGTTTCTTCTGTGAGAAGTATGCAGAATCATCGAAAGCGCTCTTTTGGAGCTATGTAATGCGAGATACCCGTTATCTGGAGTTTTCACACTCCACAGTGCGTTGGATGTTCGGAACCGGTGACATCTTGATTTTCGTGGGGTTTCAACCTGAGATATGCATTTTCTGCGATAATCTTGGTGTTTCTTCTGTGAGAAGTATGCAGAATCATCGAGGTCGCTCTTTTCGTGCTATTTAAGGCGAAAAAACACGTTTTCTAGAGTTTTCACCACTCCACAGTGCGCTTGATATGCAGAGACGGCGATATCTTGGTTTTCGTGGGGTTTCAAGCTGAGATATGCATTTTCTACGACAATCTTGGTGAGACTACAGTCAGAAGTATGCAGAATCATCGAGATCGCTCTTTTAGAGCTATTTAAAGCGCGAAACACGCTATCTGGTGTTTTCTCCACTCCAAAGTACGTTTGACATGCAGTACCGGAGATATCTTAGTTTTCAGGGGTTTGCAGCTGAGATATGCATTATCTGCGATAATCTTGGTGAGACTTCTGTCAGAAGTATGCAGAATCATCGAGATCGCTCTATTCGAACTATTTAGTGCGAAAAAGCAGGTTTTCTGGTGTTTTCACCACTCCACAGTACGTTTGACATGCAGTACCGGAGATATCTTGGATTTCGTGGAGTTTCAAGCTGAGATATGCATTTTCTACGATGATCTTGGTGAGACTGCAGTCAGAAGTATGCAGTATTATCGAGATCGCCCTTTTCGAGCTAATTAATGCGAGAAATACGCTATCTGGTGTTTTCACCACTCCACAGTGCGTTTGATATGCAGAACCGGCTATATCTTAGTGTTCGGGTGTTTCCAGCTGAGATATGCATTTTCTACGATAATCTTGGTGAGACTTCAGTCAGAAGTATGCAGAATCATCGAGATCGCTCTATTAGAGCTATATAGTGCGCGAAACACGCCATCTGGTGTTTTCTCCACTCTACAGTGCGTTTGATACGCAGAAACGGCGATATCTTGGTGTCCGTGGGTTTTCAAGCTGAGATAGTAATTTTCTACGATAATCTTGGTGAGACTTCAGTCAGAAGTATGCAGAATCATCGAGATCGCTCTATTCGAGCTATTTAATACGAGAAACACGCTATCTGGTGTTTTCGCCACTCCACAGTGCGTTTGATATGCAGAACCGGCGATATCTTAGTTTTCGGGTGTTTCCAGCTGAGATATGCATTTTCTACGATAATCTTGGTGAGGCTTCAGTCAGAAGTATGCAGATTCATCGAGATCGCTCTATTAGAGCTATATAGTGCGCGAAACACGCCATCTGGTGTTTTCACCACTCTACAGTGCGTTTGATACGCAGAAACGGCGATATCTTGGTGTCCGTGGGTTTTCAAGCTGAGATAGTAATTTTCTACGATAATCTTGGTGAGACTTCTGTCAGAAGTATGCAGAATCATCGAAATCGCTCTATTCGAGCTATTTACTGCGCGAAACACGCCATCTGGTGTTTTCACCACTCTACAGTGCGTTTGATATGCAGAACAGGCGATATCTTCGGTTTCGTGGGGTTCCCAGCAGAGATATGCATTTTCTGCGATAATCTTGGTGTTTCTTCTGTGAGAACTATGCAGAATCGCCGAGAACGCTGGTTTAGTGCCATTTAATTAGAAAAAACACGTTTTCTGGTGTTTTCACCACTGCGCAGTGCGTTCGATGCGCAGAAACGGCGATATCTCTGTTTTCTTCGGGTTTCAAGCTGAGATGTCCATTTTCTACGATAATCTTGTTGAGACATCAGTCACAAGTATGCAGAAGTATCGGGATCGCCCTTTCCGAGCGATTTAATGCGAAAAAACACTTTTTCTGGTGTTTTCACCACTCCACAGTGCGTTTGATATGCAGAACCGGCGATATCTTAGTTTTCGGGTGTTTCCAGGTGAGATATGCATTTTCTGCGATAATCTTGGTGTTTCTTCTGTGTGAAGTATGCAGAATCATCGATATCGCTCGTTTGGAGCTATTTAATGGGAGAACCACGTTATCTGGTATTTTCACCACTGCACAGTGCGTTTGATATGCTGAACCGGCGAGCACTTGGTTTTCGAGGGGTTTCAAGCAGAGACATGCATTTTCTACGATAATCTTGGTGAGACTTCTGTCAGAAGTATGCAGAATCATCGAGATCGCTCTTTTAGAGCTATTTAAAGCGAGAAACAGGCTATCTGGTGTTGTCTCCACTCCAAAGTACGTTTGACATGCAGTACCGGAGATAGCTTAGTTTTCGGGGGTTTCCAGCTGAGATATGCATTTTCTGCGATAATCTTGGTGAGACATCTGTCAGAAGTATGCAGAATCATCGAGATCGCACTTGTCGACCTATTTAATGCGAAAAAGCAGGTTTTCTGGTGTTTTCACCACTGCAGAGTGCATTTGATAAGCAGAACCGGCGATATCTTGGTTTTCGTGGGGTGTCAAGCTGAGATATGCATTTTCTACGATAATCTTGGTGAGACTTCAGTCAGAAGTATGCAGAATCATCGAGATCGCTCTATTAGAGCTATATAATGCGCGAAACACGCCATCTGGTCTTTTCACCACTCCACAGTGCGTTTGATATGCAGAACCGGCGATATCTTGGTTTTCGTGGTGTTTCAAGCTGAGATATGCATTTTCTACGATAATCTTGATGAGACTTCAGTCAGAAGTATGCAGAATCATCGAGATCGCTCTATTCGAGCTATTTAATGCGAGAAACACACTATCTGGTGTTTTCACCACTCCACAGTGCGTTTGATACGCAGAAACGGCGATATCTTGGATTTCGAGGGGTTTCAAGATGAGATATGCATTTTCTACGATAATCTTGGTGAGACTTCAGTCAGAAGTATGCAGAATCATCGAGATCGCTCTATTAGAGCTATATAGTGCGCGAAACACGCCATCTGGTGTTTTCACCACTCTACAGTGCGTTTGATATGCAGAACCGGCAATATCTTACTTTTCGGGTGTTTCCAGCTGAGATATGCATTTTCTACGATAATCTTGGTGAGACTTCAGTCAGAAGTATGCAGAATCATCGAGATCGCACTTGTCGAGCTATTTAATGCGAAAAAGCATGTTTTCTGGTGTTTTCACCACTGCACAGTGCATTTGATAAGCAGAACCGGCGATATCTTGGTTATCGTCGGGTTTCAAGCTGAGATATGCATTTTCTATGATAATCTTGGTGAGACTTCAGTCAGAAGTATGCAGAATCATCGAGATCGCTCTATTAGAGCTATATAATGCGCGAAACACGCCATCTGGTCTTTTCACCACTCCACAGTGCGTTTGATATGCAGAACCGGCAATATCTTGGTTTTCGAGGGGTTTCAAGCCGAGACATGCATTTTCTGCGATAATCTTGGTGTTTCTTCTGTGAGAAGTATGCAGAATCATCGATATCGATCGTTTGGAGCTTTTTAATGTGAGAACCACGTTATCTGGTGTTTTCACCACTACACAGTGCGTTTGATATGCAGAACCGGCGATATCTTGGTTTTCGAGGGGATTCAAGCAGAGACATGCATTTTCTACTATAATCTTGTTGAGACTTCTGTCAGACGTATGCAGAATTATCGAGATCGCTCTTTTCGAGCCAATTAATGCGAGAAACACGCTATCTGGTGTTTTCACCACGCCACAGTACGTTTGATATGCAGAACCGGCGATATCTTGGTTTTCGTGGTGTTTCAAGCTGAGATATGCATTTTTTACGATAATCTTGGTGAGACTTCAGTCAGAAGTATGCAGAATCATCGAGATCGCTCTATTAGAGCTATATAATGCGCGAAACACGCCATCTGGTGTTTTCACTACTCCACAGTACGTTTGATATGCAGAACCGACGATATCTTGGTTTTCGTGGTGTTTCAAGCTGAGATATGCATTTTCTACGATAATCTTGATGAGACTTCAGTCAGAAGTATGCAGAATCATCGAGATCGCTCTATTCGAGCTATTTAACGCGAGAAACACGCTATCTGGTGTTTTCACCACTCCACAGTGCGTTTGATATGCAGAAACGGCGATATCTTGGTTTTCGTGGGGTTTCCAGCTGGATATGCATTTTCTACCATAATCTTGGTGGTTCTTCTGTGAGAAGTATGCAGAATCATCGAGGTCGCTCTTTTCGTGCTATTTAAGGCGAAAAAACACGTTTTCTAGAGTTTTCACCACTCCACAGTGCGCTTGATATGCAGAGACGGCGATATCTTGGTTTTCGTGGGGTTTCAAGCTGAGATATGCATTTTCTACGACAATCTTGGTGAGACTACAGTCAGAAGTATGCAGAATCATCGAGATCGCTCTTTTCGAGCTAATTAATGCGAGAAATACGCTATCTGGTGTTTTCACCACTCCACAGTGCGTTTGATATGCAGAACCGGCTATATCTTAGTGTTCGGGTGTTTCCAGCTGAGATATGCATTTTCTACGATAATCTTGGTGAGACTTCAGTCAGAAGTATGCAGAATCATCGAGATCGCTCTATTAGAGCTATATAGTGCGCGAAACACGCCATCTGGTGTTTTCTCCACTCTACAGTGCGTTTGATACGCAGAAACGGCGATATTTTGGTGTCCGTGGGTTTTCAAGCTGAGATAGTAATTTTCTACGATAATCTTGGTGAGACTTCAGTCAGAAGTATGCAGAATCATCGAGATCGCTCTATTCGAGCTATTTAATACGAGAAACACGCTATCTGGTGTTTTCGCCACTCCACAGTGCGTTTGATATGCAGAACCGGCGATATCTTAGTTTTCGGGTGTTTCCAGCTGAGATATGCATTTTCTACGATAATCTTGGTGAGGCTTCAGTCAGAAGTATGCAGATTCATCGAGATCGCTCTATTAGAGCTATATAGTGCGCGAAACACGCCATCTGTTGTTTTCACCACTCTACAGTGCGTTTGATACGCAGAAACGGCGATATCTTGGTGTCCGTGGGTTTTCAAGCTGAGATAGTAATTTTCTACGATAATCTTGGTGAGACTTCTGTCAGAAGTATGCAGAATCATCGAAATCGCTCTATTCGAGCTATTTACTGCGCGAAACACGCCATCTGGTGTTTTCACCACTCTACAGTGCGTTTGATATGCAGAACAGGCGATATCTTCGGTTTCGTGGGGTTCCCAGCAGAGATATGCATTTTCTGCGATAATCTTGGTGTTTCTTCTGTGAGAACTATGCAGAATCGCCGAGAACGCTGGTTTAGTGCCATTTAATTAGAAAAAACACGTTTTCTGGTGTTTTCACCACTGCGCAGTGCGTTCGATGCGCAGAAACGGCGATATCTCTGTTTTCTTCGGGTTTCAAGCTGAGATGTCCATTTTCTACGATAATCTTGTTGAGACATCAGTCACAAGTATGCAGAAGTATCGGGATCGCCCTTTCCGAGCGATTTAATGCGAAAAAACACTTTTTCTGGTGTTTTCACCACTCCACAGTGCGTTTGATATGCAGAACCGGCGATATCTTAGTTTTCGGGTGTTTCCAGGTGAGATATGCATTTTCTGCGATAATCTTGGTGTTTCTTCTGTGTGAAGTATGCAGAATCATCGATATCGCTCGTTTGGAGCTATTTAATGGGAGAACCACGTTATCTGGTATTTTCACCACTGCACAGTGCGTTTGATATGCAGAACCGGCGAGCACTTGGTTTTCGAGGGGTTTCAAGCAGAGACATGCATTTTCTACGATAATCTTGGTGAGACTTCTGTCAGAAGTATGCAGAATCATCGAGATCGCTCTTTTAGAGCTATTTAAAGCGAGAAACAGGCTATCTGGTGTTGTCTCCACTCCAAAGTACGTTTGACATGCAGTACCGGAGATAGCTTAGTTTTCGGGGGTTTCCAGCTGAGATATGCATTTTCTGCGATAATCTTGGTGAGACATCTGTCAGAAGTATGCAGAATCATCGAGATCGCACTTGTCGACCTATTTAATGCGAAAAAGCAGGTTTTCTGGTGTTTTCACCACTGCAGAGTGCATTTGATAAGCAGAACCGGCGATATCTTGGTTTTCGTGGGGTGTCAAGCTGAGATATGCATTTTCTACGATAATCTTGGTGAGACTTCAGTCAGAAGTATGCAGAATCATCGAGATCGCTCTATTAGAGCTATATAATGCGCGAAACACGCCATCTGGTCTTTTCACCACTCCACAGTGCGTTTGATATGCAGAACCGGCGATATCTTGGTTTTCGTGGTGTTTCAAGCTGAGATATGCATTTTCTACGATAATCTTGATGAGACTTCAGTCAGAAGTATGCAGAATCATCGAGATCGCTCTATTCGAGCTATTTAATGCGAGAAACACACTATCTGGTGTTTTCACCACTCCACAGTGCGTTTGATACGCAGAAACGGCGATATCTTGGATTTCGAGGGGTTTCAAGATGAGATATGCATTTTCTACGATAATCTTGGTGAGACTTCAGTCAGAAGTATGCAGAATCATCGAGATCGCACTTGTCGAGCTATTTAATGCGAAAAAGCATGTTTTCTGGTGTTTTCACCACTGCACAGTGCATTTGATAAGCAGAACCGGCGATATCTTGGTTATCGTCGGGTTTCAAGCTGAGATATGCATTTTCTATGATAATCTTGGTGAGACTTCAGTCAGAAGTATGCAGAATCATCGAGATCGATCTATTAGAGCTATATAATGCGCGAAACACGCCATCTGGTCTTTTCACCACTCCACAGTGCGTTTGATATGCAGAACCGGCAATATCTTGGTTTTCGAGGGGTTTCAAGCCGAGACATGCATTTTCTGCGATAATCTTGGTGTTTCTTCTGTGAGAAGTATGCAGAATCATCGATATCGATCGTTTGGAGCTTTTTAATGTGAGAACCACGTTATCTGGTGTTTTCACCACTACACAGTGCGTTTGATATGCAGAACCGGCGATATCTTGGTTTTCGAGGGGTTTCAAGCAGAGACATGCATTTTCTACTATAATCTTGTTGAGACTTCTGTCAGACGTATGCAGAATTATCGAGATCGCTCTTTTCGAGCCAATTAATGCGAGAAACACGCTATCTGGTGTTTTCACCACGCCACAGTACGTTTGATATGCAGAACCGGCGATATCTTGGTTTTCGTGGTGTTTCAAGCTGAGATATGCATTTTTTACGATAATCTTGGTGAGACTTCAGTCAGAAGTATGCAGAATCATCGAGATCGCTCTATTAGAGCTATATAATGCGCGAAACACGCCATCTGGTGTTTTCACTACTCCACAGTACGTTTGATATGCAGAACCGACGATATCTTGGTTTTCGTGGTGTTTCAAGCTGAGATATGCATTTTCTACGATAATCTTGATGAGACTTCAGTCAGAAGTATGCAGAATCATCGAGATCGCTCTATTCGAGCTATTTAACGCGAGAAACACGCTATCTGGTGTTTTCACCACTCCACAGTGCGTTTGATATGCAGAAACGGCGATATCTTGGTTTTCGTGGGGTTTCCAGCTGGATATGCATTTTCTACCATAATCTTGGTGGTTCTTCTGTGAGAAGTATGCAGAATCATCGAGGTCGCTCTTTTCGTGCTATTTAAGGCGAAAAAACACGTTTTCTAGAGTTTTCACCACTCCACAGTGCGCTTGATATGCAGAGACGGCGATATCTTGGTTTTCGTGGGGTTTCAAGCTGAGATATGCATTTTCTACGACAATCTTGGTGAGACTACAGTCAGAAGTATGCAGAATCATCGAGATCGCTCTTTTCGAGCTAATTAATGCGAGAAATACGCTATCTGGTGTTTTCACCACTCCACAGTGCGTTTGATATGCAGAACCGGCTATATCTTAGTGTTCGGGTGTTTCCAGCTGAGATATGCATTTTCTACGATAATCTTGGTGAGACTTCAGTCAGAAGTATGCAGAATCATCGAGATCGCTCTATTAGAGCTATATAGTGCGCGAAACACGCCATCTGGTGTTTTCACCACTCTACAGTGCGTTTGATACGCAGAAACGGCGATATCTTGGTGTCCGTGGGTTTTCAAGCTGAGATAGTAATTTTCTACGATAATCTTGGTGAGACTTCAGTCAGAAGTATGCAGAATCATCGAGATCGCTCTATTAGAGCTATATAGTGCGCGAAACACGCCATCTGGTGTTTTCACCACTCTACAGTGCGTTTGATACGCAGAAACGGCGATATCTTGGTGTCCGTGGGTTTTCAAGCTGAGATAGTAATTTTCTGCGATAATCTTGGTGAGACTTCTGTCAGAAGTATGCAGAATCATCGAGATCGCTCTTATCGTGCTATTTAATGCGAAAAATCACGTTTTCTGTTATTTTCACCACTACACAGTGCGTTTGATATGCAGAACCGGCTATATCTAGGTTTTCGAGGGGTTTCAAGCAGAGACATGCATTTTCTACCATAATCTTGGTGAGACTTCTGTCAGAAGTATGCAGAATCATCGAGATCGCCCTTTTCGAGCTAATTAATGCGAGAAATACGCTATCTGGTGTTTTCACCACTCCACAGTGCGTTTGATATGCAGAACCGGCTATATCTTAGTGTTCGGGTGTTTCCAGCTGAGATATGCATTTTCTTCGATAATCTTGGTGAGACTTCTGTCAGAAGTATGCAGAATCATCGAGATCGCTCTTTTAGAGCTATAATATGCGAGAAACACGCTATCTGGTGTTTTCTCCACTCCAAAGTACGTTTGACATGCAGTACCGGAGATATCTTAGTTTTCGGGGGTTTCCAGCTGAGATATGCATTTTCTGCGATAATCTTAGTGTTCCTTCTGTGAGAAATATGCAGAATCGCCACTGGTTTAGTGCCATTTAATGCGAATAAACACGTTTTCTGGTGTTTTCACCACTCCACAGTGCGTTTGATATGCAGAACCGACGATATCCTGATTTTCGTCGGGTTTCAAGATGAGATACGCATTTTCAGCGATAATCTTGGTATTTCGTCTGTGAGAAGTATGCAGAATCATCGAGATCGCTCTTCTGGAGCTATTTAATGCGACAAACACGTTATCTGGTGTTTTCACCACACCACAGTGCGTTTGATATGCAGAACCGGCGATATCCGGAGTTTCGTGGGATTTCAAGCTGAGACACGTATTTTATACCCTAATCTTGGTGGTTCTACTGTGAGAAGTATGCAGAATCATCGAGATCGCTCTTTTCAAGATATTTAATGCAAGAAACACGCTATCTGGTGTTTTCACCACTCCACAGTGCATTTGATATGCAGAACCGGCGATATCTTGGTTTTCGTGGGGTTTCAGGCTGAGACATGCATTTTCTACGATAATCTTGGTGAGACTACTTTCAGAATTATGCAGAATCTTCGAAATCGCTCTATTCGAACCATTTAATGCAAGAAACACGTTTTGTGGCGCTTTCAGCACTCCGCAGAGCGTTTGATATGCAGAACTGGCGATATCTTCGGTTTCGTGGGGTTCCCAGCAGAGATATGCATTTTCGGTGATAATCTTCGAGATTCTGCAGTGACAAGTGTGCAGACCACCGCAATCGCTGTTCTTGTTCTATATAATAAAGAAAAACACATTTTCTTGTGTTTTCTGCACTCCGCTGTGCTTTTGATATGCAGAACCGGCGATATCTTCTGTTTCGCGTTGCTTGCAGCTGAGATATGCATTTTCTGTGATAATCTTGGTGTATCTTGTGTGAGAAGTATGCAGAATCGCAGAGATCGCTGGTTTAGTGACATTTAATGCGAGAAACACGTTATCTGGTGTGTTCACCGCTCCAGACTGCGTTTGATATGCAGAACCGCCGATATCTTGGTTTTCGCCGGGTGTCAAGCTGAGATATGCGTCTTCTGAGATAAGCTTAGTGTTTCTTCTGTGAGAAGTATGCAGAATCGCCGACATCGCAGGTTTAGTGATATTTAATGCGAATTCTGCGATTCCGATGATTCTGCATACTTCTCACAGAGGACTTACGAAGATTATCGTAGAAAATGCATATCCAGCTGGAAACCCCACGAAAACCAAGATATCGCTGGTTCTGCATATAAAACGCACTGTGTAATGGTGAAAACACCAGATAGCGTGTTTCTGGCATAAAACAGCTCAAATAGAGCGAGCTCGATGATTCTGCATACTTCTGACAGAAGTCCCACCAAGATTATCGTTGAAAATGCATATCTCATCTTGAAACCCGACGAAAACGAAGATATCGCCGGCTCTACATATCAAACGCACTGTGGAGTGGTGAAAACACCAGATAGCGTGATTCTCGCATTAAATAGCTCGAAAAGAGCGATCTCGATGATTCTGCATACTTCTGACAGAAGCCTCACCAAGATTATCGCAGAAAATGCATATCTCAGCTTGAAACCCTCGAAAACTAAGATATCGCCTTTCCTGCATATCAAACGCACTGTGGAGTGGTGAAAACACCAGGTAACGTGTTTCTCGCATTAAATAGCTCGAAAAGGGCGATTTCGATGATTCTGCACACTTCTCACAGAAGAACCACCAATAATATCGCAGAAAATGCACATGTCATCTTGAAAACCTACGAAAACCAAGATATCGCCGGTTCTGCATATCAAACGCACTGTGGAGTGGTGAACACGCCAGATAACGTGTTTCCCGCATTAAATAGCTCCAAAAGATCGAAAGCTACGATTCTGCATACTTCTCACAGAATAACCACCAATACTATCGCAGAAAAAGCATATCTCAGTTGGAAACCCCCGAAAACCAAGATATCGCCGGTTCTGCATATCAAACGCACTGTGGAGTAGTGAAAACACCACATAACCTGTCTCTCGCATTAAATAGCTCGAAAAGGGCGATTTCGATGATTCTGCCTACTTGTCACTGAAAAACAACAAGATTATAGCAGGAAAAGCATATCTCAGCTGGAAAACCAACGAAAACAAAGATATCGCCGGTTCAGCATACAATACGCACTGTGGAGTGGTGAACACACCAGATAACGTGTTTCTCGCATTAAATAACTCGAATAAGCGATCTCGATGATTCTGCATACTTCTGACAGAAGTCTCACCAAGATATTCGAAGAAAATGCATATCTCCGCTTGAAACCCGACGAAAACCAAGTTATCGCCGGCTCTACATATCAAACGCACTGTGGAGTGGGGAAAACACCAGATAGCGTGATTCTCGCATTAAATAGCTTAAAAAGAGCGATCTCGATGATTCTGCATACTTCTGACAGAAGAACCACCAAGATTAGGGTAGAAAATGAATGTCTCAGCTTGAAACCCCACGAAATCCAAGATATCGCCGGTTCTGCATATCAAACGCACTGTGGAGTGGTGAAAACACCAGATGGCGTGTTTCGCGCATTATATAGCTCTATTAGAGCGATCTCGATGATTCTGCATACTTCTGACAGAAGTCTCTCCAAGATTATCGCAGAAAATGCATATCTCAGCTTGAAACCCCCGAAAACTAAGATATCGCCTGTTCTGCATATCAAACGCACTGTGGAGTGGTGAAAACACCAGATAACGTGATTCTCGCATTAAATAACTCGAATAAGCGATCTCGATGATTCTGCATACTTCTGACAGAAGTCTCACCAAGATATTCGAAGAAAATGCATATCTCCGCTTGAAACCCGACGAAAACCAAGTTATCGCCGGCTCTACATATCAAACGCACTGTGGAGTGGGGAAAACACCAGATAGCGTGATTCTCGCATTAAATAGCTCGAAAAGAACGAAATCGCCGATTCTGCATACATCTAACAGAAGAACCACCAATAATTTTGCAGAAAATGCATATGTCTGATTGAAACCCCTCGAAAACCATGATATCGCGGGCTCTGCATATCAAACGCACTGTGGAATGGGGAAAACACCTGATAGCGTGTTTCTCGCATTAAACAGCTCGAATAGAGCGATCTCGATGCTTCTGCATACTTCTGACAGAAGAAACACCAAGGTTATCGCAGGAAAAGCATATCTCAGCTGGAAAACCAACGAAAACAAAGATATCGCCGGTTCTGCATACAAAACGCACTGTGGAGTGGTGAAAACAACAGATAACGTGATTCTCGCATTATATAGATCAAAAAGAGCGATTTCGGTTTTTCTACACACTTGCCACAGAAGAATCTCGATGATTATCACTGAAAATGCATATCTCAGCTGGAAACCCAACGAAACCGAAGATATCGCAGTTTCCGCATGTCAAACGCACTGTGGAGTGCTGAAACCACCAGAAAACGTGTTTTTCGCATTCAATAGCACGAAAACAGCGATTTCCGTGATTCTGCACACTTGTAACAGCAGAATCATGAATTTATCACTGAAAACACATATCTCAGCTGAAAACCCAACTGTACCGACGATATCACTGTTTCCGCAAATCAAGCGCACTGTGGAGTGCTGAAAACACCAGGAAACGTATTTTCGCATTCAATAGCACGACAACAGCGGTTTCGGTAATTCTGCACACTTGTAACAGCAGAATCATGAATTTATCACTGAAAATGCATATCTCAGCTGGAAACCCAACTGTACCGACGATATCACAGTTTCCGCAAATCAAGCGCACTATGGAGTGCTGAAAACACCAGGAAACGTGTTTTTCGCTTCCAATAGCACGAAAACAGCGATTTCGGTGATTTTGCATACTTCTCACAGAAGAATATCCAAGATTATCACTGAAAATGCATATCTCAACTGGAAACCCAACGAAACCAAAGATATCGCAGTTTCCGCATGTAAAACGCACTATGGAGTGCTGAAAACACCAGAAAACGTGTTTTTCGCATTCAATAGCACGAAACCAGCGATTTCGTGAATCTGCACACTTGTAACAGCAGAATCATGAATTTATCGCTGAAAATGCATATCTCAGCTGGAAAACCAACGATACCGAAGAAATCGCAGTTTCCGCATGTCAAACGCACTGTACAGTGCTGAAAACACCAGAAAACGAGTTTTTCGCATTCAATAGCACGAAAACAGCGGTTTCGGAGGTTCTGCACACTTGTAACAGTAGAATCATGAATTTATCACTGAAAATGCATATCTCAGCTGGAAACCCATCTGTACCGACGATATCACAGTTTCCGCAAATCATGCGCACTATGGAGTGCTGAAAACACAAGGAAACGTGTTTTTCGCTTTCAATAGCACTAAAACAGCGATTTCGGTGATTCTGCACACTTGTAACAGCAGAATCATGAATTTATCACTGAAAATGCATATCTCAGCTGGAAACCCAACGAAACCGTAGATATCGCAGTTTCCGCAAATCAAACGCACTGTGGAGAGCTGAAAACACCAGGAAACGTGTTTTTCGCAATCAATAGCAGGAAACCAGCGATTTCGGTGATTCTGCACACCTGTAACAGCAGAATCATGAATTTATCAGTGAAAATGCATATCTCAGCTGGAAACCCAACGAAACCGAAGATTTCGCAGTTTCCGCATGTCAAACCCACTGTGGAGTGCTGAAAACACCAGAAAACGTGTTTTATGCATTCAATATCACGAAAACAGCGGTTTCGGTGTTTCTGCACACTTGTAACAGCAGGATAATGAAGATTATCACTGAAAATGCATATCGCAGCTGGAAACCCAACGATACCGAAGATATCGCAGTTTCCAAATGTGAAACGCACTGTGGAGTGCTGAAAACACCAGAAAACGTGTTTTATGCATTCAATAACACGAAAACATCGATTTCCGTGATTCTGCACACTTGTAACAGCAGAATCGAGAAATTTATCACTGAAAATGCATATCTCTGCTAGAAACCTAAAGATACCGAAGATATCGCAGTTTCCGCATGTCAAACGCACTGTGGAGAGCTGCAAACTCCAGGAAACGTGCTTTCGCATTCAATAGCACGAAAACAGCGGTTTCGGTGATTCTGCACACTTGTAACAGCAGGATCATGAAGATTATCACTGAAAATGTATATCTCTGCTGGAAACCCAAAGATACAGAAGATATCGCAGTTTCCGCATGTCAAACGCACTGTGGAGTGCTGAAAACTCCAGGAAACGTGCTTTCGCATTCAATAGCACGAAAACAGCGATTTCGGTGATTCAGCACACTTGTAACAGCGGAATCATGAATTTATCACTGCAAATGAATATCTCAGCAGGAAACCCAACAAAACCGAAGATATCACAGTTTCCGCATGTCAAACGCAATGTGGAGTGCTTAAAACACCAGGAAACGTGTTTTTCGCTTTCAATAGCACGCACACAGCGATTTCGGTGATTCTGCACACTTGTAACAGCAGCATCATGAATTTATCACTGAAAATGCTTATCTCAGCTGGAAACCCAAAGATACCGAAGATATCGCAGTTCCCAAATGTGAAACGCAATGTGCAGTGCTGAAAAGACCAGGAAACGTGTTTTTCGCTTTCAATAGCACGAAAACAGCTATTTCGGTGATTCTGCACACTTGTAGCAGCAGAATCGTGAATTTATCACCGAAAATGCATATCTCAGTTGGAAACCCAACGTAATCGAAGATATCACAGTTTCCGCATGTCAAACGCAATGTGGAGTGCTGAAAACACCAGGAAACGTGTTTTAAACTTTCAATAGCACGAAAACAGCGATTTCAGTGCTTCTGCACACTTGTAACAGCAGAATCATGAATTTATCACTGAAAATGCATATCTCAGTTGGAAACCAACGATATCGAAGATATCGCAGTTTCCGCATGTCAAACGCACTGTACAGTGCTGAAAACACCAGAAAACGTGTTTTACGCATTCAATAGCACGAAAGCAGCGGTTTCGGAGGTTCTGCACACTTGTAACAGTAGAATCATGAATTTATCACTGAAAATGCATATCTCAGCTGGAAACCCATCTGTACCGACGATATCACAGTTTCCGCAAATCATGCGCACTATGGAGTGCTGAAAACACAAGGAAACGTGTTTTTCGCTTTCAATAGCACTAAAACAGCGATTTCGGTGATTCTGCACACTTGTAACAGCAGAATCATGAATTTATCACTGAAAATGCATATCTCAGTTGGAAACCAACGATATCGAAGATATCGCAGTTTCCGCATGTCAAACGCACTGTACAGTGCTGAAAACACCAGGAAACGTGTTTTTCGCTTCCAATAGCACGAAAACAGCGATTTCGGTGATTATGCATACTTCTCACAGAAGAATATCCAAGATTATCACTGAAAATGCATATCTCAACTGGAAACCCAACGAAACCAAAGATATCACAGTTTCCGCATGTAAAACGCACTGTGGAGTGCTGAAAACACCAGAAAACGTGTTTTTCGCATTCAATAGCACGAAACCAGCGATTTCGTGAATCTGCACACTTGTAACAGCAGAATCATGAATTTATCGCTGAAAATGCATATCTCAGCTGGAAAACCAACGATACCGAAGAAATCGCAGTTTCCGCATGTCAAACGCACTGTACAGTGCTGAAAACACCAGAAAACGTGTTTTTCGCATTCAATAGCACGAAAACAGCGGTTTCGGAGGTTCTGCACACTTGTAACAGTAGAATCATGAATTCATCACTGAAAATGCATATCTCAGCTGGAAAACCATCTGTACCGACGATATCACAGTTTCCGCAAATCATGCGCACTATGGAGTGCTGAAAACACAAGGAAACGTGTTTTTCGCTTTCAATAGCACTACAACAGCGATTTCGGTGATTCTGCACACTTGTAACAGCAGAATCATGAATTTATCACTGAAAATGCATATCTCAGCTGGAAACCCAACGAAACCGTAGATATCGCAGTTTCCGCAAATCAAACGCACTGTGGAGAGCTGAAAACACCAGGAAACGTGTTTTTCGCAATCAATAGCAGGAAACCAGCGATTTCGGTGATTCTGCACACCTGTAACAGCAGAATCATGAATTTATCAGTGAAAATCCATATCTCAGCTGGAAACCCAACGAAACCGAAGATTTCGCAGTTTCCGCATGTCAAACCCACTGTGGAGTGCTGAAAACACCAGAAAACGTGTTTTATGCATTCAATATCACGAAAACAGCGGTTTCGGTGTTTCTGCACACTTGTAACAGCAGGATAATGAAGATTATCACTGAAAATGCATATCGCAGCTGGAAACCCAACGATACCGAAGATATCGCAGTTTCCAAATGTGAAACGCACTGTGGAGTGCTGAAAACACCAGAAAACGTGTTTTATGCATTCAATAACACGAAAACATCGATTTCCGTGATTCTGCACACTTGTAACAGCAGAATCGAGAAATTTATCACTGAAAATGCATATCTCTGCTAGAAACCTAAAGATACCGAAGATATCGCAGTTTCCGCATGTCAAACGCACTGTGGAGAGCTGCAAACTCCAGGAAACGTGCTTTCGCATTCAATAGCACGAAAACAGCGGTTTCGGTGATTCTGCACACTTGTAACAGCAGGATCATGAAGATTATCACTGAAAATGTATATCTCTGCTGGAAACCCAAAGATACCGAAGATATCGCAGTTTCCGCATGTCAAACGCACTGTGGAGTGCTGAAAACTCCAGGAAACGTGCTGTCGCATTCAATAGCACGAAAACAGCGATTTCGGTGATTCAGCACACTTGTAACAGCGGAATCATGAATTTATCACTGCAAATGAATATCTCAGCTGGAAACCCAACAAAACCGAAGATATCACAGTTTCCGCATGTCAAACGCAATGTGGAGTGCTGAAAACACCAGGAAACGTGTTTTTCGCTTTCAATAGCACGCACAAAGCGATTTCGGTGATTCTGCACACTTGTAACAGCAGCATCATGAATTTATCACTGAAAATGCATATCTCAGCTGGAAACCCAAAGATACCGAAGATATCGCAGTTTCCAAATGTGAAACGCAATGTGGAGTGCTGAAAACACCAGGAAACGTGTTTTTCGCTTTCAATAGCACGAAAACAGCTATTTCGGTGATTCTGCACACTTGTAGCAGCAGAATCGTGAATTTATCACCGAAAATGCATATCTCAGTTGGAAACCCAACGAAATCGAAGATATCACAGTTTCCGCATGTCAAACGCAATGTGGAGTGCTGAAAACACCAGGAAACGTGTTTTTCACTTTCAATAGCACGAAAACAGCGATTTCAGTGCTTCTGCACACTTGTAACAGCAGAATCATGAATTTATCACTGAAAATGCATATCTCAGTTGGAAACCAACGATATCGAAGATATCGCAGTTTCCGCATGTCAAACGCACTGTACAGTGCTGAAAACACCAGAAAACGTGTTTTACGCATTCAATAGCACGAAAGCAGCGGTTTCGGAGGTTCTGCACACTTGTAACAGTAGAATCATGAATTTATCACTGAAAATGCATATCTCAGCTGGAAACCCATCTGTACCGACGATATCACAGTTTCCGCAAATCATGCGCACTATGGAGTGCTGAAAACACAAGGAAACGTGTTTTTCGCTTTCAATAGCACTAATACAGCGATTTCGGTGATTCTGCACACTTGTAACAGCAGAATCATGAATTTATCACTGAAAATGCATATCTCAGTTGGAAACCAACGATATCGAAGATATCGCAGTTTCCGCATGTCAAACGCACTGTACAGTGCTGAAAACACCAGGAAACGTGTTTTTCGCTTCCAATAGCACGAAAACAGCGATTTCGGTGATTTTGCATACTTCTCACAGAAGAATATCCAAGATTATCACTGAAAATGCATATCTCAACTGGAAACCCAACGAAACCAAAGATATCACAGTTTCCGCATGTAAAACGCACTGTGGAGTGCTGAAAACACCAGAAAACGTGTTTTTCGCATTCAATAGCACGAAACCAGCGATTTCGTGAATCTGCACACTTGTAACAGCAGAGTCATGAATTTATCGCTGAAAATGCATATCTCAGCTGGAAAACCAACGATACCGAAGAAATCGCAGTTTCCGCATGTCAAACGCACTGTACAGTGCTGAAAACACCAGAAAACGGGTTTTTCGCATTCAATAGCACGAAAACAGCGGTTTCGGAGGTTCTGCACACTTGTAACAGTAGAATCATGAATTTATCACTGAAAATGCATATCTCAGCTGGAAACCCATCTGTACCGACGATATCACAGTTTCCGCAAATCATGCGCACTATGGAGTGCTGAAAACACAAGGAAACGTGTTTTTCGCTTTCAATAGCACTAAAACAGCGATTTCGGTGATTCTGCACACTTGTAACAGCAGAATCATGAATTTATCACTGAAAATGCATATCTCAGCTGGAAACCCAACGAAACCGAAGATTTCGCAGTTTCCGCAAATCAAACGCACTGTGGAGAGCTGAAAACACCAGGAAACGTGTTTTTCGCAATCAATAGCAGGAAACCAGCGATTTCGGTGATTCTGCACACCTGTAACAGCAGAATCATGAATTTATCAGTGAAAATGCATATCTCAGCTGGAAACCCAACGAAACCGAAGATTTCGCAGTTTCCGCATGTCAAACCCACTGTGGAGTGCTGAAAACACCAGAAAACGTGTTTTATGCATTCAATATCACGAAAACAGCGGTTTCGGTGTTTCTGCACACTTGTAACAGCAGGATAATGAAGATTATCACTGAAAATGCATATCGCAGCTGGAAACCCAACGATACCGAAGATATCGCAGTTTCCAAATGTGAAACGCACTGTGGAGTGCTGAAAACACCAGAAAACGTGTTTTATGCATTCAATAACACGAAAACATCGATTTCCGTGATTCTGCACACTTGCAACAGCAGAATCGAGAAATTTATCACTGAAAATGCATATCTCTGCTAGAAACCTAAAGATACCGAAGATATCGCAGTTTCCGCATGTCAAACGCACTGTGGAGAGCTGCAAACTCCAGGAAACGTGCTTTCGCATTCAATAGCACGAAAACAGCGGTTTCGGTGATTCTGCACACTTGTTACAGCAGGATCATGAAGATTATCACTGAAAATGTATATCTCTGCTGGAAACCCAAAGATACCGAAGATATCGCAGTTTCCGCATGTCAAACGCACTGTGGAGTGCTGAAAACTCCAGGAGACGTGCATTCGCATTCAATAGCACGAAAACAGCGATTTCGGTGATTCAGCACACTTGTAACAGCGGAATCATGAATTTATCACTGCAAATGAATATCTCAGTTGGAAACCAACGATATCGAAGATATCGCAGTTTCCGCATGTCAAACGCACTGTACAGTGCTGAAAACACCAGGAAACGTGTTTTTCGCTTCCAATAGCACGAAAACAGCGATTTCGGTGATTTTGCATACTTCTCACAGAAGAATATCCAAGATTATCACTGAAAATGCATATCTCAACTGGAAACCCAACGAAACCAAAGATATCACAGTTTCCGCATGTAAAACGCACTGTGGAGTGCTGAAAACACCAGAAAACGTGTTTTTCGCATTCAATAGCACGAAACCAGCGATTTCGTGAATCTGCACACTTGTAACAGCAGAATCATGAATTTATCGCTGAAAATGCATATCTCAGCTGGAAAACCAACGATACCGAAGAAATCGCAGTTTCCGCATGTCAAACGCACTGTACAGTGCTGAAAACACCAGAAAACGTGTTTTTCGCATTCAATAGCACGAAAACTGCGGTTTCGGAGGTTCTGCACACTTGTAACAGTAGAATCACGAATTTATCACTGAAAATGCATATCTCAGCTGGAAACCCATCTGTACCGACGATATCACAGTTTCCGCAAATCATGCGCACTATGGAGTGCTGAAAACGCAAGGAAACGTGTTTTTCGCTTTCAATAGCACTAAAACAGCGATTTCGGTGATTCTGCACACTTGTAACAGCAGCATCATGAATTTATCACTGAAAATGCATATCTCAGCTGGAAACGCAAAGATACCGAAGATATCGCAGTTTCCAAATGTGAAACGCAATGTGGAGTGCTGAAAACACCAGGAAACGTGTTTTTCGCTTTCAATAGCACGAAAACAGCTATTTCGGTGATTCTGCACACTTGTAGCAGCAGAATCGTGAATTTATCACCGAAAATGCATATCTCAGCTGGAAACCCAACGAAACCGAAGATATCACAGTTTCCGCATGTCAAACGCAATGTGGAGTGCTGAAAACACCAGAAAACGTGTTTTTCGCAATCAATAGCATGAAACCAGCGATTTCGGTGATTCTGCACACCTGTAACAGCAGAATCATGAATTTATCACTGAAAATGCATATCTCAGCTGGAAACCCAACGAAACCGAAGATATCGCCGTTTCCGCATGTTAAACCCACTGTGGAGTGCTGAAAACACCAGAAAACGTGTTTTATGCATTCAATATCACGCAAACAGCGGTTTCGGTGATTCTGCACACTTGTAACAGCAGGATCATGAATATTATCACTGAAAATGCATATCTCAGCTGGAAACCCAACGATACCGAAGATACCGCAGTTTCCAAATGTGAAACGTACTGTGGAGTGCTGAAAACACCAGAAAACGTGTTTTATGCATTCAATAACACGAAAACATCGATTTCCGTGATTCTGCACACTTGTAACAGCAGAATCATGAATTTATCACTGGAAATGCATATCTCAGCTGGAAACCCAACGAAACCGAAGATATCACAGTTTCTGCATGTCAAACGCAATGTGGAGTGCTGAAAACACCAGAAAACATGTTTTTCCCATTCAATAGCACGAAGACAGCGATTTCGGTGATTCTGCACACTTGTAACAGCAGAATCATGAATTTATCACTGAAAATGCATATCTCAGCTGGAAACCCAACGAAACTGAAGGTATCACAGTTTCCGCATGTCAAACGCAATGTGGAGTGCTGAAAAAACCAGAAAACATGTTTTTCCCATTCAATAGCACGAAGACAGCGATTTCGGTGATTCTGCATACTTCTCACAGAAGAATATCCAAGATTATCATAGATAATGCATGTCGCAGCTGGAAACCCAACTGTACCGATGATATCACAGTTTCCGCAAATCAAACGCACTGAGGAGTGCTGAAAACACCAGGAAACGTGTTTTCGCATTCAATAGCACGAAAACAGCGGTTTCGGTGATTCTGCACACTTGTAACAGCAGGATCATGAATATTATCACTGAAAATGCATATCTCAGCTGGAAACCCAACGATACCGAAGATATCGCAGTTTCCAAATGTGAAACGCACTGTGGAGTGCTGAAAACACCAGAAAACGTGTTTTATGCATTCAATAACACGAAAACATCGATTTCCGTGATTCTGCACACTTGTAGCAGCAGAATCGAGAAATTTATCACTGAAAATGCATATCTCTGCTAGAAACATAAAGATACCGAAGATATCACAGTTTCCGCATGTCAAACGCAATGTGGAGTGCTGAAAACACCAGGAATCGTGTTTTTCGCATTCAATAACACGAAAACAGCGATTTCCGTGATTCTGCACACTTGTAACAGCAGAATCATGAATTTATCACTGGAAATGCATATCTCAGCTGGAAACCCAACGAAACCGAAGATATCACAGTTTCCGCATGTCAAACGCAATGTGGAGTGCTGAAAACACCAGAAAACATGTTTTTCCCAATCAATAGCACGAAGACAGCGATTTCGGTGATTCTGCACACTTGTAACAGCAGAATCATGAATTTATCACTGAAAATGCATATCTCAGCTGGAAACCCAACGAAACTGAAGGTATCACAGTTTCCGCATGTCAAACGCAATGTGGAGTGCTGAAAACACCAGAAAACATGTTTTTCCCATTCAATAGCACGAAGACAGCGATTTCGGTGATTCTGCACACCTGTAACAGCAGAATCATGAATTTATCACTGAAAATGCATATCTCAGCTGGAAACCCAACGAAACCGATGATATCGCAGTTTCCGCAAATCAAACGCACTGAGGAGTGCTGAAAACACCAGGAAACGTGTTTTCGCATTCAATAGCACGAAAACAGCGGTTTCGGTGATTCTGCACACTTGTAACAGCAGGATCATGAATATTATCACTGAAAATGCATATCTCAGCTGGAAACCCAACGATACCGAAGATATCGCAGTTTCCAAATGTGAAACGCACTGTGGAGTGCTGAAAACACCAGAAAACGTGTTTTATGCATTCAATAACACGAAAACATCGATTTCCGTGATTCTGCACACTTGTAGCAGCAGAATCGTGAATTTATCACCGAAAATGCATATCTCAGTTGGAAACCCAACGAAATCGAAGATATCACAGTTTCCGCATGTCAAACGCAATGTGAAGTGCTGAAAACACCAGGAAACGTGTTTTTCGCTTTCAATAGCACGAAAACAGCGATTTCGGTGCTTCTGCACACTTCTAACAGCAGAATCGAGAAATTTATCACTGAAAATGCATATCTCTGCTAGGAAGCTAAAGATACCGAAGATATCGCAGTTTCTGCATGTCAAACGCACAGTGGAGTGCTGAAAACTCCAGGAAACGTGTTTTTCGCAATCAATAGCACGAAAACAGCGATTTCGGAGATTCTGCACACTTGTAACAGCAGGATCACGAAGATTATCACAGAAAATGCATATCTCAGCTGGAAACCCAACGAAACCGAAGATATCGCAGTTTCCGCAAATCAAACGCACTGTGGAGTGCTGAAACCACCAGGATACGTGTTTTCGCATTCGATAGCACGAAAACAGCGGTTTCGGTGATTCTGCACACTTGTAACAGCAGAATCATGAATTTATCACTGAAAATGCATAT
Source organism: Anthophora plumipes (assembly GCA_951804975.1). Taxonomy (NCBI): domain Eukaryota; kingdom Metazoa; phylum Arthropoda; class Insecta; order Hymenoptera; family Apidae; genus Anthophora; species Anthophora plumipes. The sequence goes on from CATORF010000226.1 coordinate 488,110, forward strand.
CTCTGCTGGAATCCCAACGAAACCGAAGGTATCACAGTTTCCGCATGTCAAACGCAATGTGGAGTGCTGAAAACACCAGAAAACATGTTTTTCCCATTCATTAGCACGAAGACAGCGATTTCGGTGATTCAGCACACTTGTAACAGCAGAATCATGAATTTATCACAGAAAATGCATATCTCTGCTGGAATCCCAACGAAACCGAAGGTATCACAGTTTCCGCATGTCAAACGCATTGTGGAGTGCTGAAAACACCAGAAAACATGTTTTTCCCATTCAATAGCACGAAGACAGCGATTTCGGTGATTCTGCATACTTCTCACAGAAGAATATCCAAGATTATCATAGATAATGCATGTCGCAGCTGGAAACCCAACTGTACCGACGATATCACAGTTTCCGCAAATCAAGCGCACTGTGGAGTGCTGAAAACACCAGGGAACGTGTTCTTCGCTTTCAATAGCACTAAAACAGCGATTTCGGTGATTCTGCACACTTGTAACAGCAGAATCATGAATTTATCACTGAAAATGCATATCTCAGCTGGAAACCCAACGAAACCGAAGATATCGCAGTTTCCGCAAATCAAACGCACTGAGGAGTGCTGAAAACACCAGGAAACGTGTTTTCGCATTCAATAGCACGAAAACAGCGGATTCGGTGATTCTGCACACTTGTAACAGCAGGATCATGAATATTATCACTGAAAATGCATATCTCAGCTGGAAACCCAACGAAACCGTAGATATCGCAGTTTCCGCATGTCAAATGCAATGTGGAGTGCTGAAAACACCAGGAATTGTGTTTTTCGCATTCAATAACACGAAAACAGCGATTTCCGTGATTCTGCACACTTGTAACAGCAGAATCGAGAAATTTATCACTGAAAATGCATATCTCTGCTGGAAACCCAAAGATACCGAAGATATCGCAGTTTCCGCATGTCAAACCCATTGTGGAGTGCTGAAAACTCCAGGAAACGTACTTTCGCATTCAATAGCACGAAAACAGCGATTTCGGTGATTCTGCACACTTGTAACAGCAGGATCATGAACATCATCACAGAAAATGCATATCTCAGCTGGAAACCCAACGAAACCGAAGATATCGCAGTTTCCGCAAATCAAACGCACTGTGGAGTGCTGAAAACACCAGGAAACGTGTTTTCGCATTCAATAGCACGAAAACAGCGGTTTCGGTGATTCTGCACACTTGTAACAACAGGATCATGAAGATTTTCACTGAAAATGCATATCTCTGCTGGAAACCCAAAGATACCGAAGATATCGCAGTTTCCGCATGTCAAACGCACTGTGGAATGCTGAAAACGCCAGGAAACGTGTTTTTCGCATTCAATAGCATGAAACCAGCGATTTCGGTGATTCTGCACACCTCTAACAGCAGAATCATGAATTTATCACTAAAAATGCATATCTCAGCTGGAAACCCAAGGAAACCGAAGATATCGCAGTTTCCGCATTTCAACCGCACTGTGGAGTGCTGAAAACACCAGAAAACGTGTTTTATGCATTCAATAACACGAAAACATCGATTTCCGTGATTCTGCACACTTGTAACAGCAGAATCGAGAAATTTATCACTGAAAACGCATATCTCTGCTAGAAACCTAAAGATACCGAAGATATCACAGTTTCCGCATGTCAAACGCACTGTGGAGTGCTGAAAACACCAGGAAAGGTGTTTTCGCATTCAATAGCACGAAAACAGCGGTTTCGGTGATTCTGCACACTTGTAACAGCAGGATCATGAAGATTATCACTGAAAATGTATATCTCTGCTGGAAACCCAAAGATACCGAAGATATCGCAGTTTCCGCATGTCAAACGCACTGTGGAGTGCTGAAAACTCCAGGAAACGTGCTTTCGCATTCAATAGCATGAAAACAGCGATTTCGGTGATTCTGCATACTTCTCACAGAAGAATATCCAAGATTATCATAGATAAGGCATGTCGCAGCTGGAAACCCAACGAAACCGAAGGTATCACAGTTTCCGCATGTCAAACGCATTGTGGAGTGCTGAAAACAGCAGAAAACATGTTTTTCCCAATCAATAGCACGGAGACAGCGATTTCGGTGATTCTGCATACTTCTCACAGAAGAATATCCAAGATTATCATAGATAATGCATGTCGCAGCTGGAAACCCTACTGTACCGACGATATCACAGTTTCCGCAAATCAAGCGCACTGTGGAGTGCTGAAAACACCAGGGAACGTGTTCTTCGCTTTCAATAGCACTAAAACAGCGATTTCGGTGATTCTGCACACTTGTAACAGCAGAATCATGAATTTATCACTGAAAATGCATATCTCAGCTGGAAACCCAACGAAACCGAAGATATCGCAGTTTCCGCAAATCAAACGCACTGTGGAGTGCTGAAAACACCAGGAAACGTGTTTTCGCATTCAATAGCACGAAAACAGCGGTTTCGGTGATTCTGCACACTTGTAACAACAGGATCATGAAGATTTTCACTGAAAATGCATATCTCTGCTGGAAAAACAAAGATACCGAAGATATCGCAGTTTCCGCATGTCAAACGCACTGTGGAATGCTGGTAACCCAAAGATACCGAAGATATCGCAGTTTCCGCATGTCAAACGCACTGTGGAATGCTGAAAACACCAGGAAACGTGTTTTTCGCATTCAATAGCATGAAACCAGCGATTTCGGTGATTCTGCACACCTTTAACAGCAGAATCATGAATTTATCACTAAAAATGCATATCTCAGCTGGAAACCCAAGGAAACCGAAGATATCGCAGTTTCCGCATTTCAACCGCACTGTGGAGTGCTGAAAACACCAGAAAACGTGTTTTATGCATTCAATAACACGAAAACATCGATTTCCGTGATTCTGCACACTTGTAACAGCAGAATCGAGAAATTTATCACTGAAAACGCATATCTCTGCTAGAAACCTAAAGATACCGAAGATATCACAGTTTCCGCATGTCAAACGCAATGCGGAGTGCTGAAAACACCAGGAAACGTGTTTTTCGCATTCAATAACACGAAAACAGCGATTTCCGTGATTCTGCACACTTGTAACAGCAGAATCGAGAAATTTATCACTGAAAACGCATATCTCTGCTAGAAACCTAAAGATACCGAAGATATCACAGTTTCCGCATGTCAAACGCAATGTGGAGTGCTGAAAACACCAGGAAACGTGTTTTTCGCTTTCAATAGCACGAAAACAGCGATTTAGGTGCTTCTGCACACTTGTAACAGCAGAATCATGAATTTATCACTGAAAATGCATATCTCAGTTGGAAACCAACGATACCGAAGATATCGCAGTTTCCGCATGTCAAACGCACTGTACAGTGCTGAAAACACCAGAAAACGTGTTTTACGCATTCAATAACACGAAAACAGCGATTTCCGTGATTCTGCACACTTGTAACAGCAGAATCATGAATTTATCACTGAAAATGCATATCTCAGCTGGAAACCCAACTGTACCGACGATATCACAGTTATCGCAAATCAAGGGCTCTATGGAGGGCTGAAAACACCAGGGAACGTGTTCTTCGCTTTCAATAGCACTAAAACAGCGATTTCGGTGATTCTGCACACTTGTAACAGCAGAATCATGAATTTAAAACTGAAAATGCATATCTCAGCAGGAAACCCAACGAAACCAAAGATATCACAGTTTCCGCATGTCAAACGCAATGTGGAGTGCTGAAAACACCAGAAAACATGTTTTTCCCTTTCAATAGCACGAAGACAGCGATTTCGGTGGTTCTGCACACTTGTAACAGTAGAATCATGAATTTATCACTGAAAATGCATATCTCTGCTGGAATCCCAACGAAACCGAAGGTATCACAGTTTCCGCATGTCAAACGCAATGTGGAGTGCTGAAAACACCAGAAAACATGTTTTTCCCATTAAATAGCACGAAGACAGCGATTTCGGTGATTCTGCATTCTTCTCACAGAAGAATATCCAAGATTATCATAGATAGTGCATGTCGCAGCTGGAAACCCAACTGTACCGACGATATCACAGTTTCCGCAAATCAAGCGCACTGTGGAGTGCTGAAAACACCAGGGAACGTGTTCTTCGCTTTCAATAGCACTAACACAGCGATTTCGGTGATTCTGCACACTTGTAACAGCAGAATCATGAATTTATCACTGAAAATGCATATCTCAGCTGGAAACCCAACGAAACCGAAGATATCGCAGTTTCCGCATGTCAAACCCACTGTGGAGTGCTGAAAACACCAGAAAACGTGTTTTATGCATTCAATATCACGAAAACAGCGGTGTCGGTGTTTCTGCACACTTGTAACAGCAGGATAATGAAGATTATCACTGAAAATGCATATCTCAGCTGGAAACCCAACGAAACCGATAATATCGCAGTTTCCGCAAATCAAACGCACTGAGGAGTGCTGAAAACACCAGGAAACGTGTTGTAGCATTCAATATCACGAAAACAGCGGTGTCGGTGTTTCTGCACACTTGTAACAGCAGGATAATGAAGATTATCACTGAAAATGCATATCTCAGCTGGAAACCCAACGAAACCGATAATATCGCAGTTTCCGCAAATCAAACGCACTGAGGAGTGCTGAAAACACCAGGAAACGTGTTGTAGCATTCAATAGCACGAAAACAGCGGTTTCGGTGATTCTGCACACTTGTAACAGCAGGATCATGAAGATTATCACTGAAAATGTATATCTCTGCTGGAAACCCAAAGATACCGAAGATATCGCAGTTTCCGCATGTCAAACGCACTGTGGAGTGCTGAAAACTCCAGGAAACGTGCTTTCGCATTCAATAGCATGAAAACAGCGATTTCGGTGATTCTGCATACTTCTCACAGAAGAATATCCAAGATTATCATAGATAATGCATGTCGCAGCTGGAAACCCAACGAAACCGAAGGTATCACAGTTTCCGCATGTCAAACGCATTGTGGAGTGCTGAAAACAGCAGAAAACATGTTTTTCCCAATCAATAGCACGGAGACAGCGATTTCGGTGATTCTGCATACTTCTCACAGAAGAATATCCAAGATTATCATAGATAATGCATGTCGCAGCTGGAAACCCTACTGTACCGACGATATCACAGTTTCCGCAAATCAAGCGCACTGTGGAGTGCTGAAAACACCAGGGAACGTGTTCTTCGCTTTCAATAGCACTAAAACAGCGATTTCGGTGATTCTGCACACTTGTAACAGCAGAATCATGAATTTATCACTGAAAATGCATATCTCAGCTGGAAACCCAACGAAACCGAAGATATCGCAGTTTCCGCAAATCAAACGCACTGTGGAGTGCTGAAAACACCAGGAAACGTGTTTTCGCATTCAATAGCACGAAAACAGCGGTTTCGGTGATTCTGCACACTTGTAACAACAGGATCATGAAGATTTTCACTGAAAATGCATATCTCTGCTGGAAAAACAAAGATACCGAAGATATCGCAGTTTCCGCATGTCAAACGCACTGTGGAATGCTGGTAACCCAAAGATACCGAAGATATCGCAGTTTCCGCATGTCAAACGCACTGTGGAATGCTGAAAACACCAGGAAACGTGTTTTTCGCATTCAATAGCATGAAACCAGCGATTTCGGTGATTCTGCACACCTTTAACAGCAGAATCATGAATTTATCACTAAAAATGCATATCTCAGCTGGAAACCCAAGGAAACCGAAGATATCGCAGTTTCCGCATTTCAACCGCACTGTGGAGTGCTGAAAACACCAGAAAACGTGTTTTATGCATTCAATAACACGAAAACATCGATTTCCGTGATTCTGCACACTTGTAACAGCAGAATCGAGAAATTTATCACTGAAAACGCATATCTCTGCTAGAAACCTAAAGATACCGAAGATATCACAGTTTCCGCATGTCAAACGCAATGCGGAGTGCTGAAAACACCAGGAAACGTGTTTTTCGCATTCAATAACACGAAAACAGCGATTTCCGTGATTCTGCACACTTGTAACAGCAGAATCGAGAAATTTATCACTGAAAATGCATATCTCTGCTGGAAACCCAAAGATACCGAAGATATCGCAGTTTCCAAATGTGAAACGTAATGTGGAGTGCTGAAAACACCAGGAAACGTGTTTTTCGCTTTCAATAGCACGAAAACAGCGATTTCGGTGATTCTGCACACTTGTAGCAGCAGAATCGTGAATTTATCACCGAAAATGGATATCTCAGTTGGAAACCCAACGAAATCGAAGATATCACAGTTTCCGCATGTCAAACGCAATGTGGAGTGCTGAAAACACCAGGAAACGTGTTTTTCGCTTTCAATAGCACGAAAACAGCGATTTAGGTGCTTCTGCACACTTGTAACAGCAGAATCATGAATTTATCACTGAAAATGCATATCTCAGTTGGAAACCAACGATACCGAAGATATCGCAGTTTCCGCATGTCAAACGCACTGTACAGTGCTGAAAACACCAGAAAACGTGTTTTACGCATTCAATAACACGAAAACAGCGATTTCCGTGATTCTGCACACTTGTAACAGCAGAATCATGAATTTATCACTGAAAATGCATATCTCAGCTGGAAACCCAACTGTACCGACGATATCACAGTTTCCGCAAATCAAGGGCTCTATGGAGGGCTGAAAACACCAGGGAACGTGTTCTTCGCTTTCAATAGCACTAAAACAGCGATTTCGGTGATTCTGCACACTTGTAACAGCAGAATCATGAATTTAAAACTGAAAATGCATATCTCAGCAGGAAACCCAACGAAACCAAAGATATCACAGTTTCCGCATGTCAAACGCAATGTGGAGTGCTGAAAACACCAGAAAACATGTTTTTCCCTTTCAATAGCACGAAGACAGCGATTTCGGTGGTTCTGCACACTTGTAACAGTAGAATCATGAATTTATCACTGAAAATGCATATCTCTGCTGGAATCCCAACGAAACCGAAGGTATCACAGTTTCCGCATGTCAAACGCAATGTGGAGTGCTGAAAACACCAGAAAACATGTTTTTCCCATTAAATAGCACGAAGACAGCGATTTCGGTGATTCTGCATTCTTCTCACAGAAGAATATCCAAGATTATCATAGATAGTGCATGTCGCAGCTGGAAACCCAACTGTACCGACGATATCACAGTTTCCGCAAATCAAGCGCACTGTGGAGTGCTGAAAACACCAGGGAACGTGTTCTTCGCTTTCAATAGCACTAACACAGCGATTTCGGTGATTCTGCACACTTGTAACAGCAGAATCATGAATTTATCACTGAAAATGCATATCTCAGCTGGAAACCCAACGAAACCGAAGATATCGCAGTTTCCGCATGTCAAACCCACTGTGGAGTGCTGAAAACACCAGAAAACGTGTTTTATGCATTCAATATCACGAAAACAGCGGTGTCGGTGTTTCTGCACACTTGTAACAGCAGGATAATGAAGATTATCACTGAAAATGCATATCTCAGCTGGAAACCCAACGAAACCGATAATATCGCAGTTTCCGCAAATCAAACGCACTGAGGAGTGCTGAAAACACCAGGAAACGTGTTGTAGCATTCAATAGCACGAAAACAGCGGTTTCGGTGATTCTGCACACTTGTAACAGCAGGATCATGAATATTATCACTGAAAATGCATATCTCAGCTGGAAACCCAACGAAACCGTAGATATCGCAGTTTCCGCATGTCAAACGCAATGTGGAGTGCTGAAAACACCAGGAATCGTGTTTTTCGCATTCAATAACACGAAAACAGCGATTTCCGTGATTCTGCACACTTGTAACAGCAGAATCAAGAAATTTATCACTGAAAATGCATATCTCTGCTGGAAACCCAAAGATACCGAAGATATCGCAGTTTCCGCATGTCAAACGCACTGTGGAGTGCTGAAAACTCCAGGAAACGTACTTTCGCATTCAATAGCACGAAAACAGCGATTTCGGTGATTCTGCACACTTGTAACAGCAGGATCATGAACATCATCACAGAAAATGCATATCTCAGCTGGAAACCCAACGAAACCGAAGATATTGCAGTTTCCGCAAATCAAACGCACTGTGGAGTGCTGAAAACACCAGGAAACGTGTTTTCGCATTCAATAGCACGAAAACAGCGGTTTCGGTGATTCTGCACACCTCTAACAGCAGAATCATGAATTTATCACTAAAAATGCATATCTCAGCTGGAAACCCAAGGAAACCGAAGATATCGCAGTTTCCGCATTTCAACCGCACTGTGGAGTGCTGAAAACACCAGAAAACGTGTTTTATGCATTCAATAACACGAAAACATCGATTTCCGTGATTCTGCACACTTGTAACAGCAGAATCGAGAAATTTATCACTGAAAATGCATATCTCTGCTGGAAACCCAAAGATACCGAAGATATCGCAGTTTCCGCATGTCAAACGCACTGTGGAGTGCTGAAAACTCCAGGAAACGTACTTTCGCATTCAATAGCACGAAAACAGCGATTTCGGTGATTCTGCACACTTGTAACAGCAGGATCATGAACATCATCACAGAAAATGCATATCTCAGCTGGAAACCCAACGAAACCGAAGATATTGCAGTTTCCGCAAATCAAACGCACTGTGGAGTGCTGAAAACACCAGGAAACGTGTTTTCGCATTCAATAGCACGAAAACAGCGGTTTCGGTGATTCTGCACACTTGTAACAACAGGATCATGAAGATTTTCACTAAAAATGCATACCTCAGCTGGAAACCCAAGGAAACCGAAGATATCGCAGTTTCCGCATTTCAACCGCACTGTGGAGTGCTGAAAACGCCAGGAAACGTGTTTTTCGCATTCAATAGCATGAAACCAGCGATTTCGGTGATTCTGCACACCTCTAACAGCAGAATCATGAATTTATCACTAAAAATGCATATCTCAGCTGGAAACCCAAGGAAACCGAAGATATCGCAGTTTCCGCATTTCAACCGCACTGTGGAGTGCTGAAAACACCAGAAAACGTGTTTTATGCATTCAATAGCACGAAAACAGCGGTTTCGGTGATTCTGCACACTTGTAACAGCAGGATCATGAATATTATCACTGAAAATGCATATCTCAGCTGGAAACCCAACGAAACCGTAGGTATCGCAGTTTCCGCATGTCAAACGCAATGTGGAGTGCTGAAAACACCAGGAATCGTGTTTTTCGCATTCAATAACACGAAAACAGCGATTTCCGTGATTCTGCACACTTGTAACAGCAGAATCGAGAAATTTATCACTGAAAATGCATATCTCTGCTGGAAACCCAAAGATACCGAAGATATCGCAGTTTCCGCATGTCAAACGCACTGTGGAGTGCTGAAAACTCCAGGAAACGTACTTTCGCATTCAATAGCACGAAAACAGCGATTTCGGTGACTCTGCACACTTGTAACAGCAGGATCATGAACATCATCACAGAAAATGCATATCTCAGCTGGAAACCCAACGAAACCGAAGATATTGCAGTTTCCGCAAATCAAACGCACTGTGGAGTGCTGAAAACACCAGGAAACGTGTTTTCGCATTCAATAGCACGAAAACAGCGGTTTCGGTGATTCTGCACACTTGTAACAACAGGATCATGAAGATTTTCACTGAAAATGCATATCTCTGCTGGAAACCCAAAGATACCGAAGATATCGCAGTTTCCGCATGTCAAACGCACTGTGGAATGCTGAAAACGCCAGGAAACGTGTTTTTCGCATTCAATAGCATGAAACCAGCGATTTCGGTGATTCTGCACACCTCTAACAGCAGAATCATGAATTTATCACTAAAAATGCATATCTCAGCTGGAAACCCAAGGAAACCGAAGATATCGCAGTTTCCGCATTTCAACCGCACTGTGGAGTGCTGAAAACACCAGAAAACGTGTTTTATGCATTCAATAACACGAAAACATCGATTTCCGTGATTCTGCACACTTGTAACAGCAGAATCGAGAAATTTATCACTGAAGACGCATATCTCTGCTAGAAACCTAAAGATACCGAAGATATCACAGTTTCCGCATGTCAAACGCAATGCGGAGTGCTGAAAACACCAGGAATCGTGTTTTTCGCATTCAATAACACGAAAACAGCGATTTCCGTGATTCTGCACACTTGTAACAGCAGAATCGAGAAATTTATCACTGAAAATGCATATCTCTGCTGGAAACCCAAAGATACCGAAGATATCGCAGTTTCCGCATGTCAAACGCACTGTGGAGTGCTGAAAACACCAGGAAACGTGTTTTCGCATTCAATAGCACGAAAACAGCGGTTTCGGTGATTCTGCACACTTGTAACAGCAGAATCATGAATTTATCACTGAAAATGAATATCTCAGCTGGAAACCCAACGAAACCGAAGATATCACAGTTTCCGCATGTCAAACGCAATGTGGAGTGCTGAAAACACCAGGAAACTTGTTTTTCGCTTTCAATAGCACGAAAACAGCGATTTCGGTGATTCTGCACACTTGTAACAGCAGGATCATGAACATCATCACAGAAAATGCATATCTCAGCTGGAAACCCAACGAAACCGAAGATATTGCAGTTTCCGCAAATCAAACGCACTGTGGAGTGCTGAAAACACCAGGAAACGTGTTTTCGCATTCAATAGCACGAAAACAGCGGTTTCGGTGATTCTGCACACCTCTAACAGCAGAATCATGAATTTATCACTAAAAATGCATATCTCAGCTGGAAACCCAAGGAAACCGAAGATATCGCAGTTTCCGCATTTCAACCGCACTGTGGAGTGCTGAAAACACCAGAAAACGTGTTTTATGCATTCAATAACACGAAAACATCGATTTCCGTGATTCTGCACACTTGTAACAGCAGAATCGAGAAATTTATCACTGAAAATGCATATCTCTGCTGGAAACCCAAAGATACCGAAGATATCGCAGTTTCCGCATGTCAAACGCACTGTGGAGTGCTGAAAACTCCAGGAAACGTACTTTCGCATTCAATAGCACGAAAACAGCGATTTCGGTGATTCTGCACACTTGTAACAGCAGGATCATGAACATCATCACAGAAAATGCATATCTCAGCTGGAAACCCAACGAAACCGAAGATATTGCAGTTTCCGCAAATCAAACGCACTGTGGAGTGCTGAAAACACCAGGAAACGTGTTTTCGCATTCAATAGCACGAAAACAGCGGTTTCGGTGATTCTGCACACTTGTAACAACAGGATCATGAAGATTTTCACTAAAAATGCATACCTCAGCTGGAAACCCAAGGAAACCGAAGATATCGCAGTTTCCGCATTTCAACCGCACTGTGGAGTGCTGAAAACGCCAGGAAACGTGTTTTTCGCATTCAATAGCATGAAACCAGCGATTTCGGTGATTCTGCACACCTCTAACAGCAGAATCATGAATTTATCACTAAAAATGCATATCTCAGCTGGAAACCCAAGGAAACCGAAGATATCGCAGTTTCCGCATTTCAACCGCACTGTGGAGTGCTGAAAACACCAGAAAACGTGTTTTATGCATTCAATAGCACGAAAACAGCGGTTTCGGTGATTCTGCACACTTGTAACAGCAGGATCATGAATATTATCACTGAAAATGCATATCTCAGCTGGAAACCCAACGAAACCGTAGGTATCGCAGTTTCCGCATGTCAAACGCAATGTGGAGTGCTGAAAACACCAGGAATCGTGTTTTTCGCATTCAATAACACGAAAACAGCGATTTCCGTGATTCTGCACACTTGTAACAGCAGAATCGAGAAATTTATCACTGAAAATGCATATCTCTGCTGGAAACCCAAAGATACCGAAGATATCGCAGTTTCCGCATGTCAAACGCACTGTGGAGTGCTGAAAACTCCAGGAAACGTACTTTCGCATTCAATAGCACGAAAACAGCGATTTCGGTGACTCTGCACACTTGTAACAGCAGGATCATGAACATCATCACAGAAAATGCATATCTCAGCTGGAAACCCAACGAAACCGAAGATATTGCAGTTTCCGCAAATCAAACGCACTGTGGAGTGCTGAAAACACCAGGAAACGTGTTTTCGCATTCAATAGCACGAAAACAGCGGTTTCGGTGATTCTGCACACTTGTAACAACAGGATCATGAAGATTTTCACTGAAAATGCATATCTCTGCTGGAAACCCAAAGATACCGAAGATATCGCAGTTTCCGCATGTCAAACGCACTGTGGAATGCTGAAAACGCCAGGAAACGTGTTTTTCGCATTCAATAGCATGAAACCAGCGATTTCGGTGATTCTGCACACCTCTAACAGCAGAATCATGAATTTATCACTAAAAATGCATATCTCAGCTGGAAACCCAAGGAAACCGAAGATATCGCAGTTTCCGCATTTCAACCGCACTGTGGAGTGCTGAAAACACCAGAAAACGTGTTTTATGCATTCAATAACACGAAAACATCGATTTCCGTGATTCTGCACACTTGTAACAGCAGAATCGAGAAATTTATCACTGAAGACGCATATCTCTGCTAGAAACCTAAAGATACCGAAGATATCACAGTTTCCGCATGTCAAACGCAATGCGGAGTGCTGAAAACACCAGGAATCGTGTTTTTCGCATTCAATAACACGAAAACAGCGATTTCCGTGATTCTGCACACTTGTAACAGCAGAATCGAGAAATTTATCACTGAAAATGCATATCTCTGCTGGAAACCCAAAGATACCGAAGATATCGCAGTTTCCGCATGTCAAACGCACTGTGGAGTGCTGAAAACACCAGGAAACGTGTTTTCGCATTCAATAGCACGAAAACAGCGGTTTCGGTGATTCTGCACACTTGTAACAGCAGAATCATGAATTTATCACTGAAAATGAATATCTCAGCTGGAAACCCAACGAAACCGAAGATATCACAGTTTCCGCATGTCAAACGCAATGTGGAGTGCTGAAAACACCAGGAAACTTGTTTTTCGCTTTCAATAGCACGAAAACAGCGATTTCGGTGATTCTGCACACTTGTAGCAGCAGAATCGTGAATTTATCACCGAAAATGCATATCTCTGCTGGAAACCCAACGAAACCGATAATATCGCAGTTTCCGCAAATCAAACGCACTGAGGAGTGCTGAAAACACCAGGAAACGTGTTGTAGCATTCAATAGCACGAAAACAGCGGTTTCGGTGATTCTGCATTCTTCTCACAGAAGAATATCCAAGATTATCATAGATAGTGCATGTCGCAGCTGGAAACCCAACTGTACCGACGATATCACAGTTTCCGCAAATCAAGCGCACTGTGGAGTGCTGAAAACACCAGGGAACGTGTTCTTCGCTTTCAATAGCACTAACACAGCGATTTCGGTGATTCTGCACACTTGTAACAGCAGAATCATGAATTTATCACTGAAAATGCATATCTCAGCTGGAAACCCAACGAAACCGAAGATATCGCAGTTTCCGCATGTCAAACCCACTGTGGAGTGCTGAAAACACCAGAAAACGTGTTTTATGCATTCAATATCACGAAAACAGCGGTGTCGGTGTTTCTGCACACTTGTAACAGCAGGATAATGAAGATTATCACTGAAAATGCATATCTCAGCTGGAAACCCAACGAAACCGATAATATCGCAGTTTCCGCAAATCAAACGCACTGAGGAGTGCTGAAAACACCAGGAAACGTGTTGTAGCATTCAATAGCACGAAAACAGCGGTTTCGGTGATTCTGCACACTTGTAACAGCAGGATCATGAATATTATCACTGAAAATGCATATCTCAGCTGGAAACCCAACGAAACCGTAGATATCGCAGTTTCCGCATGTCAAACGCAATGTGGAGTGCTGAAAACACCAGGAATCGTGTTTTTCGCATTCAATAACACGAAAACAGCGATTTCCGTGATTCTGCACACTTGTAACAGCAGAATCAAGAAATTTATCACTGAAAATGCATATCTCTGCTGGAAACCCAAAGATACCGAAGATATCGCAGTTTCCGCATGTCAAACGCACTGTGGAGTGCTGAAAACTCCAGGAAACGTACTTTCGCATTCAATAGCACGAAAACAGCGATTTCGGTGATTCTGCACACTTGTAACAGCAGGATCATGAACATCATCACAGAAAATGCATATCTCAGCTGGAAACCCAACGAAACCGAAGATATTGCAGTTTCCGCAAATCAAACGCACTGTGGAGTGCTGAAAACACCAGGAAACGTGTTTTCGCATTCAATAGCACGAAAACAGCGGTTTCGGTGATTCTGCACACCTCTAACAGCAGAATCATGAATTTATCACTAAAAATGCATATCTCAGCTGGAAACCCAAGGAAACCGAAGATATCGCAGTTTCCGCATTTCAACCGCACTGTGGAGTGCTGAAAACACCAGAAAACGTGTTTTATGCATTCAATAACACGAAAACATCGATTTCCGTGATTCTGCACACTTGTAACAGCAGAATCGAGAAATTTATCACTGAAAATGCATATCTCTGCTGGAAACCCAAAGATACCGAAGATATCGCAGTTTCCGCATGTCAAACGCACTGTGGAGTGCTGAAAACTCCAGGAAACGTACTTTCGCATTCAATAGCACGAAAACAGCGATTTCGGTGATTCTGCACACTTGTAACAGCAGGATCATGAACATCATCACAGAAAATGCATATCTCAGCTGGAAACCCAACGAAACCGAAGATATTGCAGTTTCCGCAAATCAAACGCACTGTGGAGTGCTGAAAACACCAGGAAACGTGTTTTCGCATTCAATAGCACGAAAACAGCGGTTTCGGTGATTCTGCACACTTGTAACAACAGGATCATGAAGATTTTCACTAAAAATGCATACCTCAGCTGGAAACCCAAGGAAACCGAAGATATCGCAGTTTCCGCATTTCAACCGCACTGTGGAGTGCTGAAAACGCCAGGAAACGTGTTTTTCGCATTCAATAGCATGAAACCAGCGATTTCGGTGATTCTGCACACCTCTAACAGCAGAATCATGAATTTATCACTAAAAATGCATATCTCAGCTGGAAACCCAAGGAAACCGAAGATATCGCAGTTTCCGCATTTCAACCGCACTGTGGAGTGCTGAAAACACCAGAAAACGTGTTTTATGCATTCAATAGCACGAAAACAGCGGTTTCGGTGATTCTGCACACTTGTAACAGCAGGATCATGAATATTATCACTGAAAATGCATATCTCAGCTGGAAACCCAACGAAACCGTAGGTATCGCAGTTTCCGCATGTCAAACGCAATGTGGAGTGCTGAAAACACCAGGAATCGTGTTTTTCGCATTCAATAACACGAAAACAGCGATTTCCGTGATTCTGCACACTTGTAACAGCAGAATCGAGAAATTTATCACTGAAAATGCATATCTCTGCTGGAAACCCAAAGATACCGAAGATATCGCAGTTTCCGCATGTCAAACGCACTGTGGAGTGCTGAAAACTCCAGGAAACGTACTTTCGCATTCAATAGCACGAAAACAGCGATTTCGGTGACTCTGCACACTTGTAACAGCAGGATCATGAACATCATCACAGAAAATGCATATCTCAGCTGGAAACCCAACGAAACCGAAGATATTGCAGTTTCCGCAAATCAAACGCACTGTGGAGTGCTGAAAACACCAGGAAACGTGTTTTCGCATTCAATAGCACGAAAACAGCGGTTTCGGTGATTCTGCACACTTGTAACAACAGGATCATGAAGATTTTCACTGAAAATGCATATCTCTGCTGGAAACCCAAAGATACCGAAGATATCGCAGTTTCCGCATGTCAAACGCACTGTGGAATGCTGAAAACGCCAGGAAACGTGTTTTTCGCATTCAATAGCATGAAACCAGCGATTTCGGTGATTCTGCACACCTCTAACAGCAGAATCATGAATTTATCACTAAAAATGCATATCTCAGCTGGAAACCCAAGGAAACCGAAGATATCGCAGTTTCCGCATTTCAACCGCACTGTGGAGTGCTGAAAACACCAGAAAACGTGTTTTATGCATTCAATAACACGAAAACATCGATTTCCGTGATTCTGCACACTTGTAACAGCAGAATCGAGAAATTTATCACTGAAGACGCATATCTCTGCTAGAAACCTAAAGATACCGAAGATATCACAGTTTCCGCATGTCAAACGCAATGCGGAGTGCTGAAAACACCAGGAATCGTGTTTTTCGCATTCAATAACACGAAAACAGCGATTTCCGTGATTCTGCACACTTGTAACAGCAGAATCGAGAAATTTATCACTGAAAATGCATATCTCTGCTGGAAACCCAAAGATACCGAAGATATCGCAGTTTCCGCATGTCAAACGCACTGTGGAGTGCTGAAAACACCAGGAAACGTGTTTTCGCATTCAATAGCACGAAAACAGCGGTTTCGGTGATTCTGCACACTTGTAACAGCAGAATCATGAATTTATCACTGAAAATGAATATCTCAGCTGGAAACCCAACGAAACCGAAGATATCACAGTTTCCGCATGTCAAACGCAATGTGGAGTGCTGAAAACACCAGGAAACTTGTTTTTCGCTTTCAATAGCACGAAAACAGCGATTTCGGTGATTCTGCACACTTGTAGCAGCAGAATCGTGAATTTATCACCGAAAATGCATATCTCTGCTGGAAACCCAACGAAACCGATAATATCGCAGTTTCCGCAAATCAAACGCACTGAGGAGTGCTGAAAACACCAGGAAACGTGTTGTAGCATTCAATAGCACGAAAACAGCGGTTTCGGTGATTCTGCATTCTTCTCACAGAAGAATATCCAAGATTATCATAGATAGTGCATGTCGCAGCTGGAAACCCAACTGTACCGACGATATCACAGTTTCCGCAAATCAAGCGCACTGTGGAGTGCTGAAAACACCAGGGAACGTGTTCTTCGCTTTCAATAGCACTAACACAGCGATTTCGGTGATTCTGCACACTTGTAACAGCAGAATCATGAATTTATCACTGAAAATGCATATCTCAGCTGGAAACCCAACGAAACCGAAGATATCGCAGTTTCCGCATGTCAAACCCACTGTGGAGTGCTGAAAACACCAGAAAACGTGTTTTATGCATTCAATATCACGAAAACAGCGGTGTCGGTGTTTCTGCACACTTGTAACAGCAGGATAATGAAGATTATCACTGAAAATGCATATCTCAGCTGGAAACCCAACGAAACCGAAGATATTGCAGTTTCCGCAAATCAAACGCACTGTGGAGTGCTGAAAACACCAGGAAACGTGTTTTCGCATTCAATAGCACGAAAACAGCGGTTTCGGTGATTCTGCACACCTCTAACAGCAGAATCATGAATTTATCACTAAAAATGCATATCTCAGCTGGAAACCCAAGGAAACCGAAGATATCGCAGTTTCCGCATTTCAACCGCACTGTGGAGTGCTGAAAACACCAGAAAACGTGTTTTATGCATTCAATAACACGAAAACATCGATTTCCGTGATTCTGCACACTTGTAACAGCAGAATCGAGAAATTTATCACTGAAAATGCATATCTCTGCTGGAAACCCAAAGATACCGAAGATATCGCAGTTTCCGCATGTCAAACGCACTGTGGAGTGCTGAAAACTCCAGGAAACGTACTTTCGCATTCAATAGCACGAAAACAGCGATTTCGGTGATTCTGCACACTTGTAACAGCAGGATCATGAACATCATCACAGAAAATGCATATCTCAGCTGGAAACCCAACGAAACCGAAGATATTGCAGTTTCCGCAAATCAAACGCACTGTGGAGTGCTGAAAACACCAGGAAACGTGTTTTCGCATTCAATAGCACGAAAACAGCGGTTTCGGTGATTCTGCACACTTGTAACAACAGGATCATGAAGATTTTCACTAAAAATGCATACCTCAGCTGGAAACCCAAGGAAACCGAAGATATCGCAGTTTCCGCATTTCAACCGCACTGTGGAGTGCTGAAAACGCCAGGAAACGTGTTTTTCGCATTCAATAGCATGAAACCAGCGATTTCGGTGATTCTGCACACCTCTAACAGCAGAATCATGAATTTATCACTAAAAATGCATATCTCAGCTGGAAACCCAAGGAAACCGAAGATATCGCAGTTTCCGCATTTCAACCGCACTGTGGAGTGCTGAAAACACCAGAAAACGTGTTTTATGCATTCAATAGCACGAAAACAGCGGTTTCGGTGATTCTGCACACTTGTAACAGCAGGATCATGAATATTATCACTGAAAATGCATATCTCAGCTGGAAACCCAACGAAACCGTAGGTATCGCAGTTTCCGCATGTCAAACGCAATGTGGAGTGCTGAAAACACCAGGAATCGTGTTTTTCGCATTCAATAACACGAAAACAGCGATTTCCGTGATTCTGCACACTTGTAACAGCAGAATCGAGAAATTTATCACTGAAAATGCATATCTCTGCTGGAAACCCAAAGATACCGAAGATATCGCAGTTTCCGCATGTCAAACGCACTGTGGAGTGCTGAAAACTCCAGGAAACGTACTTTCGCATTCAATAGCACGAAAACAGCGATTTCGGTGACTCTGCACACTTGTAACAGCAGGATCATGAACATCATCACAGAAAATGCATATCTCAGCTGGAAACCCAACGAAACCGAAGATATTGCAGTTTCCGCAAATCAAACGCACTGTGGAGTGCTGAAAACACCAGGAAACGTGTTTTCGCATTCAATAGCACGAAAACAGCGGTTTCGGTGATTCTGCACACTTGTAACAACAGGATCATGAAGATTTTCACTGAAAATGCATATCTCTGCTGGAAACCCAAAGATACCGAAGATATCGCAGTTTCCGCATGTCAAACGCACTGTGGAATGCTGAAAACGCCAGGAAACGTGTTTTTCGCATTCAATAGCATGAAACCAGCGATTTCGGTGATTCTGCACACCTCTAACAGCAGAATCATGAATTTATCACTAAAAATGCATATCTCAGCTGGAAACCCAAGGAAACCGAAGATATCGCAGTTTCCGCATTTCAACCGCACTGTGGAGTGCTGAAAACACCAGAAAACGTGTTTTATGCATTCAATAACACGAAAACATCGATTTCCGTGATTCTGCACACTTGTAACAGCAGAATCGAGAAATTTATCACTGAAGACGCATATCTCTGCTAGAAACCTAAAGATACCGAAGATATCACAGTTTCCGCATGTCAAACGCAATGCGGAGTGCTGAAAACACCAGGAATCGTGTTTTTCGCATTCAATAACACGAAAACAGCGATTTCCGTGATTCTGCACACTTGTAACAGCAGAATCGAGAAATTTATCACTGAAAATGCATATCTCTGCTGGAAACCCAAAGATACCGAAGATATCGCAGTTTCCGCATGTCAAACGCACTGTGGAGTGCTGAAAACACCAGGAAACGTGTTTTCGCATTCAATAGCACGAAAACAGCGGTTTCGGTGATTCTGCACACTTGTAACAGCAGAATCATGAATTTATCACTGAAAATGAATATCTCAGCTGGAAACCCAACGAAACCGAAGATATCACAGTTTCCGCATGTCAAACGCAATGTGGAGTGCTGAAAACACCAGGAAACTTGTTTTTCGCTTTCAATAGCACGAAAACAGCGATTTCGGTGATTCTGCACACTTGTAGCAGCAGAATCGTGAATTTATCACCGAAAATGCATATCTCTGCTGGAAACCCAACGAAACCGATAATATCGCAGTTTCCGCAAATCAAA
This sequence comes from Anthophora plumipes, assembly GCA_951804975.1. Taxonomy (NCBI): domain Eukaryota; kingdom Metazoa; phylum Arthropoda; class Insecta; order Hymenoptera; family Apidae; genus Anthophora; species Anthophora plumipes. The sequence goes on from CATORF010000226.1 coordinate 507,823, forward strand.
CGCACTGAGGAGTGCTGAAAACACCAGGAAACGTGTTGTAGCATTCAATAGCACGAAAACAGCGGTTTCGGTGATTCTGCATTCTTCTCACAGAAGAATATCCAAGATTATCATAGATAGTGCATGTCGCAGCTGGAAACCCAACTGTACCGACGATATCACAGTTTCCGCAAATCAAGCGCACTGTGGAGTGCTGAAAACACCAGGGAACGTGTTCTTCGCTTTCAATAGCACTAACACAGCGATTTCGGTGATTCTGCACACTTGTAACAGCAGAATCATGAATTTATCACTGAAAATGCATATCTCAGCTGGAAACCCAACGAAACCGAAGATATCGCAGTTTCCGCATGTCAAACCCACTGTGGAGTGCTGAAAACACCAGAAAACGTGTTTTATGCATTCAATATCACGAAAACAGCGGTGTCGGTGTTTCTGCACACTTGTAACAGCAGGATAATGAAGATTATCACTGAAAATGCATATCTCAGCTGGAAACCCAACGAAACCGATAATATCGCAGTTTCCGCAAATCAAACGCACTGAGGAGTGCTGAAAACACCAGGAAACGTGTTGTAGCATTCAATAGCACGAAAACAACGGTTTCGGTGATTCTGCACACTTGTAACAGCAGGATCATGAATATTATCACTGAAAATGCATATCTCAGCTGGAAACCCAACGAAACCGTAGATATCGCAGTTTCCGCATGTCAAACGCAATGTGGAGTGCTGAAAACACCAGGAATCGTGTTTTTCGCATTCAATAACACGAAAACAGCGATTTCCGTGATTCTGCACACTTGTAACAGCAGAATCAAGAAATTTATCACTGAAAATGCATATCTCTGCTGGAAACCCAAAGATACCGAAGATATCGCAGTTTCCGCATGTCAAACGCACTGTGGAGTGCTGAAAACTCCAGGAAACGTACTTTCGCATTCAATAGCACGAAAACAGCGATTTCGGTGATTCTGCACACTTGTAACAGCAGGATCATGAACATCATCACAGAAAATGCATATCTCAGCTGGAAACCCAACGAAACCGAAGATATTGCAGTTTCCGCAAATCAAACGCACTGTGGAGTGCTGAAAACACCAGGAAACGTGTTTTCGCATTCAATAGCACGAAAACAGCGGTTTCGGTGATTCTGCACACCTCTAACAGCAGAATCATGAATTTATCACTAAAAATGCATATCTCAGCTGGAAACCCAAGGAAACCGAAGATATCGCAGTTTCCGCATTTCAACCGCACTGTGGAGTGCTGAAAACACCAGAAAACGTGTTTTATGCATTCTATAACACGAAAACATCGATTTCCGTGATTCTGCACACTTGTAACAGCAGAATCGAGAAATTTATCACTGAAAATGCATATCTCTGCTGGAAACCCAAAGATACCGAAGATATCGCAGTTTCCGCATGTCAAACGCACTGTGGAGTGCTGAAAACTCCAGGAAACGTACTTTCGCATTCAATAGCACGAAAACAGCGATTTCGGTGATTCTGCACACTTGTAACAGCAGGATCATGAACATCATCACAGAAAATGCATATCTCAGCTGGAAACCCAACGAAACCGAAGATATTGCAGTTTCCGCAAATCAAACGCACTGTGGAGTGCTGAAAACACCAGGAAACGTGTTTTCGCATTCAATAGCACGAAAACAGCGGTTTCGGTGATTCTGCACACTTGTAACAACAGGATCATGAAGATTTTCACTAAAAATGCATATCTCAGCTGGAAACCCAAGGAAACCGAAGATATCGCAGTTTCCGCATTTCAACCGCACTGTGGAGTGCTGAAAACGCCAGGAAACGTGTTTTTCGCATTCAATAGCATGAAACCAGCGATTTCGGTGATTCTGCACACCTCTAACAGCAGAATCATGAATTTATCACTAAAAATGCATATCTCAGCTGGAAACCCAAGGAAACCGAAGATATCGCAGTTTCCGCATTTCAACCGCACTGTGGAGTGCTGAAAACACCAGAAAACGTGTTTTATGCATTCAATAGCACGAAAACAGCGGTTTCGGTGATTCTGCACACTTGTAACAGCAGGATCATGAATATTATCACTGAAAATGCATATCTCAGCTGGAAACCCAACGAAACCGTAGGTATCGCAGTTTCCGCATGTCAAACGCAATGTGGAGTGCTGAAAACACCAGGAATCGTGTTTTTCGCATTCAATAACACGAAAACAGCGATTTCCGTGATTCTGCACACTTGTAACAGCAGAATCGAGAAATTTATCACTGAAAATGCATATCTCTGCTGGAAACCCAAAGATACCGAAGATATCGCAGTTTCCGCATGTCAAACGCACTGTGGAGTGCTGAAAACTCCAGGAAACGTACTTTCGCATTCAATAGCACGAAAACAGCGATTTCGGTGATTCTGCACACTTGTAACAGCAGGATCATGAACATCATCACAGAAAATGCATATCTCAGCTGGAAACCCAACGAAACCGAAGATATTGCAGTTTCCGCAAATCAAACGCACTGTGGAGTGCTGAAAACACCAGGAAACGTGTTTTCGCATTCAATAGCACGAAAACAGCGGTTTCGGTGATTCTGCACACTTGTAACAACAGGATCATGAAGATTTTCACTGAAAATGCATATCTCTGCTGGAAACCCAAAGATACCGAAGATATCGCAGTTTCCGCATGTCAAACGCACTGTGGAATGCTGAAAACGCCAGGAAACGTGTTTTTCGCATTCAATAGCATGAAACCAGCGATTTCGGTGATTCTGCACACCTCTAACAGCAGAATCATGAATTTATCACTAAAAATGCATATCTCAGCTGGAAACCCAAGGAAACCGAAGATATCGCAGTTTCCGCATTTCAACCGCACTGTGGAGTGCTGAAAACACCAGAAAACGTGTTTTATGCATTCAATAACACGAAAACATCGATTTCCGTGATTCTGCACACTTGTAACAGCAGAATCGAGAAATTTATCACTGAAAACGCATATCTCTGCTAGAAACCTAAAGATACCGAAGATATCACAGTTTCCGCATGTCAAACGCAATGCGGAGTGCTGAAAACACCAGGAATCGTGTTTTTCGCATTCAATAACACGAAAACAGCGATTTCCGTGATTCTGCACACTTGTAACAGCAGAATCGAGAAATTTATCACTGAAAATGCATATCTCTGCTGGAAACCCAAAGATACCGAAGATATCGCAGTTTCCGCATGTCAAACGCACTGTGGAGTGCTGAAAACACCAGGAAACGTGTTTTCGCATTCAATAGCACGAAAACAGCGGTTTCGGTGATTCTGCACACTTGTAACAGCAGAATCATGAATTTATCACTGAAAATGAATATCTCAGCTGGAAACCCAACGAAACCGAAGATATCACAGTTTCCGCATGTCAAACGCAATGTGGAGTGCTGAAAACACCAGGAAACTTGTTTTTCGCTTTCAATAGCACGAAAACAGCGATTTCGGTGATTCTGCACACTTGTAGCAGCAGAATCGTGAATTTATCACCGAAAATGCATATCTCTGCTGGAAACCCAAAGATACCGAAGATATCGCAGTTTCCGCATGTCAAACGCACTGTGGAGTGCTGAAAACTCCAGGAAACGTGCTTTCGCATTCAATAGCACGAAAACAGCGATTTCGGTGATTCTGCTCACTTGTAACAGCAGGATCATGAACATCATCACAGAAAATGCATATCTCAGCTGGAAACCCAACGATACCGAAGATATCGCAGTTTCCAAATGTGAAACGTACTGTGGAGTGCTGAAAACACCAGAAAACGTGTTTTATGCATTCAATAACACGAAAACAGCGATTTCCGTGATTCTGCACACTTGTAACAGCAGAATCGAGAAATTTATCACTGAAAATGCATATCTCTGCTGGAAACCCAAAGATACCGAAGATATCGCAGTTTCCGCATGTCAAACGCACTGTGGAGTGCTGAAAACACCAGGAAACGTGTTTTCGCATTCAATAGCACGAAAACAGCGGTTTCGGTGATTCTGCACACTTGTAACAGCAGAATCATGAATTTATCACTGAAAATGAATATCTCAGCTGGAAACCCAACGAAACCGAAGATATCACAGTTTCCGCATGTCAAACGCAATGTGGAGTGCTGAAAACACCAGAAAACGTGTTTTATGCATTCAATAACACGAAAACATCGATTTCCGTGATTCTGCACACTTGTAACAGCAGAATCGAGAAATTTATCACTGAAAATGCATATCTCAGCTGGAAACCCAACGAAACCGAAGATATCGCAGTTTCCGCAAATCAAACGCACTGTGGAGTGCTGAAACCACCAGGAAACGTGTTTTCGCATTCGATAGCACGAAAACAGCGGTTTCGGTGATTCTGCACACTTGTAACAGCAGAATCATGAATTTATCACTGAAGATGCATATCTCAGCTGGAAACCCAACTGTACCGACGATATCACAGTTTCAGCAAATTAAGCGCTCTATGGAGGGCTGAAAACACCAGGGAACGTGTTCTTCGCTTTCAATAGCACTAAAACAGCGATTTCGGTGATTCTGCACACTTGTAACAGCATAATCATGAATTTAAAACTGAAAATGCATATCTCAGCTGGAAACCCAACGAAACCGAAGATATCACAGTTTCCGCATGTCAAACGCAATGTGGAGTGCTGAAAACACCAGAAAACATGTTTTTCCCATGCAATAGCACGAAGACAGCGATTTCGGTGATTCAGCACACTTGTAACAGCAGAATCATGAACTTATCACAGAAAATGCATATCTCTGCTGGAATCCCAACGAAACCGAAGGTATCACAGTTTCCGCATGTCAAACGCAATGTGGAGTGCTGAAAACACCAGAAAACATGTTTTTCCCATTCAATAGCACGAAGACAGCGATTTCGGTGATTCTGCATACTTCTCACAGAAGAATATCCAAGATTATCATAGATAATGCATGTCGCAGCTGGAAACCCAACGAAACCGAAGGTATCACAGTTTCCGCATGTCAAACGCATTGTGGAGTGCTGAAAACACCAGAAAACATGTTTTTCCCATTCAATAGCACGAAGACAGCGATTTCGGTGATTCTGCATACTTCTCACAGAAGAATATCCAAGATTATCATAGATAATGCATGTCGCAGCTGGAAACCCAACTGTACCGACGATATCACAGTTTCCGCAAATCAAGCGCACTGTGGAGTGCTGAAAACACCAGGGAACGTGTTCTTCGCTTTCAATAGCACTAAAACAGCGATTTCGGTGATTCTGCACACTTGTAACAGCAGAATCATGAATTTATCACTGAAAATGCATATCTCAGCTGGAAACCCAACGAAACCGAAGATATCGCAGTTTCCGCAAATCAAACGCACTGAGGAGTGCTGAAAACACCAGGAAACGTGTTTTCGCATTCAATAGCACGAAAACAGCGGTTTCGGTGATTCTGCACATTTGTAACAGCAGGATCATGAATATTATCACTGAAAATGCATATCTCAGCTGGAAACCCAACGAAACTGTAGATATCGCAGTTTCCGCATGTCAAACGCAATGTGGAGTGCTGAAAACACCAGGAATCGTGTTTTTCGCATTCAATAACACGAAATCAGCGATTTCCGTGATTCTGCACACTTGTAACAGCAGAATCATGAACATCATCACAGAAAATGCATATCTCTGCTGGAAACCCAAAGATACCAAATATATTGCAGTTTCCGCATGTCAAACGCATTGTGGAGTGCTGAAAACTCCAGGAAACGTACTTTCGCATTCAATAGCACGAAAACAGCGATTTCGGTGATTCTGCACACTTGTAACAGCAGGATCATGAACATCATCACAGAAAATGCATATCTCAGCTGGAAACCCAACGAAACCGAAGATATCGCAGTTTCCGCAAATCAAACGCACTGTGGAGTGCTGAAAACACCAGGAAACGTGTTTTCGCATTCAATAGCACGAAAACAGCGGTTTCGGTGATTCTGCACACTTGTAACAACAGGATCATGAAGATTTTCACTGAAAATGCATATCTCTGCTGGAAACCCAAAGATACCGAAGATATCGCAGTTTCCGCATGTCAAACGCACTGTGGAATGCTGAAAACGCCAGGAAACGTGTTTTTCGCATTCAATAGCATGAAACCAGCGATTTCGGTGATTCTGCACACCTCTAACAGCAGAATCATGAATTTATCACTAAAAATGCATATCTCAGCTGGAAACCCAAGGAAACCGAAGATATCGCAGTTTCCGCATTTCAACCGCACTGTGGAGTGCTGAAAACACCAGAAAACGTGTTTTATGCATTCAATAACACGAAAACATCGATTTCCGTGATTCTGCACACTTGTAACAGCAGAATCGAGAAATTTATCACTGAAAACGCATATCTCTGCTAGAAACCTAAAGATACCGAAGATATCACAGTTTCCGCATGTCAAACGCACTGTGGAGTGCTGAAAACACCAGGAAACGAGTTTTCGCATTCAATAGCACGAAAACAGCGGTTTCGGTGATTCTGCACACTTGTAACAGCAGAATCATGAATTTATCACAGAAAATGCATATCTCTGCTGGAATCCCAACGAAACCGAAGGTATCACAGTTTCTGCATGTCAAACGCAATGTGGAGTGCTGAAAACACCAGAAAACATGTTTTTCCCATTCAATATCACGAAGACCGCGATTTCGGTGATTCAGCATACTTCTCACAGAAGAATATCCAAGATTATCATAGATAATGCATGTGGCAGCTGGAAACCCAACTGTACCGACGATTTCACAGTTTCCGCAAATCAAGCGCACTGTGGAGTGCTGAAAACACCAGGGAACGTGTTCTTCGCTTTCAATAGCACTAAAACAGCGATATCGGTGATTCTGCACACTTGTAACAGCAGAATCATGAATTTATCACTGAAAATGCATATCTCAGCTGGAAACCCAACGAAACCGAAGATATCGCAGTTTCCGCATGTCAAACCCACTGTGGAGTGCTGAAAACACCAGAAATGTGTTTTATGCATTCAATATCACGAAAACAGCGGTGTCGGTGTTTCTGCACACTTGTAACAGCAGGATAATGAAGATTATCACTGAAAATGCATATCTCAGCTGGAAACCCAACGAAACCGATGATATCGCAGTTTCCGCAAATCAAACGCACTGAGGAGTGCTGAAAACTCCAGGAAACGTGCTTTCGCATTCAATAGCACGAAAACAGCGATTTCGGTGATTCTGCACACTTGTAACAGCAGGATCATGAACATCATCACAGAAAATGCATATCTCAGCTGGAAACCCAACGAAACCGAAGATATCGCAGTTTCCGCAAATCAAACGCACTGTGGAGTGCTGAAAACACCAGGAAACGTGTTTTCGCATTCAATAGCACGAAAACAGCGGTTTCGGTGATTCTGCACACTTGTAACAACAGGATCATGAAGATTTTCACTGAAAATGCATATCTCTGCTGGAAACCCAAAGATACCGAAGATATCGCAGTTTCCGCATGTCAAACGCACTGTGGAATGCTGAAAACACCAGGAAACGTGTTTTTCGCATTCAATAGCATGAAACCAGCGATTTCGGTGATTCTGCACACCTCTAACAGCAGAATCATGAATTTATCACTAAAAATGCATATCTCAGCTGGAAACCCAAGGAAACCGAAGATATCGCAGTTTCCGCATTTCAGCCGCACTGTGGAGTGCTGAAAACACCAGAAAACGTGTTTTTCGCTTTCAATAGCACGCACACAGCGATTTCGGTGATTCTGCACACTTGTAACAGCAGCATCATGAATTTATCACTGAAAATGCATATCTCTGCTGGAAACCCAAAGATACCGAAGATATCGCAGTTTCCAAATGTGAAACGTAATGTGGAGTGCTGAAAACACCAGGAAACTTGTTTTTCGCTTTCAATAGCACGAAAACAGCGATTTCGGTGATTCTGCACACTTGTAGCAGCAGAATCGTGAATTTATCACCGAAAATGCATATCTCTGCTGGAAACCCAAAGATACCGAAGATATCGCAGTTTCCGCATGTCAAACGCACTGTGGAGTGCTGAAAACTCCAGGAAACGTGCTTTCGCATTCAATAGCACGAAAACAGCGATTTCGGTGATTCTGCACACTTGTAACAGCAGGATCATGAACATCATCACAGAAAATGCATATCTCAGCTGGAAACCCAACGAAACCGAAGATATCGCAGTTTCCGCAAATCAAACGCACTGTGGAGTGCTGAAAACACCAGGAAACGTGTTTTCGCATTCAATAGCACGAAAACAGCGGTTTCGGTGATTCTGCACACTTGTAACAGCAGGATCATGAAGATTAACACTGAAAATGTATATCTCTGCTGGAAATCCAAAGATACCGAAGATATCGCAGTTTCCGCATGTCAAACGCACTGTGGAGTGCTGAAAACACCAGGAAACGTGTTTTTCGCTTTCAATAGCACGAAAACAGCGATTTCGGTGATTCTGCACACTTGTAACAGCAGAATCATGAATTTATCACTGAAAATGCATATCTCAGTTGGAAACCAACGATACCGAAGATATCGCAGTTTCCGCATGTCAAACGCACTGTACAGTGCTGAAAACACCAGAAAACGTGTTTTACGCATTCAATAACACGAAAACAGCGATTTCCGTGATTCTGCACACTTGTAACAGCACAATCGAGAAATTTATCACAGAAAATGCATATCTCTGCTAGAAAGCTAAAGATACCGAAGATATCGCAGTTTCTGCATGTCAAACGCACTGTGGAGTGCTGAAAACTCCAGGAAACGTGCTTTCGCATTCAATAGCACGAAAACAGCGATTTCGGTGATTCTGCACACTTGTAACAGCAGGATCATGAACATCATCACAGAAAATGCATATCTCAGCTGGAAACCCAACGAAACCGAAGATATCGCAGTTTCCGCAAATCAAACGCACTGTGGAGTGCTGAAACCACCAGGAAACGTGTTTTCGCATTCGATAGCACGAAAACAGCGGTTTCGGTGATTCTGCACACTTGTAAAAGCAGAATCATGAATTTATCACTGAAAATGCATATCTCAGCTGGAAACCCAACTGTACCGACGATATCACAGTTTCCGCAAATCAAGCGCTCTATGGAGGGCTGAAAACACCAGGGAACGTGTTCTTCGCTTTCAATAGCACTAAAACAGCGATTTCGGTGATTCTGCACACTTGTAACAGCAGAATCATGAATTTAAAACTGTAAATGCATATCTCAGCTGGAAACCCAACGAAACCGAAGATATCACAGTTTCCGCATGTCAAACGCAATGTGGAGTGCTGAAAACACCAGAAAACATGTTTTTCCCATTCAATAGCACGAAGACAGCGATTTCGGTGGTTCTGCACACTTGTAACAGTAGAATCATGAATTTATCACTGAAAATGCATATCTCTGCTGGAATCCCAACGAAACCGAAGGTATCACAATTTCCACATGTCAAACGCAATGTGGAGTGCTGAAAACACCAGAAAACATGTTTTTCCCATTCAATATCACGAAGACCGCGATTTCGGTGATTCTGCATACTTCTCACAGAAGAATATCCAAGATTATCATAGATAATGCATGTCGCAGCTGGAAACCCAACTGTACCGACGATTTCACAGTTTCCGCAAATCAAGCGCACTGTGGAGTGCTGAAAACACCAGGGAACGTGTTCTTCGCATTCAATAGCACGAAAACAGCGGTTTCGGTGATTCTGCACACTTGTAACAGCAGGATCATGAATATTATCACTGAAAATGCATATCTCAGCTGGAAACCCAACGAAACCGTAGATATCGCAGTTTCCGCATGTCAAACGCAATGTGGAGTGCTGAAAACACCAGGAATCGTGTTTTTCGCATTCAATAACACGAAAACAGCGATTTCCGTGATTCTGCACACTTGTAACAGCAGAATCGAGAAATTTATCACTGAAAATGCATATCTCTGCTGGAAACCCAAAGATACCGAAGATATCGCAGTTTCCGCATGTCAAACGCACTGTGGAGTGCTGAAAACTCCAGGAAGCGTGCTTTCGCATTCAATAGCACGAAAACAGCGATTTCGGTGATTCTGCACACTTGTAACAGCAGGATCATGAACATCATCACAGAAAATGCATATCTCAGCTGGAAACCCAACGAAACCGAAGATATCGCAGTTTCCGCAAATCAAACGCACTGTGGAGTGCTGAAAACACCAGGAAACGTGTTTTCGCATTCAATAGCACGAAAACAGCGGTTTCGGTGATTCTGCACACTTGTAACAACAGGATCATGAAGATTTTCACTGAAAATGCATATCTCTGCTGGAAACCCAAAGATACCGAAGATATCGCAGTTTCCGCATGTCAAACGCACTGTGGAATGCTGAAAACACCAGGAAACGTGTTTTTCGCATTCAATAGCATGAAACCAGCGATTTCGGTGATTCTGCACACCTCTAACAGCAGAATCATGAATTTTACACTAAAAATGCATATCTCAGCTGGAAACCCAAGGAAACCGAAGATATCGCAGTTTCCGCATTTCAGCCGCACTGTGGAGTGCTGAAAACACCAGAAAACGTGTTTTATGCATTCAATAACACGAAAACATCGATTTCCGTGATTCTGCACACTTGTAACAGCAGAATCGAGAAATTTATCACTGAAAACGCATATCTCTGCTAGAAACCTAAAGATACCGAAGATATCACAGTTTCCGCATGTCAAACGCAATGCGGAGTGCTGAAAACACCAGGAATCGTGTTTTTCGCATTCAATAACACGAAAACTGCGATTTCCGTGATTCTGCACACTTGTAACAGCAGAATCGAGAAATTTATCACTGAAAATGCATATCTCTGCTGGAAACCCAAAGATACCGAAGATATCGCAGTTTCCGCATGTCGAACGCACTGTGGGGTGCTGAAAACTCCAGGAAACGTGCTTTCGCATTCAATAGCACGAAAACAGCGATTTCGGTGATTCTGCACACTTGTAACAGCAGGATCATGAACATCATCACAGAAAATGCATATCTCAGCTGGAAACCCAACGAAACCGAAGATATCGCAGTTTCCGCAAATCAAACGCACTGTGGAGTGCTGAAAACACCAGGAAACGTGTTTTCGCATTCAATAGCACGAAAACAGCGGTTTCGGTGATTCTGCACACTTGTAACAACAGGATCATGAAGATTTTCACTGAAAATGCATATCTCTGCTGGAAACCCAAAGATACCGAAGATATCGCAGTTTCCGCATGTCAAACGCACTGTGGAATGCTGAAAACACCAGGAAACGTGTTTTTCGAATTCAATAGCATGAAACCAGCGATTTCGGTGATTCTGCACACCTCTAACAGCAGAATCATGAATTTGTCACTAAAAATGCATATCTCAGCTGGAAACCCAAGGAAACCGAAGACATCGCAGTTTCCGCATTTCAACCGCACTCTGGAGTGCTGAAAACACCAGAAAACGTGTTTTATGCATTCAATAACACGAAAACATCGATTTCCGTGATTCTGCACACTTGTAACAGCAGAATCGAGAAATTTATCACTGAAAACGCATATCTCTGCTAGAAACCTAAAGATACCGAAGATATCACTGTTTCCGCATGTCGAACGCACTGTGGGGTGCTGAAAACTCCAGGAAACGTGCTTTCGCATTCAATAGCACGAAAACAGCGATTTCGGTGATTCTGCACACTTGTAACAGCAGGATCATGAACATCATCACAGAAAATGCATATCTCAGCTGGAAACCCAACGAAACCGAAGATATCGCAGTTTCCGCAAATCAAACGCACTGTGGAGTGCTGAAAACACCAGGAAACGTGTTTTCGCATTCAATAGCACGAAAACAGCGGTTTCGGTGATTCTGCACACTTGTAACAACAGGATCATGAAGATTTTCACTGAAAATGCATATCTCTGCTGGAAACCCAAAGATACCGAAGATATCGCAGTTTCCGCATGTCAAACGCACTGTGGAATGCTGAAAACACCAGGAAACGTGTTTTTCGCATTCAATAGCATGAAACCAGCGATTTCCGTGATTCTGCACACTTGTAACAGCAGAATCGAGAAATTTATCACTGAAAATGCATATCTCTGCTAGAAACCTAAAGATACCGAAGATATCACAGTTTCCGCATGTCAAACGCAATGTGGAGTGCTGAAAACACCAGGAATCGTGTTTTTCGCATTCAATAACACGAAAACAGCGATTTCCGTGATTCTGCACACCTGTAACAGCAGAATCGAGAAATTTATCACTGAAAATGCATATCTCTGCTGGAAACCCAAAGATACCGAAGATATCGCAGTTTCCGCATGTCAAACGCACTGTGGAGTGCTGAAAACTCCATGAAACGTGCTTTCGCATTCAATAGCACGAAAACAGCGATTTCGGTGATTCTGCACACTTGTAACAGCAGGATCATGAACATCATCACAGAAAATGCATATCTCAGCTGGAAACCCAACGAAACCGAAGATATCGCAGTTTCCGCAAATCAAACGCACTGTGGAGTGCTGAAACCACCAGGAAACGTGTTTTCGCATTCGATAGCACGAAAACAGCGGTTTCGGTGATTCTGCACACTTGTAAAAGCAGAATCATGAATTTATCACTGAAAATGCATATCTCAGCTGGAAACCCAACTGTACCGACGATATCACAGTTTCCGCAAATCAAGCGCTCTATGGAGGGCTGAAAACACCAGGGAACGTGTTCTTCGCTTTCAATAGCACTAAAACAGCGATTTCGGTGATTCTGCACACTTGTAACAGCAGAATCATGAATTTAAAACTGTAAATGCATATCTCAGCTGGAAACCCAACGAAACCGAAGATATCACAGTTTCCGCATGTCAAACGCAATGTGGAGTGCTGAAAACACCAGAAAACATGTTTTTCCCATTCAATAGCACGAAGACAGCGATTTCGGTGGTTCTGCACACTTGTAACAGTAGAATCATGAATTTATCACTGAAAATGCATATCTCTGCTGGAATCCCAACGAAACCGAAGGTATCACAATTTCCACATGTCAAACGCAATGTGGAGTGCTGAAAACACCAGAAAACATGTTTTTCCCATTCAATATCACGAAGACTGCGATTTCGGTGATTCTGCATACTTCTCACAGAAGAATATCCAAGATTATCATAGATAATGCATGTCGCAGCTGGAAACCCAACTGTACCGACGATTTCACAGTTTCCGCAAATCAAGCGCACTGTGGAGTGCTGAAAACACCAGGGAACGTGTTCTTCGCATTCAATAGCACGAAAACAGCGGTTTCGGTGATTCTGCACACTTGTAACAGCAGGATCATGAATATTATCACTGAAAATGCATATCTCAGCTGGAAACCCAACGAAACCGTAGATATCGCAGTTTCCGCATGTCAAACGCAATGTGGAGTGCTGAAAACACCAGGAATCGTGTTTTTCGCATTCAATAACACGAAAACAGCGATTTCCGTGATTCTGCACACTTGTAACAGCAGAATCGAGAAATTTATCACTGAAAATGCATATCTCTGCTGGAAACCCAAAGATACCGAAGATATCGCAGTTTCCGCATGTCAAACGCACTGTGGAGTGCTGAAAACTCCAGGAAGCGTGCTTTCGCATTCAATAGCACGAAAACAGCGATTTCGGTGATTCTGCACACTTGTAACAGCAGGATCATGAACATCATCACAGAAAATGCATATCTCAGCTGGAAACCCAACGAAACCGAAGATATCGCAGTTTCCGCAAATCAAACGCACTGTGGAGTGCTGAAAACACCAGGAAACGTGTTTTCGCATTCAATAGCACGAAAACAGCGGTTTCGGTGATTCTGCACACTTGTAACAACAGGATCATGAAGATTTTCACTGAAAATGCATATCTCTGCTGGAAACCCAAAGATACCGAAGATATCGCAGTTTCCGCATGTCAAACGCACTGTGGAATGCTGAAAACACCAGGAAACGTGTTTTTCGCATTCAATAGCATGAAACCAGCGATTTCGGTGATTCTGCACACCTCTAACAGCAGAATCATGAATTTTACACTAAAAATGCATATCTCAGCTGGAAACCCAAGGAAACCGAAGATATCGCAGTTTCCGCATTTCAGCCGCACTGTGGAGTGCTGAAAACACCAGAAAACGTGTTTTATGCATTCAATAACACGAAAACATCGATTTCCGTGATTCTGCACACTTGTAACAGCAGAATCGAGAAATTTATCACTGAAAACGCATATCTCTGCTAGAAACCTAAAGATACCGAAGATATCACAGTTTCCGCATGTCAAACGCAATGCGGAGTGCTGAAAACACCAGGAATCGTGTTTTTCGCATTCAATAACACGAAAACTGCGATTTCCGTGATTCTGCACACTTGTAACAGCAGAATCGAGAAATTTATCACTGAAAATGCATATCTCTGCTAGAAACCTAAAGATACCGAAGATATCACAGTTTCCGCATGTCAAACGCACTGTGGAATGCTGAAAACACCAGGAAACGTGTTTTTCGAATTCAATAGCATGAAACCAGCGATTTCGGTGATTCTGCACACCTCTAACAGCAGAATCATGAATTTGTCACTAAAAATGCATATCTCAGCTGGAAACCCAAGGAAACCGAAGACATCGCAGTTTCCGCATTTCAACCGCACTCTGGAGTGCTGAAAACACCAGAAAACGTGTTTTATGCATTCAATAACACGAAAACATCGATTTCCGTGATTCTGCACACTTGTAACAGCAGAATCGAGAAATTTATCACTGAAAACGCATATCTCTGCTAGAAACCTAAAGATACCGAAGATATCACTGTTTCCGCATGTCGAACGCACTGTGGGGTGCTGAAAACTCCAGGAAACGTGCTTTCGCATTCAATAGCACGAAAACAGCGATTTCGGTGATTCTGCACACTTGTAACAGCAGGATCATGAACATAATCACAGAAAATGCATATCTCAGCTGGAAACCCAACGAAACCGAAGATATCGCAGTTTCCGCAAATCAAACGCACTGTGGAATGCTGAAAACACCAGGAAACGTGTTTTCGCATTCAATAGCACGAAAACAGCGGTTTCGGTGATTCTGCACACTTGTAACAACAGGATCATGAAGATTTTCACTGAAAATGCATATCTCTGCTGGAAACCCAAAGATACCGAAGATATCGCAGTTTCCGCATGTCAAACGCACTGTGGAATGCTGAAAACACCAGGAAACGTGTTTTTCGCATTCAATAGCATGAAACCAGCGATTTCCGTGATTCTGCACACTTGTAACAGCAGAATCGAGAAATTTATCACTGAAAATGCATATCTCTGCTAGAAACCTAAAGATACCGAAGATATCACAGTTTCCGCATGTCAAACGCAATGTGGAGTGCTGAAAACACCAGGAATCGTGTTTTTCGCATTCAATAACACGAAAACAGCGATTTCCGTGATTCTGCACACCTGTAACAGCAGAATCGAGAAATTTATCACTGAAAATGCATATCTCTGCTGGAAACCCAAACATACCGAAGATATCGCAGTTTCCGCATGTCAAACGCACTGTGGAGTGCTGAAAACTCCATGAAACGTGCTTTCGCATTCAATAGCACGAAAACAGCGATTTCGGTGATTCTGCACACTTGTAACAGCAGGATCATGAACATCATCACAGAAAATGCATATCTCAGCTGGAAACCCAACGAAACCGAAGATATCGCTGTTTCCGCAAATCAAACGCACTGTGGAGTGCTGAAAACACCAGGAAACGTGTTTTCGCATTCAATAGCACGAAAACAGCGGTTTCGGTGATTCTGCACACTTGTAACAACAGGATCATGAAGATTTTCACTGAAAATGCTTATCTCTGCTGGAAACCCAAAGATACCGAAGATATCGCAGTTTCCGCATGTCAAACGCACTGTGGAATGCTGAAAACACCAGGAAACGTGTTTTTCGCATTCAATAGCATGAAACCAGCGATTTCGGTGATTCTGCACACCTCTAACAGCAGAATCATGAATTTGTCACTAAAAATGCATATCTCAGCTGGAAACCCAAGGAAACCGAAGATATCGCAGTTTCCGCATTTCAACCGCACTGTGGAGTGCTGAAAACACCAGAAAACGTGTTTTATGCATTCAATAACACGAAAACATCGATTTCCGTGATTCTGCACACTTGTAACAGCAGAATCGAGAAATTTATCACTGAAAACGCATATCTCTGCTAGAAACCTAAAGATACCGAAGATATCACTGTTTCCGCATGTCAAACGCAATGCGGAGTGCTGAAAACACCAGGAATCTTGTTTTTCGCATTCAATAACACGAAAACAGCGATTTCCGTGATTCTGCACACTTGTAACAGCAGAATCGAGAAATTTATCACTGAAAATGCATATCTCTGCTGGAAACCCAATGATACCGAAGATATCGCAGTTTCCGCATGTCAAACGCA
Source organism: Anthophora plumipes (assembly GCA_951804975.1). Taxonomy (NCBI): domain Eukaryota; kingdom Metazoa; phylum Arthropoda; class Insecta; order Hymenoptera; family Apidae; genus Anthophora; species Anthophora plumipes. The sequence goes on from CATORF010000226.1 coordinate 524,320, forward strand.
CTGTGGAGTGCTGCAAACTCCAGGAAACGTGTTTTTCGCATTCAATAACACGAAAACATCGATTTCCGTGATTCTGCACACTTGTAACAGCAGAATCGAGAAATTTATCACTGAAAATGCATATCTCTGCTGGAAACCCAAAGATACCGAAGATATCGCAGTTTCCGCATGTCGAACGCACTGTGGAGTGCTGAAAACTCCAGGAAACGTGCTTTCGCATTCAATAGCACGAAAACAGCGATTTCGGTGATTCTGCACACTTGTAACAGCAGGATCATGAACATCATCACAGAAAATGCATATCTCAGCTGGAAACCCAACGAAACCGAAGATATCGCAGTTTCCGCAAATCAAACGCACTGTGGAGTGCTGAAAACACCAGAAAACGTGTTTTATGCATTCAATAACACGAAAACATCGATTTCCGTGATTCTGCACACTTGTAACAGCAGAATCGAGAAATTTATCACTGAAAACGCATATCTCTGCTAGAAACCTAAAGATACCGAAGATATCACTGTTTCCGCATGTCAAACGCAATGCGGAGTGCTGAAAACACCAGGAATCTTGTTTTTCGCATTCAATAGCACGAAAACAGCGATTTCGGTGTTTCTGCACACCTGTAACAGCAGAATCATGAATTTATCACTGAAAAAGCATATCTCAGCTGGAAACCCAACGAAACCGTAGAGATCGCGGTTACCGCATGTCAAACGCACTGTCGAGTGCTGAAAACACCAGAAAACGTGTTTTTCGCATTCAATAGCACGAAGACAGCTATTTCGGTGATTCTGCATACTTCTCACAGAAGAATATCCAAGATTATCATAGATAATGCATGCCGCAGCTGGCAACCCCACGAAAACGAAGATATTTCTGTTTCCGCATGTCAAACGCACTGCGGAGTGCTGAAAACACCAGAAAACGTGTTTTATGCATTCAATATCACGAAAACAGCGGTTTCGGTGATTCTGCACTCTTGTAACCGCAAGATAATGAAGATTATCACTGAAAATGCATATCTCAGCTGGAAACCCAACTATACCAAAGATATTTCTGTTTCCGCATGTCAAACGCACTGTGGAGTGCTGAAAACACCAGGAAACGTGTTTTTGGCATTCAATAGCACGAAAACAGCGATTTCGGTGATTCAGCACACTTGTAACAGCAGAATAATGAATTTATCACTGAAAATGCATATCTCTGCTGGAAACCCAACGAAACCGAAGATGTCGCAGTTTCCGCGTGTCAAACGCACTGTGGAGTGCTGAAAACACCAGAAAACGTGTTTTATGCATTCAATAGCACCAAAACAGCGGTTTCGGAGATTCTGCACACTTGTAACAGCAGAATCATGAATTTATCACTGAAAATGCATATCTCAGCTGGAAACCCAACGAAACCGAAGATATTTCTGTTTCCGCATGTCAAACGCACTGCGGAGTGCTGAAAACACCAGGAAACGTGTTTTTCGCATTCAATATCACGAAAACAGCGGTTTCGGTGATTCTGCACACTTGTAGCTGCAGGATAATGAAGATTATCACTGAGAATGCATATCGCAGCTGGAAACCCAACTATACCGAAGATATTTCTGTTTCCGCATGTCAAACGCACTGCGGAGTGCTGAAAACACCAGGAAACGTGTTTTTCGCATTCAATATCACGAAAACAGCGGTTTCGGTGATTCTGCACACTTGTAGCTGCAGGATAATGAAGATTATCACTGAGAATGCATATCTCAGCTGGAAACCCAACTATACCGAAGATATTTCTGTTTCCGCATGTCAAACGCACTGCGGAGTGCTGAAAACACCAGGAAACGTGTTTTTCGCATTCAATAGCACGAAAACAGCGATTTGGGTGATTCTGCATACTTCTCACAGAAGAATATCCAAGATTATCATAGACAATGCATGTCGCAGCTTACAACCCCACGAAAACGAAGATATCGCGGTTTCCGCAAATCAAACGCACTGTGGAGTGCTGAAAACACCAGGAAACGTGTTTTTGGCATTCAATAGCACGAAAACAGCGATTTCGGTGATTCAGCACACTTGTAACAGCAGAATCATGAATTTATCACTGAAAATGCATATCTCAGTTGGAAACCCAACGAAACCGAAGATATCACAGTTTCCGCATGTCAAACGCAATGTGGAGTGCTGAAAACACCAGGAAACGTGTTTTTCGCTTTCAATAGCACGAAAACAGCGACTTCGGTGATTCAGCACACTTGTAACAGCAGAATCATGAATTTATCACTGAAAATGCATATCTCAGTTGGAAACCCAACGAAACCGACGATATCACAGTTTCCGCAAATCTAGCGCACTGTGGAGTGCTGAAAACACCAGGAAACGTGTTTTTCGCTTTCAATAGCACGAAAACAGCGACTTCGGTGATTCTGCACACTTGTAACAGCAGAATCATGAATTTATCACTGAAAATGCATATCTCAGCTGGAAACCCAACGAAACCGAAGATATCGCAGTTTCCAAATGTGAAACGCACTATCGAGTGCTGAAAGCACCAGAGAACGTGTTTTTCGCATTCAGTAGCACGAAACCAGCGATTTCGGTGATTCTGCGCACCTGTAAAAGCAGAATCATGAATTTATCACTGAAAATGCATATCTCAGCTGGAAACCCAACGAAACCGAAGATATCGCAGTTTCCGCAAATCAAGCGCACTGTGGAGTGCTGAAAACACCAGGAAACGTGTGTTTCGCATTCAATATCACGACAACAGCGATCTCGGTGATTCTGCACACTTGTCACTGAAGACTCTCGAAGATTATCACTGAAAATGCATATCTCAGCTGGAAACCCAACGAAACCGAAGATGTCGCAGTTTCCGCGTGTCAAACGCACTGTGGAGTGCTGAAAACACCAGAAAACCTGTTTTATGCATTCTATAGCACCAAAACAGCGGTTTCGGAGATTCTGCACACTTGTAACAGCAGAATCATGAATTTATCACTGAAAATGCATATCTCAGCTGGCAACCCAACGAAACCGAAGATATCGCAGTTTCCGCATGTCAAACGCACTGAGGAGTTCTGAAAACACCAGGAAACGTGTTTTTCGCATTCAATAGCACGAAAACAGCGATTTAGGTGATTCTGCACACTTGTCACTGAAGACTCTCGAAGATTATCACTGAAAATGCATATCTCAGCTGGAAACCCAACGAAACCCAAGATATCGCAGTTTCCGCATGTCAAACGCACTGTGGAGTTCTGAAAACACCAGGAAACGTGTTTTTCGGATTCAATAGCACGAAAACAGCGTTTTCGGTGATTCTGCACACTTGTAACAGCAGAATCATGAAGTTATCAACGAAAATGCATATCTCAGCTGGAAACCCAACGAAACCGAAGATGTCGCAGTTTCCGCGTGTCAAACGCACTGTGGAGTGCTGAAACCACCAGAAAACGTGTTTTATGCATTCAATATCACGAAAACAGCGGTTTCGGTGATTCTGCACACTTGTAACCGCAAGATAATGAAGATTATCACTGAAAATGCATATCTCAGCTGGAAACCCAACTATACCGAAGATATTTCTGTTTCCGCATGTCAAACGCACTGTGGAGTGCTGAAAACACCAGAAAACGTGTTTTATGCATTCAATAGCACCAAAACAGCGGTTTCGGAGATTCTGCACACTTGTAACAGCAGAATCATGAATTTATCACTGAAAATGCATATCTCAGCTGGAAACCCAACGAAACCGAAGATATTTCTGTTTCCGCTTGTCAAACGCACTGCGGAGTGCTGAAAACACCAGGAAACGTGTTTTTCGCATTCAATATCACGAAAACAGCGGTTTCGGTGATTCTGCACACTTGTAGCTGCAGGATAATGAAGATTATCACTGAGAATGCATATCTCAGCTGGAAACCCAACTATACCGAAGATATTTCTGTTTCCGCATGTCAAACGCACTGCGGAGTGCTGAAAACACCAGGAAACGTGTTTTTCGCATTCAATAGCACGAAAACAGCGATTTGGGTGATTCTGCATACTTCTCACAGAAGAATATCCAAGATTATCATAGACAATGCATGTCGCAGCTTACAACCCCACGAAAACGAAGATATCGCGGTTTCCGCAAATCAAACGCACTGCGGAGTGCTGAAAACACCAGGAAACGTGTTTTTGGCATTCAATAGCACGAAAACAGCGATTTCGGTGATTCAGCACACTTGTAACAGCAGAATCATGAATTTATCACTGAAAATGCATATCTCAGTTGGAAACCCAACGAAACCGAAGATATCACAGTTTCCGCATGTCAAACGCAATGTGGAGTGCTGAAAACACCAGGAAACGTGTATTTCGCATTCAATAGCACGAAAACAGCGATTTCGGTGATTCTGCACACTTCTAACAGCAGAATCATGAATTTATCACTGAAAATGCATATCTCAGCTGGAAAACCCAACTGTACCGACGATATCACAGTTTCCGCAAATCTAGCGCACTGTGGAGTTCTGAAAACACCAGGAAACGTGATTTTCGCTTTCAATAGCACGAAAACAGCGACTTCGGTGATTCTGCACACTTGTAACAGCAGAATCATGAATTTATCACTGAAAATGCATATCTCAGCTGGAAACCCAACGAAACCGAAGATATCGCAGTTTCCAAATGTGAAACGCACTGTCGAGTGCTGAAAACACCAGAGAACGTGTTTTTCGCATTCAGTAGCACGAAACCAGCGATTTCGGTGATTCTGCGCACCTGTAAAAGCAGAATCATGAATTTATCACTGAAAATGCATATCTCAGCTGGAAACCCAACGAAACCGAAGATATCGCAGTTTCCGCAAATCAAGCGCACTGTGGAGTGCTGAAAACACCAGGAAACGTGTGTTTCGCATTCAATATCACGACAACAGCGATCTCGGTGATTCTGCACACTTGTCACTGAAGACTCTCGAAGATTATCACTGAAAATGCATATCTCAGCTGGAAACCCAACGAAACCGAAGATGTCGCAGTTTCCGCGTGTCAAACGCACTGTGGAGTGCTGAAAACACCAGAAAACGTGTTTTATGCATTCTATAGCACCAAAACAGCGGTTTCGGAGATTCTGCACACTTGTAACAGCAGAATCATGAATTTATCACTGAAAATGCATATCTCAGCTGGCAACCCAACGAAACCGAAGATATCGCAGTTTCCGCATGTCAAACGCACTGAGGAGTTCTGAAAACACCAGGAAACGTGTTTTTCGCATTCAATAGCACGAAAACAGCGATTTAGGTGATTCTGCACACTTGTCACTGAAGACTCTCGAAGATTATCACTGAAAATGCATATCTCAGCTGGAAACCCAACGAAACCCAAGATATCGCAGTTTCCGCATGTCAAACGCACTGTGGAGTTCTGAAAACACCAGGAAACGTGTTTTTCGGATTCAATAGCACGAAAACAGCGTTTTCGGTGATTCTGCACACTTGTAACAGCAGAATCATGAAGTTATCAACGAAAATGCATATCTCAGCTGGAAACCCAACGAAACCGAAGATGTCGCAGTTTCCGCGTGTCAAACGCACTGTGGAGTGCTGAAACCACCAGAAAACGTGTTTTATGCATTCAATATCACGAAAACAGCGGTTTCGGTGATTCTGCACACTTGTAACCGCAAGATAATGAAGATTATCACTGAAAATGCATATCTCAGCTGGAAACCCAACTATACCGAAGATATTTCTGTTTCCGCATGTCAAACGCACTGTGGAGTGCTGAAAACACCAGAAAACGTGTTTTATGCATTCAATAGCACCAAAACAGCGGTTTCGGAGATTCTGCACACTTGTAACAGCAGAAACATGAATTTATCACTGAAAATGCATATCTCAGCTGGAAACCCAACGAAACCGAAGATATTTCTGTTTCCGCTTGTCAAACGCACTGCGGAGTGCTGAAAACACCAGGAAACGTGTTTTTCGCATTCAATATCACGAAAACAGCGGTTTCGGTGATTCTGCACACTTGTAGCTGCAGGATAATGAAGATTATCACTGAGAATGCATATCTCAGCTGGAAACCCAACTATACCGAAGATATTTCTGTTTCCGCATGTCAAACGCACTGCGGAGTGCTGAAAACACCAGGAAACGTGTTTTTCGCATTCAATAGCACGAAAACAGCGATTTGGGTGATTCTGCATACTTCTCACAGAAGAATATCCAAGATTATCATAGACAATGCATGTCGCAGCTTACAACCCCACGAAAACGAAGATATCGCGGTTTCCGCAAATCAAACGCACTGTGGAGTGCTGAAAACACCAGGAAACGTGTTTTTGGCATTCAATAGCACGAAAACAGCGATTTCGGTGATTCAGCACACTTGTAACAGCAGAATCATGAATTTATCACTGAAAATGCATATCTCAGTTGGAAACCCAACGAAACCGAAGATATCACAGTTTCCGCATGTCAAACGCAATGTGGAGTGCTGAAAACACCAGGAAACGTGTTTTTCGCATTCAATAGCACGAAAACAGCGATTTCGGTGATTCTGCACACTTCTAACAGCAGAATCATGAATTTATCACTGAAAATGCATATCTCAGCTGGAAAACCCAACTGTACCGACGATATCACAGTTTCCGCAAATCTAGCGCACTGTGGAGTTCTGAAAACACCAGGAAACGTGATTTTCGCTTTCAATAGCACGAAAACAGCGACTTCGGTGATTCTGCACACTTGTAACAGCAGAATCATGAATTTATCACTGAAAATGCATATCTCAGCTGGAAACCCAACGAAACCGAAGATATCGCAGTTTCCAAATGTGAAACGCACTGTCGAGTGCTGAAAACACCAGAGAACGTGTTTTTCGCATTCAGTAGCACGAAACCAGCGATGTCGGTGATTCTGCGCACCTGTAAAAGCAGAATCATGAATTTATCACTGAAAATGCATATCTCAGCTGGAAACCCAACGAAACCCAAGATATCGCAGTTTCCGCATGTCAAACGCACTGTGGAGTTCTGAAAACACCAGGAAACGTGTTTTTCGGATTCAATAGCACGAAAACAGCGTTTTCGGTGATTCTGCACACTTGTAACAGCAGAATCATGAAGTTATCAACGAAAATGCATATCTCAGCTGGAAACCCAACGAAACCGAAGATGTCGCAGTTTCCGCGTGTCAAACGCACTGTGGAGTGCTGAAAACACCAGAAAACGTGTTTTATGCATTCAATATCACGAAAACAGCGGTTTCGGTGATTCTGCACACTTGTAACCGCAAGATAATGAAGATTATCACTGAAAATGCATATCTCAGCTGGAAACCCAACTATACCGAAGATATTTCTGTTTCCGCATGTCAAACGCACTGTGGAGTGCTGAAAACACCAGGAAACGTGTTTTTGGCATTCAATAGCACGAAAACAGCGATTTCGGTGATTCAGCACACTTGTAACAGCAGAATAATGAATTTATCACTGAAAATGCATATCTCAGCTGGAAACCCAACGAAACCGAAGATGTCGCAGTTTCCGCGTGTCAAACGCACTGTGGAGTGCTGAAAACACCAGGAAACGTGTTTTTCGCATTCAATAGCACGAAAACAGCGATTTCGGTGATTCTGCACGCTTCTAACAGCAGAATCATGAATTTATCACTGAAAATGCATATCTCAGCTGGAAAACCCAACTGTACCGACGATATCACAGTTTCCGCAAATCTAGCGCACTGTGGAGTTCTGAAAACACCAGGAAACGTGATTTTCGCTTTCAATAGCACGAAAACAGCGACTTCGGTGATTCTGCACACTTGTAACAGCAGAATCATGAATTTATCACTGAAAATGCATATCTCAGCTGGAAACCCAACGAAACCGAAGATATCGCAGTTTCCAAATGTGAAACGCACTGTCGAGTGCTGAAAACACCAGAGAACGTGTTTTTCGCATTCAGTAGCACGAAACCAGCGATGTCGGTGATTCTGCGCACCTGTAAAAGCAGAATCATGAATTTATCACTGAAAATGCATATCTCAGCTGGAAACCCAACGAAACCCAAGATATCGCAGTTTCCGCATGTCAAACGCACTGTGGAGTTCTGAAAACACCAGGAAACGTGTTTTTCGGATTCAATAGCACGAAAACAGCGTTTTCGGTGATTCTGCACACTTGTAACAGCAGAATCATGAAGTTATCAACGAAAATGCATATCTCAGCTGGAAACCCAACGAAACCGAAGATGTCGCAGTTTCCGCGTGTCAAACGCACTGTGGAGTGCTGAAAACACCAGAAAACGTGTTTTATGCATTCAATATCACGAAAACAGCGGTTTCGGTGATTCTGCACACTTGTAACCGCAAGATAATGAAGATTATCACTGAAAATGCATATCTCAGCTGGAAACCCAACTATACCGAAGATATTTCTGTTTCCGCATGTCAAACGCACTGTGGAGTGCTGAAAACACCAGGAAACGTGTTTTTGGCATTCAATAGCACGAAAACAGCGATTTCGGTGATTCAGCACACTTGTAACAGCAGAATAATGAATTTATCACTGAAAATGCATATCTCAGCTGGAAACCCAACGAAACCGAAGATGTCGCAGTTTCCGCGTGTCAAACGCACTGTGGAGTGCTGAAAACACCAGAAAACGTGTTTTATGCATTCAATAGCACCAAAACAGCGGTTTCGGAGATTCTGCACACTTGTAACAGCAGAATCATGAATTTATCACTGAAAATGCATATCTCAGCTGGAAACCCAACTATACCGAAGATATTTCTGTTTCCGCATGCCAAACGCACTGCGGAGTGCTGAAAACACCAGGAAACGTGTTTTTCGCATTCAATATCACGAAAACAGCGGTTTCGGTGATTCTGCACACTTGTAGCTGCAGGATAATGAAGATTATCACTGAGAATGCATATCTCAGCTGGAAACCCAACTATACCGAAGATATTTCTGTTTCCGCATGTCAAACGCACTGCGGAGTGCTGAAAACACCAGGAAACGTGTTTTTCGCATTCAATAGCACGAAAACAGCGATTTGGGTGATTCTGCATACTTCTCACAGAAGAATATCCAAGATTATCATAGACAATGCATGTCGCAGCTTACAACCCCACGATAACGAAGATATCGCGGTTTCCGCAAATCAAACGCACTGTGGAGTGCTGAAAACACCAGGAAACGTGTTTTTGGCATTCAATAGCACGAAAACAGCGATTTCGGTGATTCAGCACACTTGTAACAGCAGAATCATGAATTTATCACTGAAAATGCATATCTCAGTTGGAAACCCAACGAAACCGAAGATATCACAGTTTCCGCATGTCAAACGCAATGTGGAGTGCTGAAAACACCAGGAAACGTGTTTTTCGCATTCAATAGCACGAAAACAGCGATTTCGGTGTTTCTGCACACTTCTAACAGCAGAATCATGAATTTATCACTGAAAATGCATATCTCAGCTGGAAAACCCAACTGTACCGACGATATCACAGTTTCCGCAAATCTAGCGCACTGTGGAGTGCTGAAAACACCAGGAAACGTGTTTTTCGCTTTCAATAGCACGAAAACAGCGACTTCGGTGATTCTGCACACTTGTAACAGCAGAATCATGAATTTATCACTGAAAATGCATATCTCAGCTGGAAACCCAACGAAACCGAAGATATCGCAGTTTCCAAATGTGAAACGCACTGTCGAGTGCTGAAAACACCAGAGAACGTGTTTTTCGCATTCAGTAGCACGAAACCAGCGATTTCGGAGATTCTGCGCACCTGCAAAAGCAGAATCATGAATTTATCACTGAAAATGCATATCTCAGCTGGAAACCCAACGAAACCGAAGATATCGCAGTTTCCGCAAATCAAGCGCACTGTGGAGTGCTGAAAACACCAGGAAAAGTGTGCTTCGCATTCAATATCACGACAACAGCGATCTCGGTGATTCTGCACACTTGTCACCGAAGACTCTCGAAGATTATCACTGAAAATGCATATCTCAGCTGGAAACCCAACGAAACCGAAGATGTCGCAGTTTCCGCGTGTCAAACGCACTGTGGAGTGCTGAAAACACCAGAAAACGTGTTTTATGCATTCTATAGCACCAAAACAGCGGTTTCGGAGATTCTGCACACTTGTAACAGCAGAATCATGAATTTATCACTGAAAATGCATATCTCAGCTGGCAACCCAACGAAACCGAAGATATCGCAGTTTCCGCATGTCAAACGCACTGAGGAGTTCTGAAAACACCAGGAAACGTGTTTTTCGCATTCAATAGCACGAAAACAGCGATTTAGGTGATTCTGCACACTTGTCACTGAAGACTCTCGAAGATTATCACTGAAAATGCTTATCTCAGCTGGAAACCCAACGAAACCGAAGATATTTCTGTTTCCGCTTGTCAAACGCACTGCGGAGTGCTGAAAACACCAGGAAACGTGTTTTTCGGATTCAATAGCACGAAAACAGCGTTTTCGGTGATTCTGCACACTTGTAACAGCAGAATCATGAAGTTATCAACGAAAATGCATATCTCAGCTGGAAACCCAACGAAACCGAAGATGTCGCAGTTTCCGCGTGTCAAACGCACTGTGGAGTGCTGAAAACACCAGAAAACGTGTTTTATGCATTCAATAGCACCAAAACAGCGGTTTCGGAGATTCTGCACACTTGTAACAGCAGAATCATGAATTTATCACTGAAAATGCATATCTCAGCTGGAAACCCAACGAAACCGAAGATATTTCTGTTTCCGCTTGTCAAACGCACTGCGGAGTGCTGAAAACACCAGGAAACGTGTTTTTCGCATTCAATATCACGAAAACAGCGGTTTCGGTGATTCTGCACACTTGTAGCTGCAGGATAATGCAGATTATCACTGAGAATGCATATCTCAGCTGGAAACCCAACTATACCGAAGATATTTCTGTTTCCGCATGTCAAACGCACTGCGGAGTGCTGAAAACACCAGGAAACGTGTTTTTCGCATTCAATATCACGAAAACAGCGGTTTCGGTGATTCTGCACACTTGTAGCTGCAGGATAATGAAGATTATCACTGAGAATGCATATCTCAGCTGGAAACCCAACTATACCGAAGATATTTCTGTTTCCGCATGTCAAACGCACTGCGGAGTGCTGAAAACACCAGGAAACGTGTTTTTCGCATTCAATAGCACGAAAACAGCGATTTGGGTGATTCTGCATACTTCTCACAGAAGAATATCCAAGATTATCATAGACAATGCATGTCGCAGCTTACAACCCCACGAAAACGAAGATATCGCGGTTTCCGCAAATCAAACGCACTGTGGAGTGCTGAAAACACCAGGAAACGTGTTTTTGGCATTCAATAGCACGAAAACAGCGATTTCGGTGATTCAGCACACTTGTAACAGCAGAATCATGAATTTATCACTGAAAATGCATATCTCAGTTGGAAACCCAACGAAACCGAAGATATCACAGTTTCCGCATGTCAAACGCAATGTGGAGTGCTGAAAACACCAGGAAACGTGTTTTTCGCATTCAATAGCACGAAAACAGCGATTTCGGTGATTCTGCACACTTCTAACAGCAGAATCATGAATTTATCACTGAAAATGCATATCTCAGCTGGAAAACCCAACTGTACCGACGATATCACAGTTTCCGCAAATCTAGCGCACTGTGGAGTTCTGAAAACACCAGGAAACGTGATTTTCGCTTTCAATAGCACGAAAACAGCGACTTCGGTGATTCTGCACACTTGTAACAGCAGAATCATGAATTTATCACTGAAAATGTATATCTCAGCTGGAAACCCAACGAAACCGAAGATATCGCAGTTTCCAAATGTGAAACGCACTGTCGAGTGCTGAAAACACCAGAGAACGTGTTTTTCGCATTCAGTAGCACGAAACCAGCGATTTCGGTGATTCTGCGCACCTGTAAAAGCAGAATCATGAATTTATCACTGAAAATGCATATCTCAGCTGGAAACCCAACGAAACCCAAGATATCGCAGTTTCCGCATGTCAAACGCACTGTGGAGTTCTGAAAACACCAGGAAACGTGTTTTTCGGATTCAATAGCACGAAAACAGCGTTTTCGGTGATTCTGCACACTTGTAACAGCAGAATCATGAAGTTATCAACGAAAATGCATATCTCAGCTGGAAACCCAACGAAACCGAAGATGTCGCAGTTTCCGCGTGTCAAACGCACTGTGGAGTGCTGAAAACACCAGAAAACGTGTTTTATGCATTCAATATCACGAAAACAGCGGTTTCGGTGATTCTGCACACTTGTAACCGCAAGATAATGAAGATTATCACTGAAAATGCATATCTCAGCTGGAAACCCAACTATACCGAAGATATTTCTGTTTCCGCATGTCAAACGCACTGTGGAGTGCTGAAAACACCAGGAAACGTGTTTTTGGCATTCAATAGCACGAAAACAGCGATTTCGGTGATTCAGCACACTTGTAACAGCAGAATAATGAATTTATCACTGAAAATGCATATCTCAGCTGGAAACCCAACGAAACCGAAGATGTCGCAGTTTCCGCGTGTCAAACGCACTGTGGAGTGCTGAAAACACCAGAAAACGTGTTTTATGCATTCAATAGCACCAAAACAGCGGTTTCGGAGATTCTGCACACTTGTAACAGCAGAATCATGAATTTATCACTGAAAATGCATATCTCAGCTGGAAACCCAACTATACCGAAGATATTTCTGTTTCCGCATGCCAAACGCACTGCGGAGTGCTGAAAACACCAGGAAACGTGTTTTTCGCATTCAATATCACGAAAACAGCGGTTTCGGTGATTCTGCACACTTGTAGCTGCAGGATAATGAAGATTATCACTGAGAATGCATATCTCAGCTGGAAACCCAACTATACCGAAGATATTTCTGTTTCCGCATGTCAAACGCACTGCGGAGTGCTGAAAACACCAGGAAACGTGTTTTTCGCATTCAATAGCACGAAAACAGCGATTTGGGTGATTCTGCATACTTCTCACAGAAGAATATCCAAGATTATCATAGACAATGCATGTCGCAGCTTACAACCCCACGAAAACGAAGATATCGCGGTTTCCGCAAATCAAACGCACTGTGGAGTGCTGAAAACACCAGGAAACGTGTTTTTGGCATTCAATAGCACGAAAACAGCGATTTCGGTGATTCAGCACACTTGTAACAGCAGAATCATGAATTTATCACTGAAAATGCATATCTCAGTTGGAAACCCAACGAAACCGAAGATATCACAGTTTCCGCATGTCAAACGCAATGTGGAGTGCTGAAAACACCAGGAAACGTGTTTTTCGCATTCAATAGCACGAAAACAGCGATTTCGGTGATTCTGCACACTTCTAACAGCAGAATCATGAATTTATCACTGAAAATGCATATCTCAGCTGGAAAACCCAACTGTACCGACGATATCACAGTTTCCGCAAATCTAGCGCACTGTGGAGTGCTGAAAACACCAGGAAACGTGTTTTTCGCTTTCAATAGCACGAAAACAGCGACTTCGGTGATTCTGCACACTTGTAACAGCAGAATCATGAATTTATCACTGAAAATGCATATCTCAGCTGGAAACCCAACGAAACCGAAGATATCGCAGTTTCCAAATGTGAAACGCACTGTCGAGTGCTGAAAACACCAGAGAACGTGTTTTTCGCATTCAGTAGCACGAAACCAGCGATTTCGGTGATTCTGCGCACCTGCAAAAGCAGAATCATGAATTTATCACTGAAAATGCATATCTCAGCTGGAAACCCAACGAAACCGAAGAGATCGCAGTTTCCGCAAATCAAGCGCACTGTGGAGTGCTGAAAACACCAGGAAAAGTGTGCTTCGCATTCAATATCACGACAACAGCGATTTAGGTGATTCTGCACACTTGTCACTGAAGACTCTCGAAGATTATCACTGAAAATGCTTATCTCAGCTGGAAACCCAACGAAACCCAAGATATCGCAGTTTCCGCATGTCAAACGCTCTGAGGAGTTCTGAAAACACCAGGAAACGTGTTTTTCGCATTCAATAGCACGAAAACAGCGATTTAGGTGATTCTGCACACTTGTCACTGAAGACTCTCGAAGATTATCACTGAAAATGCTTATCTCAGCTGGAAACCCAACGAAACCCAAGATATCGCAGTTTCCGCATGTCAAACGCACTGTGGAGTTCTGAAAACAGCAGGAAACGTGTTTTTCGGATTCAATAGCACGAAAACAGCGTTTTCGGTGATTCTGCACACTTGTAACAGCAGAATCATGAAGTTATCAACGAAAATGCATATCTCAGCTGGAAACCCAACGAAACCGAAGATGTCGCAGTTTCCGCGTGTCAAACGCACTGTGGAGTGCTGAAAACACCAGAAAACGTGTTTTATGCATTCAATAGCACCAAAACAGCGGTTTCGGAGATTCTGCACACTTGTAACAGCAGAATCATGAATTTATCACTGAAAATGCATATCTCAGCTGGAAACCCAACGAAACCGAAGATATTTCTGTTTCCGCATGTCAAACGCACTGCGGAGTGCTGAAAACACCAGGAAACGTGTTTTTCGCATTCAATATCACGAAAACAGCGGTTTCGGTGATTCTGCACACTTGTAGCTGCAGGATAATGAAGATTATCACTGAGAATGCATATCTCAGCTGGAAACCCAACTATACCGAAGATATTTCTGTTTCCGCATGTCAAACGCACTGCGGAGTGCTGAAAACACCAGGAAACGTGTTTTTCGCATTCAATATCACGAAAACAGCGGTTTCGGTGATTCTGCACACTTGTAGCTGCAGGATAATGAAGATTATCACTGAGAATGCATATCTCAGCTGGAAACCCAACTATACCGAAGATATTTCTGTTTCCGCATGTCAAACGCACTGCGGAGTGCTGAAAACACCAGGAAACGTGTTTTTCGCATTCAATAGCACGAAAACAGCGATTTGGGTGATTCTGCATACTTTTCACAGAAGAATATCCAAGATTATCATAGACAATGCATGTCGCAGCTTACAACCCCACGAAAACGAAGATATCGCGGTTTCCGCAAATCAAACGCACTGTGGAGTGCTGAAAACACCAGGAAACGTGTTTTTGGCATTCATTCAATAGCACGAAAACAGCGATTTCGGTGATTCAGCACACTTGTAACAGCAGAATCATGAATTTATCACTGAAAATGCCTATCTCAGTTGGAAACCCAACGAAACCGAAGATATCACAGTTTCCGCATGTCAAACGCAATGTGGAGTGCTGAAAACACCAGGAAACGTGTTTTTCGCATTCAATAGCACGAAAACAGCGATTTCGGTGATTCTGCACACTTCTAACAGCAGAATCATGAATTTATCACTGAAAATGCATATCTCAGCTGGAAAACCCAACTGTACCGACGATATCACAGTTTCCGCAAATCTAGCGCACTGTGGAGTGCTGAAAACACCAGGAAACGTGTTTTTCGCTTTCAATAGCACGAAAACAGCGACTTCGGTGATTCTGCACACTTGTAACAGCAGAATCATGAATTTATCACTGAAAATGCATATCTCAGCTGGAAACCCAACGAAACCGAAGCTATCGCAGTTTCCAAATGTGAAACGCACTGTCGAGTGCTGAAAACACCAGAGAACGTGTTTTTCGCATTCAGTAGCACGAAACCAGCGATTTCGGTGATTCTGCGCACCTGTAAAAGCAGAATCATGAATTTATCACTGAAAATGCATATCTCAGCTGGAAACCCAACGAAACCGAAGATATCGCAGTTTCCGCATGTCAAACGCACTGAGGAGTTCTGAAAACACCAAGAAACGTGTTTTTCGCATTCAATAGCACGAAAACAGCGATTTAGGTGATTCTGCACACTTGTCACTGAAGACTCTCGAAGATTATCACTGAAAATGCATATCTCAGCTGGAAACCCAACGAAACCCAAGATATCGCAGTTTCCGCATGTCAAACGCACTGTGGAGTTCTGAAAACACCAGGAAACGTGTTTTTCGGATTCAATAGCACGAAAACAGCGTTTTCGGTGATTCTGCACACTTGTAACAGCAGAATCATGAAGTTATCAACGAAAATGCATATCTCAGCTGGAAACCCAACGAAACCGAAGATGTCGTAGTTTCCGCGTGTCAAACGCACTGTGGAGTGCTGAAAACACCAGAAAACGTGTTTTATGCATTCAATAGCACCAAAACAGCGGTTTCGGAGATTCTACACACTTGTAACAGCAGAATCATGAATTTATCACTGAAAATGCATATCTCAGCTGGAAACCCAACGAAACCGAAGATGTCGTAGTTTCCGCGTGTCAAACGCACTGTGGAGTGCTGAAAACACCAGAAAACGTGTTTTATGCATTCAATAGCACCAAAACAGCGGTTTCGGAGATTCTACACACTTGTAACAGCAGAATCATGAATTTATCACTGAAAATGCATATCTCAGCTGGAAACCCAACGAAACCGAAGATATTTCTGTTTCCGCATGTCAAACGCACTGCGGAGTGCTGAAAACACCAGGAAACGTGTTTTATGCATTCAATATCACGAAAACAGCGGTTTCGGTGATTCTGCACACTTGTAACAGCAGAATAATGAATTTATCACTGAAAATGCATATCTCAGCTGGAAACCCAACGAAACCGAAGATGTCGCAGTTTCCGCGTGTCAAACGCACTGTGGAGTGCTGAAAACACCAGAAAACGTGTTTTATGCATTCAATAGCACCAAAACAGCGGTTTCGGAGATTCTGCACACTTGTAACAGCAGAATCATGAATTTATCACTGAAAATGCATATCTCAGCTGGAAACCCAACTATACCGAAGATATTTCTGTTTCCGCATGCCAAACGCACTGCGGAGTGCTGAAAACACCAGGAAACGTGTTTTTCGCATTCAATATCACGAAAACAGCGGTTTCGGTGATTCTGCACACTTGTAGCTGCAGGATAATGAAGATTATCACTGAGAATGCATATCTCAGCTGGAAACCCAACTATACCGAAGATATTTCTGTTTCCGCATGTCAAACGCACTGCGGAGTGCTGAAAACACCAGGAAACCTGTTTTTCGCATTCAATAGCACGAAAACAGCGATTTGGGTGATTCTGCATACTTCTCACAGAAGAATATCCAAGATTATCATAGACAATGCATGTCGCAGCTTACAACCCCACGAAAACGAAGATATCGCGGTTTCCGCAAATCAAACGCACTGTGGAGTGCTGAAAACACCAGGAAACGTGTTTTTGGCATTCAATAGCACGAAAACAGCGATTTCGGTGATTCAGCACACTTGTAACAGCAGAATCATGAATTTATCACTGAAAATGCATATCTCAGTTGGAAACCCAACGAAACCGAAGATATCACAGTTTCCGCATGTCAAACGCAATGTGGAGTGCTGAAAACACCAGGAAACGTGTTTTTCGCATTCAATAGCACGAAAACAGCGATTTCGGTGATTCTGCACACTTCTAACAGCAGAATCATGAATTTATCACTGAAAATGCATATCTCAGCTGGAAAACCCAACTGTACCGACGATATCACAGTTTCCGCAAATCTAGCGCACTGTGGAGTGCTGAAAACACCAGGAAACGTGTTTTTCGCTTTCAATAGCACGAAAACAGCGACTTCGGTAATTCTGCACACTTGTAACAGCAGAATCATGAATTTATCACTGAAAATGCATATCTCAGCTGGAAACCCAACGAAACCGAAGATATCGCAGTTTCCAAATGTGAAACGCACTGTCGAGTGCTGAAAACACCAGAGAACGTGTTTTTCGCATTCAGTAGCACGAAACCAGCGATTTCGGTGATTCTGCGCACCTGTAAAAGCAGAATCATGAATTTATCACTGAAAATGCATATCTCAGCTGGAAACCCAACGAAACCGAAGATATCGCAGTTTCCGCAAATCAAGCGCACTGTGGAGTGCTGAAAACACCAGGAAAAGTGTGCTTCGCATTCAATATCACGACAACAGCGATCTCGGTGATTCTGCACACTTGTCACTGAAGACTCTCGAAGATTATCACTGAAAATGCATATCTCAGCTGGAAACCCAACGAAACCGAAGATGTCGCAGTTTCCGCGTGTCAAACGCACTGTGGAGTGCTGAAAACACCAGAAAACGTGTTTTATGCATTCAATAGCACCAAAACAGCGGTTTCGGAGATTCTGCACACTTGTAACAGCAGAATCATGAATTTATCACTGAAAATGCATATCTCAGCTGGCAACCCAACGAAACCGAAGATATCGCAGTTTCCGCATGTCAAACGCACTGAGGAGTTCTGAAAACACCAGGAAACGTGTTTTTCGCATTCAATAGCACGAAAACAGCGATTTAGGTGATTCTGCACACTTGTCACTGAAGACTCTCGAAGATTATCACTGAAAATGCTTATCTCAGCTGGAAACCCAACGAAACCCAAGATATCGCAGTTTCCGCATGTCAAACGCACTGTGGAGTTCTGAAAACACCAGGAAACGTGTTTTTCGGATTCAATAGCACGAAAACAGCGTTTTCGGTGATTCTGCACACTTGTAACAGCAGAATCATGAAGTTATCAACGAAACTGCATATCTCAGCTGGAAACCCAACGAAACCGAAGATGTCGCAGTTTCCGCGTGTCAATCGCACTGTGGAGTGCTGAAAACACCAGAAAACGTGTTTTATGCATTCAATAGCACCAAAACAGCGGTTTCGGAGATTCTGCACACTTGTAACAGCAGAATCATGAATTTATCACTGAAAATGCATATCTCAGCTGGAAACCCAACGAAACCGAAGATATTTCTGTTTCCGCATGTCAAACGCACTGCGGAGTGCTGAAAACACCAGGAAACGTGTTTTTCGCATTCAATATCACGAAAACAGCGGTTTCGGTGATTCTGCACACTTGTAGCTGCAGGATAATGAAGATTATCACTGAGAATGCATATCTCAGCTGGAAACCCAACTATACCGAAGATATTTCTGTTTCCGCATGTCAAACGCACTGCGGAGTGCTGAAAACACCAGGAAACGTGTTTTTCGCATTCAATATCACGAAAACAGCAGTTTCGGTGATTCTGCACACTTGTAGCTGCAGGATAATGAAGATTATCACTGAGAATGCATATCTCAGCTGGAAACCCAACTATACCGAAGATATTTCTGTTTCCGCATGTCAAACGCACTGCGGAGTGCTGAAAACACCAGGAAACGTGTTTTTCGCATTCAATAGCACGAAAACAGCGATTTGGGTGATTCTGCATACTTCTCACAGAAGAATATCCAAGATTATCATAGACAATGCATGTCGCAGCTTACAACCCCACGAAAACGAAGATATCGCGGTTTCCGCAAATCAAACGCACTGTGGAGTGCTGAAAACACCAGGAAACGTGTTTTTGGCATTCAATAGCACGAAAACAGCGATTTCGGTGATTCAGCACACTTGTAACAGCAGAATCATGAATTTATCACTGAAAATGCATATCTCAGTTGGAAACCCAACGAAACCGAAGATATCACAGTTTCCGCATGTCAAACGCAATGTGGAGTGCTGAAAACACCAGGAAACGTGTTTTTCGCATTCAATAGCACGAAAACAGCGATTTCGGTGATTCTGCACACTTCTAACAGCAGAATCATGAATTTATCACTGAAAATGCATATCTCAGCTGGAAAACCCAACTGTACCGACGATATCACAGTTTCCGCAAATCTAGCGCACTGTGGAGTGCTGAAAACACCAGGAAACGTGTTTTTCGCTTTCAATAGCACGAAAACAGCGACTTCGGTGATTCTGCACACTTGTAACAGCAGAATCATGAATTTATCACTGAAAATGCATATCTCAGCTGGAAACCCAACGAAACCGAAGATATCGCAGTTTCCGCAAATCAAGCGCACTGTGGAGTGCTGAAAACACCAGGAAACGTGTGCTTCGCATTCAATATCACGACAACAGCGATCTCGGTGATTCTGCACACTTGTCACTGAAGACTCTCGAAGATTATCACTGAAAATGCATATCTCAGCTGGAAACCCAACGAAACCGAAGATGTCGCAGTTTCCGCGTGTCAAACGCACTGTGGAGTGCTGAAAACACCAGAAAACGTGTTTTATGCATTCTATAGCACCAAAACAGCGGTTTCGGAGATTCTGCACACTTGTAACAGCAGAATCATGAATTTATCACTGAAAATGCATATCTCAGCTGGCAACCCAACGAAACCGAAGATATCGCAGTTTCCGCATGTCAAACGCACTGCGGAGTGCTGAAAACACCAGGAAACGTGTTTTTCGCATTCAATATCACGAAAACAGCGGTTTCGGTGATTCTGCACACTTGTAGCTGCAGGATAATGAAGATTATCACTGAGAATGCATATCTCAGCTGGAAACCCAACTATACCGAAGATATTTCTGTTTCCGCATGTCAAACGCACTGCGGAGTGCTGAAAACACCAGGAAACGTGTTTTTCGCATTCAATAGCACGAAAACAGCGATTTGGGTGATTCTGCATACTTGTAGCTGCAGGATAATGAAGATTATCACTGAGAATGCATATCTCAGCTGGAAACCCAACTATACCGAAGATATTTCTGTTTCCGCATGTCAAACGCACTGCGGAGTGCTGAAAACACCAGGAAACGTGTTTTTCGCATTCAATATCACGAAAACAGCGGTTTCGGTGATTCTGCACACTTGTAGCTGCAGGATAATGAAGATTATCACTGAGAATGCATATCTCAGCTGGAAACCCAACTATACCGAAGATATTTCTGTTTCCGCATGTCAAACGCACTGCGGAGTGCTGAAAACACCAGGAAACGTGTTTTTCGCATTCAATATCACGAAAACAGCGGTTTCGGTGATTCTGCACACTTGTAGCTGCAGGATAATGAAGATTATCACTGAGAATGCATATCTCAGCTGGAAACCCAACTATACCGAAGATATTTCTGTTTCCGCATGTCAAACGCACTGCGGAGTGCTGAAAACACCAGGAAACGTGTTTTTCGCATTCAATAGCACGAAAACATCGATTTCGGTGATTCAGCACACTTGTAACAGCAGAATCATGAATTTATCACTGAAAATGCATATCTCAGTTGGAAACCCAACGAAACCGAAGATATCACAGTTTCCGCATGTCAAACGCAATGTGGAGTGCTGAAAACACCAGGAAACGTGTTTTTCGCATTCAATAGCACGAAAACAGCGATTTCGGTGATTCTGCACACTTCTAACAGCAGAATCATGAATTTATCACTGAAAATGCATATCTCAGCTGGAAAACCCAACTGTACCGACGATATCACAGTTTCCGCAAATCTAGCGCACTGTGGAGTGCTGAAAACACCAGGAAACGTGTTTTTCGCTTTCAATAGCACGAAAACAGCGACTTCGGTGATTGTGCACACTTGTAACAGCAGAATCATGAATTTATCACTGAAAATGCATATCTCAGCTGGAAACCCAACGAAACCGAAGATATCGCAGTTTCCAAATGTGAAACGCACTGCCGAGTGCTGAAAACACCAGAGAACGTGTTTTTCGCATTCAGTAGCACGAAACCAGCGATTTCGGTGATTCTGCGCACCTGTAAAAGCAGAATCATGAATTTATCACTGAAAATGCATATCTCAGCTGGAAACCCAACGAAACCGAAGATATCGCAGTTTCCGCAAATCAAGCGCACTGTGGAGTGCTGAAAACCCCAGGAAACGTGTGTTTCGCATTCAATATCACGACAACAGCGATCTCGGTGATTCTGCACACTTGTCACTGAAGACTCTCGAAGATTATCACTGAAAATGCATATCTCAGCTGGAAACCCAACGAAACCGAAGATGTCGCAGTTTCCGCGTGTCAAACGCACTGTGGAGTGCTGAAAACACCAGAAAACGTGTTTTATGCATTCTATAGCACCAAAACAGCGGTTTCGGAGATTCTGCACACTTGTAACAGCAGAATCATGAATTTATCACTGAAAATGCATATCTCAGCTGGCAACCCAACGAAACCGAAGATATCGCAGTTTCCGCATGTCAAACGCACTGAGGAGATCTGAAAACACCAGGAAACGTGTTTTTCGCATTCAATAGCACGAAAACAGCGATTTAGGTGATTCTGCACACTTGTCACTGAAGACTCTCGAAGATTATCACTGAAAATGCATATCTCAGCTGGAAACCCAACGAAACCGAAGATATCGCAGTTTCCGCATGTCAAACGCACTGTGGAGTTCTGAAAACACCAGGAAACGTGTTTTTCGGATTCAATAGCACGAAAACAGCGTTTTCGGTGATTCTGCACACTTGTAACAGCAGAATCATGAAGTTATCAACGAAAATGCATATCTCAGCTGGAAACCCAACGAAACCGAAGATGTCGCAGTTTCCGCGTGTCAAACGCACTGTGGAGTGCTGAAAACACCAGAAAACGTGTTTTATGCATTCAATAGCACCAAAACAGCGGTTTCGGAGATTCTGCACACTTGTAACAGCAGAATCATGAATTTATCACTGAAAATGCATATCTCCGCTGGAAACCCAACGAAACCGAAGATATTTCTGTTTCCGCATGTCAAACGCACTGCGGAGTGCTGAAAACACCAGGAAACGTGTTTTTCGCATTCAATATCACGAAAACAGCGGTTTCGGTGATTCTGCACACTTGTAGCTGCAGGATAATGAAGATTATCACTGAGAATGCATATCTCAGCTGGAAACCCAACTATACCGAAGATATTTCTGTTTCCGCATGTCAAACGCACTGCGGAGTGCTGAAAACACCAGGAAACGTGTTCTTCGCATTCAATAGCACGAAAACAGCGATTTGGGTGATTCTGCATACTTGTAGCTGCAGGATAATGAAGATTATCACTGAGAATGCATATCTCAGCTGGAAACCCAACGAAACCGAAGATATCGCAGTTTCCGCAAATCAAGCGCACTGTGGAGTGCTGAAAACACCAGGAAACGTGTGTTTCGCATTCAATATCACGACAACAGCGATCTCGGTGATTCTGCACACTTGTCACTGAAGACTCTCGAAGATTATCACTGAAAATGCATATCTCAGCTGGAAACCCAACGAAACCGAAGATGTCGCAGTTTCCGCGTGTCAAACGCACTGTGGAGTGCTGAAAACACCAGAAAACGAGTTTTATGCATTCTATAGCACCAAAACAGCGGTTTCGGAGATTCTGCACACTTGTAACAGCAGAATCATGAATTTATCACAGAAAATGCATATCTCAGCTGGCAACCCAACGAAACCGAAGATATCGCAGTTTCCGCATGTCAAACGCACTGTGGAGTGCTGAAAACACCAGAAAACGAGTTTTATGCATTCTATAGCACCAAAACAGCGGTTTCGGAGATTCTGCACACTTGTAACAGCAGAATCATGAATTTATCACAGAAAATGCATATCTCCGCTGGAAACCCAACGAAACCGAAGATATTTCTGTTTCCGCATGTGAAACGCACTGTGGAGTGCTGAAAACACCAGGAAACGTGTGTTTCGCATTCAATATCACGAAAACAGCGTTTTCGTTGATTCTGCACACTTGTCACTGAAGACTCTCGAAGATTATCACTGAAAATGCATATCTCAGCTGGAAACCCAACGAAACCGAAGATGTCGCAGTTTCCGCGTGTCAAACGCACTGTGGAGTGCTGAAAACACCAGAAAACGTGTTTTATGCATTCAATAGCACCAAAACAGCGGTTTCGGAGATTCAGCACACTTGTAACAGCAGAATCATGAATTTATCACTGAAAATGCATATCTCAGCTGGAAACCCAACGAAACCGAAGATATCGCAGTTTCCGCATGTCAAACGCACTGAGGAGTTCTGAAAACACCAGGAAACGTGTTTTTCGCATTCAATAGCACGAAAACAGCGATTTAGGTGATTCTGCACACTTGTAACAGCAGAATCATGAATTTATCACTGAAAATGCATATCTCAGCTGGAAACCCAACGAAACCGAAGATATCGCAGTTTCCGAAATGTCAAACGCACTGCGGAGTGCTGAAAACACCAGGAAACGTGTTTTTCGCATTCAATAGCACGAAAACAGCAATTTAGGTGATTCTGCACACTTGTCACTGAAGACTCTCGAAGATTATCACTGAAAATGCATATCTCAGCTGGAAACCCAACGAAACCGAAGATATCGCAGTTTCCGCATGTCAAACGCACTGTGGAGTTCTGAAAACACCAGGAAACGTGTTTTTCGGATTCAATAGCACGAAAACAGCGTTTTCGGTGATTCTGCACACTTGTAACAGCAGAATCATGAAGTTATCAACGAAAATGCATATCTCAGCTGGAAACCCAACGATACCGAAGATGTCGCAGTTTCCGCGTGTCAAACGCACTGTGGAGTGCTGAAAACACCAGAAAACGTGTTTTATGCATTCAATAGCACCAAAACAGCGGTTTCGGAGATTCTGCACACTTGTAACAGCAGAATCATGAATTTATCACTGAAAATGCATATCTCAGCTGGAAACCCAACGAAACCGAAGATATTTCTGTTTCCGCATGTCAAACGCACTGCGGAGTGCTGAAAACACCAGGAAACGTGTTTTTCGCATTCAATATCACGAAAACAGCGGTTTCGGTGATTCTGCACACTTGTAGCTGCAGGATAATGAAGATTATCACTGAGAATGCATATCTCAGCTGGAAATCCAACTATACCGAAGATATTTCTGTTTCCGCATGTCAAACGCACTGCGGAGTGCTGAAAACACCAGGAAACGTGTTTTTCGCATTCAATATCACGAAAACAGCGGTTTCGGTGATTCTGCACACTTGTAGCTGCAGGATAATGAAGATTATCACTGAGAATGCATATCTCAGCTGGAAACCCAACTATACCGAAGATATTTCTGTTTCCGCATGTCAAACGCACTGCGGAGTGCTGAAAACACCAGGAAACGTGTTTTTCGCATTCAATAGCACGAAAACAGCGATTTGGGTGATTCTGCATACTTCTCACAGAAGAATATCCAAGATTATCATAGACAATGCATGTCGCAGCTTACAACCCCACGAAAACGAAGATATCGCGGTTTCCGCAAATCAAACGCACTGTGGAGTGCTGAAAACACCAGGAAACGTGTTTTTGGCATTCAATAGCACGAAAACAGCGATTTCGGTGATTCAGCACACTTGTAACAGCAGAATAATGAATTTATCACTGAAAATGCATATCTCAGCTGGAAACCCAACGAAACCGAAGATGTCGCAGTTTCCGCGTGTCAAACGCACTGTGGAGTGCTGAAAACACCAGGAAACGTGTTTTTCGCATTCAATAGCACGAAAACAGCGATTTCGGTGATTCTGCACGCTTCTAACAGCAGAATCATGAATTTATCACTGAAAATGCATATCTCAGCTGGAAAACCCAACTGTACCGACGATATCACAGTTTCCGCAAATCTAGCGCACTGTGGAGTTCTGAAAACACCAGGAAACGTGATTTTCGCTTTCAATAGCACGAAAACAGCGACTTCGGTGATTCTGCACACTTGTAACAGCAGAATCATGAAGTTATCAACGAAAATGCATATCTCAGCTGGAAACCCAACGATACCGAAGATGTCGCAGTTTCCGCGTGTCAAACGCACTGTGGAGTGCTGAAAACACCAGAAAACGTGTTTTATGCATTCAATAGCACCAAAACAGCGGTTTCGGAGATTCTGCACACTTGTAACAGCAGAATCATGAATTTATCACTGAAAATGCATATCTCAGCTGGAAACCCAACGAAACCGAAGATATTTCTGTTTCCGCATGTCAAACGCACTGCGGAGTGCTGAAAACACCAGGAAACGTGTTTTTCGCATTCAATATCACGAAAACAGCGGTTTCGGTGATTCTGCACACTTGTAGCTGCAGGATAATGAAGATTATCACTGAGAATGCATATCTCAGCTGGAAATCCAACTATACCGAAGATATTTCTGTTTCCGCATGTCAAACGCACTGCGGAGTGCTGAAAACACCAGGAAACGTGTTTTTCGCATTCAATATCACGAAAACAGCGGTTTCGGTGATTCTGCACACTTGTAGCTGCAGGATAATGAAGATTATCACTGAGAATGCATATCTCAGCTGGAAACCCAACTATACCGAAGATATTTCTGTTTCCGCATGTCAAACGCACTGCGGAGTGCTGAAAACACCAGGAAACGTGTTTTTCGCATTCAATAGCACGAAAACAGCGATTTGGGTGATTCTGCATACTTCTCACAGAAGAATATCCAAGATTATCATAGACAATGCATGTCGCAGCTTACAACCCCACGAAAACGAAGATATCGCGGTTTCCGCAAATCAAACGCACTGTGGAGTGCTGAAAACACCAGGAAACGTGTTTTTGGCATTCAATAGCACGAAAACAGCGATTTCGGTGATTCAGCACACTTGTAACAGCAGAATCATGAATTTATCACTGAAAATGCATATCTCAGTTGGAAACCCAACGAAACCGAAGATATCACAGTTTCCGCATGTCAAACGCAATGTGGAGTGCTGAAAACACCAGGAAACGTGTTTTTCGCATTCAATAGCACGAAAACAGCGATTTCGGTGATTCTGCACACTTCTAAAAGCAGAATCATGAATTTATCACTGAAAATGCATATCTCAGCTGGAAAACCCAACTGTACCGACGATATCACAGTTTCCGCAAATCTAGCGCACTGTGGAGTGCTGAAAACACCAGGAAACGTGTTTTTCGCTTTCAATAGCACGAAAACAGCGACTTCGGTGATTCTGCACACTTGTAACAGCAGAATCATGAATTTATCACTGAAAATGCATATCTCAGCTGGAAACCCAACGAAACCGAAGATATCGCAGTTTCCAAATGTGAAACGCACTGTCGAGTGCTGAAAACACCAGAGAACGTGTTTTTCGCATTCAGTAGCACGAAACCAGCGATTTCGGTGATTCTGCGCACCTGTAAAAGCAGAATCATGAATTTATCACTGAAAATGCATATCTCAGCTGGAAACCCAACGAAACCGAAGATATCGCAGTTTCCGCAAATCAAGCGCACTGTGGAGTGCTGAAAACACCAGGAAACGTGTGTTTCGCATTCAATATCACGACAACAGCGATCTCGGTGATTCTGCACACTTGTCACTGAAGACTCTCGAAGATTATCACTGAAAATGCATATCTCAGCTGGAAACCCAACGAAACCGAAGATGTCGCAGTTTCCGCGTGTCAAACGCACTGTGGAGTGCTGAAAACACCAGAAAACGAGTTTTATGCATTCTATAGCACCAAAACAGCGGTTTCGGAGATTCTGCACACTTGTAACAGCAGAATCATGAATTTATCACAGAAAATGCATATCTCAGCTGGCAACCCAACGAAACCGAAGATATCGCAGTTTCCGCATGTCAAACGCACTGAGGAGTTCTGAAAACACCAGGAAACGTGTTTTTCGCATTCAATAGCACGAAAACAGCGATTTAGGTGATTCTGCACACTTGTCACTGAAGACTCTCGAAGATTATCACTGAAAATGCATATCTCAGCTGGAAACCCAACTATACCGAAGATATTTCTGTTTCCGCATGTGAAACGCACTGTGGAGTGCTGAAAACACCAGGAAACGTGTGTTTCGCATTCAATATCACGAAAACAGCGTTTTCGTTGATTCTGCACACTTGTCACTGAAGACTCTCGAAGATTATCACTGAAAATGCATATCTCAGCTGGAAACCCAACGAAACCGAAGATGTCGCAGTTTCCGCGTGTCAAACGCACTGTGGAGTGCTGAAAACACCAGAAAACGTGTTTTATGCATTCAATAGCACCAAAACAGCGGTTTCGGAGATTCAGCACACTTGTAACAGCAGAATCATGAATTTATCACTGAAAATGCATATCTCAGCTGGAAACCCAACGAAACCGAAGATATCGCAGTTTCCGCATGTCAAACGCACTGAGGAGTTCTGAAAACACCAGGAAACGTGTTTTTCGCATTCAATAGCACGAAAACAGCGATTTAGGTGATTCTGCACACTTGTAACAGCAGAATCATGAATTTATCACTGAAAATGCATATCTCAGCTGGAAACCCAACGAAACCGAAGATATCGCAGTTTCCGAAATGTCAAACGCACTGCGGAGTGCTGAAAACACCAGGAAACGTGTTTTTCGCATTCAATAGCACGAAAACAGCAATTTAGGTGATTCTGCACACTTGTCACTGAAGACTCTCGAAGATTATCACTGAAAATGCATATCTCAGCTGGAAACCCAACGAAACCGAAGATATCGCAGTTTCCGCATGTCAAACGCACTGTGGAGTTCTGAAAACACCAGGAAACGTGTTTTTCGGATTCAATAGCACGAAAACAGCGTTTTCGGTGATTCTGCACACTTGTAACAGCAGAATCATGAAGTTATCAACGAAAATGCATATCTCAGCTGGAAACCCAACGATACCGAAGATGTCGCAGTTTCCGCGTGTCAAACGCACTGTGGAGTGCTGAAAACACCAGAAAACGTGTTTTATGCATTCAATAGCACCAAAACAGCGGTTTCGGAGATTCTGCACACTTGTAACAGCAGAATCATGAATTTATCACTGAAAATGCATATCTCAGCTGGAAACCCAACGAAACCGAAGATATTTCTGTTTCCGCATGTCAAACGCACTGCGGAGTGCTGAAAACACCAGGAAACGTGTTTTTCGCATTCAATATCACGAAAACAGCGGTTTCGGTGATTCTGCACACTTGTAGCTGCAGGATAATGAAGATTATCACTGAGAATGCATATCTCAGCTGGAAACCCAACTATACCGAAGATATTTCTGTTTCCGCATGTCAAACGCACTGCGGAGTGCTGAAAACACCAGGAAACGTGTTTTTCGCATTCAATATCACGAAAACAGCGGTTTCGGTGATTCTGCACACTTGTAGCTTCAGGATAATGAAGATTATCACTGAGAATGCATATCTCAGCTGGAAATCCAACTATACCGAAGATATTTCTGTTTCCGCATGTCAAACGCACTGCGGAGTGCTGAAAACACCAGGAAACGTGTTTTTCGCATTCAATATCACGAAAACAGCGGTTTCGGTGATTCTGCACACTTGTAGCTGCAGGATAATGAAGATTATCACTGAGAATGCATATCTCAGCTGGAAACCCAACTATACCGAAGATATTTCTGTTTCCGCATGTCAAACGCACTGCGGAGTGCTGAAAACACCAGGAAACGTGTTTTTCGCATTCAATAGCACGAAAACAGCGATTTGGGTGATTCTGCATACTTCTCACAGAAGAATATCCAAGATTATCATAGACAATGCATGTCGCAGCTTACAACCCCACGAAAACGAAGATATCGCGGTTTCCGCAAATCAAACGCACTGTGGAGTGCTGAAAACACCAGGAAACGTGTTTTTGGCATTCAATAGCACGAAAACAGCGATTTCGGTGATTCAGCACACTTGTAACAGCAGAATCATGAATTTATCACTGAAAATGCATATCTCAGTTGGAAACCCAACGAAACCGAAGATATCACAGTTTCCGCATGTCAAACGCAATGTGGAGTGCTGAAAACACCAGGAAACGTGTTTTTCGCATTCAATAGCACGAAAACAGCGATTTCGGTGATTCTGCACACTTCTAAAAGCAGAATCATGAATTTATCACTGAAAATGCATATCTCAGCTGGAAAACCCAACTGTACCGACGATATCACAGTTTCCGCAAATCTAGCGCACTGTGGAGTGCTGAAAACAACAGGAAACGTGTTTTTCGCTTTCAATAGCACGAAAACAGCGACTTCGGTGATTCTGCACACTTGTAACAGCAGAATCATGAATTTATCACTGAAAATGCATATCTCAGCTGGAAACCCAACGAAACCGAAGATATCGCAGTTTCCAAATGTGAAACGCACTGTCGAGTGCTGAAAACACCAGAGAACGTGTTTTTCGCATTCAGTAGCACGAAACCAGCGATTTCGGTGATTCTGCGCACCTGTAAAAGCAGAATCATGAATTTATCACTGAAAATGCATATCTCAGCTGGAAACCCAACGAAACCGAAGATATCGCAGTTTCCGCAAATCAAGCGCACTGTGGAGTGCTGAAAACACCAGGAAACGTGTGTTTCGCATTCAATATCACGACAACAGCGATCTCGGTGATTCTGCACACTTGTCACTGAAGACTCTCGAAGATTATCACTGAAAATGCATATCTCAGCTGGAAACCCAACGAAACCGAAGATGTCGCAGTTTCCGCGTGTCAAACGCACTGTGGAGTGCTGAAAACACCAGAAAACGTGTTTTATGCATTCTATAGCACCAAAACAGCGGTTTCGGAGATTCTGCACACTTGTAACAGCAGAATCATGAATTTATCACTGAAAATGCATATCTCAGCTGGCAACCCAACGAAACCGAAGATATCGCAGTTTCCGCATGTCAAACGCACTGAGGAGTTCTGAAAACACCAGGAAACGTGTTTTTCGCATTCAATAGCACGAAAACAGCGATTTAGGTGATTCTGCACACTTGTCACTTAAGACTCTCGAAGATTATCACTGAAAATGCATATCTCAGCTGGAAACCCAATTATACCGAAGATATTTCTGTTTCCGCATGTGAAACGCACTGTGGAGTGCTGAAAACACCAGGAAACGTGTGTTTCGCATTCAATATCACGAAAACAGCGTTTTCGTTGATTCTGCACACTTGTCACTGAAGACTCTCGAAGATTATCACTGAAAATGCATATCTCAGCTGGAAACCCAACGAATCCGAAGATGTCGCAGTTTCCGCGTGTCAAACGCACTGTGGAGTGCTGAAAACACCAGAAAACGTGTTTTATGCATTCAATAGCACCAAAACAGCGGTTTCGGAGATTCTGCACACTTGTAACAGCAGAATCATGAATTTATCACTGAAAATGCATATCTCAGCTGGAAACCCAACGAAACCGAAGATATCGCAGTTTCCGCATGTCAAACGCACTGAGGAGTTCTGAAAACACCAGGAAACGTGTTTTTCGCATTCAATAGCACGAAAACAGCGATTTAGGTGATTCTGCACACTTGTAACAGCAGAATCATGAATTTATCACTGAAAATGCATATCTCAGCTGGAAACCCAACGAAACCGAAGATATCGCAGTTTCCGAAATGTCAAACGCACTGCGGAGTGCTGAAAACACCAGGAAACGTGTTTTTCGCATTCAATATCACGAAAACAGCGGTTTCGGTGATTCTGCACACTTGTAGCTGCAGGATAATGAAGATTATCACTGAGAATGCATATCTCAGCTGGAAACCCAACTATACCGAAGATATTTCTGTTTCCGCATGTCAAACGCACTGCGGAGTGCTGAAAACACCAGGAAACGTGTTTTTCGCATTCAATATCACGAAAACAGCGGTTTCGGTGATTCTGCACACTTGTAGCTGCAGGATAATGAAGATTATCACTGAGAATGCATATCTCAGCTGGAAACCCAACTATACCGAAGATATTTCTGTTTCCGCATGTCAAACGCACTGCGGAGTGCTGAAAACACCAGGAAACGTGTTTTTCGCATTCAATATCCCGAAAACAGCGGTTTCGGTGATTCTGCACACTTGTAGCTGCAGGATAATGAAGATTATCACTGAGAATGCATATCTCAGCTGGAAACCCAACTATACCGAAGATATTTCTGTTTCCGCATGTCAAACGCACTGCGGAGTGCTGAAAACACCAGGAAACGTGTTTTTCGCATTCAATATCACGAAAACAGCGGTTTCGGTGATTCTGCACACTTGTAGCTGCAGGATAATGAAGATTATCACTGAGAATGCATATCTCAGCTGGAAACCCAACTATACCGAAGATATTTCTGTTTCCGCATGTCAAACGCACTGCGGAGTGCTGAAAACACCAGGAAACGTGTTTTTCGCATTCAATAGCACGAAAACAGCGATTTGGGTGATTCTGCATACTTCTCACAGAAGAATATCCAAGATTATCATAGACAATGCATGTCGCAGCTTGCAACCCCACGAAAACGAAGATATCGCGGTTTCCGCAAATCAAACGCACTGTGGAGTGCTGAAAACACCAGGAAACGTGTTTTTGGCATTCAGTAGCACGAAAACAGCGATTTCGGTGATTCAGCACACTTGTAACAGCAGAATCATGAATTTATCACTGAAAATGCATATCTCAGTTGGAAACCCAACGAAACCGAAGATATCACAGTTTCCGCATGTCAAACGCAATGTGGAGTGCTGAAAACACCAGGAAACGTGTTTTTCGCATTCAATAGCACGAAAACAGCGATTTCGGTGATTCTGCACACTTCTAACAGCAGAATCATGAATTTATCTCTGAAAATGCATATCTCAGCTGGAAAACCCAACTGTACCGACGATATCACAGTTTCCGCAAATATAGCGCACTGTGGAGTGCTGAAAACACCAGGAAACGTGTTTTTCGCTTTCAATAGCACGAAAACAGCGACTTCGGTGATTCTGCACACTTGTAACAGCAGAATCATGAATTTATCACTGAAAATGCATATCTCAGCTGGAAACCCAACGAAACCGAAGATATCGCAGTTTCCAAATGTGAAACGCACTGTCGAGTGCTGAAAACACCAGAGAACGTGTTTTTCGCATTCAGTAGCACGAAACCAGCGATTTCGGTGATTCTGCGCACCTGTAAAAGCAGAATCATGAATTTATCACTGAAAATGCATATCTCAGCTGGAAACCCAACGAAACCGAAGATATCGCAGTTTCCGCAAATCAAGCGCACTGTGGAGTGCTGAAAACACCAGAAAACGTGTTTTTCGCATTCAATAGCACGAAAACAGCGATTTAGGTGATTCTGCACACTTGTCACTGAAGACTCTCGAAGATTATCACTGAAAATGCATATCTCAGCTGGATACCCAACGAAACCGAAGATATCGCAGTTTCCGCATGTCAAACGCACTGTGGAGTTCTGAAAACACCAGGAAACGTGTTTTTCGGATTCAATAGCACGAAAACAGCGGTTTCGGTGATTCTGCACACTTGTAACAGCAGGATAATGAAGATCATCACTGTAAATGCATAACTCAGCTGGAAACCCAACTATACCGAAGATATCGCAGTTTCCGCAAATCAAGCGCACTGTGGAGTGCTGAAAACACCAGAAAACGTGTTTTTCGCATTCAATAGCACGAAAACAGCGATTTAGGTGATTCTGCACACTTGTCACTGAAGACTCTCGAAGATTATCACTGAAAATGCATATCTCAGCTGGAAACCCAACGAAACCGAAGATATCGCAGTTTCCGCATGTCAAACGCACTGTGGAGTTCTGAAAACACCAGGAAACGTGTTTTTCGGATTCAATAGCACGAAAACAGCGGTTTCGGTGATTCTGCACACTTGTAACAGCAGGATAATGAAGATCATCACTGTAAATGCATAACTCAGCTGGAAACCCAACTATACCGAAGATATCGCAGTTTCCGCAAATCAAGCGCACTGTGGAGTGCTGAAAGCACCAGAAAACGTGTTTTATGCATTCAATATCACGAAAACAGCGGTTTCGGTGATTCTGCACACTTGTAACAGCAGGATAATGAAGATCATCACTGTAAATGCATAACTCAGCTGGAAACCCAACTATACCGAAGATATTTCTGTTTCCGCATGTGAAACGCACTGTGGAGTGCTGAAAACACCAGGAAACGTGTGTTTCGCATTCAATATCACGAAAACAGCGTTTTCGTTGATTCTGCACACTTGTCACTGAAGACTCTCGAAGATTATCACTGAAAATGCATATCTCAGCTGGAAACCCAACGAAACCGAAGATGTCGCAGTTTCCGCATGTCAAACGCACTGCGGAGTGCTGAAAACACCAGGAAACGTGTTTTTCGCATTCAATAGCACGAAAACAGCGATTTCGGTGATTCTGCACACTTGTAACAGCAGAATCATGAAGTTATCAATGAAAATGCATATCTCAGCTGGTAACTCAACGAAACCGAAGATATCGCAGTTTCCGCATGTCACACGCACTGTGGAGTGCTGAAAGCACCAGAAAACGTGTTTTATGCATTCAATATCACGAAAACAGCGGTTTCGGTGATTCTGCACACTTGTAACAGCAGAATCATGAATTTATCACTGAAAATGCATATATCAGCTGGAAACCCAACGAAACCGAAGATATCGCAGTTTCCGCATGTCAAACGCACTGCGGAGTGCTGAAAACACCAGGAAACGTGTTTTTCGCATTCAATAGCACGAAGACAGCGATTTCGGTGATTCTGCACACCTGTAAAAGCAGAATCATGAATTTATCACTGAAAATGC
This sequence comes from Anthophora plumipes, assembly GCA_951804975.1. Taxonomy (NCBI): domain Eukaryota; kingdom Metazoa; phylum Arthropoda; class Insecta; order Hymenoptera; family Apidae; genus Anthophora; species Anthophora plumipes. The sequence continues at coordinate 558,731 of CATORF010000226.1, forward strand.
ATATCTCAGCTCGAAACCCAAAGATACCAAAGCTATCGCAGTTTCCGCATGTCAAACGCACTGTGGAGTTCTGAAAACACCAGGAAACGTGTTTTTCGGATTCAATAGTACGAAAACAGCGTTTTCGGTGATTCTGCACACTTGTAACAGCAGAATCATGAAGTTATCAACGAAAATGCATATCTCAGCTGGAAACTCAACGAAACCGAAGATATCGCAGTTTCCGCATGTCACACGCACTGTGGAGTGCTGAAAGCACCAGAAAACGTGTTTTATGCATTCAATATCACGAAAACAGCGGTTTCGGTGATTCTGCACACTTGTAACAGCAGGATAATGAAGATCATCACTGTAAATGCATAACTCAGCTGGAAACCCAACTATACCGAAGATATTTCTGTTTCCGCATGTGAAACGCACTGTGGAGTGCTGAAAACACCAGGAAACGTGAGTTTCGCATTCAATATCACGAAAACAGCGTTTTCGTTGATTCTGCACACTTGTCACTGAAGACTCTCGAAGATTATCACTGAAAATGCATATCTCAGCTGGAAACCCAACGAAACCGAAGATGTCGCAGTTTCCGCATGTCAAACGCACTGCGGAGTGCTGAAAACAACAGGAAACGTGTTTTTCGCATTCAATAGCACGAAAACAGCGATTTCGGTGATTCTGCACACTCGTAACAGCAGAATCATGAAGTTATCAATGAAAATGCATATCTCAGCTGGTAACTCAACGAAACCGAAGATATCGCAGTTTCCGCATGTCACACGCACTGTGGAGTGCTGAAAGCACCAGAAAACGTGTTTTATGCATTCAATATCACGAAAACAGCGGTTTCGGTGATTCTGCACACTTGTAACAGCAGAATCATGAAGTTATCACTGAAAATGCATATATCAGCTGGAAACCCAACGAAACCGAAGATATCGCAGTTTCCGCATGTCAAACGCACTGCGGAGTGCTGAAAACACCAGGAAACGTGTTTTTCGCATTCAATAGCACGAAGACAGCGATTTCGGTGATTCTGCACACCTGTAAAAGCAGAATCATGAATTTATCACTGAAAATGCATATCTCAGCTGGAAACCCAAAGATACCAAAGATATCGCAGTTTCCGCATGTCAAACGCACTGTGGAGTTCTGAAAACACCAGGAAACCTGTTTTTCGGATTCAATAGTACGAAAACAGCGTTTTCGGTGATTCTGCACACTTGTAACAGCAGAATCATGAAGTTATCAACGAAAATGCATATCTCAGCTGGAAACTCAACGAAACCGAAGATATCGCAGTTTCCGCATGTCACACGCACTGTGGAGTGCTGAAAGCACCAGAAAACGTGTTTTATGCATTCAATATCACGAAAACAGCGGTTTCGGTGATTCTGCACACTTGTAACAGCAGGATAATGAAGATCATCACTGCAAATGCATAACTCAGCTGGAAACCCAACTATACCGAAGATATTTCTGTTTCCGCATGTGAAACGCACTGTGGAGTGCTGAAAACACCAGGAAACGTGTGTTTCGCATTCAATATCACGAAAACAGCGTTTTCGTTGATTCTGCACACTTGTCACTGAAGACTCTCGAAGATTATCACTGAAAATGCATATCTCAGCTGGAAACCCAACGAAACCGAAGATATCGCAGTTTCCGCATGTCAAACGCACTGAGGAGTTCTGAAAACACCAGGAAACGTGTTTTTCGCATTCAATAGCACGAAAACAGCGATTTAGGTGATTCTGCACACTTGTAACAGCAGAATCATGAATTTATCACTGAAAATGCATATCTCAGCTGGAAACCCAACGAAACCGAAGATATCGCAGTTTCCGCATGTCAAACGCACTGTGGAGTTCTGAAAACACCAGGAAACGTGTTTTTCGGATTCAATAGCACGAAAACAGCGTTTTCGGTGATTCTGCACACTTGTAACAGCAGAATCATGAAGTTATCAACGAAAATGCATATCTCAGCTGGAAACTCAACAAAACCGAAGATATCGCAGTTTCCGCATGTCACACGCACTGTGGAGTGCTGAAAGCACCAGAAAACGTGTTTTATGCATTCAATATCACGAAAACAGCGGTTTCGGTGATTCTGCACACTTGTAACAGCAGGATAATGAAGATCATCACTGTAAATGCATAACTCATCTGGAAACCCAACTATACCGAAGATATTTCTGTTTCCGCATGTGAAACGCACTGTGGAGTGCTGAAAACACCAGGAAACGTGTGTTTCGCATTCAATATCACGAAAACAGCGTTTTCGTTGATTCTGCACACTTGTCACTGAAGACTCTCGAAGATTATCACTGAAAATGCATATCTCAGCTGGTAACTCAACGAAACCGAAGATATCGCAGTTTCCGCATGTCACACGCACTGTGGAGTGCTGAAAGCACCAGAAAACGTGTTTTATGCATTCAATATCACGAAAACAGCGGTTTCGGTGATTCTGCACACTTGTAACAGCAGAATCATGAATTTATCACTGAAAATGCATATATCAGCTGGAAACCCAACGAAACCGAAGATATCGCAGTTTCCGCATGTCAAACGCACTGCGGAGTGCTGAAAACACCAGGAAACGTGTTTTTCGCATTCAATAGCACGAAGACAGCGATTTCGGTGATTCTGCACACCTGTAAAAGCAGAATCATGAATTTATCACTGATAATGCATATCTCACCTGGAAACCCAAAGATACCAAAGATATCGCAGTTTCCGCATGTCAAACGCACTGTGGAGTTCTGAAAACACCAGGAAACGTGTTTTTCGGATTCAATAGTACGAAAACAGCGTTTTCGGTGATTCTGCACACTTGTAACAGCAGAATCATGAAGTTATCAACGAAAATGCATATCTCAGCTGGAAACTCAACGAAACCGAAGATATCGCAGTTTCCGCATGTCACACGCACTGTGGAGTGCTGAAAGCACCAGAAAACGTGTTTTATGCATTCAATATCACGAAAACAGCGGTTTCGGTGATTCTGCACACTTGTAACAGCAGGATAATGAAGATCATCACTGCAAATGCATAACTCAGCTGGAAACCCAACTATACCGAAGATATTTCTGTTTCCGCATGTGAAACGCACTGTGGAGTGCTGAAAACACCAGGAAACGTGTGTTTCGCATTCAATATCACGAAAACAGCGTTTTCGTTGATTCTGCACACTTGTCACTGAAGACTCTCGAAGATTATCACTGAAAATGCATATCTCAGCTGGAAACCCAACGAAACCGAAGATATCGCAGTTTCCGCATGTCAAACGCACTGTGGAGTTCTGAAAACACCAGGAAACGTGTTTTTCGGATTCAATAGCACGAAAACAGCGGTTTCGGTGATTCTGCACACTTGTAACAGCAGGATAATGAAGATCATCACTGTAAATGCATAACTCAGCTGGAAACCCAACTATACCGAAGATATCGCAGTTTCCGCAAATCAAGCGCACTGTGGAGTGCTGAAAACACCAGAAAACGTGTTTTTCGCATTCAATAGCACGAAAACAGCGATTTAGGTGATTCTGCACACTTGTCACTGAAGACTCTCGAAGATTATCACTGAAAATGCATATCTCAGCTGGAAACCCAACGAAACCGAAGATATCGCAGTTTCCGCATGTCAAACGCACTGTGGAGTTCTGAAAACACCAGGAAACGTGTTTTTCGGATTCAATAGCACGAAAACAGCGTTTTCGGTGATTCTGCACACTTGTAACAGCAAAATCATGAAGTTATCAACGAAAATGCATATCTCAGCTGGAAACTCAACAAAACCGAAGATATCGCAGTTTCCGCATGTCACACGCACTGTGGAGTGCTGAAAGCACCAGAAAACGTGTTTTATGCATTCAATATCACGAAAACAGCGGTTTCGGTGATTCTGCACACTTGTAACAGCAGGATAATGAAGATCATCACTGTAAATGCATAACTCAGCTGGAAACCCAACTATACCGAAGATATTTCTGTTTCCGCATGTGAAACGCACTGTGGAGTGCTGAAAACACCAGGAAACGTGTTTTTCGCATTCAATATCACGAAAACAGCGTTTTCGTTGATTCTGCACACTTGTCACTGAAGACTCTCGAAGATTATCACTGAAAATGCATATCTCAGCTGGAAACCCAACGAAACCGAAGATGTCGCAGTTTCCGCATGTCAAACGCACTGCGGAGTGCTGAAAACACCAGGAAACGTGTTTTTCGCATTCAATAGCACGAAAACAGCGATTTCGGTGATTCTGCACACTTGTAACAGCAGAATCATGAAGTTATCAATGAAAATGCATATCTCAGCTGGTAACTCAACGAAACCGAAGATATCGCAGTTTCCGCATGTCACACGCACTGTGGAGTGCTGAAAGCACCAGAAAACGTGTTTTATGCATTCAATATCACGAAAACAGCGGTTTCGGTGATTCTGCACACTTGTAACAGCAGAATCATGAATTTATCACTGAAAATGCATATATCAGCTGGAAACCCAACGAAACCGAAGATATCGCAGTTTCCGCATGTCAACCGCACTGCGGAGTGCTGAAAACACCAGGAAACGTGTTTTTCGCATTCAATAGCACGAAGACAGCGATTTCGGTGATTCTGCACACCTGTAAAAGCAGAATCATGAATTTATCACTGAAAATGCATATCTCAGCTGGAAACCCAAAGATACCAAAGATATCGCAGTTTCCGCATGTCAAACGCACTGTGGAGTTCTGAAAACACCAGGAAACGTGTTTTTCGGATTCAATAGTACGAAAACAGCGTTTTCGGTGATTCTGCACACTTGTAACAGCAGAATCATGAAGTTATCAACGAAAATGCATATCTCAGCTGGAAACTCAACGAAACCGAAGATATCGCAGTTTCCGCATGTCACACGCACTGTGGAGTGCTGAAAGCACCAGAAAACGTGTTTTATGCATTCAATATCACGAAAACAGCGGTTTCGGTGATTCTGCACACTTGTAACAGCAGGATAATGAAGATCATCACTGCAAATGCATAACTCAGCTGGAAACCCAACTATACCGAAGATATTTCTGTTTCCGCATGTGAAACGCACTGTGGAGTGCTGAAAACACCAGGAAACGTGTGTTTCGCATTCAATATCACGAAAACAGCGTTTTCGTTGATTCTGCACACTTGTCACTGAAGACTCTCGAAGATTATCACTGAAAATGCATATCTCAGCTGGAAACCCAACGAAACCGAAGATGTCGCAGTTTCCGCGTGTCAAACGCACTGTGGAGTGCTGAAAACACCAGAAAACGTGTTTTATGCATACAATAGCACCAAAACAGCGGTTTCGGAGATTCTGCACACTTGTAACAGCAGAATCATGAATTTATCACTGAAAATGCATATCTCAGCTGGAAACCCAACGAAACCGAAGATATCGCAGTTTCCGCATGTCACACGCACTGTGGAGTGCTGAAAGCACCAGAAAACGTGTTTTATGCATTCAATATCACGAAAACAGCGGTTTCGGTGATTCTGCACACTTGTAACAGCAGGATAATGAAGATCATCACTGCAAATGCATAACTCAGCTGGAAACCCAACTATACCGAAGATATTTCTGTTTCCGCATGTGAAACGCACTGTGGAGTGCTGAAAACACCAGGAAACGTGTTTTTCGCATTCAATAGCACGAAAACAGCGATTTAGGTGATTCTGCACACTTGTAACAGCAGAATCATGAATTTATCACTGAAAATGCATATCTCAGCTGGAAACCCAACGAAACCGAAGATATCGCAGTTTCCGCATGTCAAACGCACTGTGGAGTTCTGAAAACACCAGGAAACGTGTTTTTCGGATTCAATAGCACGAAAACAGCGTTTTCGGTGATTCTGCACACTTGTAACAGCAGAATCATGAAGTTCTCAACGAAAATGCATATCTCAGCTGGAAACTCAACGAAACCGAAGATATCGCAGTTTCCGCATGTCACACGCACTGTGGAGTGCTGAAAGCACCAGAAAACGTGTTTTATGCATTCAATATCACGAAAACAGCGGTTTCGGTGATTCTGCACACTTGTAACAGCAGGATAATGAAGATCATCACTGCAAATGCATAACTCAGCTGGAAACCCAACTATACCGAAGATATTTCTGTTTCCGCATGTGAAACGCACTGTGGAGTGCTGAAAACACCAGGAAACGTGTGTTTCGCATTCAATATCACGAAAACAGCGTTTTCGTTGATTCTGCACACTTGTCACTGAAGACTCTCGAAGATTATCACTGAAAATGCATATCTCAGCTGGAAACCCAACGAAACCGAAGATGTCGCAGTTTCCGCATGTCAAACGCACTGCGGAGTGCTGAAAACACCAGGAAACGTGTTTTTCGCATTCAATAGCACGAAAACAGCGATTTCGGTGATTCTGCACACTTGTAACAGCAGAATCATGAAGTTATCAATGAAAATGCATATCCCAGCTGGTAACTCAACGAAACCGAAGATATCGCAGTTTCCGCATGTCACACGCACTGTGGAGTGCTGAAAGCACCAGAAAACGTGTTTTATGCATTCAATATCACGAAAACAGCGGTTTCGGTGATTCTGCACACTTGTAACAGCAGGATAATGAAGATCATCACTGCAAATGCATAACTCAGCTGGAAACCCAACTATACCGAAGATATTTCTGTTTCCGCATGTGAAACGCACTGTGGAGTGCTGAAAACACCAGGAAACGTGTGTTTCGCATTCAATATCACGAAAACAGCGTTTTCGTTGATTCTGCACACTTGTCACTGAAGACTCTCGAAGATTATCACTGAAAATGCATATCTCAGCTGGAAACCCAACGAAACCGAAGATGTCGCAGTTTCCGCGTGTCAAACGCACTGTGGAGTGCTGAAAACACCAGAAAACGTGTTTTATGCATACAATAGCACCAAAACAGCGGTTTCGGAGATTCTGCACACTTGTAACAGCAGAATCATGAATTTATCACTGAAAATGCATATCTCAGCTGGAAACCCAACGAAACCGAAGATATCGCAGTTTCCGCATGTCACACGCACTGTGGAGTGCTGAAAGCACCAGAAAACGTGTTTTATGCATTCAATATCACGAAAACAGCGGTTTCGGTGATTCTGCACACTTGTAACAGCAGGATAATGAAGATCATCACTGCAAATGCATAACTCAGCTGGAAACCCAACTATACCGAAGATATTTCTGTTTCCGCATGTGAAACGCACTGTGGAGTGCTGAAAACACCAGGAAACGTGTTTTTCGCATTCAATAGCACGAAAACAGCGATTTAGGTGATTCTGCACACTTGTAACAGCAGAATCATGAATTTATCACTGAAAATGCATATCTCAGCTGGAAACCCAACGAAACCGAAGATATCGCAGTTTCCGCATGTCAAACGCACTGTGGAGTTCTGAAAACACCAGGAAACGTGTTTTTCGGATTCAATAGCACGAAAACAGCGTTTTCGGTGATTCTGCACACTTGTAACAGCAGAATCATGAAGTTCTCAACGAAAATGCATATCTCAGCTGGAAACTCAACGAAACCGAAGATATCGCAGTTTCCGCATGTCACACGCACTGTGGAGTGCTGAAAGCACCAGAAAACGTGTTTTATGCATTCAATATCACGAAAACAGCGGTTTCGGTGATTCTGCACACTTGTAACAGCAGGATAATGAAGATCATCACTGCAAATGCATAACTCAGCTGGAAACCCAACTATACCGAAGATATTTCTGTTTCCGCATGTGAAACGCACTGTGGAGTGCTGAAAACACCAGGAAACGTGTGTTTCGCATTCAATATCACGAAAACAGCGTTTTCGTTGATTCTGCACACTTGTCACTGAAGACTCTCGAAGATTATCACTGAAAATGCATATCTCAGCTGGAAACCCAACGAAACCGAAGATGTCGCAGTTTCCGCATGTCAAACGCACTGCGGAGTGCTGAAAACACCAGGAAACGTGTTTTTCGCATTCAATAGCACGAAAACAGCGATTTCGGTGATTCTGCACACTTGTAACAGCAGAATCATGAAGTTATCAATGAAAATGCATATCCCAGCTGGTAACTCAACGAAACCGAAGATATCGCAGTTTCCGCATGTCACACGCACTGTGGAGTGCTGAAAGCACCAGAAAACGTGTTTTATGCATTCAATATCACGAAAACAGCGGTTTCGGTGATTCTGCACACTTGTAACAGCAGAATCATGAATTTATCACTGAAAATGCATATATCAGCTGGAAACCCAACGAAACCGAAGATATCGCAGTTTCCGCATGTCAACCGCACTGCGGAGTGCTGAAAACACCAGGAAACGTGTTTTTCGCATTCAATAGCACGAAGACAGCGATTTCGGTGATTCTGCACACCTGTACAAGCAGAATCATGAATTTATCACTGAAAATGCATATCTCAGCTGGAAACCCAAAGATACCAAAGATATCGCAGTTTCCGCATGTCAAACGCACTGTGGAGTTCTGAAAACACCAGGAAACTTGTTTTTCGGATTCAATAGTACGAAAACAGCGTTTTCGGTGATTCTGCACACTTGTAACAGCAGAATCATGAAGTTATCAACGAAAATGCATATCTCAGCTGGAAACTCAACGAAACCGAAGATATCGCAGTTTCCGCATGTCACACGCACTGTGGAGTGCTGAAAGCACCAGAAAACGTGTTTTATGCATTCAATATCACGAAAACAGCGGTTTCGGTGATTCTGCACACTTGTAACAGCAGGATAATGAAGATCATCACTGCAAATGCATAACTCAGCTGGAAACCCAACTATACCGAAGATATTTCTGTTTCCGCATGTGAAACGCACTGTGGAGTGCTGAAAACACCAGGAAACGTGTGTTTCGCATTCAATATCACGAAAACAGCGTTTTCGTTGATTCTGCACACTTGTCACTGAAGACTCTCGAAGATTATCACTTAAAATGCATATCTCAGCTGGAAACCCAACGAAACCGAAGATGTCGCAGTTTCCGCGTGTCAAACGCACTGTGGAGTGCTGAAAACACCAGAAAACGTGTTTTATGCATACAATAGCACCAAAACAGCGGTTTCGGAGATTCTGCACACTTGTAACAGCAGAATCATGAATTTATCACGGAAAATGCATATCTCAGCTGGAAACCCAACGAAACCGAAGATATCGCAGTTTCCGCATGTCACACGCACTGTGGAGTGCTGAAAGCACCAGAAAACGTGTTTTATGCATTCAATATCACGAAAACAGCGGTTTCGGTGATTCTGCACACTTGTAACAGCAGGATAATGAAGATCATCACTGCAAATGCATAACTCAGCTGGAAACCCAACTATACCGAAGATATTTCTGTTTCCGCATGTGAAACGCACTGTGGAGTGCTGAAAACACCAGGAAACGTGTTTTTCGCATTCAATAGCACGAAAACAGCGATTTAGGTGATTCTGCACACTTGTAACAGCAGAATCATGAATTTATCACTGAAAATGCATATCTCAGCTGGAAACCCAACGAAACCGAAGATATCGCAGTTTCCGCATGTCAAACGCACTGTGGAGTTCTGAAAACACCAGGAAACGTGTTTTTCGGATTCAATAGCACGAAAACAGCGTTTTCGGTGATTCTGCACACTTGTAACAGCAGAATCATGAAGTTATCAACGAAAATGCATATCTCAGCTGGAAACTCAACGAAACCGAAGATATCGCAGTTTCCGCATGTCACACGCACTGTGGAGTGCTGAAAGCACCAGAAAACGTGTTTTATGCATTCAATATCACGAAAACAGCGGTTTCGGTGATTCTACACACTTGTAACAGCAGGATAATGAAGATCATCACTGCAAATGCATAACTCAGCTGGAAACCCAACTATACCGAAGATATTTCTGTTTCCGCATGTGAAACGCACTGTGGAGTGCTGAAAACACCAGGAAACGTGTGTTTCGCATTCAATATCACGAAAACAGCGTTTTCGTTGATTCTGCACACTTGTCACTGAAGACTCTCGAAGATTATCACTGAAAATGCATATCTCAGCTGGAAACCCAACGAAACCGAAGATGTCGCAGTTTCCGCGTGTCAAACGCACTGTGGAGTGCTGAAAACACCAGAAAACGTGTTTTATGCATACAATAGCACCAAAACAGCGGTTTCGGAGATTCTGCACACTTGTAACAGCAGAATCATGAATTTATCACTGAAAATGCATATCTCAGCTGGAAACCCAACGAAACCGAAGATATCGCAGTTTCCGCATGTCAAACGCACTGAGGAGTTCTGAAAACACCAGGAAACGTGTTTTTCGCATTCAATAGCACGAATTAGGTGATTCTGCACACTTGTAACAGCAGAATCATGAATTTATCACTGAAAATGCATATCTCAGCTGGAAACCCAACGAAACCGAAGATATCGCAGTTTCCGCATGTCACACGCACTGTGGAGTGCTGAAAGCACCAGAAAACGTGTTTTATGCATTCAATATCACGAAAACAGCGGTTTCGGTGATTCTGCACACTTGTGACAGCAGAATCATGAATTTATCACTGAAAATGCATATATCAGCTGGAAACCCAACGAAACCGAAGATATCGCAGTTTCCGCATGTCAAACGCACTGCGGAGTGCTGAAAACACCAGGAAACGTGTTTTTCGCATTCAATAGCACGAAGACAGCGATTTCGGTGATTCTGCACACCTGTAAAAGCAGAATCATGAATTTATCACTGAAAATGCATATCTCAGCTGGAAACCCAAAGATACCAAAGATATCGCAGTTTCCGCATGTCAAACGCACTGTGGAGTTCTGAAAACACCAGGAAACGTGTTTTTCGGATTCAATAGTACGAAAACAGCGGTTTCGGTGATTCTGCACACTTGTAACAGCAGGATAATGAAGATCATCACTGTAAATGCATTACTCAGCTGGAAACCCAACTATACCGAAGATATTTCTGTTTCCGCATGTGAAACGCACTGTGGAGTGCTGAAAACACCAGGAAACGTGTGTTTCGCATTCAATATCACGAAAACAGCGTTTTCGTTGATTCTGCACACTTGTCACTGAAGACTCTCGAAGATTATCACTGAAAATGCATATCTCAGCTGGAAACCCAACGAAACCGAAGATGTCGCAGTTTCCGCATGTCACACGCACTGTGGAGTGCTGAAAGCACCAGAAAACGTGTTTTATGCATTCAATATCACGAAAACAGCGGTTTCGGTGATTCTGCACACTTGTAACAGCAGAATCATGAATTTATCACTGAAAATGCATATATCAGCTGGAAACCCAACGAAACCGAAGATATCGCAGTTTCCGCATGTCAAACGCACTGCGGAGTGCTGAAAACACCAGGAAACGTGTTTTTCGCATTCAATAGCACGAAGACAGCGATTTCGGTGATTCTGCACACCTGTAAAAGCAGAATCATGAATTTATCACTGAAAATGCATATCTCAGCTGGAAACCCAACGAAACCGAAGATATCGCAGTTTCCGCATGTCAAACGCACTGAGGAGTTCTGAAAACACCAGGAAACGTGTTTTTCGCATTCAATAGCACGAAAACAGCGTTTTCGGTGATTCTGCACACTTGTAACAGCAGAATCATGAAGTTATCAACGAAAATGCATATCTCAGCTGGAAACTCAACGAAACCGAAGATATCGCAGTTTCCGCATGTCACACGCACTGTGGAGTGCTGAAAGCACCAGAAAACGTGTTTTATGCATTCAATATCACGAAAACAGCGGTTTCGGTGATTCTGCACACTTGTAACAGCAGGATAATGAAGATCATCACTGCAAATGCATAACTCAGCTGGAAACCCAACTATACCGAAGATATTTCTGTTTCCGCATGTGAAACGCACTGTGGAGTGCTGAAAACACCAGGAAACGTGTGTTTCGCATTCAATATCACGAAAACAGCGTTTTCGTTGATTCTGCACACTTGTCACTGAAGACTCTCGAAGATTATCACTGAAAATGCATATCTCAGCTGGAAACCCAACGAAACCGAAGATGTCGCAGTTTCCGCGTGTCAAACGCACTGTGGAGTGCTGAAAACACCAGAAAACGTGTTTTATGCATACAATAGCACCAAAACAGCGGTTTCGGAGATTCTGCACACTTGTAACAGCAGAATCATGAATTTATCACTGAAAATGCATATCTCAGCTGGAAACCCAACGAAACCTAAGATATCGCAGTTTCCGCATGTCAAACGCACTGAGGAGTTCTGAAAACACCAGGAAACGTGTTTTTCGCATTCAATAGCACGAAAACAGCGATTTAGGTGATTCTGCACACTTGTAACAGCAGAATCATGAATTTATCACTGAAAATGCATATCTCAGCTGGAAACCCAACGAAACCGAAGATATCGCAGTTTCCGCATGTCACACGCACTGTGGAGTGCTGAAAGCACCAGAAAACGTGTTTTATGCATTCAATATCATGAAAACAGCGGTTTCGGTGATTCTGCACACTTGTAACAGCAGGATAACGAAGATCATCACTGTAAATGCATAACTCAGCTGGAAACCCAACTACACCGAAGATATTTCTGTTTCCGCATGTGAAACGCACTGTGGAGTGCTGAAAACACCAGGAAACGTGTGCTTCGCATTCAATATCACGAAAACAGCGTTTTCGTTGATTCTGCACACTTGTCACTGACGACTCTCGAAGATTATCACTGAAAATGCATATCTCAGCTGGAAACCCAACGAAACCGAAGATGTCGCAGTTTCCGCATGTCAAACGCACTGCGGAGTGCTGAAAACACCAGGAAACGTGTTTTTCGCATTCAATAGCACGAAAACAGCGATTTCGGTGATTCTGCACACTTGTAACAGCAGAATCATGAAGTTATCAATGAAAATGCATATCTCAGCTGGTAACTCAACGAAACCGAAGATATCGCAGTTTCCGCATGTCACACGCACTGTGGAGTGCTGAAAGCACCAGAAAACGTGTTTTATGCATTCAATATCACGAAAACAGCGGTTTCGGTGATTCTGCACACTTGTAACAGCAGAATCATGAATTTATCACTGAAAATGCATATCTCAGCTGGAAACCCAACGAAACCGAAGATGTCGCAGTTTCCGCATGTCAAACGCACTGCGGAGTGCTGAAAACACCAGGAAACGTGTTTTTCGCATTCAATAGCACGAAAACAGCGATTTCGGTGATTCTGCACACTTGTAACAGCAGAATCATGAAGTTATCAATGAAAATGCATATCTCAGCTGGTAACTCAACGAAACCGAAGATATCGCAGTTTCCGCATGTCACACGCACTGTGGAGTGCTGAAAGCACCAGAAAACGTGTTTTATGCATTCAATATCACGAAAACAGCGGTTTCGGTGATTCTGCACACTTGTAACAGCAGAATCATGAATTTATCACTGAAAATGCATATATCAGCTGGAAACCCAACGAAACCGAAGATATCGCAGTTTCCGCATGTCAAACGCACTGCGGAGTGCTGAAAACACCAGGAAACGTGTTTTTCGCATTCAATAGCACGAAGACAGCGATTTCGGTGATTCTGCACACCTGTAAAAGCAGAATCATGAATTTATCACTGAAAATGCATATCTCACCTGGAAACCCAAAGATACCAAAGATATCGCAGTTTCCGCATGTCAAACGCACTGTGGAGTTCTGAAAACACCAGGAAACGTGTTTTTCGGATTCAATAGTACGAAAACAGCGTTTTCGGTGATTCTGCACACTTGTAACAGCAGAATCATGAAGTTATCAACGAAAATGCATATCTCAGCTGGAAACTCAACGAAACCGAAGATATCGCAGTTTCCGCATGTCACACGCACTGTGGAGTGCTGAAAGCACCAGAAAACGTGTTTTATGCATTCAATATCACGAAAACAGCGGTTTCGGTGATTCTGCACACTTGTAACAGCAGGATAATGAAGATCATCACTGCAAATGCATAACTCAGCTGGAAACCCAACTATACCGAAGATATTTCTGTTTCCGCATGTGAAACGCACTGTGGAGTGCTGAAAACACCAGGAAACGTGTGTTTCGCATTCAATATCACGAAAACAGCGTTTTCGTTGATTCTGCACACTTGTCACTGAAGACTCTCGAAGATTATCACTGAAAATGCATATCTCAGCTGGAAACCCAACGAAACCGAAGATATCGCAGTTTCCGCATGTCATACGCACTGTGGAGTTCTGAAAACACCAGGAAACGTGTTTTTCGGATTCAATAGCACGAAAACAGCGGTTTCGGTGATTCTGCACACTTGTAACAGCAGGATAATGAAGATCATCACTGTAAATGCATAACTCAGCTGGAAACCCAACTATACCGAAGATATCGCAGTTTCCGCAAATCAAGCGCACTGTGGAGTGCTGAAAACACCAGAAAACGTGTTTTTCGCATTCAATAGCACGAAAACAGCGATTTAGGTGATTCTGCACACTTGTCACTGAAGACTCTCGAAGATTATCACTGAAAATGCATATCTCAGCTGGAAACCCAACGAAACCGAAGATATCGCAGTTTCCGCATGTCAAACGCACTGTGGAGTTCTGAAAACACCAGGAAACGTGTTTTTCGGATTCAATAGCACGAAAACAGCGTTTTCGGTGATTCTGCACACTTGTAACAGCAAAATCATGAAGTTATCAACGAAAATGCATATCTCAGCTGGAAACTCAACAAAACCGAAGATATCGCAGTTTCCGCATGTCACACGCACTGTGGAGTGCTGAAAGCACCAGAAAACGTGTTTTATGCATTCAATATCACGAAAACAGCGGTTTCGGTGATTCTGCACACTTGTAACAGCAGAATCATGAATTTATCACTGAAAATGCATATATCAGCTGGAAACCCAACGAAACCGAAGATATCGCAGTTTCCGCATGTCAACCGCACTGCGGAGTGCTGAAAACACCAGGAAACGTGTTTTTCGCATTCAATAGCACGAAGACAGCGATTTCGGTGATTCTGCACACCTGTAAAAGCAGAATCATGAATTTATCACTGAAAATGCATATCTCAGCTGGAAACCCAACGAAACCGAAGATATCGCAGTTTCCGCATGTCAAACGCACTGTGGAGTTCTGAAAACACCAGGAAACGTGTTTTTCGGATTCAATAGCACGAAAACAGCGTTTTCGGTGATTCTGCACACTTGTAACAGCAGAATCATGAAGTTATCAACGAAAATGCATATCTCAGCTGGAAACTCAACGAAACCGAAGATATCGCAGTTTCCGCATGTCACACGCACTGTGGAGTGCTGAAAGCACCAGAAAACGTGTTTTATGCATTCAATATCACGAAAACAGCGGTTTCGGTGATTCTGCACACTTGTAACAGCAGGATAATGAAGATCATCACTGCAAATGCATAACTCAGCTGGAAACCCAACTATACCGAAGATATTTCTGTTTCCGCATGTGAAACGCACTGTGGAGTGCTGAAAACACCAGGAAACGTGTGTTTCGCATTCAATATCACGAAAACAGCGTTTTCGTTGATTCTGCACACTTGTCACTGAAGACTCTCAAAGATTATCACTGAAAATGCATATCTCAGCTGGAAACCCAACGAAACCGAAGATGTCGCAGTTTCCGCGTGTCAAACGCACTGTGGAGTGCAGAAAACACCAGAAAACGTGTTTTATGCATACAATAGCACCAAAACAGCGGTTTCGGAGATTCTGCACACTTGTAACAGCAGAATCATGAATTTATCACTGAAAATGCATATCTCAGCTGGAAACCCAACGAAACCGAAGATATCGCAGTTTCCGCATGTCAAACGCACTGAGGAGTTCTGAAAACACCAGGAAACGTGTTTTTCGCATTCAATAGCACGAAAACAGCGATTTAGGTGATTCTGCACACTTGTAACAGCAGAATCATGAATTTATCACTGAAAATGCATATCTCAGCTGGAAACCCAACGAAACCGAAGATATCGCAGTTTCCGCATGTCACACGCACTGTGGAGTGCTGAAAGCACCAGAAAACGTGTTTTATGCATTCAATATCACGAAAACAGCGGTTTCGGTGATTCTGCACACTTGTAACAGCAGAATCATGAATTTATCACTGAAAATGCATATCTCAGCTGGAAACCCAACGAAACCGAAGATGTCGCAGTTTCCGCATGTCAAACGCACTGCGGAGTGCTGAAAACACCAGGAAACGTGTTTTTCGCATTCAATAGCACGAAAACAGCGATTTCGGTGATTCTGCACACTTGTAACAGCAGAATCATGAAGTTATCAATGAAAATGCATATCTCAGCTGGTAACTCAACGAAACCGAAGATATCGCAGTTTCCGCATGTCACACGCACTGTGGAGTGCTGAAAGCACCAGAAAACGTGTTTTATGCATTCAATATCACGAAAACAGCGGTTTCGGTGATTCTGCACACTTGTAACAGCAGAATCATGAATTTATCACTGAAAATGCATATATCAGCTGGAAACCCAACGAAACCGAAGATATCGCAGTTTCCGCATGTCAAACGCACTGCGGAGTGCTGAAAACACCAGGAAACGTGATTTTCGCATTCAATAGCACGAAGACAGCGATTTCGGTGATTCTGCACACCTGTAAAAGCAGAATCATGAATTTATCACTGAAAATGCATATCTCACCTGGAAACCCAAAGATACCAAAGATATCGCAGTTTCCGCATGTCAAACGCACTGTGGAGTTCTGAAAACACCAGGAAACGTGTTTTTCGGATTCAATAGTACGAAAACAGCGTTTTCGGTGATTCTGCACACTTGTAACAGCAGAATCATGAAGTTATCAACGAAAATGCATATCTCAGCTGGAAACTCAACGAAACCGAAGATATCGCAGTTTCCGCATGTCACACGCACTGTGGAGTGCTGAAAGCACCAGAAAACGTGTTTTATGCATTCAATATCACGAAAACAGCGGTTTCGGTGATTCTGCACACTTGTAACAGCAGGATAATGAAGATCATCACTGCAAATGCATAACTCAGCTGGAAACCCAACTATACCGAAGATATTTCTGTTTCCGCATGTGAAACGCACTGTGGAGTGCTGAAAACACCAGGAAACGTGTGTTTCGCATTCAATATCACGAAAACAGCGTTTTCGTTGATTCTGCACACTTGTCACTGAAGACTCTCGAAGATTATCACTGAAAATGCATATCTCAGCTGGAAACCCAACGAAACCGAAGATATCGCAGTTTCCGCATGTCATACGCACTGTGGAGTTCTGAAAACACCAGGAAACGTGTTTTTCGGATTCAATAGCACGAAAACAGCGGTTTCGGTGATTCTGCACACTTGTAACAGCAGGATAATGAAGATCATCACTGTAAATGCATAACTCAGCTGGAAACCCAACTATACCGAAGATATCGCAGTTTCCGCAAATCAAGCGCACTGTGGAGTGCTGAAAACACCAGAAAACGTGTTTTTCGCATTCAATAGCACGAAAACAGCGATTTAGGTGATTCTGCACACTTGTCACTGAAGACTCTCGAAGATTATCACTGAAAATGCATATCTCAGCTGGAAACCCAACGAAACCGAAGATATCGCAGTTTCCGCATGTCAAACGCACTGTGGAGTTCTGAAAACACCAGGAAACGTGTTTTTCGGATTCAATAGCACGAAAACAGCGTTTTCGGTGATTCTGCACACTTGTAACAGCAAAATCATGAAGTTATCAACGAAAATGCATATCTCAGCTGGAAACTCAACAAAACCGAAGATATCGCAGTTTCCGCATGTCACACGCACTGTGGAGTGCTGAAAGCACCAGAAAACGTGTTTTATGCATTCAATATCACGAAAACAGCGGTTTCGGTGATTCTGCACACTTGTAACAGCAGAATCATGAATTTATCACTGAAAATGCATATATCAGCTGGAAACCCAACGAAACCGAAGATATCGCAGTTTCCGCATGTCAACCGCACTGCGGAGTGCTGAAAACACCAGGAAACGTGTTTTTCGCATTCAATAGCACGAAGACAGCGATTTCGGTGATTCTGCACACCTGTAAAAGCAGAATCATGAATTTATCACTGAAAATGCATATCTCAGCTGGAAACCCAAAGATACCAAAGATATCGCAGTTTCCGCATGTCAAACGCACTGTGGAGTTCTGAAAACACCAGGAAACGTGTTTTTCGGATTCAATAGTACGAAAACAGCGTTTTCGGTGATTCTGCACACTTGTAACAGCAGAATCATGAAGTTATCAACGAAAATGCATATCTCAGCTGGAAACTCAACGAAACCGAAGATATCGCAGTTTCCGCATGTCACACGCACTGTGGAGTGCTGAAAGCACCAGAAAACGTGTTTTATGCATTCAATATCACGAAAACAGCGGTTTCGGTGATTCTGCACACTTGTAACAGCAGGATAATGAAGATCATCACTGCAAATGCATAACTCAGCTGGAAACCCAACTATACCGAAGATATTTCTGTTTCCGCATGTGAAACGCACTGTGGAGTGCTGAAAACACCAGGAAACGTGTGTTTCGCATTCAATATCACGAAAACAGCGTTTTCGTTGATTCTGCACACTTGTCACTGAAGACTCTCGAAGATTATCACTGAAAATGCATATCTCAGCTGGAAACCCAACGAAACCGAAGATGTCGCAGTTTCCGCGTGTCAAACGCACTGTGGAGTGCTGAAAACACCAGAAAACGTGTTTTATGCATACAATAGCACCAAAACAGCGGTTTCGGAGATTCTGCACACTTGTAACAGCAGAATCATGAATTTATCACTGAAAATGCATATCTCAGCTGGAAACCCAACGAAACCGAAGATATCGCAGTTTCCGCATGTCACACGCACTGTGGAGTGCTGAAAGCACCAGAAAACGTGTTTTATGCATTCAATATCACGAAAACAGCGGTTTCGGTGATTCTGCACACTTGTAACAGCAGGATAATGAAGATCATCACTGCAAATGCATAACTCAGCTGGAAACCCAACTATACCGAAGATATTTCTGTTTCCGCATGTGAAACGCACTGTGGAGTGCTGAAAACACCAGGAAACGTGTTTTTCGCATTCAATAGCACGAAAACAGCGATTTAGGTGATTCTGCACACTTGTAACAGCAGAATCATGAATTTATCACTGAAAATGCATATCTCAGCTGGAAACCCAACGAAACCGAAGATATCGCAGTTTCCGCATGTCAAACGCACTGTGGAGTTCTGAAAACACCAGGAAACGTGTTTTTCGGATTCAATAGCACGAAAACAGCGTTTTCGGTGATTCTGCACACTTGTAACAGCAGAATCATGAAGTTATCAACGAAAATGCATATCTCAGCTGGAAACTCAACGAAACCGAAGATATCGCAGTTTCCGCATGTCACACGCACTGTGGAGTGCTGAAAGCACCAGAAAACGTGTTTTATGCATTCAATATCACGAAAACAGCGGTTTCGGTGATTCTGCACACTTGTAACAGCAGGATAATGAAGATCATCACTGCAAATGCATAACTCAGCTGGAAACCCAACTATACCGAAGATATTTCTGTTTCCGCATGTGAAACGCACTGTGGAGTGCTGAAAACACCAGGAAACGTGTGTTTCGCATTCAATATCACGAAAACAGCGTTTTCGTTGATTCTGCACACTTGTCACTGAAGACTCTCAAAGATTATCACTGAAAATGCATATCTCAGCTGGAAACCCAACGAAACCGAAGATGTCGCAGTTTCCGCGTGTCAAACGCACTGTGGAGTGCAGAAAACACCAGAAAACGTGTTTTATGCATACAATAGCACCAAAACAGCGGTTTCGGAGATTCTGCACACTTGTAACAGCAGAATCATGAATTTATCACTGAAAATGCATATCTCAGCTGGAAACCCAACGAAACCGAAGATATCGCAGTTTCCGCATGTCAAACGCACTGAGGAGTTCTGAAAACACCAGGAAACGTGTTTTTCGCATTCAATAGCACGAAAACAGCGATTTAGGTGATTCTGCACACTTGTAACAGCAGAATCATGAATTTATCACTGAAAATGCATATCTCAGCTGGAAACCCAACGAAACCGAAGATATCGCAGTTTCCGCATGTCAAACGCACTGTGGAGTTCTGAAAACACCAGGAAACGTGTTTTTCGGATTCAATAGCACGAAAACAGCGTTTTCGGTGATTCTGCACACTTGTAACAGCTGAATCATGAAGTTATCAACGAAAATGCATATCTCAGCTGGAAACTCAACAAAACCGAAGATATCGCAGTTTCCGCATGTCACACGCACTGTGGAGTGCTGAAAGCACCAGAAAACGTGTTTTATGCATTCAATATCACGAAAACAGCGGTTTCGGTGATTATGCACACTTGTAACAGCAGGATAATGAAGATCATCACTGTAAATGCATAACTCAGCTGGAAACCCAACTATACCGAAGATATTTCTGTTTCCGCATGTAAAACGCACTGTGGAGTGCTGAAAACACCAGGAAACGTGTGTTTCGCATTCAATATCACGAAAACAGCGTTTTCGTTGATTCTGCACACTTGTCGCTGAAGACTCTCGAAGATTATCACTGAAAATGCATATCTCAGCTGGAAACCCAACGAAACCGAAGATGTCGCAGTTTCCGCATGTCAAACGCACTGCGGAGTGCTGAAAACACCAGGAAACGTGTTTTTCGCATTCAATAGCACGAAAACAGCGATTTCGGTGATTCTGCACACTTGTAACAGCAGAATCATGAAGTTATCAATGAAAATGCATATCTCAGCTGGTAACTCAACGAAACCGAAGATATCGCAGTTTCCGCATGTCACACGCACTGTGGAGTGCTGAAAGCACCAGAAAACGTGTTTTATGCATTCAATATCACGAAAACAGCGGTTTCGGTGATTCTGCACACTTGTGACAGCAGAATCATGAATTTATCACTGAAAATGCATATATCAGCTGGAAACCCAACGAAACCGAAGATATCGCAGTTTCCGCATGTCAAACGCACTGCGGAGTGCTGAAAACACCAGGAAACGTGTTTTTCGCATTCACTAGCACGAAGACAGCGATTTCGGTGATTCTGCACACCTGTAAAAGCAGAATCATGAATTTATCACTGAAAATGCATATCTCAGCTGGAAACCCAAAGATACCAAAGATATCGCAGTTTCCGCATGTCAAACGCACTGTGGAGTTCTGAAAACACCAGGAAACGTGTTTTTCGGATTCAATAGTACGAAAACAGCGGTTTCGGTGATTCTGCACACTTGTAACAGCAGGATAATGAAGATCATCACTGTAAATGCATTACTCAGCTGGAAACCCAACTATACCGAAGATATTTCTGTTTCCGCATGTGAAACGCACTGTGGAGTGCTGAAAACACCAGGAAACGTGTGTTTCGCATTCAATATCACGAAAACAGCGTTTTCGTTGATTCTGCACACTTGTCACTGAAGACTCTCGAAGATTATCACTGAAAATGCATATCTCAGCTGGAAACCCAACGAAACCGAAGATGTCGCAGTTTCCGCATGTCAAACGCACTGCGGAGTGCTGAAAACACCAGGAAACGTGTTTTTCGCATTCAATAGCACGAAAACAGCGATTTCGGTGATTCTGCACACTTGTAACAGCAGAATCATGAAGTTATCAATGAAAATGCATATCTCAGCTGGTAACTCAACGAAACCGAAGATATCGCAGTTTCCGCATGTCACACGCACTGTGGAGTGCTGAAAGCACCAGAAAACGTGTTTTATGCATTCAATATCACGAAAACAGCGGTTTCGGTGATTCTGCACACTTGTAACAGCAGAATCATGAATTTATCACTGAAAATGCATATATCAGCTGGAAACCCAACGAAACCGAAGATATCGCAGTTTCCGCATGTCAAACGCACTGCGGAGTGCTGAAAACACCAGGAAACGTGTTTTTCGCATTCAATAGCACGAAGACAGCGATTTCGGTGATTCTGCACACCTGTAAAAGCAGAATCATGAATTTATCACTGAAAATGCATATCTCAGCTGGAAACCCAACGAAACCGAAGATATCGCAGTTTCCGCATGTCAAACGCACTGAGGAGTTCTGAAAACACCAGGAAAAGTGTTTTTCGCATTCAATAGCACGAAAACAGCGTTTTCGGTGATTCTGCACACTTGTAACAGCAGAATCATGAAGTTATCAACGAAAATGCATATCTCAGCTGGAAACTCAACGAAACCGAAGATATCGCAGTTTCCGCATGTCACACGCACTGTGGAGTGCTGAAAGCACCAGAAAACGTGTTTTATGCATTCAATATCACGAAAACAGCGGTTTCGGTGATTCTGCACACTTGTAACAGCAGGATAATGAAGATCATCACTGCAAATGCATAACTCAGCTGGAAACCCAACTATACCGAAGATATTTCTGTTTCCGCATGTGAAACGCACTGTGGAGTGCTGAAAACACCAGGAAACGTGTGTTTCGCATTCAATATCACGAAAACAGCGTTTTCGTTGATTCTGCACACTTGTCACTGAAGACTCTCGAAGATTATCACTGAAAATGCATATCTCAGCTGGAAACCCAACGAAACCGAAGATGTCGCAGTTTCCGCGTGTCAAACGCACTGTGGAGTGCTGAAAACACCAGAAAACGTGTTTTATGCATACAATAGCACCAAAACAGCGGTTTCGGAGATTCTGCACACTTGTAACAGCAGAATCATGAATTTATCACTGAAAATGCATATCTCAGCTGGAAACCCAACGAAACCTAAGATATCGCAGTTTCCGCATGTCAAACGCACTGAGGAGTTCTGAAAACACCAGGAAACGTGTTTTTCGCATTCAATAGCACGAAAACAGCGATTTAGGTGATTCTGCACACTTGTAACAGCAGAATCATGAATTTATCACTGAAAATGCATATCTCAGCTGGAAACCCAACGAAACCGAAGATATCGCAGTTTCCGCATGTCAAACGCACTGTGGAGTTCTGAAAACACCAGGAAACGTGTTTTTCGGATTCAATAGCACGAAAACAGCGTTTTCGGTGATTCTGCACACTTGTAACAGCTGAATCATGAAGTTATCAACGAAAATGCATATCTCAGCTGGAAACTCAACAAAACCGAAGATATCGCAGTTTCCGCATGTCACACGCACTGTGGAGTGCTGAAAGCACCAGAAAACGTGTTTTATGCATTCAATATCACGAAAACAGCGGTTTCGGTGATTATGCACACTTGTAACAGCAGGATAATGAAGATCATCACTGTAAATGCATAACTCAGCTGGAAACCCAACTATACCGAAGATATTTCTGTTTCCGCATGTAAAACGCACTGTGGAGTGCTGAAAACACCAGGAAACGTGTGTTTCGCATTCAATATCACGAAAACAGCGTTTTCGTTGATTCTGCGCACTTGTCGCTGAAGAGTCTCGAAGATTATCACTGAAAATGCATATCTCAGCTGGAAACCCAACGAAACCGAAGATGTCGCAGTTTCCGCATGTCAAACGCACTGCGGAGTGCTGAAAACACCAGGAAACGTGTTTTTCGCATTCAATAGCACGAAAACAGCGATTTCGGTGATTCTGCACACTTGTAACAGCAGAATCATGAAGTTATCAATGAAAATGCATATCTCAGCTGGTAACTCAACGAAACCGAAGATATCGCAGTTTCCGCATGTCACACGCACTGTGGAGTGCTGAAAGCACCAGAAAACGTGTTTTATGCATTCAATATCACGAAAACAGCGGTTTCGGTGATTCTGCACACTTGTGACAGCAGAATCATGAATTTATCACTGAAAATGCATATATCAGCTGGAAACCCAACGAAACCGAAGATATCGCAGTTTCCGCATGTCAAACGCACTGCGGAGTGCTGAAAACACCAGGAAACGTGTTTTTCGCATTCAATAGCACGAAGACAGCGATTTCGGTGATTCTGCACACCTGTAAAAGCAGAATCATGAATTTATCACTGAAAATGCATATCTCAGCTGGAAACCCAAAGATACCAAAGATATCGCAGTTTCCGCATGTCAAACGCACTGTGGAGTTCTGAAAACACCAGGAAACGTGTTTTTCGGATTCAATAGTACGAAAACAGCGGTTTCGGTGATTCTGCACACTTGTAACAGCAGGATAATGAAGATCATCACTGTAAATGCATTACTCAGCTGGAAACCCAACTATACCGAAGATATTTCTGTTTCCGCATGTGAAACGCACTGTGGAGTGCTGAAAACACCAGGAGACGTGTGTTTCGCATTCAATATCACGAAAACAGCGTTTTCGTTGATTCTGCACACTTGTCACTGAAGACTCTCGAAGATTATCACTGAAAATGCATATCTCAGCTGGAAACCCAACGAAACCGAAGATGTCGCAGTTTCCGCATGTCAAACGCACTGCGGAGTGCTGAAAACACCAGGAAACGTGTTTTTCGCATTCAGTAGCACGAAAACAGCGATTTCGGTGATTCTGCACACTTGTAACAGCAGAATCATGAAGTTATCAATGAAAATGCATATCTCAGCTGGTAACTCAACGAAACCGAAGATATCGCAGTTTCCGCATGTCACACGCACTGTGGAGTGCTGAAAGCACCAGAAAACGTGTTTTATGCATTCAATATCACGAAAACAGCGGTTTCGGTGATTCTGCACACTTGTAACAGCAGAATCATGAATTTATCACTGAAAATGCATATATCAGCTGGAAACCCAACGAAACCGAAGATATCGCAGTTTCCGCATGTCAAACGCACTGCGGAGTGCTGAAAACACCAGGAAACGTGTTTTTCGCATTCAATAGCACGAAGACAGCGATTTCGGTGATTCTGCACACCTGTAAAAGCAGAATCATGAATTTATCACTGAAAATGCATATCTCAGCTGGAAACCCAACGAAACCGAAGATATCGCAGTTTCCGCATGTCAAACGCACTGAGGAGTTCTGAAAACACCAGGAAACGTGTTTTTCGCATTCAATAGCACGAAAACAGCGTTTTCGGTGATTCTGCACACTTGTAACAGCAGAATCATGAAGTTATCAACGAAAATGCATATCTCAGCTGGAAACTCAACGAAACCGAAGATATCGCAGTTTCCGCATGTCACACGCACTGTGGAGTGCTGAAAGCACCAGAAAACGTGTTTTATGCATTCAATATCACGAAAACAGCGGTTTCGGTGATTCTGCACACTTGTAACAGCAGGATAATGAAGATCATCACTGCAAATGCATAACTCAGCTGGAAACCCAACTATACCGAAGATATTTCTGTTTCCGCATGTGAAACGCACTGTGGAGTGCTGAAAACACCAGGAAACGTGTGTTTCGCATTCAATATCACGAAAACAGCGTTTTCGTTGATTCTGCACACTTGTCACTGAAGACTCTCGAAGATTATCACTGAAAATGCATATCTCAGCTGGAAACCCAACGAAACCGAAGATGTCGCAGTTTCCGCGTGTCAAACGCACTGTGGAGTGCTGAAAACACCAGAAAACGTGTTTTATGCATACAATAGCACCAAAACAGCGGTTTCGGAGATTCTGCACACTTGTAACAGCAGAATCATGAATTTATCACTGAAAATGCATATCTCAGCTGGAAACCCAACGAAACCTAAGATATCGCAGTTTCCGCATGTCAAACGCACTGAGGAGTTCTGAAAACACCAGGAAACGTGTTTTTCGCATTCAATAGCACGAAAACAGCGATTTAGGTGATTCTGCACACTCGTAACAGCAGAATCATGAATTTATCACTGAAAATGCATATCTCAGCTGGAAACCCAACGAAACCGAAGATATCGCAGTTTCCGCATGTCAAACGCACTGTGGAGTTCTGAAAACACCAGGAAAAATGTTTTTCGGATTCAATAGCACGAAAACAGCGTTTTCGGTGATTCTGCACACTTGTAACAGCAGAATCATGAAGTTATCAACGAAAATGCATATCTCAGCTGGAAACTCAACGAAACCGAAGATATCGCAGTTTCCGCATGTCACACGCTCTGTGGAGTGCTGAAAGCACCAGAAAACGTGTTTTATGCATTCAATATCACGAAAACAGCGGTTTCGGTGATTCTGCACACTTGTAACAGCAGGATAACGAAGATCATCACTGTAAATGCATAACTCAGCTGGAAACCCAACTACACCGAAGATATTTCTGTTTCCGCATGTGAAACGCACTGTGGAGTGCTGAAAACACCAGGAAACGTGTGCTTCGCATTCAATATCACGAAAACAGCGTTTTCGTTGATTCTGCACACTTGTCACTGAAGACTCTCGAAGATTATCACTGAAAATGCATATCTCAGCTGGAAACCCAACGAAACCGAAGATGTCGCAGTTTCCGCATGTCAAACGCACTGCGGAGTGCTGAAAACACCAGGAAACGTGTTTTTCGCATTCAATAGCACGAAAACAGCGATTTCGGTGATTCTGCACACTTGTAACAGCAGAATCATGAAGTTATCAATGAAAATGCATATCTCAGCTGGTAACTCAACGAAACCGAAGATATCGCAGTTTCCGCATGTCACACGCACTGTGGAGTGCTGAAAGCACCAGCAAACGTGTTTTATGCATTCAATATCACGAAAACAGCGGTTTCGGTGATTCTGCACACTTGTAACAGCAGAATCATGAATTTATCACTGAAAATGCATATATCAGCTGGAAACCCAACGAAACCGAAGATATCGCAGTTTCCGCATGTCAAACGCACTGCGGAGTGCTGAAAACACCAGGAAACGTGTTTTTCGCATTCAATAGCACGAAGACAGCGATTTCGGTGATTCTGCACACCTGTAAAAGCAGAATCATGAATTTATCACTGAAAATGCATATCTCAGCTGGAAACCCAAAGATACCAAAGATATCGCAGTTTCCGCATGTCAAACGCACTGTGGAGTTCTGAAAACACCAGGAAACGTGTTTTTCGGATTCAATAGTACGAAAACAGCGTTTTCGGTGATTCTGCACACTTGTAACAGCAGAATCATGAAGTTATCAACGAAAATGCATATCTCAGATGGAAACTCAACGAAACCGAAGATATCGCAGTTTCCGCATGTCACACGCACTGTGGAGTGCTGAAAGCACCAGAAAACGTGTTTTATGCATTCAATATCACGAAAACAGCGGTTTCGGTGATTCTGCACACTTGTAACAGCAGGATAATGAAGATCATCACTGTAAATGCATAACTCAGCTGGAAACCCAACTATACCGAAGATATTTCTGTTTCCGCATGTGAAACGCACTGTGGAGTGCTGAAAACACCAGGAAACGTGTGTTTCGCATTCAATATCACGAAAACAGCGTTTTCGTTGATTCTGCACACTTGTCACTGAAGACTCTCGAAGATTATCACTGAAAATGCATATCTCAGCTGGAAACCCAACGAAACCGAAGATGTCGCAGTTTCCGCATGTCAAACGCACTGCGGAGTGCTGAAAACACCAGGAAACGTGTTTTTCGCATTCAATAGCACGAAAACAGCGATTTCGGTGATTCTGCACACTTGTAACAGCAGAATCATGAAGTTATCAATGAAAATGCATATCTCAGCTGGTAACTCAACGAAACCGAAGATATCGCAGTTTCCGCATGTCACACGCACTGTGGAGTGCTGAAAGCACCAGAAAACGTGTTTTATGCATTCAATATCACGAAAACAGCGGTTTCGGTGATTCTGCACACTTGTAACAGCAGAATCATGAATTTATCACTGAAAATGCATATATCAGCTGGAAACCCAACGAAACCGAAGATATCGCAGTTTCCGCATGTCAAACGCACTGCGGAGTGCTGAAAACACCAGGAAACGTGTTTTTCGCATTCAATAGCACGAAGACAGCGATTTCGGTGATTCTGCACACCTGTAAAAGCAGAATCATGAATTTATCACTGAAAATGCATATCTCAGCTGGAAACCCAAAGATACCAAAGATATCGCAGTTTCCGCATGTCAAACGCACTGTGGAGTTCTGAAAACACCAGGAAACGTGTTTTTCGGATTCAATAGCACGAAAACAGCGTTTTCGGTGATTCTGCACACTTGTAACAGCAGAATCATGAAGTTATCAACGAAAATGCATATCTCAGCTGGAAACTCAACGAAACCGAAGATATCGCAGTTTCCGCATGTCACACGCACTGTGGAGTGCTGAAAGCACCAGAAAACGTGTTTTATGCATTCAATATCACGAAAACAGCGGTTTCGGTGATTCTACACACTTGTAACAGCAGGATAATGAAGATCATCACTGCAAATGCATAACTCAGCTGGAAACCCAACTATACCGAAGATATTTCTGTTTCCGCATGTGAAACGCACTGTGGAGTGCTGAAAACACCAGGAAACGTGTGTTTCGCATTCAATATCACGAAAACAGCGTTTTCGTTGATTCTGCACACTTGTCACTGAAGACTCTCGAAGATTATCACTGAAAATGCATATCTCAGCTGGAAACCCAACGAAACCGAAGATGTCGCAGTTTCCGCGTGTCAAACGCACTGTGGAGTGCTGAAAACACCAGAAAACGTGTTTTATGCATACAATAGCACCAAAACAGCGGTTTCGGAGATTCTGCACACTTGTAACAGCAGAATCATGAATTTATCACTGAAAATGCATATCTCAGCTGGAAACCCAACGAAACCTAAGATATCGCAGTTTCCGCATGTCAAACGCACTGAGGAGTTCTGAAAACACCAGGAAACGTGTTTTTCGCATTCAATAGCACGAAAACAGCGATTTAGGTGATTCTGCACACTTGTAACAGCAGAATCATGAATTTATCACTGAAAATGCATATCTCAGCTGGAAACCCAACGAAACCGAAGATATCGCAGTTTCCGCATGTCAAACGCACTGTGGAGTTCTGAAAACACCAGGAAACGTGTTTTTCGGATTCAATAGCACGAAAACAGCGTTTTCGGTGATTCTGCACACTTGTAACAGCAGAATCATGAAGATATCAACGAAAATGCATATCTCAGCTGGAAACTCAACGAAACCGAAGATATCGCAGTTTCCGCATGTCACTCGCACTGTGGAGTGCTGAAAGCACCAGAAAACGTGTTTTATGCATTCAATATCACGAAAACAGCGGTTTCGGTGATTCTGCACACTTGTAACAGCAGGATAACGAAGATCATCACTGTAAATGCATAACTCAGCTGGAAACCCAACTATACCGAAGATATTTCTATTTCCGCATGTGAAACGCACTGTGGAGTGCTGAAAACACCAGGAAACGTGTGCTTCGCATTCAATATCACGAAAACAGCGTTTTCGTTGATTCTGCACACTTGTCACTGAAGACTCTCGAAGATTATCACTGAAAATGCATATCTCAGCTGGAAACCCAACGAAACCGAAGATGTCGCAGTTTCCGCATGTCAAACGCACTGCGGAGTGCTGAAAACACCAGGAAACGTGTTTTTCGCATTCAATAGCACGAAAACAGCGATTTCGGTGATTCTGCACACTTGTAACAGCAGAATCATGAAGTTATCAATGAAAATGCATATCTCAGCTGGTAACTCAACGAAACCGAAGATATCGCAGTTTCCGCATGTCACACGCACTGTGGAGTGCTGAAAGCACCAGAAAACGTGTTTTATGCATTCAATATCACGAAATCAGCGGTTTCGGTGATTCTGCACACTTGTAACAGCAGAATCATGAATTTATCACTGAAAATGCATATATCAGCTGGAAACCCAACGAAACCGAAGATATCGCAGTTTCCGCATGTCAAACGCACAGCGGAGTGCTGAAAACACCAGGAAACGTGTTTTTCGCATTCAATAGCACGAAGACAGCGATTTCGGTGATTCTGCACACCTGTAAAAGCAGAATCATGAATTTATCACTGAAAATGCATATCTCAGCTGGAAACCCAAAGATACCAAAGATATCGCAGTTTCCGCATGTCAAACGCACTGTGGAGTTCTGAAAACACCAGGAAACGTGTTTTTCGGATTCAATAGTACGAAAACAGCGTTTTCGGTGATTCTGCACACTTGTAACAGCAGAATCATGAAGTTATCAACGAAAATGCATATCTCAGCTGGAAACTCAACGAAACCGAAGATATCGCAGTTTCCGCATGTCACACGCACTGTGGAGTGCTGAAAGCACCAGAAAACGTGTTTTATGCATTCGATATCACGAAAACAGCGGTTTCGGTGATTCTGCACACTTGTAACAGCAGGATAATGAAGATCATCACTGTAAATGCATAACTTTGCTGGAAACCCAACTATACCGAAGATATTTCTGTTTCCGCATGTGAAACGCACTGTGGAGTGCTGAAAACACCAGGAAACGTGTGTTTCGCATTCAATATCACGAAAACAGCGTTTTCGTTGATTCTGCACACTTGTCACTGAAGACTCTCGAAGATTATCACTGAAAATGCATATCTCAGCTGGAAACCCAACGAAACCGAAGATGTCGCAGTATCCGCATGTCAAACGCACTGCGGAGTGCTGAAAACACCAGGAAACGTGTTTTTCGCATTCAATAGCACGAAAACAGCGATTTCGGTGATTCTGCACACTTGTAACAGCAGAATCATGAAGTTATCAACGAAAATGCATATCTCAGCTGGAAACTCAACGAAACCGAAGATATCGCAGTTTCCGCATGTCACACGCACTGTGGAGTGCTGAAAGCACCAGAAAACGTGTTTTATGCATTCAATATCACGAAAACAGCGGTTTCGGTGATTCTGCACACTTGTAACAGCAGGATAATGAAGATCATCACTGTAAATGCATAACTCAGCTGGAAACCCAACTATACCGAAGATATATCTGTTTCCGCATGTGAAACGCACTGTGGAGTGCTGAAAACACCAGGAAACGTGTGTTTCGCATTCAATATCACGAAAACAGCGTTTTCGTTGATTCTGCACACTTGTCACTGAAGACTCTCGAAGATTATCACTGAAAATGCATATCTCAGCTGGAAACCCAACGAAACAGAAGATGTCGCAGTTTCCGCATGTCAAACGCACTGCGGAGTGCTGAAAACACCAGGAAACGTGTTTTTCGCATTCAATAGCACGAAAACAGCGATTTCGGTGATTCTGCACACTTGTAACAGCAGAATCATGAAGTTATCAACGAAAATGCATATCTCAGCTGGAAACTCAACGAAACCGAAGATATCGCAGTTTCCGCATGTCACACGCACTGTGGAGTGCTGAAAGCACCAGAAAACGTGTTTTATGCATTCAATATCACGAAAACAGCGGTTTCGGTGATTCTGCACACTTGTAACAGCAGAATCATGAATTTATCACTGAAAATGCATATATCAGCTGGAAACCCAACGAAACCGAAGATATCGCAGCTTCCGCATGTCAAACGCACTGCGGAGTGCTGAAAACACCAGGAAACGTGTTTTTCGCATTCAATAGCACGAAGACAGCGATTTCGGTGATTCTGCACACCTGTAAAAGCAGAATCATGAATTTATCACTGAAAATGCATATCTCAGCTGGAAACCCAAAGATACCAAAGATATCGCAGTTTCCGCATGTCAAACGCACTGTGGAGTTCTGAAAACACCAGGAAACGTGTTTTTCGGATTCAATAGTACGAAAACAGCGTTTTCGGTGATTCTGCACACTTGTAACAGCAGAATCATGAAGTTATCAACGAAAATGCATATCTCAGCTGGAAACTCAACGAAACCGAAGATATCGCAGTTTCCGCATGTCACACGCACTGTGGAGTGCTGAAAGCACCAGAAAACGTGTTTTATGCATTCAATATCACGAAAACAGCGGTTTCGGTGATTCTGCACACTTGTAACAGCAGGATAATGAAGATCATCACTGCAAATGCATAACTCAGCTGGAAACCCAACTATACCGAAGATATTTCTGTTTCCGCATGTGAAACGCACTGTGGAGTGTTGAAAACACCAGGAAACGTGTGTTTCGCATTCAATATCACGAAAACAGCGTTTTCGTTGATTCTGCACACTTGTCACTGAAGACTCTCGAAGATTATCACTGAAAATGCATATCTCAGCTGGAAACCCAACGAAACCGAAGATGTCGCAGTTTCCGCGTGTCAAACGCACTGTGGAGTGCTGAAAACACCAGAAAACGTGTTTTATGCATACAATAGCACCAAAACAGCGGTTTCGGAGATTCTGCACACTTGTAACAGCAGAATCATGAATTTATCACTGAAAATGCATATCTCAGCTGGAAACCCAACGAAACCGAAGATATCGCAGTTTCCGCATGTCAAACGCACTGAGGAGTTCTGAAAACACCAGGAAACGTGTTTTTCGCATTCAATAGCACGAAAACAGCGATTTAGGTGATTCTGCACACTTGTAACAGCAGAATCATGAATTTATCACTGAAAATGCACATCTCAGCTGGAAACCCAACGAAACCGAAGATATCGCAGTTTCCGAAATGTCAAACGCACTGCGGACTGCTGAAAACACCAGGAAACGTGTTTTTTGCATTCAATAGAACGAAAACAGCGATTTCGGTGATTCTGCACACTTGTAACAGCAGAATCATGAATTTATCACTGAAAATGCATATCTCAGCTGGAAACCCAACTATAGCGAAGATATCTCAGTTTCCGCATGTCAAACGCACTGCGGAGTGCTGAAAACACCAGGAAACGTGTTTTTCGCATTCAATAGTACCAAAACAGCGGTTTCGGTGATTCTGCACACTTGTAACAGCAGAATCATGAATTTATCACTGAAAATGCATATCTCAGCTGGAAACCCAACGAATCCGAAGATATTGCAGTTTCCGCATGTCAAACGCACTGTGGAGTGCTGAAAACACCAGAAAACGTGTTTTATGCATTCAATATCACGAAAACAGCGGTTTCAGTGATTCTGCACACTTGTAACAGCAGGATAATGAAGATTATCACTGAAAATGCATATCTCAGCTGGAAACCCAACGAAACCGAAGATATCGCAGTTTCCGAAATGTCAAACGCACTGCGGAGTGCTGAAAACACCAGGAAACGTGTTTTTTGCATTCAAATGAACGAAAACAGCGATTTCGGTGATTCTGCACACTTGTAACAGCAGGATAATGAAGATTATCACTGAAGATGCATATCTCAGCTGGAAACCCAACGAAACCGAAGATATCGCTGTTTCAGCATGTCAAACGCACTGTGGAGTGCTGAAAACACCAGAAAACGTGTTTTATGCATTCAATATAACGAAAACAGCGGTTTCAGTGATTCTGCACACTTGTAACAGCAGGATAATGAAGATTATCACTGAAAATGCATATCTCAGCTGGAAACCCAACTATACCGAAGATATCTCAGTTTCCGCATGTCAAACGCACTGCGGAGTGCTGAAAACACCAGGAAACGTGTTTGTCGCATTCAATAGCACGAAAACAGCGATTTCGGTGATTCTGCACACTTGTAACAGCAGAATCATGAATTTATCACTGAAAATGCATATCTCAGCTGGAAACCCAACGAAACCGAAGATATCGCAGTTTCCGCATGTCAAAAGCACTGCGGAGTGCTGAAAACACCAGGAAACGTGTTTTTCGCATTCAATAGCACGAAACCAGCGATTTCGATGATTCTGCACACCTGTAAAAGCAGAATCGGGAATTAATCACTGAAAATGCATATCTCAGCTGGAAACCCAAAGATACCAAAGGTATCGCAGTTTCCGCATGTCAAACGCACTGTGGAGTTCTGAAAACACCAGGAAACGTGTTTTTCGGATTCAATAGCACGAAAACAGCGATTTCGGTGATTCTGCACACTTGTAACAGCAGAATCATGAATTTATCACTGAAAATGCATATCTCAGCTGGAAACCCAACGAAACCGAAGATATCACTGTTTCCGCAAATCAAGCGCACTGTGGAGTGCTGAAAACACCAGGAAACGTGTTCTTCGCATTCAATAGCACGAAAACGGCGATTTCGGTGATGCTGCACACTTGTAACAGCAGAATCATGAATTTATCACTCAAAATGCATATCTCAGCTGGAAACCCAAAGATACCAAAGATATCGCAGTTTCCGCATGTCAAACGCACTGTGGAGTTCTGAAAACACCAGGAAACGTGTTTTTCGCATTCAATAGCACGAAAACAGCGATTTCGGTGATTCTGCACACTTGTAACAGCAGAATCATGAATTTATCACTGAAAATGCATATATCAGCTGGAAACCCAACGAAACCGATGATAACGCAGTTTCCGCATGTCAAACGCACTGCGGAGTGCTGAAAACACCAGGAAACGTGTTTTTCGGATTCAATAGCACGAAAACAGCGTTTTCGGTGATTCTGCACACTTGTAACAGCAGAATCATGAAGTTATCAACGAAAATGCATATCTCAGCTGGAAACCCAAAGATACCAAAGATATCGCAGTTTCCGCATGTCAAACGCACTGTGGAGTTCTGAAAACACCAGGTAACGTGTTTTTCGGATTCAATAGCACGAAAACAGCGTTTTCGGTGATTCTGCACACTTGTAACAGCAGAATCATGAAGTTATCAACGAAAATGCATATCTCAGCTGGAAACTCAACGAAACCGAAGATATCGCAGTTTCCGCATATCACACGCACTGTGGAGTGCTGAAAGCACCAGTAAACGTGTTTTCTGCATTCAATATCACGAAAACAGCGGTTTCGGTGATTCTGCACACTTGTAACAGCAGGATAATGGAGATCATCACTGTAAATGCATAACTCAGCTGGAAACCCAACTATACCGTAGATATTTCTGTTTCCGCATGTGAAACGCACTGTGGAGTGCTGAAAACACCAGGAAACGTGTTTTATGCATTCAATAGCACCAAAACAGCGGTTTCGGAGATTCTGCACACCTGTAAAAGCAGAATCATGAATTTTTCACTGAAAATGCATATCTCAGCTGGAAACCCAACCAAACCGAAGATATCGCAGTTTCCGCATGTGAAACGCACTGTGGAGTGCTGAAAACACCAGAAAACGTGTTTTATGCATTCAATATCACGAAAACAGCGATTTCGGTGATTCTGTACACTTGTAACAGCAGAATCATGAATTTATCACTGAAAATGCATATATCAGCTGGAAACCCAACGAAACCGAAGATATCGCAGTTTCCGCATGTCAAACGCACTGTGGAGTGCTGAAAACACCAGAAAACGTGTTTTATGCATTCAAAAGCACCAAAGCAGCGGTTTCGGAGATCCTGCACACTTGTAACAGCAGGATAATGAAGATTATTACTGAAAATGCATATCTCAGCTGGAAACCCAACTATACCGAAGATATCTCAGTTTCCGCATCTCAAACGCACTGCGGAGTTCTGAAAACACCAGGAAACGTGTTTTTCGGATTCAATAGCACGAAAACAGCGATTTCGGTGATTCTGCACACTTGTAACAGCAGAATCAAGAATTTATCACTGAAAATGCATATCTCAGCTGGAAACCCAACCAAACCGAAGATATCGCAGTTTCCGCATGTCAAACGCACTGTGGAGTGCTGAAAACACCAGAAAACGTGTTGTATGCATTCAATATCACGAAAACAGCGGTTTCGGTGATTCTGCACACTTGTAACAGCAGAATCACGAATTTATCACTGAAAATGCATATCTCAGCTGGAAACCCAACGAAACCGTAGATATCGCGGTTTCCGCATGTCAAACGCACTGTCGAGTGCTGAAAACACAAGAAAACGTGTTTTTCGCATTCAATAGCACGAAGACAGCGATTTCGGTGATTCTGCATACTTGTCACAGAAGAATATCCAAGATTATCATAGATAATGCATGTCGCAGCTGGCAACCCCACGAAAACGAAGATATCGCGGTTTCCGCAAATCAAACGCACTGTGGAGTGCTGAAAACACCAGGAAACGTGTTTTTGGCATTCAATAGCACGAAAACAGCGATTTCGGTGATTCAGCACACTTGTAACAGCAGAATCATGAATTTATCACTGAAAATGCATATCTCAGTTGGAAACCCAACGAAACCGAAGATATCACAGTTTCCGCATGTCAAACGCAATGTGGAGTGCTGAAAACACCAGGAAACGTGTTTTTCGCATTCAATAGCACGAAACCAGCGATTTCGGTGATTCTGCACACCTGTAAAAGAAGAATCATGAATTTATCACTGAAAATGCATATCTCAGTTGGAAACCCAACGAAAGCGAAGATATCAGAGTTTCCGCATGTCAAACGCAATGTGGAGTGCTGAAAACACCAGGAAACGTGTTTTTCGCATTCAATAGCACGGAACCAGCGATTTCGGTGATTCTGCACACCTGTAAAAGAAGAATCATGAATTTATCACTGAAAATGCATATCTCAGCTGGAAACCCAACGAACCCGAAGATGTCGCAGTTTCCGCGTGTCAAACGCACTGTGGAGTGCTGAAAACACCAGAAAACGTGTTTTATGCATTCAATAGCACCAAAACAGCGGTTTCGGAGATTCTGCACACCTGTAAAAGCAGAATCATGAATTTTTCACTGAAAATGCATATCTCAGCTGGAAACCCAACCAAACCGAAGATATCGCAGTTTCCGCATGTGAAACGCACTGTGGAGTGCTGAAAACACCAGAAAACGTGTTTTATGCATTCAAAAGCACCAAAGCAGCGGTTTCGGAGATCCTGCACACTTGTAACAGCAGGATAATGATGATTATTACTGAAAATGCATATCTCAGCTGGAAACCCAACTATACCGAAGATATCTCAGTTTCCGCATCTCAAACGCACTGCGGAGTTCTGAAAACACCAGGAAACGTGTTTTTCGGATTCAATAGCACGAAAACAGCGATTTCGGTGATTCTGCACACTTGTAACAGCAGAATCAAGAATTTATCACTGAAAATGCATATCTCAGCTGGAAACCCAACTATAGCGAAGATATCTCAGTTTCCGCATGTCAAACGCACTGCGGAGTGCTGAAAACACCAGGAAACGTGTTTTTCGCATTCAATAGTACCAAAACAGCGGTTTCGGTGATTCTGCACACTTGTAACAGCAGAATCATGAATTTATCACTGAAAATGCATATCTCAGCTGGAAACCCAACGAATCCGAAGATATTGCAGTTTCCGCATGTCAAACGCACTGTGGAGTGCTGAAAACACCAGAAAACGTGTTTTATGCATTCAATATCACGAAAACAGCGGTTTCAGTGATTCTGCACACTTGTAACAGCAGGATAATGAAGATTATCACTGAAAATGCATATCTCAGCTGGAAACTCAACGAAACCGAAGATATCGCAGTTTCCGAAATGTCAAACGCACTGTCGAGTGCTGAAAACACAAGAAAACGTGTTTTTCGCATTCAATAGCACGAAGACAGCGATTTCGGTGATTCTGCATACTTGTCACAGAAGAATATCCAAGATTATCATAGATAATGCATGTCGCAGCTGGCAACCCCACGAAAACGAAGATATCGCGGTTTCCGCAAATCAAACGCACTGTGGAGTGCTGAAAACACCAGGAAACGTGTTTTTGGCATTCAATAGCACGAAAACAGCGATTTCGGTGATTCAGCACACTTGTAACAGCAGAATCATGAATTTATCACTGAAAATGCATATCTCAGTTGGAAACCCAACGAAACCGAAGATATCACAGTTTCCGCATGTCAAACGCAATGTGGAGTGCTGAAAACACCAGGAAACGTGTTTTTCGCATTCAATAGCACGAAACCAGCGATTTCGGTGATTCTGCACACCTGTAAAAGAAGAATCATGAATTTATCACTGAAAATGCATATCTCAGTTGGAAACCCAACGAAAGCGAAGATATCAGAGTTTCCGCATGTCAAACGCAATGTGGAGTGCTGAAAACACCAGGAAACGTGTTTTTCGCATTCAATAGCACGGAACCAGCGATTTCGGTGATTCTGCACACCTGTAAAAGAAGAATCATGAATTTATCACTGAAAATGCATATCTCAGCTGGAAACCCAACGAACCCGAAGATGTCACAGTTTCCGCGTGTCAAACGCACTGTGGAGTGCTGAAAACACCAGAAAACGTGTTTTATGCATTCAATAGCACCAAAACAGCGGTTTCGGAGATTCTGCACACCTGTAAAAGCAGAATCATGAATTTTTCACTGAAAATGCATATCTCAGCTGGAAACCCAACCAAACCGAAGATATCGCAGTTTCCGCATGTGAAACGCACTGTGGAGTGCTGAAAACACCAGAAAACGTGTTTTATGCATTCAAAAGCACCAAAGCAGCGGTTTCGGAGATCCTGCACACTTGTAACAGCAGGATAATGATGATTATTACTGAAAATGCATATCTCAGCTGGAAACCCAACTATACCGAAGATATCTCAGTTTCCGCATCTCAAACGCACTGCGGAGTTCTGAAAACACCAGGAAACGTGTTTTTCGGATTCAATAGCACGAAAACAGCGATTTCGGTGATTCTGCACACTTGTAACAGCAGAATCAAGAATTTATCACTGAAAATGCATATCTCAGCTGGAAACCCAACTATAGCGAAGATATCTCAGTTTCCGCATGTCAAACGCACTGCGGAGTGCTGAAAACACCAGGAAACGTGTTTTTCGCATTCAATAGTACCAAAACAGCGGTTTCGGTGATTCTGCACACTTGTAACAGCAGAATCATGAATTTATCACTGAAAATGCATATCTCAGCTGGAAACCCAACGAATCCGAAGATATTGCAGTTTCCGCATGTCAAACGCACTGTGGAGTGCTGAAAACACCAGAAAACGTGTTTTATGCATTCAATATCACGAAAACAGCGGTTTCAGTGATTCTGCACACTTGTAACAGCAGGATAATGAAGATTATCACTGAAAATGCATATCTCAGCTGGAAACCCAACGAAACCGAAGATATCGCAGTTTCCGAAATGTCAAACGCACTGCGGAGTGCTGAAAACACCAGGAAACGTGTTTTTTGCATTCAAATGAACGAAAACAGCGATTTCGGTGATTCTGCACACTTGTAACAGCAGGATAATGAAGATTATCACTGAAGATGCATATCTCAGCTGGAAACCCAACGAAACCGAAGATATCGCTGTTTCAGCATGTCAAACGCACTGTGGAGTGCTGAAAACACCAGAAAACGTGTTTTATGCATTCAATATAACGAAAACAGCGGTTTCAGTGATTCTGCACACTTGTAACAGCAGGATAATGAAGATTATCACTGAAAATGCATATCTCAGCTGGAAACCCAACTATACCGAAGATATCTCAGTTTCCGCATGTCAAACGCACTGCGGAGTGCTGAAAACACCAGGAAACGTGTTTGTCGCATTCAATAGCACGAAAACAGCGATTTCGGTGATTCTGCACACTTGTAACAGCAGAATCATGAATTTATCACTGAAAATGCATATCTCAGCTGGAAACCCAACGAAACCGAAGATATCGCAGTTTCCGCATGTCAAAAGCACTGCGGAGTGCTGAAAACACCAGGAAACGTGTTTTTCGCATTCAATAGCACGAAACCAGCGATTTCGATGATTCTGCACCCCTGTAAAAGCAGAATCGGGAATTTATCACTGAAAATGCATATCTCAGCTGGAAACCCAAAGATACCAAAGGTATCGCAGTTTCCGCATGTCAAACGCACTGTGGAGTTCTGAAAACACCAGGAAACGTGTTTTTCGGATTCAATAGCACGAAAACAGCGATTTCGGTGATTCTGCACACTTGTAACAGCAGAATCATGAATTTATCACTGAAAATGCATATCTCAGCTGGAAACCCAACGAAACCGAAGATATCACTGTTTCCGCAAATCAAGCGCACTGTGGAGTGCTGAAAACACCAGGAAACGTGTTCTTCGCATTCAATAGCACGAAAACGGCGATTTCGGTGATGCTGCACACTTGTAACAGCAGAATCATGAATTTATCACTCAAAATGCATATCTCAGCTGGAAACCCAAAGATACCAAAGATATCGCAGTTTCCGCATGTCAAACGCACTGTGGAGTTCTGAAAACACCAGGAAACGTGTTTTTCGCATTCAATAGCACGAAAACAGCGATTTCGGTGATTCTGCACACTTGTAACAGCAGAATCATGAATTTATCACTGAAAATGCATATATCAGCTGGAAACCCAACGAAACCGATGATAACGCAGTTTCCGCATGTCAAACGCACTGCGGAGTGCTGAAAACACCAGGAAACGTGTTTTTCGGATTCAATAGCACGAAAACAGCGTTTTCGGTGATTCTGCACACTTGTAACAGCAGAATCATGAAGTTATCAACGAAAATGCATATCTCAGCTGGAAACCCAAAGATACCAAAGATATCGCAGTTTCCGCATGTCAAACGCACTGTGGAGTTCTGAAAACACCAGGAAACGTGTTTTTCGGATTCAATAGCACGAAAACAGCGTTTTCGGTGATTCTGCACACTTGTAACAGCAGAATCATGAAGTTATCAACGAAAATGCATATCTCAGCTGGAAACTCAACGAAACCGAAGATATCGCAGTTTCCGCATGTCACACGCACTGTGGAGTGCTGAAAGCACCAGAAAACGTGTTTTCTGCATTCAATATCACGAAAACAGCGGTTTCGGTGATTCTGCACACTTGTAACAGCAGGATAATGGAGATCATCACTGTAAATGCATAACTCAGCTGGAAACCCAACTATACCGTAGATATTTCTGTTTCCGCATGTGAAACGCACTGTGGAGTGCTGAAAACACCAGGAAACGTGTGTTTCGCATTCAATATCACGAAAACAGCGTTTTCGTTTATTCTGCACACTTGTCACTGAAGACTCTCGAAGATTATCACTGAAAATGCATATCTCAGCTGGAAACCCAACGAACCCGAAGATGTCGCAGTTTCCGCGTGTCAAACGCACTGTGGAGTGCTGAAAACACCAGAAAACGTGTTTTATGCATTCAATAGCACCAAAACAGCGGTTTCGGAGATTCTGCACACCTGTAAAAGCAGAATCATGAATTTTTCACTGAAAATGCATATCTCAGCTGGAAACCCAACCAAACCGAAGATATCGCAGTTTCCGCATGTGAAACGCACTGTGGAGTGCTGAAAACACCAGAAAACGTGTTTTATGCATTCAATATCACGAAAACAGCGATTTCGGTGATTCTGTACACTTGTAACAGCAGAATCATGAATTTATCACTGAAAATGCATATATCAGCTGGAAACCCAACGAAACCGAAGATATCGCAGTTTCCGCATGTCAAACGCACTGTGGAGTGCTGAAAACACCAGAAAACGCGTTTTATGCATTCAAAAGCACCAAAGCAGCGGTTTCGGAGATCCTGCACACTTGTAACAGCAGGATAATGAAGATTATTACTGAAAATGCATATCTCAGCTGGAAACCCAACTATACCGAAGATATCTCAGTTTCCGCATCTCAAACGCACTGCGGAGTTCTGAAAACACCAGGAAACGTGTCTTTCGGATTCAATAGCACGAAAACAGCGATTTCGGTGATTCTGCACACTTGTAACAGCAGAATCAAGAATTTATCACTGAAAATGCATATCTCAGCTGGAAACCCAACCAAACCGAAGATATCGCAGTTTCCGCATGTCAAACGCACTGTGGAGTGCTGAAAACACCAGAAAACGTGTTGTATGCATTCAATATCACGAAAACAGCGGTTTCGGTGATTCTGCACACTTGTAACAGCAGAATCACGAATTTATCACTGAAAATGCATATCTCAGTTGGAAACCCAACGAAACCGAAGATATCACAGTTTCCGCATGTCAAACGCAATGTGGAGTGCTGAAAACACCAGGAAACGTGTTTTTCGCATTCAATAGCACGAAACCAGCGATTTCGGTGATTCTGCACACCTGTAAAAGAAGAATCATGAATTTATCACTGAAAATGCATATCTCAGTTGGAAACCCAACGAAAGCGAAGATATCACAGTTTCCGCATGTCAAACGCAATGTGGAGTGCTGAAAACACCAGGAAACGTGTTTTTCGCATTCAATAGCACGAAACCAGCGATTTCGGTGATTCTGCACACCTGTAAAAGAAGAATCATGAATTTATCACTGAAAATGCATATCTCAGCTGGAAACCCAACGAACCCGAAGATGTCGCAGTTTCCGCGTGTCAAACGCACTGTGGAGTGCTGAAAACACCAGAAAACGTGTTTTATGCATTCAATAGCACCAAAACAGCGGTTTCGGAGATTCTGCACACCTGTAAAAGCAGAATCATGAATTTTTCACTGAAAATGCATATCTCAGCTGGAAACCCAACCAAACCGAAGATATCGCAGTTTCCGCATGTGAAACGCACTGTGGAGTGCTGAAAACACCAGAAAACGTGTTTTATGCATTCAAAAGCACCAAAGCAGCGGTTTCGGAGATCCTGCACACTTGTAACAGCAGGATAATGATGATTATTACTGAAAATGCATATCTCAGCTGGAAACCCAACTATACCGAAGATATCTCAGTTTCCGCATCTCAAACGCACTGCGGAGTTCTGAAAACACCAGGAAACGTGTTTTTCGGATTCAATAGCACGAAAACAGCGATTTCGGTGATTCTGCACACTTGTAACAGCAGAATCAAGAATTTATCACTGAAAATGCATATCTCAGCTGGAAACCCAACCAAACCGAAGATATCGCAGTTTCCGCATGTCAAACGCACTGTGGAGTGCTGAAAACACCAGAAAACGTGTTTTATGCATTCAATATCACGAAAACAGCGGTTTCGGTGATTCTGCACACTTGTAACAGCAGAATCACGAATTTATCACTGAAAATGCATATCTCAGCTGGAAACCCAACGAAACCGTAGATATCGCGGTTTCCGCATGTCAAACGTACTGTCGAGTGCTGAAAACACAAGAAAACGTGTTTTTCGCATTCAATAGCACGAAGACAGCGATTTCGATGATTCTGCATACTTGTCACAGAAGAATATCCAAGATTATCATAGATAATGCATGTCGCAGCTGGCAACCCCACGTAAACGAAGATATCGCGGTTTCCGCAAATCAAACGCACTGTGGAGTGCTGAAAACACCAGGAAACGTGTTTTTGGCATTCAATAGCACGAAAACAGCGATTTCGGTGATTCAGCACACTTGTAACAGCAGAATCATGAATTTATCACTGAAAATGCATATCTCAGTTGGAAACCCAACGAAACCGAAGATATCACAGTTTCCGCATGTCAAACGCAATGTGGAGTGCTGAAAACACCAGGAAACGTGTTTTTCGCATTCAATAGCACGAAACCAGCGATTTCGGTGATTCTGCACACCTGTAAAAGAAGAATCATGAATTTATCACTGAAAATGCATATCTCAGTTGGAAACCCAACGAAAGCGAAGATATCACAGTTTCCGCATGTCAAACGCAATGTGGAGTGCTGAAAACACCAGGAAACGTGTTTTTCGCATTCAATAGCACGAAACCAGCGATTTCGGTGATTCTGCACACCTGTAAAAGAAGAATCATGAATTTATCACTGAAAATGCATATCTCAGCTGGAAACCCAAAGATACCAAAGATATCGCAGTTTCCGCATGTCAAACGCACTGCGGAGTGCTGAAAACACCAGGAACCGTGTTTTTCGCATTCAATAGAACGAAAACAGCGATTTCGGTGATTCTGCACACTTGTAACAGCAGAATCATGAATTTATCACTGAAAATGCATATCTCAGCTGGAAACCCAAAGATACCAAAGATATCGCAGTTTCCGCATCTCAAACGCACTGTGGAGTTC
This sequence comes from Anthophora plumipes, assembly GCA_951804975.1. Taxonomy (NCBI): domain Eukaryota; kingdom Metazoa; phylum Arthropoda; class Insecta; order Hymenoptera; family Apidae; genus Anthophora; species Anthophora plumipes. The sequence continues at coordinate 602,565 of CATORF010000226.1, forward strand.
TGAAAACACCAGAAAACGTGTTTTATGCATTCAATAGCACCAAAACAGCGGTTTCGGAGATTCTGCACACTTGTAACAGCAGGATAAATAAGATTATTACTGAAAATGCATATCTCAGCTGGAAACCCATGCATACCGAAGATATCTCAGTTTCCGCATGTCAAACGCACTGCGGAGTGCTGAAAACACCAGGATACGTGTTTTTAGCATTCAATAGCGCGAAAACAGCGATTTCGGTGATTCTGCACACTTGTAACAGCAGAATCATGAATTTACCACTGAAAATGCATATCTCAGCAGGAAACCCAACGAAACCGAAGGTATCGCAGTTTCCGCATGTCAAACGCACTGCGGAGTGCTGAAAACACCAGGAAACGTGTTTTTCGCATTCAATAGCACGAAACCAGCGATTTCGATGATTCTGCTCACCTGTAAAAGCAGAATCATGAATTTATCACTGAAAATGCATATCTCAGCTGGAAACCCAAAGATACCAGAGATATCGCAGTTTCCGCATGTCAAACGCACTGTGGAGTTCTGAAAACACCAGGAAACGTGTTTTTCGGATTCAATAGCACGAAAACAGCGATTTCGGTGATTCTGCACACTTGTAACAGCAGAATCATGAATTTATCACTGAAAATGCATATCTCAGCTGGAAACCCAATCAAACCGAAGATATCGCAGTTTCCGCATGTCAAACGCACTGCGGAGTGCTGAAAACACCAGGAAACGTGTTTTTCGCATTCAATAGCACGAAAACAGCGATTTCGGTGATTCAGCACACTTGCAACAGCAGAATCATGAATTTATCACTGAAAATGCATATCTCAGTTGGAAACCCAACGAAACCGAAGATATCACTGTTTCCGAAAATCAAGCGCACTGTGGAGTGCTGAAAACACCAGGAAACGTATTTTTCGCATTCTATAGCACGAAAACGGCGATTTCGGTGATTCTGCACACTTGTAACAGCAGAATCATGAATTTATCACTCAAAATGCATATCTCAGCTGGAAACCCAACGAAACCGAAGATATCGCAGTTTCCGCATGTCAAACGCACTGTGGAGTGCTGAAAACACCAGAAAACGTGTTTTATGCATTCAAAAGCACCAAAGCAGCGGTTTCGGAGATCCTGCACACTTGTAACAGCAGGATAATGAAGATTATTACTGAAAATGCATATCTCAGCTGGAAACCCAACTATACCGAAGATATCTCAGTTTCCGCATCTCAAACGCACTGCGGAGTTCTGAAAACACCAGGAAACGTGTTTTTCGGATTCAATAGCACGAAAACAGCGATTTCGGTGATTCTGCACACTTGTAACAGCAGAATCATGAATTTATCACTGAAAATGCATATATCAGCTGGAAACCCAACGAAACCGAAGATATCGCAGTTTCCGCATGTCAAACGCACTGCGGAGTGCTGAAAACACCAGGAAACGTGTTTTTCGGATTCAATAGCACGAAAACAGCGTTTTCGGTGATTCTGCACACTTGTAACAGCAGAATCATGAAGTTATCAACGAAAATGCATATCTCAGCTGGAAACCCAAAGATACCAAAGATATCGCAGTTTCCGCATGTCAAACGCACTGTGGAGTTCTGAAAACACCAGGAAACGTGTTTTTCGGATTCAATAGCACGAAAACAGCGTTTTCGGTGATTCTGCACACTTGTAACAGCAGAATCATGAAGTTATCAACGAAAATGCATATCTCAGCTGGAAACTCAACGAAACCGAAGATATCGCAGTTTCCGCATGTCACACGCACTGTGGAGTGCTGAAAGCACCAGAAAACGTGTTTTATGCATTCAATATCACGAAAACAGCGGTTTCGGTGATTCTGCACACTTGTAACAGCAGGATAATGGAGATCATCACTGTAAATGCATAACTCAGCTGGAAACCCAACTATACCGTAGATATTTCTGTTTCCGCATGTGAAACGCGCTGTGGAGTGCTGAAAACACCAGGAAACGTGTGTTTCGCATTCAATATCACGAAAACAGCGTTTTCGTTGATTCTGCACACTTGTCACTGAAGACTCTCGAAGATTATCACTGAAAATGTATATCTCAGCTGGAAACCCAACGAACCCGAAGATGTCGCAGTTTCCGCGTGTCAAACGCACTGTGGAGTGCTGAAAACACCAGAAAACGTGTTTTATGCATTCAAAAGCACCAAAGCAGCGGTTTCGGAGATCCTGCACACTTGTAACAGCAGGATAATGAAGATTATTACTGAAAATGCATATCTCAGCTGGAAACCCAACTATACCGAAGATATCTCAGTTTCCGCATGTCAAACGCACTGTCGAGTGCTGAAAACACCAGGAAACGTGTTTTTGGCATTCAATAGCACGAAAACAGCGATTTCGGTGATTCAGCACACTTGTAACAGCAGAATCATGAATTTATCACTGAAAATGCATATCTCAGCTGGAAACCCAAAGATACCAAAGATATCGCAGTTTCCGCATCTCAAACGCACTGTGGAGTTCTGAAAACACCAGAAAACGTGTTTTATGCATTCAATAGCACCAAAACAGCGGTTTCGGAGATTCTGCACACTTGTAACAGCAGGATAAATAAGATTATTACTGAAAATGCATATCTCAGCTGGAAACCCATCCATACCGAAGATATCTCAGTTTCCGCATGTCAAACGCACTGCGGAGTGCTGAAAACACCAGGAAACGTGTTTTTAGCATTCAATAGCGCGAAAACAGCGATTTCGGTGATTCTGCACACTTGTAACAGCAGAATCATGAATTTACCACTGAAAATGCATATCTCAGCAGGAAACCCAACGAAACCGCAGATATCGCAGTTTCCGCATGTCAAACGCACTGCGGAGTGCTGAAAACACCAGGAAACGTGTTTTTCGCATTCAATAGCACGAAACCAGCGATTTCGATGATTCTGCACACCTGTAAAAGCAGAATCATGAATTTATCACTGAAAATGCATATCTCAGCTGGAAACCCAAAGATACCAAAGATATCGCAGTTTCCGCATGTCAAACGCACTGTGGAGTTCTGAAAACACCAGGAAACGTGTTTTTCGGATTCAATAGCACGAAAACAGCGATTTCGGTGATTCTGCACACTTGTAACAGCAGAATCATGAATTTATCACTGAAAATGCATATCTCAGCTGGAAACCCAATCAAACCGAAGATATCGCAGTTTCCGCATGTCAAACGCACTGCGGAGTGCTGAAAACACCAGGAAACGTGTTTTTCGCATTCAATAGCACGAAAACAGCGATTTCGGTGATTCAGCACACTTGCAACAGCAGAATCATGAATTTATCACTGAAAATGCATATCTCAGTTGGAAACCCAACGAAACCGAAGATATCACTGTTTCCGCAAATCAAGCGCACTGTGGAGTGCTGAAAACACCAGGAAACGTATTTTTCGCATTCTATAGCACGAAAACGGCGATTTCGGTGATTCTGCACACTTGTAACAGCAGAATCATGAATTTATCACTCAAAATGCATATCTCAGCTGGAAACCCAACGAAACCGAAGATATCGCAGTTTCCGCATGTCAAACGCACTGTGGAGTGCTGAAAACACCAGAAAACGTGTTTTATGCATTCAAAAGCACCAAAGCAGCGGTTTCGGAGATCCTGCACACTTGTAACAGCAGGATAATGAAGATTATTACTGAAAATGCATATCTCAGCTGGAAACCCCTAACTATACCGAAGATATCTCAGTTTCCGCATCTCAAACGCACTGCGGAGTTCTGAAAACACCAGGAAACGTGTTTTTCGGATTCAATAGCACGAAAACAGCGATTTCGGTGATTCTGCACACTTGTAACAGCAGAATCATGAATTTATCACTGAAAATGCATATATCAGCTGGAAACCCAACGAAACCGAACATATCGCAGTTTCCGCATGTCAAACGCACTGCGGAGTGCTGAAAACACCAGGAAACGTGTTTTTCGGATTCAATAGCACGAAAACAGCGTTTTCGGTGATTCTGCACACTTGTAACAGCAGAATCATGAAGTTATCAACGAAAATGCATATCTCAGCTGGAAACCCAAAGATACCAAAGATATCGCAGTTTCCCCATGTCAAACGCACTGTGGAGTTCTGAAAACACCAGGAAACGTGTTTTTCGGATTCAATAGCACGAAAACAGCGTTTTCGGTGATTCTGCACACTTGTAACAGCAGAATCATGAAGTTATCAACGAAAATGCATATCTCAGCTGGAAACTCAACGAAACCGAAGATATCGCAGTTTCCGCATGTCACACGCACTGTGGAGTGCTGAAAGCACCAGAAAACGTGTTTTATGCATTCAATATCACGAAAACAGCGGTTTCGGTGATTCTGCACACTTGTAACAGCAGGATAATGGAGATCATCACTGTAAATGCATAACTCAGCTGGAAACCCAACTATACCGTAGATATTTCTGTTTCCGCATGTGAAACGCACTGTGGAGTGCTGAAAACACCAGGAAACGTGTGTTTCGCATTCAATATCACGAAATCAGCGTTTTCGTTGATTCTGCACACTTGTCACTGAAGACTCTCGAAGATTATCACTGAAAATGTATATCTCAGCTGGAAACCCAACGAACCCGAAGATGTCGCAGTTTCCGCGTGTCAAACGCACTGTGGAGTGCTGAAAACACCAGAAAACGTGTTTTATGCATTCAATAGCACCAAAACAGCGGTTTCGGAGATTCTGCACACCTGTAAAAGCAGAATCATGAATTTTTCACTGAAAATGCATATCTCAGCTGGAAACCCAACCAAACCGAAGATATCGCAGTTTCCGCATGTGAAACGCACTGTGGAGTGCTGAAAACACCAGAAAACGTGTTTTATGCATTCAATATCACGAAAACAGCGATTTCGGTGATTCTGTACACTTGTAACAGCAGAATCATGAATTTATCACTGAAAATGCATATATCAGCTGGAAACCCAACGAAACCGAAGATATCGCAGTTTCCGCATGTCAAACGCACTGTGGAGTGCTGAAAACACCAGAAAACGTGTTTTATGCATTCAAAAGCACCAAAGCAGCGGTTTCGGAGATCCTGCACACTTGTAACAGCAGGATAATGAAGATTATTACTGAAAATGCATATCTCAGCTGGAAACCCAACTATACCGAAGATATCTCAGTTTCCGCATCTCAAACGCACTGCGGAGTTCTGAAAACACCAGGAAACGTGTTTTTCGGATTCAATAGCACGAAAACAGCGATTTCGGTGATTCTGCACACTTGTAACAGCAGAATGATGAATTTATCACTGAAAATGCATATCTCAGCTGGAAACCCAACCAAACCGAAGATATCGCAGTTTCCGCATGTCAAACGCACTGTGGAGTGCTGAAAACACCAGAAAACGTGTTTTATGCATTCAATATCACGAAAACAGCGGTTTCGGTGATTCTGCACACTTGTAACAGCAGAATCACGAATTTATCACTGAAAATGCATATCTCAGCTGGAAACTCAACGAAACCGTAGATATCGCGGTTTCCGCATGTCAAACGCACTGTCGAGTGCTGAAAACACAAGAAAACGTGTTTTTCGCATTCAATAGCACGAAGACAGCGATTTCGGTGATTCTGCATACTTGTCACAGAAGAATATCCAAGATTATCATAGATAATGCATGTCGCAGCTGGCAACCCCACGAAAACGAAGATATCGCGGTTTCCGCAAATCAAACGCACTGTGGAGTGCTGAAAACACCAGGAAACGTGTTTTTGGCATTCAATAGCACGAAAACAGCGATTTCGGTGATTCAGCACACTTGTAACAGCAGAATCATGAATTTATCACTGAAAATGCATATCTCAGTTGGAAACCCAACGAAACCGAAGATATCACAGTTTCCGCATGTCAAACGCAATGTGGAGTGCTGAAAACACCAGGAAACGTGTTTTTCGCATTCAATAGCACGAAACCAGCGATTTCGGTGATTCTGCACACCTGTAAAAGAAGAATCATGAATTTATCACTGAAAATGCATATCTCAGTTGGAAACCCAACGAAAGCGAAGATATCACAGTTTCCGCATGTCAAACGCAATGTGGAGTGCTGAAAACACCAGGAAACGTGTTTTTCGCATTCAATAGCACGAAACCAGCGATTTCGGTGATTCTGCACACCTGTAAAAGAAGAATCATGAATTTATCACTGAAAATGCATATCTCAGCTGGAAACCCAAAGATACCAAAGATATCGCAGTTTCCGCATGTCAAACGCACTGCGGAGTGCTGAAAACACCAGGAACCGTGTTTTTCGCATTCAATAGAACGAAAACAGCGATTTCGGTGATTCTGCACACTTGTAACAGCAGAATCATGAATTTATCACTGAAAATGCATATCTCAGCTGGAAACCCAAAGATACCAAAGATATCGCAGTTTCCGCATCTCAAACGCACTGTGGAGTTCTGAAAACACCAGAAAACGTGTTTTATGCATTCAATAGCACCAAAACAGCGGTTTCGGAGATTCTGCACACTTGTAACAGCAGGATAAATAAGATTATTACTGAAAATACATATCTCAGCTGGAAACCCATCTATACCGAAGATATCTCAGTTTCCGCATGTCAAACGCACTGCGGAGTGCTGAAAACACCAGGAAACGTGTTTTTAGCATTCAATAGCGCGAAAACAGCGATTTCGGCGATTCTGCACACTTGTAACAGCAGAATCATGAATTTACCACTAAAAATGCATATCTCAGCAGGAAACCCAACGAAACCGAAGATATCGCAGTTTCCGCATGTCAAACGCACTGCGGAGTGCTGAAAACACCAGGAAACGTGTTTTTCGCATTCAATAGCACGAAACCAGCGATTTCGATGATTCTGCACACCTGTAAAAGCAGAATCATGAATTTATCACTGAAAATGCATATCTCAGCTGGAAACCCAAAGATACCAAAGATATCGCAGTTTCCGCATGTCAAACGCACTGTGGAGTTCTGAAAACACCAGGAAACGTGTTTTTCGGATTCAATAGCACGAAAACAGCGATTTCGGGGATTCTGCACACTTGTAACAGCAGAATCATGAATTTATCACTGAAAATGCATATCTCATCTGGAAACCCAATCAAACCGAAGATATCGCAGTTTCCGCATGTCAAACGCACTGTGGAGTGCTGAAAACACCAGGAAACGTATTTTTCGCATTCAATAGCACGAAAACGGCGATTTCGGTGATTCTGCACACTTGTAACAGCAGAATCATGAATTTATCACTCAAAATGCATATCTCAGCTGGAAACCCAACTATACCGAAGATATTTCTGTTTCCGCATGTCAAACGCATTGCGGAGTGCTGAAAACACCAGCAAACGTGTTTTTCGCATTCAATAGCACGAAAACAGCGATTTGGGTGTTTCTGTACACCTGTAACAGCAGAATCATGAAGTTATCAACGAAAATGCATATCTCAGATGGAAACTCAACGAAACCGAAGATATCGCAGTTTCCGCATGTCACACGCACTGTGGAGTGCTGAAAGCACCAGAAAACGTGTTTTATGCATTCAATATCACGAAAACAGCGGTTTCGGTGATTCTGCACACTTGTAACAGCAGAATCACGAATTTATCACTGAAAATGCATATCTCAGCTGGAAACCCAACGAAACCGTAGATATCGCGGTTTCCGCATGTCAAACGCACTGTCGAGTGCTGAAAACACAAGAAAACGTGTTTTATGCATTTAATATCACGAAAACAGCGGTTCCGGTGATTCTGCACACTTGTAACAACGGGATCATGTAGATTATCACTGAAAATGCATATCTCAGCTGGAAACCCAACGAAACCGAAGATATCGCAGTTTCCGCATGTCAAACGCACTGTGGAGTGCTGAAAACACCAGAAAACGTGTTTTATGCATTCAATATCACGAAAACAGCGATTTCGGTGATTCTGCACACTTGTAACAGCAGAATCATGAATATATCACTGAAAATGCATATCTCAGCTGGAAACCCAACGAAACCGAAGATATCTCAGTTTCCGCATGTCAAACGCACTGCGGAGTTCTGAAAACACCAGGAAACGTGTTTTTCGGATTCAATAGCACGAAAACAGCGGTTTCGGTGATTCTGCACACTTGTAACAGCAGAATCACGAATTTATCACTGAAAATGCATATCTCAGCTGGAAACCCAACGAAACCGTAGATATCGCGGTTTCCGCATGTCAAACGCACTGTCGAGTGCTGAAAACACAAGAAAACGTGTTTTTCGCATTCAATAGCACGAAGACAGCGATTTCGGTGATTCTGCATACTTCTCACAGAAGAATATCCAAGATTATCATAGATAATGCATGTCGCAGCTGGCAACCCCACGAAAACGAAGATATCGCGGTTTCCGCAAATCAAACGCACTGTGGAGTGCTGAAAACACCAGGAAACGTGTTTTTGGCATTCAATAGCACGAAAACAGCGATTTCGGTGATTCAGCACACTTGTAACAGCAGAATCATGAATTTATCACTGAAAATGCATATCTCAGTTGGAAACCCAACGAAACCGAAGATATCACAGTTTCCGCATGTCAAACGCAATGTGGAGTGCTGAAAACACCAGGAAACGTGTTTTTCGCATTCAATAGCACGAAACCAGCGATTTCGGTGATTCTGCACACCTGTAAAAGAAGAATCATGAATTTATCACTGAAAATGCATATCTCAGCTGGAAACCCAAAGATACCATAGATATCGCAGTTTCCGCATGTCAAACGCACTGCGGAGTGCTGAAAACACCAGAAAACGTGTTTTATGCATTCAATAGCCCCAAAACAGCGGTTTCGGAGATTCTGCACACTTGTAACAGCAGGATAAATAAGATTATTACTGAAAATGAATATCTCAGCTGGAAACCCATCTATACCGAAGATATCTCAGTTTCCGCATGTCAAACGCACTGCGGAGTGCTGAAAACACCAGGAAACGTGTTTTTAGCATTCAATAGCGCGAAAACAGCGATTTCGGTGATTCTGCACACTTGTAACAGCAGAATCATGAATTTACCACTGAAAATGCATATCTCAGCAGGAAACCCAACGAAACCGAAGATATCGCAGTTTCCGCATGTCAAACGCACTGCGGAGTGCTGAAAACACCAGGAAACGTGTTTTTCGCATTCAATAGCACGAAACCAGCGATTTCGATGATTCTGCACACCTGTAAAAGCAGAATCATGAATTTATCACTGAAAATGCATATCTCAGCTGGAAACCCAAAGATACCAAAGATATCGCAGTTTCCGCATGTCAAACGCACTGCGGAGTGCTGAAAACACCAGCAAACGTGTTTTTCGCATTCAATAGCACGAAAACAGCGATTTGGGTGTTTCTGTACACCTGTAACAGCAGAATCATGAAGTTATCAATGAAAATGCATATCTCAGATGGAAACTCAACGAAACCGAAGATATCGCAGTTTCCGCATGTCACACGCACTGTGGAGTGCTGAAAGCACCAGAAAACGTGTTTTATGCATTCAATATCACGAAAACAGCGGTTTCGGTGATTCTGCACACTTGTAACAGCAGAATCACGAATTTATCACTGAAAATGCATATCTCAGCTGGAAACCCAACGAAACCGTAGATATCGCGGTTTCCGCATGTCAAACGCACTGTCGTGTGCTGAAAACACAAGAAAACGTGTTTTATGCATTTAATATCACGAAAACAGCGGTTCCGGTGATTCTGCACACTTGTAACAACGGGATCATGTAGATTATCACTGAAAATGCATATCTCACCTGGAAACCCAACTATACCGAAGATATTTCTGTTTCCGCATGTCAAACGCACTGTGGAGTTCTGAAAACACCAGGAAACGTGTTTTTCGCATTCAGTAGCACGAAAACAGCGATTTCGGTGATTCTGCACACTTGTAACAACGGGATCATGTAGATTATCACTGAAAATGCATATCTCAGCTGTAAACCCAACGAAACCGAAGATATCGCAGTTTCCGCATGTCAAACGCACTGTGGAGTGCTGAAAACACCAGAAAACGTGTTTTATGCATTCAATATCACGAAAACAGCGATTTCGGTGATTCTGCACACTTGTAACAGCAGAATCATGAATATATCACTGAAAATGCATATCTCAGCTGGAAACCCAACGAAACCGAAGATATCTCAGTTTCCGCATGTCAAACGCACTGCGGAGTTCTGAAAACACCAGGAAACGTGTTTTTCGGATTCAATAGCACGAAAACAGCGGTTTCGGTGATTCTGCACACTTGTAACAGCAGAATCACGAATTTATCACTGAAAATGCATATCTCAGCTGGAAACCCAACGAAACCGTAGATATCGCGGTTTCCGCATGTCAAACGCACTGTCGAGTGCTGAAAACACAAGAAAACGTGTTTTTCGCATTCAATAGCACGAAGACAGCGATTTCGGTGATTCTGCATACTTCTCACAGAAGAATATCCAAGATTATCATAGATAATGCATGTCGCAGCTGGCAACCCCACGAAAACGAAGATATCGCGGTTTCCGCAAATCAAACGCACTGTGGAGTGCTGAAAACACCAGGAAACGTGTTTTTGGCATTCAATAGCACGAAAACAGCGATTTCGGTGATTCAGCACACTTGTAACAGCAGAATCATGAATTTATCACTGAAAATGCATATCTCAGTTGGAAACCCAACGAAACCGAAGATATCACAGTTTCCGCATGTCAAACGCAATGTGGAGTGCTGAAAACACCAGGAAACGTGTTTTTCGCATTCAATAGCACGAAACCAGCGATTTCGGTGATTCTGCACACCTGTAAAAGAAGAATCATGAATTTATCACTGAAAATGCATATCTCAGCTGGAAACCCAAAGATACCAAAGATATCGCAGTTTCCGCATGTCAAACGCACTGCGGAGTGCTGAAAACACCAGGAAACGTGTTTTTCGCATTCAATAGAACGAAAACAGCGATTTCGGTGATTCTGCACACTTGTAACAGCAGAATCATGAATTTATCACTGAAAATGCATATCTCAGCTGGAAACCCAACTATACTGAAGATATCTCAGTTTCCGCATGTCAAACGCACTGCGGAGTTCTGAAAACACCAGGAAACGTGTTTTTCGGATTCAATAGCACGAAAACAGCGATTTCGGTGATTCTGCACACTTGTAACAGCAGAATCATGAATTTATCACTGAAAATGCATATCTCAGCTGGAAACCCAACCAAACCGAAGATATCGCAGTTTCCGCATGTCAAACGCACTGTGGAGTGCTGAAAACACCAGAAAACGTGTTTTATGCATTCAATATCACGAAAACAGCGGTTCCGGTGATTCTGCACACTTGTAACAACGGGATCATGTAGATTATCACTGAAAATGCATATCTCAGCTGGAAACCCAACTATACCGAAGATATTTCTGTTTCCGCATGTCAAACGCACTGTGGAGTTCTGAAAACACCAGGAAACGTGTTTTTCGCATTCAGTAGCACGAAAACAGCGATTTCGGTGATTCTGCACACTTGTAACAACGGGATCATGTAGATTATCACTGAAAATGCATATCTCAGCTGGAAACCCAACGAAAACGAAGATATCGCGGTTTCCGCAAATCAAACGCACTGTGGAGTGCTGAAAACACCAGGAAACGTGTTTTTGGCATTCAATAGCACGAAAACAGCGATTTCGGTGATTCAGCACACTTGTAACAGCAGAATCATGAATTTATCACTGAAAATGCATATCTCAGTTGGAAACCCAACGAAACCGAAGATATCACAGTTTCCGCATGTCAAACGCAATGTGGAGTGCTGAAAACACCAGGAAACGTGTTTTTCGCATTCAATAGCACGAAACCAGCGATCTCGGTGATTCTGCACACCTGTAACAGCAGAATCATGAAGTTATCAATGAAAAAGCATATCTCACCTGGAAACCCAACTATACCGAAGATATTTCTGTTTCCGCATGTCAAACGCACTGTGGAGTTCTGAAAACACCAGGAAACGTGTTTTTCGCATTCAGTAGCACGAAAACAGCGATTTCGGTGATTCTGCACACTTGTAACAACGGGATCATGTAGATTATCACTGAAAATGCATATCTCAGCTGTAAACCCAACGAAACCGAAGATATCGCAGTTTCCGCATGTCAAACGCACTGTGGAGTGCTGAAAACACCAGAAAACGTGTTTTATGCATTCAATATCACGAAAACAGCGATTTCGGTGATTCTGCACACTTGTAACAGCAGAATCATGAATATATCACTGAAAATGCATATCTCAGCTGGAAACCCAACGAAACCGAAGATATCTCAGTTTCCGCATGTCAAACGCACTGCGGAGTTCTGAAAACACCAGGAAACGTGTTTTTCGGATTCAATAGCACGAAAACAGCGGTTTCGGTGATTCTGCACACTTGTAACAGCAGAATCACGAATTTATCACTGAAAATGCATATCTCAGCTGGAAACCCAACGAAACCGTAGATATCGCGGTTTCCGCATGTCAAACGCACTGTCGAGTGCTGAAAACACAAGAAAACGTGTTTTTCGCATTCAATAGCACGAAGACAGCGATTTCGGTGATTCTGCATACTTCTCACAGAAGAATATCCAAGATTATCATAGATAATGCATGTCGCAGCTGGCAACCCCACGAAAACGAAGATATCGCGGTTTCCGCAAATCAAACGCACTGTGGAGTGCTGAAAACACCAGGAAACGTGTTTTTGGCATTCAATAGCACGAAAACAGCGATTTCGGTGATTCAGCACACTTGTAACAGCAGAATCATGAATTTATCACTGAAAATGCATATCTCAGTTGGAAACCCAACGAAACCGAAGATATCACAGTTTCCGCATGTCAAACGCAATGTGGAGTGCTGAAAACACCAGGAAACGTGTTTTTCGCATTCAATAGCACGAAACCAGCGATTTCGGTGATTCTGCACACCTGTAAAAGAAGAATCATGAATTTATCACTGAAAATGCATATCTCAGCTGGAAACCCAAAGATACCAAAGATATCGCAGTTTCCGCATGTCAAACGCACTGCGGAGTGCTGAAAACACCAGGAAACGTGTTTTTCGCATTCAATAGAACGAAAACAGCGATTTCGGTGATTCTGCACACTTGTAACAGCAGAATCATGAATTTATCACTGAAAATGCATATCTCTGCTGGAAACCCAACTATACTGAAGATATCTCAGTTTCCGCATGTCAAACGCACTGCGGAGTTCTGAAAACACCAGGAAACGTGTTTTTCGGATTCAATAGCACGAAAACAGCGATTTCGGTGATTCTGCACACTTGTAACAGCAGAATCATGAATTTATCACTGAAAATGCATATCTCAGCTGGAAACCCAACCAAACCGAAGATATCGCAGTTTCCGCATGTCAAACGCACTGTGGAGTGCTGAAAACACCAGAAAACGTGTTTTATGCATTCAATATCACGAAAACAGCGGTTCCGGTGATTCTGCACACTTGTAACAACGGGATCATGTAGATTATCACTGAAAATGCATATCTCAGCTGGAAACCCAACTATACCGAAGATATTTCTGTTTCCGCATGTCAAACGCACTGTGGAGTTCTGAAAACACCAGGAAACGTGTTTTTCGCATTCAGTAGCACGAAAACAGCGATTTCGGTGATTCTGCACACTTGTAACAACGGGATCATGTAGATTATCACTGAAAATGCATATCTCAGCTGGAAACCCAACGAAAACGAAGATATCGCGGTTTCCGCAAATCAAACGCACTGTGGAGTGCTGAAAACACCAGGAAACGTGTTTTTGGCATTCAATAGCACGAAAACAGCGATTTCGGTGATTCAGCACACTTGTAACAGCAGAATCATGAATTTATCACTGAAAATGCATATCTCAGTTGGAAACCCAACGAAACCGAAGATATCACAGTTTCCGCATGTCAAACGCAATGTGGAGTGCTGAAAACACCAGGAAACGTGTTTTTCGCATTCAATAGCACGAAACCAGCGATTTCGGTGATTCTGCACACCTGTAACAGCAGAATCATGAAGTTATCAATGAAAATGCATATCTCAGATGGAAACTCAACGAAACCGAAGATATCGCAGTTTCCGCATGTCACACGCACTGTGGAGTGCTGAAAGCACCAGAAAACGTGTTTTATGCATTCAATATCACGAAAACAGCGGTTCCGGTGATTCTGCACACTTGTAACAACGGGATCATGTAGATTATCACTGAAAATGCATATCTCAGCTGGAAACCCAACTATACCGAAGATATTTCTGTTTCCGCATGTCAAACGCACTGTGGAGTTCTGAAAACACCAGGAAACGTGTTTTTCGCATTCAGTAGCACGAAAACAGCGATTTCGGTGATTCTGCACACTTGTAACAGCAGAATCACGAATTTATCACTGAAAATGCATATCTCAGCTGGAAACCCAACGAAACCGTAGATATCGCGGTTTCCGCATGTCAAACGCACTGTCGAGTGCTGAAAACACAAGAAAACGTGTTTTTCGCATTCAATAGCACGAAGACAGCGGTTCCGGTGATTCTGCACACTTGTAACAACGGGATCATGTAGATTATCACTGAAAATGCATATCTCAGCTGGAAACCCAACTATACCGAAGATATTTCTGTTTCCGCATGTCAAACGCACTGTGGAGTTCTGAAAACACCAGGAAACGTGTTTTTCGCATTCAGTAGCACGAAAACAGCGATTTCGGTGATTCTGCACACTTGTAACAACGGGATCATGTAGATTATCACTGAAAATGCATATCTCAGCTGGAAACCCAACGAAAACGAAGATATCGCGGTTTCCGCAAATCAAACGCACTGTGGAGTGCTGAAAACACCAGAAAACGTGTTTTATGCATTCAATATCACGAAAACAGCGATTTCGGTGATTCTGCACACTTGTAACAGCAGAATCATGAATTTATCACTGAAAATGCATATCTCAGCTGGAAACCCAACCAAACCGAAGATATCGCAGTTTCCGCATGTCACACGCACTGTGGAGTGCTGAAAGCACCAGAAAACGTGTTTTATGCATTCAATATCACGAAAACAGCGGCATCGGTGATTCTGCACACTTGTAACAGCAGGATAATGAAGATTATCACTGTAAATGATAACTCAGCTGGAAACCCAACTATACCGAAGATATTTCTGTTTCCGCATGTGAAACGCACTGTGGAGTTCTGAAAACACCAGAAAACGTGTTTTATGCATTCAATAGCACCAAAACAGCGATTTCGGAGATTCTGCACACTTGTAACAGCAGGATAAATAAGATTATTACTGAAAATGCATATCTCAGCTGGAAACCCATCTATACCGAAGATATCTCAGTTTCCGCATGTCAAACGCACTGCGGAGTGCTGAAAACACCAGGAAACGTGTTTTTCGCATTCAATAGCACGAAAACAGCGATTTCGGTGATTCAGCACACTTGCAACAGCAGAATCATGAATTTATCACTGAAAATGCATATCTCAGTTGGAAACCCAACGAAACCGAAGATATCACTGTTTCTGCAAATCAAGCGCACTGTGGAGTGCTGAAAACACCAGGAAACGTGTTTTTCGCATTCAATAGCACGAAAACGGCGATTTCGGTGATTCTGCACACTTGTAGCAGCAGAATCATGAATTTATCACTCAAAATGCATATCTCAGCTGGAAACCCAACTATACCGAAGATATTTCTGTTTCCGCATGTCAAACGCACTGCGGAGTGCTGAAAACACCAGGAAACGTGTTTTTCGCATTCAATAGCACGAAAACAGCGATTTGGGTGTTTCTACACACCTGTAACAGCAGAATCATGAAGTTATCAATGAAAATGCATATCTCAGATGGAAACTCAACGATACCGAAGATATCGCAGTTTCCGCATGTCACACGCACTGTGGAGTGCTGAAAGCACCAGAAAACGTGTTTTATGCATTCAATATCACGAAAACAGCGGCTTCGGTGATTCTGCACACTTGTAACAGCAGGATAATGAAGATTATCACTGTAAATGCATAACTCAGCTGGAAACCCAACTATACCGAAGATATTTCTGTTTCCGCATGTGAAACGCACTGTGGAGTTCTGAAAACACCAGAAAACGTGTTTTATGCATTCAATAGCACCAAAACAGCGGTTTCGGAGATTCTGCACACTTGTAACCGCAGGATAAATAAGATTATTACTGAAAATGCATATCTCAGCTGGAAACCCATCTATACCGAAGATATCTGAGTTTCCGCATGTCAAACGCACTGCGGAGTGCTGAAAACACCAGGAAACGTGTTTTTCGCATTCAATAGCACGAAAACAGCGATTTCGGTGATTCTGCACACTTGTAACAGCAGAATCATGAATTTACCACTGAAAATGCATATCTCAGCAGGAAACCCAACAAAACCGAAGATATCGCAGTATCCGCATGTGAAACGCACTGTGGAGTGCTGAAAACACCAGGAAACGTATTTTTCGGATTCAATAGCACGAAAACAGCGATTTCGGTGATTCTGCACACTTGTAACAACGGGATCATGTAGATTATCACTGAAAATGCATATCTCAGCTGGAAACCCAACGAAACCGAAGATATCGCTGTTTCAGCATGTCAAACGCACTGTGGAGTGCTGCAAACACCAGAAAACGTGTTTTATGCATTCAATATCACGAAAACACTGGTTTCAGTGATTCTGCACACTTGTAACAGCAGGATAATGAAGATTATCACTGAAAATGCATATCTCAGCTGGAAACCCAACTATACCGAAGATATCTCAGTTTCCGCATGTCAAACGCACTGTGGAGTGCTGAAAGCACCAGAAAACGTGTTTTATGCATTCAATATCACGAAAACAGCGGCTTCGGTGATTCTGCACACTTGTAACAGCAGGATAATGAAGATTATCACTGTAAATGCATAACTCAGCTGGAAACCCAACTATACCGAAGATATTTCTGTTTCCGCATGTGAAACGCACTGTGGAGTTCTGAAAACACCAGAAAACGTGTTTTATGCATTCAATAGCACCAAAACAGCGGTTTCGGAGATTCTGCACACTTGTAACAGCAGGATAAATAAGATTATTACTGAAAATGCATATCTCAGCTGGAAACCCATCTATACCGAAGATATCTCAGTTTCCGCATGTCAAACGCACTGCGGAGTGCTGAAAACACCAGGAAACGTGTTTTTCGCATTCAATAGCACGAAAACAGCGATTTCGGAGATTCTGCACACTTGTAACAGCAGGATAAATAAGATTATTACTGAAAATGCATATCTCAGCTGGAAACCCATCTATACCGAAGATATCTCAGTTTCCGCATGTCAAACGCACTGCGGAGTGCTGAAAACACCAGGAAACGTGTTTTTCGCATTCAATAGCACGAAAACAGCGATTTCGGTGATTCTGCACACTTGTAACAGCAGAATCATGAATTTACCACTGAAAATGCATATCTCAGCAGGAAACCCAACAAAACCGAAGATATCGCAGTATCCGCATGTGAAACGCACTGTGGAGTGCTGAACACACCAGGAATCGTGTTTTTCGCATTCAATAGCACGAAACCAGCGATTTCGATGATTCTGCACACCTGTAAAAGCAGAATCATGAATTTATCACTGAAAATGCATATCTCAGCTGGAAACCCAAAGATACCAAAGATATCGCAGTTTCCGCATGTCAAACGCACTGTGGAGTTCTGAAAACACCAGGAAACGTGTTTTTCGGATTCAATAGCACGAAAACAGCGATTTCGGTGTTTCTGCACACTTGTAACAGCAGAATCATGAATATATCACTGAAAATGCATATCTCAGCTGGAAACCCAACCAAACCGAAGATATCGCAGTTTCCGCATGTCAAACGCACTGCGGAGTGCTGAAAACACCAGGAAACGTGTTTTCCGCATTCAATAGCACGAAAACAGCGATTTCGTTGATTCAGCACACTTGCAACAGCAGAATCATGAATTTATCACTGAAAATGCATATCTCAGTTGGAAACCCAACGAAACCGAAGATATCGCTGTTTCAGCATGTCAAACGCACTGTGGAGTGCTGCAAACACCAGAAAACGTGTTTTATGCATTCAATATCACGAAAACACTGGTTTCAGTGATTCTGCACACTTGTAACAGCAGGATAATGAAGATTATCACTGAAAATGCATATCTCAGCTGGAAACCCAACTATACCGAAGATATCTCAGTTTCCGCATGTCAAACGCACTGTGGAGTGCTGAAAGCACCAGAAAACGTGTTTTATGCATTCAATATCACGAAAACAGCGGCTTCGGTGATTCTGCACACTTGTAACAGCAGGATAATGAAGATTATCACTGTAAATGCATAACTCAGCTGGAAACCCAACTATACCGAAGATATTTCTGTTTCCGCATGTGAAACGCACTGTGGAGTTCTGAAAACACTAGAAAACGTGTTTTATGCATTCAATAGCACCAAAACAGCGGTTTCGGAGATTCTGCACACTTGTAACAGCAGGATAAATAAGATTATTACTGAAAATGCATATCTCAGCTGGAAACCCATCTTTACCGAAGATATCTCAGTTTCCGCATGTCAAACGCACTGCGGAGTGCTGAAAACACCAGGAAACGTGTTTTTCGCATTCAATAGCACGAAAACAGCGATTTCGGAGATTCTGCACACTTGTAACAGCAGGATAAATAAGATTATTACTGAAAATGCATATCTCAGCTGGAAACCCATCTATACCGAAGATATCTCAGTTTCCGCATGTCAAACGCACTGCGGAGTGCTGAAAACACCAGGAAACGTGTTTTTCGCATTCAATAGCACGAAAACAGCGATTTCGGTGATTCTGCACACTTGTAACAGCAGAATCATGAATTTACCACTGAAAATGCATATCTCAGCAGGAAACCCAACAAAACCGAAGATATCGCAGTATCCGCATGTGAAACGCACTGTGGAGTGCTGAACACACCAGGAATCGTGTTTTTCGCATTCAATAGCACGAAACCAGCGATTTCGATGATTCTGCACACCTGTAAAAGCAGAATCATGAATTTATCACTGAAAATGCATATCTCAGCTGGAAACCCAAAGATACCAAAGATATCGCAGTTTCCGCATGTCAAACGCACTGTGGAGTTCTGAAAACACCAGGAAACGTGTTTTTCGGATTCAATAGCACGAAAACAGCGATTTCGGTGATTCAGCACACTTGCAACAGCAGAATCATGAATTTATCACTGAAAATGCATATCTCAGTTGGAAACCCAACGAAACCGAAGATATCGCTGTTTCAGCATGTCAAACGCACTGTGGAGTGCTGAAAGCACCAGAAAACGTGTTTTATGCATTCAATATCACGAAAAAAGCGGCTTCGGTGATTCTGCACACTTGTAACAGCAGGATAATGAAGATTATCACTGTAAATGCATATCTCAGCTGGAAACCCAACTATACCGAAGATATCTCAGTTTCCGCATGTCAAACGCACTGTGGAGTGCTGAAAGCACCAGAAAACGTGTTTTATGCATTCAATATCACGAAAACAGCGGCTTCGGTGATTCTGCACACTTGTAACAGCAGGATAATGAAGATTATCACTGTAAATGCATAACTCAGCTGGAAACCCAACTATACCGAAGATATTTCTGTTTCCGCATGTGAAACGCACTGTGGGGTTCTGAAAACACCAGAAAACGTGTTTTATGCATTCAATAGCACCAAAACAGCGGTTTCGGAGATTCTGCACACTTGTAACAGCAGGATAAATAAGACTATTACTGAAAATGCATATCTCAGCTGGAAACCCATCTATACCGAAGATATCTCAGTTTCCGCATGTCAAACGCACTGCGGAGTGCTGAAAACACCAGGAAACGTGTTTTTCGCATTCAATAGCACGAAAACAGCGATTTCGGTGATTCTGCACACTTGTAACAGCAGAATCATGAATTTACCACTGAAAATGCATATCTCAGCAGGAAACCCAACAAAACCGAAGATATCGCAGTATCCGCATGTGAAACGCACTGTGGAGTGCTGAAAACACCAGGAAACGTATTTTTCGGATTCAATAGCACGAAAACAGCGATTTCGGTGATTCTGCACACTTGTAACAACGGGATCATGTAGATTATCACTGAAAATGCATATCTCAGCTGGAAACCCAACGAAACCGAAGATATCGCTGTTTCAGCATGTCAAACGCACTGTGGAGTGCTGCAAACACCAGAAAACGTGTTTTATGCATTCAATATCACGAAAACACTGGTTTCAGTGATTCTGCACACTTGTAACAGCAGGATAATGAAGATTATCACTGAAAATGCATATCTCAGCTGGAAACCCAACTATACCGAAGATATCTCAGTTTCCGCATGTCAAACGCACTGTGGAGTGCTGAAAGCACCAGAAAACGTGTTTTATGCATTCAATATCACGAAAACAGCGGCTTCGGTGATTCTGCACACTTGTAACAGCAGGATAATGAAGATTATCACTGTAAATGCATAACTCAGCTGGAAACCCAACTATACCGAAGATATTTCTGTTTCCGCATGTGAAACGCACTGTGGAGTTCTGAAAACACCAGAAAACGTGTTTTATGCATTCAATAGCACCAAAACAGCGGTTTCGGAGATTCTGCACACTTGTAACAGCAGGATAAATAAGATTATTACTGAAAATGCATATCTCAGCTGGAAACCCATCTATACCGAAGATATCTCAGTTTCCGCATGTCAAACGCACTGCGGAGTGCTGAAAACACCAGGAAACGTGTTTTTCGCATTCAATAGCACGAAAACAGCGATTTCGGAGATTCTGCACACTTGTAACAGCAGGATAAATAAGATTATTACTGAAAATGCATATCTCAGCTGGAAACCCATCTATACCGAAGATATCTCAGTTTCCGCATGTCAAACGCACTGCGGAGTGCTGAAAACACCAGGAAACGTGTTTTTCGCATTCAATAGCACGAAAACAGCGATTTCGGTGATTCTGCACACTTGTAACAGCAGAATCATGAATTTACCACTGAAAATGCATATCTCAGCAGGAAACCCAACAAAACCGAAGATATCGCAGTATCCGCATGTGAAACGCACTGTGGAGTGCTGAACACACCAGGAATCGTGTTTTTCGCATTCAATAGCACGAAACCAGCGATTTCGATGATTCTGCACACCTGTAAAAGCAGAATCATGAATTTATCACTGAAAATGCATATCTCAGCTGGAAACCCAAAGATACCAAAGATATCGCAGTTTCCGCATGTCAAACGCACTGTGGAGTTCTGAAAACACCAGGAAACGTGTTTTTCGGATTCAATAGCACGAAAACAGCGATTTCGGTGTTTCTGCACACTTGTAACAGCAGAATCATGAATATATCACTGAAAATGCATATCTCAGCTGGAAACCCAACCAAACCGAAGATATCGCAGTTTCCGCATGTCAAACGCACTGCGGAGTGCTGAAAACACCAGGAAACGTGTTTTCCGCATTCAATAGCACGAAAACAGCGATTTCGTTGATTCAGCACACTTGCAACAGCAGAATCATGAATTTATCACTGAAAATGCATATCTCAGTTGGAAACCCAACGAAACCGAAGATATCGCTGTTTCAGCATGTCAAACGCACTGTGGAGTGCTGCAAACACCAGAAAACGTGTTTTATGCATTCAATATCACGAAAACACTGGTTTCAGTGATTCTGCACACTTGTAACAGCAGGATAATGAAGATTATCACTGAAAATGCATATCTCAGCTGGAAACCCAACTATACCGAAGATATCTCAGTTTCCGCATGTCAAACGCACTGTGGAGTGCTGAAAGCACCAGAAAACGTGTTTTATGCATTCAATATCACGAAAACAGCGGCTTCGGTGATTCTGCACACTTGTAACAGCAGGATAATGAAGATTATCACTGTAAATGCATAACTCAGCTGGAAACCCAACTATACCGAAGATATTTCTGTTTCCGCATGTGAAACGCACTGTGGAGTTCTGAAAACACTAGAAAACGTGTTTTATGCATTCAATAGCACCAAAACAGCGGTTTCGGAGATTCTGCACACTTGTAACAGCAGGATAAATAAGATTATTACTGAAAATGCATATCTCAGCTGGAAACCCATCTTTACCGAAGATATCTCAGTTTCCGCATGTCAAACGCACTGCGGAGTGCTGAAAACACCAGGAAACGTGTTTTTCGCATTCAATAGCACGAAAACAGCGATTTCGGAGATTCTGCACACTTGTAACAGCAGGATAAATAAGATTATTACTGAAAATGCATATCTCAGCTGGAAACCCATCTATACCGAAGATATCTCAGTTTCCGCATGTCAAACGCACTGCGGAGTGCTGAAAACACCAGGAAACGTGTTTTTCGCATTCAATAGCACGAAAACAGCGATTTCGGTGATTCTGCACACTTGTAACAGCAGAATCATGAATTTACCACTGAAAATGCATATCTCAGCAGGAAACCCAACAAAACCGAAGATATCGCAGTATCCGCATGTGAAACGCACTGTGGAGTGCTGAACACACCAGGAATCGTGTTTTTCGCATTCAATAGCACGAAACCAGCGATTTCGATGATTCTGCACACCTGTAAAAGCAGAATCATGAATTTATCACTGAAAATGCATATCTCAGCTGGAAACCCAAAGATACCAAAGATATCGCAGTTTCCGCATGTCAAACGCACTGTGGAGTTCTGAAAACACCAGGAAACGTGTTTTTCGGATTCAATAGCACGAAAACAGCGATTTCGGTGATTCAGCACACTTGCAACAGCAGAATCATGAATTTATCACTGAAAATGCATATCTCAGTTGGAAACCCAACGAAACCGAAGATATCGCTGTTTCAGCATGTCAAACGCACTGTGGAGTGCTGAAAGCACCAGAAAACGTGTTTTATGCATTCAATATCACGAAAAAAGCGGCTTCGGTGATTCTGCACACTTGTAACAGCAGGATAATGAAGATTATCACTGTAAATGCATATCTCAGCTGGAAACCCAACTATACCGAAGATATCTCAGTTTCCGCATGTCAAACGCACTGTGGAGTGCTGAAAGCACCAGAAAACGTGTTTTATGCATTCAATATCACGAAAACAGCGGCTTCGGTGATTCTGCACACTTGTAACAGCAGGATAATGAAGAT
Organism: Anthophora plumipes; assembly: GCA_951804975.1. Lineage (NCBI taxonomy): Eukaryota > Metazoa > Arthropoda > Insecta > Hymenoptera > Apidae > Anthophora > Anthophora plumipes. The sequence continues at coordinate 625,804 of CATORF010000226.1, forward strand.
TATCACTGTAAATGCATAACTCAGCTGGAAACCCAACTATACCGAAGATATTTCTGTTTCCGCATGTGAAACGCACTGTGGGGTTCTGAAAACACCAGAAAACGTGTTTTATGCATTCAATAGCACCAAAACAGCGGTTTCGGAGATTCTGCACACTTGTAACAGCAGGATAAATAAGACTATTACTGAAAATGCATATCTCAGCTGGAAACCCATCTATACCGAAGATATCTCAGTTTCCGCATGTCAAACGCACTGCGGAGTGCTGAAAACACCAGGAAACGTGTTTTTCGCATTCAATAGCACGAAAACAGCGATTTCGGTGATTCTGCACACTTGTAACAGCAGAATCATGAATTTACCACTGAAAATGCATATCTCAGCAGGAAACCCAACAAAACCGAAGATATCGCAGTATCCGCATGTGAAACGCACTGTGGAGTGCTGAAAACACCAGGAAACGTGTTTTTCGGATTCAATAGCACGAAAACTGCGATTTCGGTGGTTCTGCACACTTGTAACAACGGGATCATGTAGATTATCACTGAAAATGCATATCTCAGCTGGAAACCCAACGAAACCGAAGATATCGCTGTTTCAGCATGTCAAACGCACTGTGGAGTGCTGCAAACACCAGAAAACGTGTTTTATGCATTCAATATCACGAAAACACTGGTTTCAGTGATTCTGCACACTTGCAACAGCAGAATCATGAATTTATCACTGAAAATGCATATCTCAGTTGGAAACCCAACGAAACCGAAGATATCACTGTTTCCGCAAATCAAGCGCACTGTGGAGTGCTGAAAACACCAGGAAACGTGTTTTTCGCATTCAATAGCACGAAAACGGCGATTTCGGTGAGTCTGCACACTTGTAACAGCAGAATCATGAATTTATCACTCAAAATGCATATCTCAGCTGGAAACCCAACTATACCGAAGATATTTCTGTTTCCGCATGTCAAACGCACTGCGGAGTGCTGAAAGCACCAGAAAACGTGTTTTATGCATTCAATATCACGAAAACAGCGGCTTCGGTGATTCTGCACACTTGTAACAGCAGGATAATGAAGATTATCACTGTAAATGCATAACTCAGCTGGAAACCCAACTATACCGAAGATATCTCAGTTTCCGCATGTCAAACGCACTGTGGAGTGCTGAAAGCACCAGAAAACGTGTTTTATGCATTCAATATCACGAAAACAGCGGCTTCGGTGATTCTGCACACTTGTAACAGCAGGATAATGAAGATTATCACTGTAAATGCATAACTCAGCTGGAAACCCAACTATACCGAAGATATTTCTGTTTCCGCATGTGAAACGCACTGTGGAGTTCTGAAAACACCAGGAAACGTGTTTTTCGCATTCAATAGCACGAAAACGGCGATTTCGGTGAGTCTGCACACTTGTAACAGCAGAATCATGAATTTACCACTGAAAATGCATATCTCAGCTGGAAACCCAACTATACCGAAGATATCTCAGTTTCCGCATGTCAAACGCACTGTGGAGTGCTGAAAGCACCAGAAAACGTGTTTTATGCATTCAATATCACGAAAACAGCGGCTTCGGTGATTCTGCACACTTGTAACAGCAGGATAATGAAGATTATCACTGTAAATGCATAACTCAGCTGGAAACCCAACTATACCGAAGATATTTCTGTTTCCGCATGTGAAACGCACTGTGGAGTTCTGAAAACACCAGGAAACGTGTTTTTCGCATTCAATAGCACGAAAACGGCGATTTCGGTGAGTCTGCACACTTGTAACAGCAGGATAATGAAGATTATCACTGTAAATGCATATCTCAGCTGGAAACCCAACTATACCGAAGATATCTCAGTTTCCGCATGTCAAACGCACTGTGGAGTGCTGAAAGCACCAGAAAACGTGTTTTATGCATTCAATATCACGAAAACAGCGGCTTCGGTGATTCTGCACACTTGTAACAGCAGGATAATGAAGATTATCACTGTAAATGCATAACTCAGCTGGAAACCCAACTATACCGAAGATATTTCTGTTTCCGCATGTGAAACGCACTGTGGGGTTCTGAAAACACCAGAAAACGTGTTTTATGCATTCAATAGCACCAAAACAGCGGTTTCGGAGATTCTGCACACTTGTAACAGCAGGATAAATAAGACTATTACTGAAAATGCATATCTCAGCTGGAAACCCATCTATACCGAAGATATCTCAGTTTCCGCATGTCAAACGCACTGCGGAGTGCTGAAAACACCAGGAAACGTGTTTTTCGCATTCAATAGCACGAAAACAGCGATTTCGGTGATTCTGCACACTTGTAACAGCAGAATCATGAATTTACCACTGAAAATGCATATCTCAGCAGGAAACCCAACAAAACCGAAGATATCGCAGTATCCGCATGTGAAACGCACTGTGGAGTGCTGAAAACACCAGGAAACGTGTTTTTCGGATTCAATAGCACGAAAACTGCGATTTCGGTGGTTCTGCACACTTGTAACAACGGGATCATGTAGATTATCACTGAAAATGCATATCTCAGCTGGAAACCCAACGAAACCGAAGATATCGCTGTTTCAGCATGTCAAACGCACTGTGGAGTGCTGCAAACACCAGAAAACGTGTTTTATGCATTCAATATCACGAAAACACTGGTTTCAGTGATTCTGCACACTTGCAACAGCAGAATCATGAATTTATCACTGAAAATGCATATCTCAGTTGGAAACCCAACGAAACCGAAGATATCACTGTTTCCGCAAATCAAGCGCACTGTGGAGTGCTGAAAACACCAGGAAACGTGTTTTTCGCATTCAATAGCACGAAAACGGCGATTTCGGTGAGTCTGCACACTTGTAACAGCAGAATCATGAATTTATCACTCAAAATGCATATCTCAGCTGGAAACCCAACTATACCGAAGATATTTCTGTTTCCGCATGTCAAACGCACTGCGGAGTGCTGAAAGCACCAGAAAACGTGTTTTATGCATTCAATATCACGAAAACAGCGGCTTCGGTGATTCTGCACACTTGTAACAGCAGGATAATGAAGATTATCACTGTAAATGCATAACTCAGCTGGAAACCCAACTATACCGAAGATATCTCAGTTTCCGCATGTCAAACGCACTGTGGAGTGCTGAAAGCACCAGAAAACGTGTTTTATGCATTCAATATCACGAAAACAGCGGCTTCGGTGATTCTGCACACTTGTAACAGCAGGATAATGAAGATTATCACTGTAAATGCATAACTCAGCTGGAAACCCAACTATACCGAAGATATTTCTGTTTCCGCATGTGAAACGCACTGTGGAGTTCTGAAAACACCAGGAAACGTGTTTTTCGCATTCAATAGCACGAAAACGGCGATTTCGGTGAGTCTGCACACTTGTAACAGCAGAATCATGAATTTACCACTGAAAATGCATATCTCAGCAGGAAACCCAACAAAACCGAAGATATCGCAGTATCCGCATGTGAAACGCACTGTGGAGTGCTGAAAACACCAGGAAACGTATTTTTCGGATTCAATAGCACGAAAACAGCGATTTCGGTGATTCTGCACACTTGTAACAACGGGATCATGTAGATTATCACTGAAAATGCATATCTCAGCTGGAAACCCAACGAAACCGAAGATATCGCTGTTTCAGAATGTCAAACGCACTGTGGAGTGCTGCAAACACCAGAAAACGTGTTTTATGCATTCAATATCACGAAAACACTGGTTTCAGTGATTCTGCACACTTGTAACAGCAGGATAATGAAGATTATCACTGAAAATGCATATCTCAGCTGGAAACCCAACTATACCGAAGATATCTCAGTTTCCGCATGTCAATCGCACTGTGGAGTGCTGAAAGCACCAGAAAACGTGTTTTATGCATTCAATATCACGAAAACAGCGGCTTCGGTGATTCTGCACACTTGTAACAGCAGGATAATGAAGATTATCACTGTAAATGCATAACTCAGCTGGAAACCCAACTATACCGAAGATATTTCTGTTTCCGCATGTGAAACGCACTGTGGAGTTCTGAAAACACCAGAAAACGTGTTTTATGCATTCAATAGCACCAAAACAGCGGTTTCGGAGATTCTGCACACTTGTAACAGCAGGATAAATAAGATTATTACTGAAAATGCATATCTCAGCTGGAAACCCATCTATACCGAAGATATCTCAGTTTCCGCATGTCAAACGCACTGCGGAGTGCTGAAAACACCAGGAAACGTGTTTTTCGCATTCAATAGCACGAAAACAGCGATTTCGGAGATTCTGCACACTTGTAACAGCAGGATAAATAAGATTATTACTGAAAATGCATATCTCAGCTGGAAACCCATCTATACCGAAGATATCTCAGTTTCCGCATGTCAAACGCACTGCGGAGTGCTGAAAACACCAGGAAACGTGTTTTTCGCATTCAATAGCACGAAAACAGCGATTTCGGTGATTCTGCACACTTGTAACAGCAGAATCATGAATTTACCACTGAAAATGCATATCTCAGCAGGAAACCCAACAAAACCGAAGATATCGCAGTATCCGCATGTGAAACGCACTGTGGAGTGCTGAACACACCAGGAATCGTGTTTTTCGCATTCAATAGCACGAAACCAGCGATTTCGATGATTCTGCACACCTGTAAAAGCAGAATCATGAATTTATCACTGAAAATGCATATCTCAGCTGGAAACCCAAAGATACCAAAGATATCGCAGTTTCCGCATGTCAAACGCACTGTGGAGTTCTGAAAACACCAGGAAACGTGTTTTTCGGATTCAATAGCACGAAAACAGCGATTTCGGTGTTTCTGCACACTTGTAACAGCAGAATCATGAATATATCACTGAAAATGCATATCTCAGCTGGAAACCCAACCAAACCGAAGATATCGCAGTTTCCGCATGTCAAACGCACTGCGGAGTGCTGAAAACACCAGGAAACGTGTTTTATGCATTCAATATCACGAAAAAAGCGGCTTCGGTGATTCTGCACACTTGTAACAGCAGGATAATGAAGATTATCACTGTAAATGCATATCTCAGCTGGAAACCCAACTATACCGAAGATATCTCAGTTTCCGCATGTCAAACGCACTGTGGAGTGCTGAAAGCACCAGAAAACGTGTTTTATGCATTCAATATCACGAAAACAGCGGCTTCGGTGATTCTGCACACTTGTAACAGCAGGATAATGAAGATTATCACTGTAAATGCATAACTCAGCTGGAAACCCAACTATACCGAAGATATTTCTGTTTCCGCATGTGAAACGCACTGTGGGGTTCTGAAAACACCAGAAAACGTGTTTTATGCATTCAATAGCACCAAAACAGCGGTTTCGGAGATTCTGCACACTTGTAACAGCAGGATAAATAAGACTATTACTGAAAATGCATATCTCAGCTGGAAACCCATCTATACCGAAGATATCTCAGTTTCCGCATGTCAAACGCACTGCGGAGTGCTGAAAACACCAGGAAACGTGTTTTTCGCATTCAATAGCACGAAAACAGCGATTTCGGTGATTCTGCACACTTGTAACAGCAGAATCATGAATTTACCACTGAAAATGCATATCTCAGCAGGAAACCCAACAAAACCGAAGATATCGCAGTATCCGCATGTGAAACGCACTGTGGAGTGCTGAAAACACCAGGAAACGTGTTTTTCGGATTCAATAGCACGAAAACTGCGATTTCGGTGGTTCTGCACACTTGTAACAACGGGATCATGTAGATTATCACTGAAAATGCATATCTCAGCTGGAAACCCAACGAAACCGAAGATATCGCTGTTTCAGCATGTCAAACGCACTGTGGAGTGCTGCAAACACCAGAAAACGTGTTTTATGCATTCAATATCACGAAAACACTGGTTTCAGTGATTCTGCACACTTGCAACAGCAGAATCATGAATTTATCACTGAAAATGCATATCTCAGTTGGAAACCCAACTATACCGAAGATATTTCTGTTTCCGCATGTGAAACGCACTGTGGGGTTCTGAAAACACCAGAAAACGTGTTTTATGCATTCAATAGCACCAAAACAGCGGTTTCGGAGATTCTGCACACTTGTAACAGCAGGATAAATAAGACTATTACTGAAAATGCATATCTCAGCTGGAAACCCATCTATACCGAAGATATCTCAGTTTCCGCATGTCAAACGCACTGCGGAGTGCTGAAAACACCAGGAAACGTGTTTTTCGCATTCAATAGCACGAAAACAGCGATTTCGGTGATTCTGCACACTTGTAACAGCAGAATCATGAATTTACCACTGAAAATGCATATCTCAGCAGGAAACCCAACAAAACCGAAGATATCGCAGTATCCGCATGTGAAACGCACTGTGGAGTGCTGAAAACACCAGGAAACGTGTTTTTCGGATTCAATAGCACGAAAACTGCGATTTCGGTGGTTCTGCACACTTGTAACAACGGGATCATGTAGATTATCACTGAAAATGCATATCTCAGCTGGAAACCCAACGAAACCGAAGATATCGCTGTTTCAGCATGTCAAACGCACTGTGGAGTGCTGCAAACACCAGAAAACGTGTTTTATGCATTCAATATCACGAAAACACTGGTTTCAGTGATTCTGCACACTTGCAACAGCAGAATCATGAATTTATCACTGAAAATGCATATCTCAGTTGGAAACCCAACGAAACCGAAGATATCACTGTTTCCGCAAATCAAGCGCACTGTGGAGTGCTGAAAACACCAGGAAACGTGTTTTTCGCATTCAATAGCACCAAAGCATCGGTTTCGGAGATCCTGCACACTTGTAACAGCAGGATAATGAAGATTATTACTGAAAATGCATATCTCAGCTGGAAACCCAACTATACCGAAGATATCTCAGTTTCCGCATGTCAAACGCACTGCGGAGTTCTGAAAACACCAGGAAACATGTTTTTCGGATTCAATAGCACGAAAACAGCGATTTCGGTGATTCTGCACACTTGTAACAGCAGAATCATGAATTTATCACTGAAAATGCATATCTCAGTTGGAAACCCAACGAAACCGATGATATCACAGTTTCCGCAAATCAAGCGCACTGTGGAGTGCTGAAAACACCAGGAAACGTGTTTTTCGCATACAATAGCACGAAAACAGCGATTTCGATGATTCTGCACACTTGTAACAGCAGAATCATGAATTTATCACTGAAAATGCATATCTCAGCTGGAAACCCAACTGTACCGACGATATCACAGTTTCCGCAAATCTAGCGCACTGTGGAGTGCTGAAAACACCAGGAAACGTGTTTTTCCCATTCAATATCTCGAAAACAGCATTTTCGTTGATTCTGCACACTTGTAACAACGGGATCATGTAGATTATCACTGAAAATGCATATCTTAGCTGGAAACCCAACGAAACCGAAGATATCGCAGTTTCCGCATGTCAAACGCACTGTGGAGTGCTGAAAACACCAGAAAACGTGTTTTATGCATTCAATATCACGAAAACAGTGATTTCGGTGATTCTGCACACTTGTAACAGCAGGATAATGAAGATTATCACTGTAAATGCATAACTCAGCTGGAAACCCATCTATACCGAAGATATTTCTGTTTCCGCATGTGAAACGCACTGTGGGGTTCTGAAAACACCAGAAAACGTGTTTTATGCATTCAATAGCACCAAAACAGCGGTTTCGGAGATTCTGCACACTTGTAACAGCAGGATAAATAAGACTATTACTGAAAATGCATATCTCAGCTGGAAACCCATCTATACCGAAGATATCTCAGTTTCCGCATGTCAAACGCACTGCGGAGTGCTGAAAACACCAGGAAACGTGTTTTTCGCATTCAATAGCACGAAAACAGCGATTTCGGTGATTCTGCACACTTGTAACAGCAGAATCATGAATTTACCACTGAAAATGCATATCTCAGCAGGAAACCCAACAAAACCGAAGATATCGCAGTATCCGCATGTGAAACGCACTGTGGAGTGCTGAAAACACCAGGAAACGTGTTTTTCGGATTCAATAGCACGAAAACTGCGATTTCGGTGGTTCTGCACACTTGTGACAACGGGATCATGTAGATTATCACTGAAAATGCATATCTCAGCTGGAAACCCAACGAAACCGAAGATATCGCTGTTTCAGCATGTCAAACGCACTGTGGAGTGCTGCAAACACCAGAAAACGTGTTTTATGCATTCAATATCACGAAAACACTGGTTTCAGTGATTCTGCACACTTGCAACAGCAGAATCATGAATTTATCACTGAAAATGCATATCTCAGTTGGAAACCCAACGAAACCGAAGATATCACTGTTTCCGCAAATCAAGCGCACTGTGGAGTGCTGAAAACACCAGGAAACGTGTTTTTCGCATTCAATAGCACGAAAACGGCGATTTCGGTGAGTCTGCACACTTGTAACAGCAGAATCATGAATTTATCACTCAAAATGCATATCTCTGCTGGAAACCCAACTATACCGAAGATATTTCTGTTTCCGCATGTCAAACGCACTGCGGAGTGCTGAAAGCACCAGAAAACGTGTTTTATGCATTCAATATCACGAAAACAGCGGCTTCGGTGATTCTGCACACTTGTAACAGCAGGATAATGAAGATTATCACTGTAAATGCATAACTCAGCTGGAAACCCAACTATACCGAAGATATCTCAGTTTCCGCATGTCAAACGCACTGTGGAGTGCTGAAAGCACCAGAAAACGTGTTTTATGCATTCAATATCACGAAAACAGCGGCTTCGGTGATTCTGCACACTTGTAACAGCAGGATAATGAAGATTATCACTGTAAATGCATAACTCAGCTGGAAACCCAACTATACCGAAGATATTTCTGTTTCCGCATGTGAAACGCACTGTGGAGTTCTGAAAACACCAGGAAACGTGTTTTTCGCATTCAATAGCACGAAAACGGCGATTTCGGTGAGTCTGCACACTTGTAACAGCAGAATCATGAATTTATCACTCAAAATGCATATCTCAGCTGGAAACCCAACTATACCGAAGATATTTCTGTTTCCGCATGTCAAACGCACTGCGGAGTGCTGAAAGCACCAGAAAACGTGTTTTATGCATTCAATATCACGAAAACAGCGGCTTCGGTGATTCTGCACACTTGTAACAGCAGGATAAATAAGATTATTACTGAAAATGCATATCTCAGCTGGAAACCCATCTATACCGAAGATATCTCAGTTTCCGCATGTCAAACGCACTGCGGAGTGCTGAAAACACCAGGAAACGTGTTTTTCGCATTCAATAGCACGAAAACAGCGATTTCGGTGATTCTGCACACTTGTAACAGCAGAATCATGAATTTACCACTGAAAATGCATATCTCAGCAGGAAACCCAACAAAACCGAAGATATCGCAGTATCCGCATGTGAAACGCACTGTGGAGTGCTGAAAACACCAGGAAACGTGTTTTTCGGATTCAATAGCACGAAAACTGCGATTTCGGTGGTTCTGCACACTTGTAACAACGGGATCATGTAGATTATCACTGAAAATGCATATCTCAGCTGGAAACCCAACGAAACCGAAGATATCGCTGTTTCAGCATGTCAAACGCACTGTGGAGTGCTGCAAACACCAGAAAACGTGTTTTATGCATTCAATATCACGAAAACACTGGTTTCAGTGATTCTGCACACTTGCAACAGCAGAATCATGAATTTATCACTGAAAATGCATATCTCAGTTGGATACCCAACGAAACCGAAGATATCACTGTTTCCGCAAATCAAGCGCACTGTGGAGTGCTGAAAACACCAGGAAACGTGTTTTTCGCATTCAATAGCACCAAAGCATCGGTTTCGGAGATCCTGCACACTTGTAACAGCAGGATAATGAAGATTATCACTGTAAATGCATAACTCAGCTGGAAACCCAACTATACCGAAGATATTTCTGTTTCCGCATGTGAAACGCACTGTGGAGTTCTGAAAACACCAGGAAACGTGTTTTTCGCATTCAATAGCACGAAAACGGCGATTTCGGTGAGTCTGCACACTTGTAACAGCAGAATCATGAATTTATCACTCAAAATGCATATCTCAGCTGGAAACCCAACTATACCGAAGATATTTCTGTTTCCGCATGTCAAACGCACTGCGGAGTGCTGAAAGCACCAGAAAACGTGTTTTATGCATTCAATATCACGAAAACAGCGGCTTCGGTGATTCTGCACACTTGTAACAGCAGGATAAATAAGATTATTACTGAAAATGCATATCTCAGCTGGAAACCCATCTATACCGAAGATATCTCAGTTTCCGCATGTCAAACGCACTGCGGAGTGCTGAAAACACCAGGAAACGTGTTTTTCGCATTCAATAGCACGAAAACAGCGATTTCGGTGATTCTGCACACTTGTAACAGCAGAATCATGAATTTACCACTGAAAATGCATATCTCAGCAGGAAACCCAACAAAACCGAAGATATCGCAGTATCCGCATGTGAAACGCACTGTGGAGTGCTGAAAACACCAGGAAACGTGTTTTTCGGATTCAATAGCACGAAAACTGCGATTTCGGTGGTTCTGCACACTTGTAACAACGGGATCATGTAGATTATCACTGAAAATGCATATCTCAGCTGGAAACCCAACGAAACCGAAGATATCGCTGTTTCAGCATGTCAAACGCACTGTGGAGTGCTGCAAACACCAGAAAACGTGTTTTATGCATTCAATATCACGAAAACACTGGTTTCAGTGATTCTGCACACTTGCAACAGCAGAATCATGAATTTATCACTGAAAATGCATATCTCAGTTGGATACCCAACGAAACCGAAGATATCACTGTTTCCGCAAATCAAGCGCACTGTGGAGTGCTGAAAACACCAGGAAACGTGTTTTTCGCATTCAATAGCACCAAAGCATCGGTTTCGGAGATCCTGCACACTTGTAACAGCAGGATAATGAAGATTATTACTGAAAATGCATATCTCAGCTGGAAACCCAACTATACCGAAGATATCTCAGTTTCCGCAAGTCAAACGCACTGCGGAGTTCTGAAAACACCAGGAAACGTGTTTTTCGGATTCAATAGCACGAAAACAGCGATTTCGGTGATTCTGCACACTTGTAACAGCAGAATCATGAATTTATCACTGAAAATGCATATCTCAGCTGGAAACCCAACCAAACCGAAGATATCGCAGTTTCCGCATGTCAAACGCGCTGCGGAGTGCTGAAAACACCAGGAAACGTGTTTTTCGCATTCAATATCACGAAAACAGCGTTTTCGTTGTTTCTGCACACCTGTAACAGCAGAATCACGAATTTATCACTGAAAATGCATATCTCAGCTGGAAACCCAACGATACCGTAGATATCGCGGTTGCCGCATGTCAAACGCTCTGTCGAGTGCTGAAAACACAAGAAAACGCGTTTTTCGCATTCAATAGCACGAAGACAGCGATTTCGGTGATTCTGCATACTTCTCACAGAAGAATATCCAAGATTATCATAGATAATGCATGTCGCAGCTGGCAACCCCACGAAAACGGAGATATCGCGGTTTCCGCAAATCAAACGCACTGTGGAGTGCTGAAAACACCAGGAAACGTGTTTTTCGCATTCAATAGCACGAAAACAGCGATTTCGGTGATTCAGCACACTTGCAACAGCAGAATCATGAATTTATCACTGAAAATGCATATCTCAGTTGGAAACCCAACGAAACCGATGATATCACAGTTTCCGCAAATCAAGCGCACTGTGGAGTGCTGAAAACACCAGGAAACGTGTTTTTCGCATTCAATAGCACGAAAACAGCGATTTCGATGATTCTGCACACTTGTAACAGCAGAATCATGAATTTATCACTGAAAATGCATATCTCAGCTGGAAACCCAACTGTACCGACGATATCACAGTTTCCGCAAATCTAGCGCACTGTGGAGTGCTGAAAACACCAGGAAACGTGTTTTTCCCATTCAATATCACGAAAACAGCATTTTCGTTGATTCTGCACACTTGTAACAACGGGATCATGTAGATTATCACTGAAAATGCATATCTCAGCTGGAAACCCAACGAAACCGAAGATATCGCAGTTTCCGCATGTCAAACGCACTGTGGAGTGCTGAAAACACCAGAAAACGTGTTTTATGCATTCAATATCACGAAAACAGTGATTTCGGTGATTCTGCACACTTGTAACAGCAGAATCATGAATTTATCACTGAAAATGCATATCTCAGCTGGAAACCGAACGAAACCGAAGATATAGCAGTTTCCGCATGTCAAACGCACTGCGGAGTGCTGAAAACACCAGGAAACGTGTTTTTCGCATTCAATAGCACGAAAACAGCGATTTCGGTGATTCTGCACACTTGTAACAGCAGAATCATGAATTTACCACTGAAAATGCATATCTCAGCAGGAAACCCAACAAAACCGAAGATATCGCTGTTTCAGCATGTCAAACGCACTGTGGAGTGCTGCAAACACCAGAAAACGTGTTTTATGCATTCAATATCACGAAAACACTGGTTTCAGTGATTCTGCACACTTGCAACAGCAGAATCATGAATTTATCACTGAAAATGCATATCTCAGTTGGAAACCCAACGAAACCGAAGATATCACTGTTTCCGCAAATCAAGCGCACTGTGGAGTGCTGAAAACACCAGGAAACGTGTTTTTCGCATTCAATAGCACGAAAACGGCGATTTCGGTGAGTCTGCACACTTGTAACAGCAGAATCATGAATTTATCACTCAAAATGCATATCTCAGCTGGAAACCCAACTATACCGAAGATATTTCTGTTTCCGCATGTCAAACGCACTGCGGAGTACTGAAAACACCAGGAAACGTGTTTTTCGCATTCAATAGCACGAAAACAGCGATTTGGGTGTTTCTGCACACCTGTAACAGCAGAATCATGAAGTTATCAATGAAAATGCATATCTCAGATGGAAACTCAACGAAACCGAAGATATCGCAGTTTCCGCAAGTCACACGCACTGTGGAGTGCTGAAAGCACCAGAAAACGTGTTTTATGCATTCAATATCACGAAAACAGCGGCTTCGGTGATTCTGCACACTTGTAACAGCAGGATAATGAAGATTATCACTGTAAATGCATAACTCAGCTGGAAACCCAACTATACCGAAGATATTTCTGTTTCCGCATGTGAAACGCACTGTGGAGTGCTGAAAACACCAGGAAACGTGTTTTTCCCATTCAATATCACGAAAACAGCATTTTCGTTGATTCTGCACACTTGTAACAACGGGATCATGTAGATTATCACTGAAAATGCATATCTCAGCTGGAAACCCAACGAAACCGAAGATATCGCAGTTTCCGCATGTCAAACGCACTGTGGAGTGCTGAAAACACCAGAAAACGTGTTTTATGCATTCAATATCACGAAAACAGCGATTTCGGTGATTCTGCATACTTCTCACAGAAGAATATCCAAGATTATCATAGATAATGCATGTCGCAGCTGGCAACCCCACGAAAACGGAGATATCGCGGTTTCCGCAAATCAAACGCACTGTGGAGTGCTGAAAACACCAGGAAACGTGTTTTTCGCATTCAATAGCACGAAAACAGCGATTTCGGTGATTCAGCACACTTGCAACAGCAGAATCATGAATTTATCACTGAAAATGCATATCTCAGTTGGAAACCCAACGAAACCGATGATATCACAGTTTCCGCAAATCGAGCGCACTGTGGAGTGCTGAAAACACCAGGAAACGTGTTTTTCGCATACAATAGCACGAAAACAGCGATTTCGATGATTCTGCACACTTGTAACAGCAGAATCATGAATTTATCACTGAAAATGCATATCTCAGCTGGAAACCCAACTGTACCGACGATATCACAGTTTCCGCAAATCTAGCGCACTGTGGAGTGCTGAAAACACCAGGAAACGTGTTTTTCCCATTCAATATCACGAAAACAGCATTTTCGTTGATTCTGCACACTTGTAACAACGGGATCATGTAGATTATCACTGAAAATGCATATCTCAGCTGGAAACCCAACGAAACCGAAGATATCGCAGTTTCCGCATGTCAAACGCACTGTGGAGTGCTGAAAACACCAGAAAACGTGTTTTATGCATTCAATATCACGAAAACAGTGATTTCGGTGATTCTGCACACTTGTAACAGCAGAATCATGAATTTATCACTGAAAATGCATATCTCAGCTGGAAACCGAACGAAACCGAAGATATAGCAGTTTCCGCATGTCAAACGCACTGTGGAGTGCTGAACACACCAGAAAACGTGTTTTATGCATTCAAAAGCACCAAAGCATCGGTTTCGGAGATCCTGCACACTTGTAACAGCAGGATAATGAAGATTATTACTGAAAATGCATATCTCAGCTGGAAACCCAACTATACCGAAGATATCTCAGTTTCCGCAAGTCAAACGCACTGCGGAGTTCTGAAAACACCAGGAAACGTGTTTTTCGGATTCAATAGCACGAAAACAGCGATTTCGGTGATTCTGCACACTTGTAACAGCAGAATCATGAATTTATCACTGAAAATGCATATCTCAGCTGGAAACCCAACCAAACCGAAGATATCGCAGTTTCCGCATGTCAAACGCGCTGCGGAGTGCTGAAAACACCAGGAAACGTGTTTTTCGCATTCAATATCACGAAAACAGCGTTTTCGTTGTTTCTGCACACCTGTAACAGCAGAATCACGAATTTATCACTGAAAATGCATATCTCAGCTGGAAACCCAACGATACCGTAGATATCGCGGTTGCCGCATGTCAAACGCACTGTCGAGTGCTGAAAACACAAGAAAACGCGTTTTTCGCATTCAATAGCACGAAGACAGCGATTTCGGTGATTCTGCATACTTCTCACAGAAGAATATCCAAGATTATCATAGATAATGCATGTCGCAGCTGGCAACCCCACGAAAACGGAGATATCGCGGTTTCCGCAAATCAAACGCACTGTGGAGTGCTGAAAACACCAGGAAACGTGTTTTTCGCATTCAATAGCACGAAAACAGCGATTTCGGTAATTCAGCACACTTGCAACAGCAGAATCATGAATTTATCACTGAAAATGCATATCTCAGTTGGAAACCCAACGAAACCGATGATATCACAGTTTCCGCAAATCAAGCGCACTGTGGAGTGCTGAAAACACCAGGAAACGTGTTTTTCGCATTCAATAGCACGAAAACAGCGATTTCGATGATTCTGCACACTTGTAACAGCAGAATCATGAATTTATCACTGAAAATGCATATCTCAGCTGGAAACCCAACTGTACCGACGATATCACAGTTTCCGCAAATCTAGCGCACTGTGGAGTGCTGAAAACACCAGGAAACGTGTTTTTCCCATTCAATATCACGAAAACAGCATTTTCGTTGATTCTGCACACTTGTAACAACGGGATCATGTAGATTATCACTGAAAATGCATATCTCAGCTGGAAACCCAACGAAACCGAAGATATCGCAGTTTCCGCATGTCAAACGCACTGTGGAGTGCTGAAAACACCAGAAAACGTGTTTTATGCATTCAATATCACGAAAACAGTGATTTCGGTGATTCTGCACACTTGTAACAGCAGAATCATGAATTTATCACTGAAAATGCATATCTCAGCTGGAAACCGAACGAAACCGAAGATATAGCAGTTTCCGCATGTCAAACGCACTGTGGAGTGCTGAACACACCAGAAAACGTGTTTTATGCATTCAAAAGCACCAAAGCATCGGTTTCGGAGATCCTGCACACTTGTAACAGCAGGATAATGAAGATTATCACTGTAAATGCATATCTCAGCTGGAAACCCAACTATACCGAAGATATTTCTGTTTCCGCATGTCAAACACACTGCGGAGTGCTGAAAACACCAGGAAACGTGTTTTTCGCATTCAATAGCACGAAAACAGCGATTTGGGTGTTTCTGCACACCTGTAACAGCAGAATCATGAATTTATCACTGAAAATGCATATCTCAGCTGGAAACCCAAAGATACCAAGATATCGCAGGTTCCGCATGTCAAACGCACTGTGGAGTTCTGAAAACACCAGGAAACGTGTTTTTCGCATTCAATAGCACGAAAACAGCGATTTCGGTGATTCAGCACACTTGCAACAGCACAATCATGAATTTATCACTGAAAATGCATATCTCAGTTGGAAACCCAACGAAACAGAAGATATCACAGCTTCCGCAAATCAAGCGCACTGTGGAGTGCTGAAAACACCAGGAACCGTGTTTTTCGCATTCAATAGCACGAAAACAGCGATTTCGGTGATTCTGCACACTTGTAACAGCAGAATCATGAATTTATCACTGAAAATGCATATCTCAGCTGGAAACCCAAGGAAACCGAAGATATCGCAGTTTCCGCATGTCAAACGCACTGTGGAGTGCTGAAAACACCAGAAAACATGTTTTATGCATTCAATATCACGAAAACAGCGGTTTCGGTGATTCTGCACACTTGTAACAGCAGGATAAGGAAGATTATCACTGAAATTGCATATCTCACCTGGGAACCCAACGAAACCGAAGATATCGCAGTTTCCGCATGTCAAACGCACTGTGGAGTGCTGAAAACACCAGAAAACATGTTTTATGCATTCAATATCACGAAAACAGCGATTTCGGTGATTCTGCACACTTGTAACAGCAGAATCATGAATTTATCTCTGAAAATGCATATCTAAGCTGGAAACCCAACGACACCGAAGATATCGCAGTTTCCGCATGTCAAACGCGCTGCGGAGTGCTGAAAACACCAGGAAACGTGTTTTTCGCATTCAATATCACGAAAACAGCGTTTTCGTTGTTTCTGCACACCTGTAACAGCAGAATCACGAATTTATCACTGAAAATGCATATCTCAGCTGGAAACCCAACGATACCGTAGATATCGCGGTTGCCGCATGTCAAACGCACTGTCGAGTGCTGAAAACACAAGAAAACGCGTTTTTCGCATTCAATAGCACGAAGACAGCGATTTCGGTGATTCTGCATACTTCTCACAGAAGAATATCCAAGATTATCATAGATAATGCATGTCGCAGCTGGCAACCCCACGAAAACGGAGATATCGCGGTTTCCGCAAATCAAACGCACTGTGGAGTGCTGAAAACACCAGGAAACGTGTTTTTCGCATTCAATAGCACGAAAACAGCGATTTCGGTGATTCAGCACACTTGCAACAGCAGAATCATGAATTTATCACTGAAAATGCATATCTCAGTTGGAAACCCAACGAAACCGATGATATCACAGTTTCCGCAAATCAAGCGCACTGTGGAGTGCTGAAAACACCAGGAAACGTGTTTTTCGCTTTCAATAGCACGAAAACAGCGATTTCGATGATTCTGCACACTTGTAACAGCAGAATCATGAATTTATCACTGAAAATGCATATCTCAGCTGGAAACCCAACTGTACCGACGATATCACAGTTTCCGCAAATCTAGCGCACTGTGGAGTGCTGAAAACACCAGGAAACGTGTTTTTCCCATTCAATATCACGAAAACAGCATTTTCGTTGATTCTGCACACTTGTAACAACGGGATCATGTAGATTATCACTGAAAATGCATATCTCAGCTGGAAACCCAACGAAACCGAAGATATCGCAGTTTCCGCATGTCAAACGCACTGTGGAGTGCTGAAAACACCAGAAAACGTGTTTTATGCATTCAATATCACGAAAACAGTGATTTCGGTGATTCTGCACACTTGTAACAGCAGAATCATGAATTTATCACTGAAAATGCATATCTCAGCTGGAAACCGAACGAAACCGAAGATATAGCAGTTTCCGCATGTCAAACGCACTGTGGAGTGCTGAACACACCAGAAAACGTGTTTTATGCATTCAAAAGCACCAAAGCATCGGTTTCGGAGATCCTGCACACTTGTAACAGCAGGATAATGAAGATTATCACTGTAAATGCATATCTCAGCTGGAAACCCAACTATACCGAAGATATTTCTGTTTCCGCATGTCAAACACACTGCGGAGTGCTGAAAACACCAGGAAACGTGTTTTTCGCATTCAATAGCACGAAAACAGCGATTTGGGTGTTTCTGCACACCTGTAACAGCAGAATCATGAATTTATCACTGAAAATGCATATCTCAGCTGGAAACCCAAAGATACCAAGATATCGCAGGTTCCGCATGTCAAACGCACTGTGGAGTTCTGAAAACACCAGGAAACGTGTTTTTCGCATTCAATAGCACGAAAACAGCGATTTCGGTGATTCAGCACACTTGCAACAGCACAATCATGAATTTATCACTGAAAATGCATATCTCAGTTGGAAACCCAACGAAACAGAAGATATCACAGCTTCCGCAAATCAAGCGCACTGTGGAGTGCTGAAAACACCAGGAACCGTGTTTTTCGCATTCAATAGCACGAAAACAGCGATTTCGGTGATTCTGCACACTTGTAACAGCAGAATCATGAATTTATCACTGAAAATGCATATCTCAGCTGGAAACCCAAGGAAACCGAAGATATCGCAGTTTCCGCATGTCAAACGCACTGTGGAGTGCTGAAAACACCAGAAAACATGTTTTATGCATTCAATATCACGAAAACAGCGGTTTCGGTGATTCTGCACACTTGTAACAGCAGGATAAGGAAGATTATCACTGAAATTGCATATCTCAGCTGGGAACCCAACGAAACCGAAGATATCGCAGTTTCCGCATGTCAAACGCACTGTGGAGTGCTGAAAACACCAGAAAACATGTTTTATGCATTCAATATCACGAAAACAGGGATTTCGGTGATTCTGCACACTTGTAACAGCAGAATCATGAATTTATCACTGAAAATGCATATCTCAGCTGGAAACCCAACTGTACCGACGATATCACAGTTTCCGCAAATCTAGCGCACTGTGGAGTGCTGAAAACACCAGGAAACGTGGTATTCGCTTCCAATAGCACGAAAACAGCGATTTCGGTGATTCTGCACACCTGTAAAAGCAGAATCATGAATTTATCACTGAAAATGCATAACTCAGCTGGAAACCCAACTATACCGAAGATATTTCTGTTTCCGCATGTCAAACGCACTGCGGAGTGCTGAAAACACCAGGAAACGTGTTTTTCGCATTCAATAGCACGAAAACAGCGATTTGGGTGTTTCTGCACACCTGTAACAGCAGAATCATGAATTTATCACTGAAAATGCATATCTCAGTTGGAAACCCAACGAAACAGAAGATATCACAGCTTCCGCAAATCAAGCGCACTGTGGAGTGCTGAAAACACCAGGAACCGTGTTTTTCGCATTCAATAGCACGAAAACAGCGATTTCGGTGATTCTGCACACTTGTAACAGCAGAATCATGAATTTATCACTGAAAATGCATATCTCAGCTGGAAACCCAAGGAAACCGAAGATATCGCAGTTTCCGCATGTCAAACGCACTGTGGAGTGCTGAAAACACCAGAAAACATGTTTTATGCATTCAATATCACGAAAACAGCGGTTTCGGTGATTCTGCACACTTGTAACAGCAGGATAAGGAAGATTATCACTGAAAATGCATATCTCAGCTGGAAACCCAAAGATACCAAGATATCGCAGGTTCCGCATGTCAAGCGCACTGTGGAGTGCTGAAAACACCAGGAAACGTGTTTTTCGCATTCAATAGCACGAAAACAGGGATTTCGGTGATTCTGCACACTTGTAACAGCAGAATCATGAATTTATCACTGAAAATGCATATCTCAGCTGGAAACCCAACTGTACCGACGATATCACAGTTTCCGCAAATCTAGCGCACTGTGGAGTGCTGAAAACACCAGGAAACGTGGTATTCGCTTCCAATAGCACGAAAACAGCGATTTCGGTGATTCTGCACACCTGTAAAAGCAGAATCATGAATTTATCACTGAAAATGCATAACTCAGCTGGAAACCCAACTATACCGAAGATATTTCTGTTTCCGCATGTCAAACGCACTGCGGAGTGCTGAAAACACCAGGAAACGTGTTTTTCGCATTCAATAGCACGAAAACAGCGATTTGGGTGTTTCTGCACACCTGTAACAGCAGAATCATGAATTTATCACTGAAAATGCATATCTCAGCTGGAAACCCAAAGATACCAAAGATGTCGCAGTTTCCGCATGTCAAACGCACTGTGGAGTGCTGAAAACACCAGAAAACGTGTTTTATGAATTCAAAAGCACCAAAACAGCGGTTTCGGAGATTCTGCACACTTGTAACAGCAGGATAATGAAGATTATTACTGAAAATGCATATCTCAGCTGGAAACCCAACTATACCGAAGACATCTCAGTTTCCGCATGTCAAACGCACTGCGGAGTGCTGAAAACACCAGGAAACGTGTTTTTTGCATTCAATAGCACGATAACAGCGATTTCGGTGATTCTGCACACTTGTAACAGCAGAATCATGAATTTATCTCTGAAAATGCATATCTAAGCTGGAAACCCAACGACACCGAAGATATCGCAGTTTCCGCATGTCAAACGCACTGTGGATTGTTGAAAACACCAGAAAACGTGTTTTATGCATTCAATATCACGAAAACAGCGATTTCGGCGATTCTGCACACTTGTAACAGCAGAATCATGAATTTATCACTGAAAATGCATATCTCAGCTGGAAACCCAACTGTACCGACGATATCACAGTTTCCGCAAATCTAGCGCACTGTGGAGTGCTGAAAACACCAGGAAACGTGTTTTTCGCATTCAATAGCACGAAAACAGCGATTTGGGTGTTTCTGCACACCTGTAACAGCAGAATCATGAATTTATCACTGAAAATGCATATCTCAGCTGGAAACCCAAAGATACCAAAGATGTCGCAGTTTCCGCATGTCAAACGCACTGTGGAGTGCTGAAAACACCAGAAAACGTGTTTTATGAATTCAAAAGCACCAAAACAGCGGTTTCGGAGATTCTGCACACTTGTAACAGCAGGATAATGAAGATTATTACTGAAAATGCATATCTCAGCTGGAAACCCAACTATACCGAAGACATCTCAGTTTCCGCATGTCAAACGCACTGCGGAGTGCTGAAAACACCAGGAAACGTGTTTTTTGCATTCAATAGCACGATAACAGCGATTTCGGTGATTCTGCACACTTGTAACAGCAGAATCATGAATTTATCTCTGAAAATGCATATCTAAGCTGGAAACCCAACGACACCGAAGATATCGCAGTTTCCGCATGTCAAACGCACTGTGGATTGTTGAAAACACCAGAAAACGTGTTTTATGCATTCAATATCACGAAAACAGCGATTTCGGCGATTCTGCACACTTGTAACAGCAGAATCATGAATTTATCACTGAAAATGCATATCTCAGCTGGAAACCCAACTGTACCGACGATATCACAGTTTCCGCAAATCTAGCGCACTGTGGAGTGCTGAAAACACCAGGAAACGTGTTTTTCGCATTCAATAGCACGAAAACAGCGATTTGGGTGTTTCTGCACACCTGTAACAGCAGAATCATGAATTTATCACTGAAAATGCATATCTCAGCTGGAAACCCAAAGATACCAAAGATGTCGCAGTTTCCGCATGTCAAACGCACTGTGGAGTGCTGAAAACACCAGAAAACGTGTTTTATGAATTCAAAAGCACCAAAACAGCGGTTTCGGAGATTCTGCACACTTGTAACAGCAGGATAATGAAGATTATTACTGAAAATGCATATCTCAGCTGGAAACCCAACTATACCGAAGACATCTCAGTTTCCGCATGTCAAACGCACTGCGGAGTGCTGAAAACACCAGGAAACGTGTTTTTTGCATTCAATAGCACGATAACAGCGATTTCGGTGATTCTGCACACTTGTAACAGCAGAATCATGAATTTATCTCTGAAAATGCATATCTAAGCTGGAAACCCAACGACACCGAAGATATCGCAGTTTCCGCATGTCAAACGCACTGTGGATTGTTGAAAACACCAGAAAACGTGTTTTATGCATTCAATATCACGAAAACAGCGATTTCGGCGATTCTGCACACTTGTAACAGCAGAATCATGAATTTATCACTGAAAATGCATATCTCAGCTGGAAACCCAACTGTACCGACGATATCACAGTTTCCGCAAATCTAGCGCACTGTGGAGTGCTGAAAACACCAGGAAACGTGGTATTCGCTTCCAATAGCACGAAAACAGCGATTTCGGTGATTCTGCGCACCTGTAAAAGCAGAATCATGAATTTATCACTGAAAATGCATAACTCAGCTGGAAACCCAACTATACCGAAGATATTTCTGTTTCCGCATGTCAAACGCACTGCGGAGTGCTGAAAACACCAGGAAACGTGTTTTTCGTATTCAATAGCACGAAAACAGCGATTTGGGTGTTTCTGCACACCTGTAACAGCAGAATCATGAATTTATCACTGAAAATGCATATCTCAGCTGGAAACCCAAAGATACCAAAGATGTCGCAGTTTCCGCATGTCAAACGCACTGTGGAGTGCTGAAAACACCAGAAAACGTGTTTTATGAATTCAAAAGCCCCAAAACAGCGGTTTCGGAGATTCTGCACACTTGTAACAGCAGGATAATGAAGATTATTACTGAAAATGCATATCTCAGCTGGAAACCCAACGAAACCGAAGATATCGCAGTTTCCGCATGTCAAACGCACTGTGGAGTTCTGAAAACACCAGGTAACGTGTTTTTCGCATTCAATAGCACGAAAACAGCGATTTCGGTGATTCTGCACACTTGTAACAGCAGAATCATGAATTTATCACTGAAAATGTATATCTCAGCTGGAAAACCAACGAACACGAAGATATCGCAGTTTCCGCATGTCAAACTCACTGTGGAGTGCTGAAAACACCAGAAAACGTGTTTTATGCATTCAATATCACGAAAACAGCGATTTCGGCGATTCTGCACACTTGTAACAGCAGAATCATGAATTTATCACTGAAAATGCATATCTCAGCTGGAAACCCAGAGATACCAAAGATATCGCAGTTTCCGCATGTCAAACGCACTGTGGAGTTCTGAAAACACCAGGAAACGTGTTTCTCGCATTCAATAGCACGAAAACAGCGATTTCGGTGATTCTGCACACTTGTAACAGCAGGATAATGAAGACTATCACTGAAAATGCATATCTCAGCTGGAAACCCAACTATACCGAAGATATTTCTGTTTCCGCATGTCAAATGCACTGCGGAGTGCTGAAAACACCAGGAAACGTGTTTTTCGCATACAATAGCACGAAACCAGCGATTTCGGTGATTCTGCACACCTGTAAAAGCAGAATCATGAATTTATCACTGAAAATGCATATCTCTGCTGGAAACCCATCGAAACCGAAGATATCGCAGTTTCCGCATGTCAAACGCAATGTGGAGTGCTGAAAACACCAGGAAACGTGTTTTTCGCATACAATAGCACGAAACCAGCGATTTCGGTGATTCTGCACACCTGTAAAAGCAGGATAATGAAGATTGTCACTGAAAATGCAAAACTCAGCTGGAAACCCAAACATACCGAAGATATTTCTGTTTCCGCATGTCAAACGCACTGCGGAGTGCTGAGAACACCAGGAAACGTGTTATTCGCATTCAATAGCACGAAAACAGCGATTTGGGTGATTCTGCACACTTGTAACAGCAGAATCATGAGTTTATCACTGAAAATGCATATCTCAGTTGGAAACCCAACGAAACCGAAGATATCGCAGTTTCCACATGTCACACGCACTGTGGAGTTCTGAAAACACCAGGAAACGTGTTTTTCGCATTCAATAGCACCAAAACAGCGGTTTCGGAGATTCTGCACACTTGTAACAGCAGGATAATGAAGATTATTACTGAAAATGCATATCTCAGCTGGAAACCCAACTATACCGAAGATATCTCAGTTTCCGCATGTCAAACACACTGCGGAGTGCTGAAAACACCAGGAAACGTGTTTTTCGCATTCAATAGCACGAAAACAGCGATTTCGGTGATACTGCATACTTCTCACAGAAGAATATCCAAGATTATCATAGATAATGCATGTCGCAGTTGGCAACCCCACGAAAACGAAGATATCGCGGTTTCCGCAAATCAAACGCACTGTGGAGTGCTGAAAACACCAGGAAACGTGTTTTTCGCATTCAATAGCACGAAAACAGCGTTTTCGGTGATTCTGCACACCTGTAAAAGCAGAATCATGAATTTATCACTGAAAATGCATATCTCAGCTGGAAACCCAACGAAACCGAAGATATCGCAGTTTCCGCATGTCAAACGCAATGTGGAGTGCTGAAAACACCAGGAAACGTGTTTTTCGCATACAATAGCACGAAACCA
Organism: Anthophora plumipes; assembly: GCA_951804975.1. Classification (NCBI taxonomy): domain Eukaryota; kingdom Metazoa; phylum Arthropoda; class Insecta; order Hymenoptera; family Apidae; genus Anthophora; species Anthophora plumipes. The sequence continues at coordinate 650,158 of CATORF010000226.1, forward strand.
GCGATTTCGGTGATTCTGCACACCTGTAAAAGCAGGATAATGAATATTATCACTGAAAATGCAAAACTCAGCTGGAAACCCAAACATACCGAAGATATTTCTGTTTCCGCATGTCAAACGCACTGCGGAGTGCTGAAAACACCAGGAAACGTGTTTTTCGCATTCAATAGCACGAAAACAGCGATTTCGGTGATTCAGCACACTTGTAACAGCTGAATCATGAATTTATCACTGAAAATGCATATCTCAGTTGGAAACCCAACGAAACCGAATATATCGCAGATTCCGCATGTCAAACGCAATGTGGAGTGTAGAAAACACCAGGAAACGTGTTTTTCGTATTCAATAGCACGAAAACAGCGATTTCGGTGATTCTGCACACTTGTAACAGCAGAATCATGAATTTATCACTCAAAATGCATATCTCAGCTCGAAACCCAACGAAACCGAAGATATCGCAGTTTCCGCATGTCAAACGCACTGTGGAGTGCTGAAAACACCAGAAAACGTGTTTTATGCATTCAATATCACGAAAACAGCGGTTTCGGTGATTCTTCACACTTGTAACAGCAGGATAATGAAGATTATCACTGAAAATGCAAAACTCAGCTGGAAACCCAAACATACCGAAGATATTTCTGTTTCCGCATGTCAAGCGCACTGCGGAGTGCTGAAAACACCAGGAAACGTGTTTTTCGCATTCAAATGCACGAAAACAGCGATTTGGGTGATTCTGCCCACTTGTAACAGCAGAATCATGAATTTATCACTGAAAATGCATATCTCAGTTGGAAACCCAACGAAACCGAAGATATCGCAGTTTCCGCATGTCAAACGCAATGTGGAGTGCTGAAAACACCAGGAAACGTGTTTTTCGTATTCAATAGCACGAAAACAGCGATTTCGGTGATTCTGCACACTTGTAACAGCAGAATCATGAATTTATCACTCAAAATGCATATCTCAGCTCGAAACCCAACGAAACCGAAGATATCGCAGTTTCCGCATGTCAAACGCACTGTGGAGTGCTGAAAACACCAGAAAACGTGTTTTATGCATTCAATATCACGAAAACAGCGGTTTCGGTGATTCTTCACACTTGTAACAGCAGGATAATGAAGATTATCACTGAAAATGCAAAACTCAGCTGGAAACCCAAACATACCGAAGATATTTCTGTTTCCGCATGTCAAGCGCACTGCGGAGTGCTGAAAACACCAGGAAACGTGTTTTTCGCATTCAATAGCACGAAAACAGCGATTTCGGTGATTCTGCACACTTGTAACAGCAGAATCATGAATTTATCACTGAAAATGCATATCTCAGCTGGAAACCCAACTGTACAGACGATATCGCAGTTTCCGCAAATCTAGCGCACTGTGGAGTGCTGAAAACACCAGGAAATGTGTTTTTCGCTTTCAATAGCACGAAAACAGCGTTTTCGGTGATTCTGCACACCTGTAAAAGCAGAATCATGAATTTATCACTGAAAATGCATATCTCAGCTGGAAACCCAAAGATACCAAAGATATCGCAGTTTCCGGATGTCAAACGCACTGTGGAGTTCTGAAAACACCAGGAAACGTGTTTTTCGCATTCAATAGCACGAAAACAGCGATTTCGGTGATTCTGCACACTTGTAACAGCAGAATCATGAATTTATCACTGAAAATGCATATCTCAGCTGGAAACCCAACGAAACCGAAGATATCGCAGTTTCCGCATGTCAAACGCACTGTGGAGTGCTGAAAACACCAGAAAACGTGTTTTATGCATTCAATATCACGAAAACAGCGGTTTCGGTGATTCTGCACACTTGTAACAGCAGGATAATGAAGATTATCACCGAAAATGCAAAACTCAGCTGGAAACCCAAACATACCGAAGATATTTCTGTTTCCGCATGTCGCACGCACTGTGGAGTGCTGAAAACACCAGGAAACGTGTTTTTCGCATTCAATAGCACGAAAACAGCGATTTGGGTGTTTCTGCACACCTGTAACAGCAGAATCATGAATTTATCACTGTAAATGCATATCTCAGCTGGAAACCCAACGAAACCGTAGATATCGCGGTTTCCGCATGTCAAACGCACTGTCGAGTGCTGAAATACCAGAAAACGTGTTTTTCGCATTCAATAGCACGAAGACAGCGATTTCGGTGATTCGGCATACTTCTCACAGAAGAATATCCAAGATTATCATAGATAATGCATGTCGCAGCTGGCAACCCCACGAAAACGAAGATATCGCGGTTTCCGCAAATCAAACGCACTGTGGATTGCTGAAAACACCAGGAAACGTGTTTTTCGCATTCAATAGCACGAAAACAGCGATTTCGGTGATTCAGCACACTTGTAACAGCTGAATCATGAATTTATCACTGAAAATGCATATCTCAGTTGGAAACCCAACGAAACCGAATATATCGCAGATTCCGCATGTCAAACGCAATGTGGAGTGTAGAAAACACCAGGAAACGTGTTTTTCGTATTCAATAGCACGAAAACAGCGATTTCGGTGATTCTGCACACTTGTAACAGCAGAATCATGAATTTATCACTCAAAATGCATATCTCAGCTCGAAACCCAACGAAACCGAAGATATCGCAGTTTCCGCATGTCAAACGCACTGTGGAGTGCTGAAAACACCAGAAAACGTGTTTTATGCATTCAATATCACGAAAACAGCGGTTTCGGTGATTCTTCACACTTGTAACAGCAGGATAATGAAGATTATCACTGAAAATGCAAAACTCAGCTGGAAACCCAAACATACCGAAGATATTTCTGTTTCCGCATGTCAAGCGCACTGCGGAGTGCTGAAAACACCAGGAAACGTGTTTTTCGCATTCAAATGCACGAAAACAGCGATTTGGGGGATTCTGCCCACTTGTAACAGCAGAATCATGAATTTATCACTGAAAATGCATATCTCAGTTGGAAACCCAACGAAACCGAAGATATCGCAGTTTCCGCATGTCAAACGCAATGTGGAGTGCTGAAAACACCAGGAAACGTGTTTTTCGCATTCAATAGCACGAAAACAGCGATTTCGGTGATTCTGCACACTTGTAACAGCAGAATCATGAATTTATCACTGAAAATGCATATCTCAGCTGGAAACCCAACTGTACAGACGATATCGCAGTTTCCGCAAATCTAGCGCACTGTGGAGTGCTGAAAACACCAGGAAACGTGTTTTTCGCTTTCAATAGCACGAAAACAGCGTTTTCGGTGATTCTGCACACCTGTAAAAGCAGAATCATGAATTTATCACTGAAAATGCATATCTCAGCTGGAAACCCAAAGATACCAAAGATATCGCAGTTTCCGGATGTCAAACGCACTGTGGAGTTCTGAAAACACCAGGAAACGTGTTTTTCGCATTCAATAGCACGAAAACAGCGATTTCGGTGATTCTGCACACTTGTAACAGCAGAATCATGAATTTATCACTGAAAATGCATATCTCAGCTGGAAACCCAACGAAACCGAAGATATCGCAGTTTCCGCATGTCAAACGCACTGGGGAGTGCTGAAAACACCAGGAAACGTGTTTTTCGCATACAATAGCACGAAACCAGCGATTTCGGTGATTCTGCACACCTGTAAAAGCAGAATCATGAATTTATCACTGAAAATGCATATCTCAGCTGGAAACCCAACGAAACCGAAGATATCGCAGTTTCCGCATGTCAAACGCAATGTGGAGTGCTGAAAACACCAGGAAACGTGTTTTTCGCATACAATAGCACGAAACCAGCGATTTCGGTGATTCTGCACACCTGTAAAAGCAGGATAATGAAGATTATCACTGAAAATGCAAAACTCAGCTGGAAACCCAAACATACCGAAGATATTTCTGTTTCCGCATGTCAAACGCACTGCGGAGTGCTGAAAACACCAGGAAACGTGTTTTTCGCATTCAATAGCACGAAAACAGCGATTTGGGTGATTCTGCACACTTGTAACAGCAGAATCATGAGTTTATCACTGAAAATGCATATCTCAGTTGGAAACCCAACGAAACCGAAGATATCGCAGTTTCCGCATGTCAAACGCAATGTGGAGTGCTGAAACACCAGGAAACGTGTTTTTCGTATTCAATAACACGAAAACAGCGATTTCGGTGATTCTGCACACATCTAACAGCAGAATCATGAATTTATCACTGAAAATGCATATCTCAGCTGGAAACCCAACGAAACCGAAGATATCGCAGTTTCCGCATGTCAAACGCACTGTGGAGTGCTGAAAACACCAGAAAACGTGTTTTATGCATTCAATATCACGAAAACAGCGGTTTCGGTGATTCTGCACACTTGTAACAGCAGGATAATGAAGATTATCACTGAAAATGCAAAACTCAGCTGGAAACCCAAACATACCGAAGATATTTCTGTTTCCGCATGTCAAACGCACTGTGGAGTGCTGAAAACACCAGGAAACGTGTTTTTCGCATTCAATAGCACGAAAACAGCGATTTGGGTGTTTCTGCACACCTGTAACAGCAGAATCATGAATTTATCACTGTAAATGCATATCTCAGCTGGAAACCCAACGAAACCGTAGATATCGCGGTTTCCGCATGTCAAACGCACTGTCGAGTGCTGAAATACCAGAAAACGTGTTTTTCGCATTCAATAGCACGAAGACAGCGATTTCGGTGATTCGGCATACTTCTCACAGAAGAATATCCAAGATTATCATAGATAATGCATGTCGCAGCTGGCAACCCCACGAAAACGAAGATATCGCGGTTTCCGCAAATCAAACGCACTGTGGATTGCTGAAAACACCAGGAAACGTGTTTTTCGCATTCAATAGCACGAAAACAGCGATTTCGGTGATTCAGCACACTTGTAACAGCAGAATCATGAATTTATCACTGAAAATGCATATCTCAGTTGGAAACCCAACGAAACCGAAGATATCGCAGTTTCCGCATGTCAAACGCAATGTGGAGTGCTGAAAACACCAGGAAACGTGTTTTAAGCATTCAATATCACGAAATCAGCGGTTTCGGTGATTCTGCACACTTGTAACAGCAGGATAATGAAGATTATCACTGAAAATGCATAACTCAGCAGGAAACCCAACTATACCGAAGGTATTTCTGTTTCCGCATGTCAAACGCACTGCGGAGTGCTGAAAACACCAGGAAACGTGTTTTTCCCATTCAATAGCACGAAATCAGCGATTTGGGTGTTTCTGCACACCTGTAACAGCAGAATCATGAATTTATCACTGAAAATGCATATCTCAGCTGGAAACCCAAAGATACCAAAGATATCGCAGTTTCCGCATGTCAAACGCACTGTGGAGTTCTGAAAACACCAGGAAACGTGTTTTTCGCATTCAATAGCACGAAAACAGCGATTTCGGTGATTCTGCACACTTGTAACAGCAGAATCATGAATTTATCACTGAAAATGCATATCTCAGCTGGAAACCCAACGAAACCGAAGATATCGCAGTTTCCGCATGTCAAACGCACTGTGGAGTGCTGAAAACACCAGAAAACGTGTTTTATGCATTCAATATCACGAAAACAGCGGTTTCGGTGATTCTGCACACTTGTAACAGCAGGATAATGAAGATTATCACTGAAAATGCAAAACTCAGCTGGAAACCCAACCATACCGAAGATATTTCTGTTTCCGCATGTCAAACGCACTGCGGAGTGCTGAAAACACCAGGAAACGTGTTTTTCGCATTCAATAGCACGAAGACAGCGATTTCGGTGATTCGGCATACTTCTCACAGAAGAATATCCAGGATTATCATAGATAATGCATTTCGCAGCTGGCAACCCCACGAAAACGAAGATATCGCGGTTTCCGCAAATCAAACGCACTGTGGATTGCTGAAAACACCAGGAAACGTGTTTTTCGCATTCAATAGCACGAAAACAGCGATTTCGGTGATTCAGCACACTTGCAACAGCAGAATCATGAATTTATCACTGAAAATGCATATCTCAGTTGGAAACCCAACGAAACCGAAGATATCGCAGTTTCCGCATGTCAAACGCAATGTGGAGTGCTGAAAACACCAGGAAACGTGTTTTTCGCATTCAATAGCACGAAAACAGCGATTTCGGTGATTCTGCACACTTGTAACAGCAGAATCATGAATTTATCACTGAAAATGCATATCTCAGCTGGAAACCCAACTGTACAGACGATATCGCAGTTTCCGCAAATCTAGCGCACTGTGGAGTGCTGAAAACACCAGGAAACGTGTTTTTCGCTTTCAATAGCACGAAAACAGCGTTTTCGGTGATTCTGCACACCTGTAAAAGCAGAATCATGAATTTATCACTGAAAATGCATATCTCAGCTGGAAACCCAAAGATACCAAAGATATCGCAGTTTCCGCATGTCAAACGCACTGTGGAGTTCTGAAAACACCAGGAAACGTGTTTTTCGCATTCAATAGCACGAAAACAGCGATTTCGGTGATTCTGCACACTTGTAACAGCAGAATCATGAATTTATCACTGAAAATGCATATCTCAGCTGGAACCAAACGAAACCGAAGATATCGCAGTTTCCGCAAATCAAACGCACTGTGGAGTGCTGACAACACCAGAAAACGTGTTTATGCATACAATATCACGAAAACAGCGGTTTCGGTGATTCTGCACACTTGTAACAGCAGGATAATGAAGATTATCACTGAAAATGCATAACTCAGCTGGAAACCCAACTATACCGAAGATATTTCTGTTTCCGCATGTCAAACGCACTGCGGAGTGCTGAAAACACCAGAGAACGTGTTTTTTGCATTCAGTAGCACGAAACCAGCGATTTCGGTGATTCTGCACACCTGTAAAAGCAGAATCATGAATTTATCACTGAAAATGCATATCTCAGCTGTAACCAAACGAAACCGAAGATATCGCAGTTTCCGCAAATCAAACGCACTGTGCAGTGCTGACAACACCAGAAAACGTGTTTATGCATACAATATCACGAAAACAGCGGTTTCGGTGATTCTGCACACTTGTAACAGCAGGATAATGAAGGTTATCACTGAAAATGCATATCTCAGCTGGAAACCCAACGAAACCGTAGATATCAAGGTTTCCGCATGTCAAACGCACTGTCGAGTGCTGAAAACACCAGAAAACGTGTTTTTCGCATTCAATAGCACGAAGGCAGCGATTTCGGTGATTCTGCATACTTCTCACAGAAGAAGATCCAAGATTATCATAGATAATGCATGTCGCAGCTGGCAACCCCACGAAACCGAAGATATCACAGTTGCCGCATGTCAAACGCAATGTGGAGTGCTGAAAACACCAGGAAACGTGATTTTCGCATTCAATAGCACGAAAACAGCGATTTCGGTGATTCTGCAAACTTGAAACAGCAGAATCATGAATTTATCACTGAAAATGCATATCTCAGCTGGAAACCCAACGAAACCGAAGCTATCACAGTTTCCTCATGTCAAACGCACTGCGGAGTGCTGAAAACACCAGGAAACGTGTTTTTCGCATTCAATAGCCCGAAAACAGCGATTTGGGTGTTTCAGCACACCTGTAACAGCAGATTCATGAATTTATCACTGAAAATGCATATCTCAGCTGGAAACCCAACGAAACCGTAGATATCGCGGTTTCCGCATGTCAAACGCACTGTCGAGTGCTGAAAACACCAGAAAACGTGTTTTATGCATTCAATATCACGAAAACAGCGGTTTCGGTGATTCTGCACACTTGTAACAGCAGGATAATGAAGATTATCACTGAAAATGCAAAACTCAGCTGGAAACCCAACTATACCGAAGATATTTCTGTTTCCGCATGTCAAACGCACTGCGGAGTGCTGAACACAACAGGAAACGTGTTTTTCGCATTCAATAGCACGAAAACAGCGATTTGGGTGTTTCTGCACACCTGTTACAGCAGAATCATGAATTTATCACTGAAAATGCATATCTCAGCTGGAAACCCAACGAAACCGTAGATATCGCCGGTTCCGCATGTCAAACGCACTGTCGAGTGCTGAAAACACCAGAAAACGTGTTTTTCGCATTCAATAGCACGAAGACTGCGATTTCGGTGATTCTGCATACTTCTCACAGATGAATATCCAAGATTATCATAGATAATGCATGTCGCAGCTGGCAACCCCACGAAACCGAAGATATCACAGTTTCCGCATGTCAAACGCAATGTGGAGTGCTGAAAACACCAGGAAACGTGATTTTCGCATTCAATAGCACGAAAACAGCGATTTCGGTGATTCTGCAAACTTGAAACAGCAGAATCATGAATTTATCACTGAAAATGCATATCTCAGCTGGAAACCCAACGAAACCGAAGCTATCACAGTTTCCTCATGTCAAACGCACTGCGGAGTGCTGAAAACACCAGGAAACGTGTTTTTCGCATTCAATAGCCCGAAAACAGCGATTTGGGTGTTTCAGCACACCTGTAACCGCAGATTCATGAATTTATCACTGAAAATGCATATCTCAGTTGGAAACCCAACGAAACCGTAGATATCGCCGGTTCCGCATGTCAAACGCACTGTCGAGTGCTGAACACAACAGGAAACGTGTTTTTCGCATTCAATAGCACGAAAACAGCGATTTGGGTGTTTCTGCACACCTGTTACAGCAGAATCATGAATTTATCACTGAAAATGCATATCTCAGCTGGAAACCCAACGAAACCGTAGATACCGCCGGTTCCGCATGTCAAACGCACTGTCGAGTGCTGAAAACACCAGAAATCGTGTTTTTCGCATTCAATAGCACGAAGACAGCGATTTCGGTGATTCTGCATACTTCTCACAGAAGAATATCCAAGATTATCATAGATAATGCATGTCGCAGCTGGCAACCCCACGAAAACGAAGATATCGCGGTTTCCGCAAATCAAACGCACAGTGGAGTGCTGAAAACACCAGGAAACGTGTTTTTCGCATTCAATAGCACGAAAACAGCGATTTCGGTGGTTCAGCACACTTGCAACAGCAGAATCATGAATTTATCACTGAAAATGCATATCTCAGTTGGAAACCCAACGAAACCGAAGATATCACAGCTTCCGCAAATCAAGCGCACTGTGGAGTGCTGAAAACACCAGGAAACGTGTTTTTCGCATTCAATAGCACGAAAACAGCGAATTGGGTGATTCTGCACACTTGTAACAGCAGAATCATGAATTTATCACTGAAAATGCATATCTCAGCTGGAAACCCAACGAAACCGAAGATACCGCAGTTTCCGCATGTCAAACGCACTGCGGAGTGCTGAAAACACCAGGAAACGTGTTTTATGCATTCAATATCACGAAAACAGCGAATTGGGTGTTTCTGCACACTTGTAACAGCAGGATAATGAAGATCATCACTGAAAATGCATATCTCAGCTGGAAACCCAACTATACCGAAGATATTTCTGTTTCCGCATGTCAACCGCACTGCGGAGTGCTGAAAACACCAGGAAACGTGTTTTTCGCATTCAATAGCACGAAAACAGCGATTTCGGTGATTCTGCACACTTGTAACAGCAGAATCATGAATTTATCACTGAAAATGCATATCTCAGTTGGAAACCCAACGAAACCGAAGATATCGCAGTTTCCGCATGTCAAACGCAATGTGGAGTGCTGAAAACACCAGGAAACGTGTTTTTCGTATTCAATAGCACGAAAACAGCGATTTCGGTGATTCTGCACACTTGTAACTGCAGAATCATGATTTTATCACTGAAAATGCATATCTCAGCTGGAAACCCAACGAAACCGAAGATATCGCAGTTTCCGCATGTCAAACGCACTGTGGAGTGCTGAAAACACCAGAAAACGTGTTTTATGCATTCAATATCACGAAAACAGCGGCTTCGGTGATTCTGCACACTTGTAACAGCAGGATAATGAAGATTATCACTGAAAATGCAAAACTCAGCTGGAAACCCAAACATACCGAAGATATTTCTGTTTCCGCATGTCAAACGCACTGCGGAGTGCTGAAAACACCAGGAAACGTGTTTTTCGCATTCAATAGCACGAAAACAGCGATTTGGGTGTTTCTGCACACCTGTAACAGCAGAATCATGAATTTATCACTGTAAATGCATATCTCAGCTGGAAACCCAACGAAACCGTAGATATCGCGGTTTCCGCATGTCAAACGCACTGTCGAGTGCTGAAAACACCAGAAAACGTGTTTTTCGCATTCAATAGCACGAAAACAGCGATTTCGGTGATTCTGCACACTTGTAACAGCAGAATCATGAATTTATCACTGAAAATGCATATCTCAGCTCGAAACCCAACGAAACCGAAGATATCGCAGTTTCCGCATGTCAAACGCACTGTGGAGTGCTGAAAACACCAGAAAACGTGTTTTATGCATTCAATATCACGAAAACAGCGGCTTCGGTGATTCTGCACACTTGTAACAGCAGGATAATGAAGATTATCACTGAAAATGCAAAACTCAGCTGGAAACCCAAACATACCGAAGATATTTCTGTTTCCGCATGTCAAACGCACTGCGGAGTGCTGAAAACACCAGGAAACGTGTTTTTCGCATTCAATAGCACGAAAACAGCGATTTGGGTGTTTCTGCACACCTGTAACAGCAGAATCATGAATTTATCACTGTAAATGCATATCTCAGCTGGAAACCCAACGAAACCGTAGATATCGCGGTTTCCGCATGTCAAACGCACTGTCGAGTGCTGAAAACACCAGAAAACGTGTTTTTCGCATTCAATAGCACGAAGACTGCGATTTCGGTGATTCTGCATACTTCTCACAGAAGAATATCCAAGATTATCATAGATAATGCATGTCGCAGCTGGCAACCCCACGAAACCGAAGATATCACAGTTTCCGCATGTCAAACGCAATGTGGAGTGCTGAAAACACCAGGAAACGTGATTTTCGCATTCAATAGCACGAAAACAGCGATTTCGGTGATTCTGCAAACTTGAAACAGCAGAATCATGAATTTATCACTGAAAATGCATATCTCAGCTGGAAACCCAACGAAACCGAAGCTATCACAGTTTCCTCATGTCAAACGCACTGCGGAGTGCTGAAAACACCAGGAAACGTGTTTTTCGCATTCAATAGCCCGAAAACAGCGATTTGGGTGTTTCAGCACACCTGTAACCGCAGATTCATGAATTTATCACTGAAAATGCATATCTCAGTTGGAAACCCAACGAAACCGTAGATATCGCCGGTTCCGCATGTCAAACGCACTGTCGAGTGCTGAACACAACAGGAAACGTGTTTTTCGCATTCAATAGCACGAAAACAGCGATTTGGGTGTTTCTGCACACCTGTTACAGCAGAATCATGAATTTATCACTGAAAATGCATATCTCAGCTGGAAACCCAACGAAACCGTAGATACCGCCGGTTCCGCATGTCAAACGCACTGTCGAGTGCTGAAAACACCAGAAATCGTGTTTTTCGCATTCAATAGCACGAAGACAGCGATTTCGGTGATTCTGCATACTTCTCACAGAAGAATATCCAAGATTATCATAGATAATGCATGTCGCAGCTGGCAACCCCACGAAAACGAAGATATCGCGGTTTCCGCAAATCAAACGCACAGTGGAGTGCTGAAAACACCAGGAAACGTGTTTTTCGCATTCAATAGCACGAAAACAGCGATTTGGGTGTTTCTGCACACCTGTAACAGCAGAATCATGAATTTATCACTGTAAATGCATATCTCAGCTGGAAACCCAACGAAACCGTAGATATCGCGGTTTCCGCATGTCAAACGCACTGTCGAGTGCTGAAAACACCAGAAAACGTGTTTTTCGCATTCAATAGCACGAAGACTGCGATTTCGGTGATTCTGCATACTTCTCACAGAAGAATATCCAAGATTATCATAGATAATGCATGTCGCAGCTGGCAACCCCACGAAACCGAAGATATCACAGTTTCCGCATGTCAAACGCAATGTGGAGTGCTGAAAACACCAGGAAACGTGATTTTCGCATTCAATAGCACGAAAACAGCGATTTCGGTGATTCTGCAAACTTGAAACAGCAGAATCATGAATTTATCACTGAAAATGCATATCTCAGCTGGAAACCCAACGAAACCGAAGCTATCACAGTTTCCTCATGTCAAACGCACTGCGGAGTGCTGAAAACACCAGGAAACGTGTTTTTCGTATTCAATAGCACGAAAACAGCGATTTCGGTGATTCTGCACACTTGTAACTGCAGAATCATGATTTTATCACTGAAAATGCATATCTCAGCTGGAAACCCAACGAAACCGAAGATATCGCAGTTTCCGCATGTCAAACGCACTGTGGAGTGCTGAAAACACCAGAAAACGTGTTTTATGCATTCAATATCACGAAAACAGCGGCTTCGGTGATTCTGCACACTTGTAACAGCAGGATAATGAAGATTATCACTGAAAATGCAAAACTCAGCTGGAAACCCAAACATACCGAAGATATTTCTGTTTCCGCATGTCAAACGCACTGCGGAGTGCTGAAAACACCAGGAAACGTGTTTTTCGCATTCAATAGCACGAAAACAGCGATTTGGGTGTTTCTGCACACCTGTAACAGCAGAATCATGAATTTATCACTGTAAATGCATATCTCAGCTGGAAACCCAACGAAACCGTAGATATCGCGGTTTCCGCATGTCAAACGCACTGTCGAGTGCTGAAAACACCAGAAAACGTGTTTTTCGCATTCAATAGCACGAAAACAGCGATTTCGGTGATTCTGCACACTTGTAACAGCAGAATCATGAATTTATCACTGAAAATGCATATCTCAGCTCGAAACCCAACGAAACCGAAGATATCGCAGTTTCCGCATGTCAAACGCACTGTGGAGTGCTGAAAACACCAGAAAACGTGTTTTATGCATTCAATATCACGAAAACAGCGGTTTCGGTGATTCTTCACACTTGTAACAGCAGGATAATGAAGATTATCACTGAAAATGCAAAACTCAGCTGGAAACCCAAACATACCGAAGATATTTCTGTTTCCGCATGTCAAACGCACTGCGGAGTGCTGAAAACACCAGGAAACGTGTTTTTCGCATTCAATAGCACGAAAACAGCGATTTGGGTGATTCTGCACACTTGTGACAGCAGAATCATGAATTTATCACTGAAAATGCATATCTCAGCTGGTAACCCAACTGTACAGACGATATCGCAGTTTCCGCAAATCTAGCGCACTGCGGAGTGCTGAAAACACCAGGAAACGTGTTTTTCGCTTTCAATAGCACGAAAACAGCGTTTTCGGTGATTCTGCACACCTGTAAAAGCAGAATCATGAATTTATCACTGAAAATGCATATCTCAGCTGGAAACCCAAAGATACCAAAGATATCGCAGTTTCCGCATGTCAAACGCACTGTGGAGTTCTGAAAACACCAGGAAACGTGTTTTTCGCATTCAATAACACGAAAACAGCGATTTCGGTGATTCTGCACACTTGTAACAGCAGAATCATGAATTTATCACTGAAAATGCATATCTCAGCTGGAAACCCAACTGTACAGACGATATCGCAGTTTCCGCAAATCTAGCGCACTGTGGAGTGCTGAAAACACCAGGAAACGTGTTTTTCGCTTTCAATAGCACGAAAACAGCGTTTTCGGTGATTCTGCACACCTGTAAAAGCAGAATCATGAATTTATCACTGAAAATGCATATCTCAGCTGGAAACCCAAAGATACCAAAGATATCGCAGTTTCCGCATGTCAAACGCACTGTGGAGTTCTGAAAACACCAGGAAACGTGTTTTTCGCATTCAATAGCACGAAAACAGCGATTTGGGTGTTTCTGCACACTTGTAACAGCAGAATCATGAATTCATCACCGAAAATGCATATCTCAGTTGGAAACCCAACGAAACCGAAGATATCGCAGTTTCCGCATGTCAAACGCAATGTGGAGTGCTGAAAACACCAGGAAACGTGTTTTTCGCATTCAATAGCACGAAAACAGCGATTTCGGTGATTCAGCACACTTGTAACAGCAGAATCATGAATTTATCACTGAAAATGCATATCTCAGTTGGAAACCCAACGAAACCGAAGATATCGCAGTTTCCGCATGTCAAACGCAATGTGGAGTGCTGAAAACACCAGGAAACGTGTTTTTCGCATTCAATAGCACGAAAACAGCGATTTGGGTGATTCTGCACACTTGTAACAGCAGAATCATGAATTTATCACTGAAAATGCATATCTCAGTTGGAAACCCAACGAAACCGAAGATATCGCAGATTCCGCATGTCAAAAGCAATGTGGAGTGTAGAAAACACCAGGAAACGTGTTTTTCGTATTCAATAGCACGAAAACAGCGATTTCGGTGATTCTGCACACTTGTAACAGCAGAATCATGAATTTATCACTCAAAATGCATATCTCAGCTCGAAACCCAACGAAACCGAAGATATCGCAGTTTCCGCATGTCAAACGCACTGTGGAGTGCTGAAAACACCAGAAAACGTGTTTTATGCATTCAATATCACGAAAACAGCGGTTTCGGTGATTCTTCACACTTGTAACAGCAGGATAATGAAGATTATCACTGAAAATGCAAAACTCAGCTGGAAACCCAAACATACCGAAGATATTTCTGTTTCCGCATGTCAAACGCACTGCGGAGTGCTGAAAACACCAGGAAACGTGTTTTTCGCATTCAAATGCACGAAAACAGCGATTTGGGTGATTCTGCACACTTGTAACAGCAGAATCATGAATTTATCACTGAAAATGCATATCTCAGTTGGAAACCCAACGAAACCGAAGATATCGCAGTTTCCGCATGTCAAACGCAATGTGGAGCGCTGAAAACACCAGGAAACGTGTTTTTCGTATTCAATAGCACGAAAACAGCGATTTCGGTGATTCTGCACACTTGTAACAGCAGAATCATGAATTTATCACTGAAAATGCATACCTCAGCTGGAAACCCAACGAAACCGAAGATATCGCAGTTTCCGCATGTCAATCGCACTGTGGAGTGCTGAAAACACTAGAAAACGTGTTTTATTCATTCAATATCACGAAAACAGCGGTTTCGGTGATTCTGCCCACTTGTAACAGCAGGATAATGAAGATTATCACTGAAAATGCAAAACTCAGCTGGAAACCCAAACATACCGAAGATATTTCTGTTTCCGCATGTCAAACGCACTGCGGAGTGCTGAAAACACCAGGAACCGTGTTTGTCGCATTCAATAGCACGAAAACAGCGATTTGGGTGATTCTGCACACTTGTAACAGCAGAATCATGAATTTATCACTGAAAATGCATACCTCAGCTGGAAACCCAACGAAACCGAAGATATCGCAGTTTCCGCATGTCAATCGCACTGTGGAGTGCTGAAAACACTAGAAAACGTGTTTTATTCATTCAATATCACGAAAACAGCGGTTTCGGTGATTCTGCACACTTGTAACAGCAGGATAATGAAGATTATCACTGAAAATGCAAAACTCAGCTGGAAACCCAAACATACCGAAGATATTTCTGTTTCCGCATGTCAAACGCACTGCGGAGTGCTGAAAACACCAGGAACCGTGTTTGTCGCATTCAATAGCACGAAAACAGCGATTTGGGTGTTTCTGCACACCTGTAACAGCAGAATCATGAATTTATCACTGTAAATGCATATCTCAGCTGGAAACCCAACGAAACCGTAGATATCGCGGTTTCCGCATGTCAAACGCACTGTCGAGTGCTGAAATACCAGAAAACGTGTTTTTCGCATTCAATAGCACGAAGACAGCGATTTCGGTGATTCGGCATACTTCTCACAGAAGAATATCCAAGATTATCATAGATAATGCATGTCGCAGCTGGCAACCCCACGAAAACGAAGATATCGCGGTTTCCGCAAATCAAACGCACTGTGGATTGCTGAAAACACCAGGAAACGTGTTTTTCGCATTCAATAGCACGAAAACAGCGATTTCGGTGATTCAGCACACTTGTAACAGCAGAATCATGAATTTATCACTGAAAATGCATATCTCAGTTGGAAACCCAACGAAACCGAAGATATCGCAGTTTCCGCATGTCAAACGCAATGTGGAGTGCTGAAAACACCAGGAAACGTGTTTTAAGCATTCAATATCACGAAATCAGCGGTTTCGGTGATTCTGCACACTTGTAACAGCAGGATAATGAAGATTATCACTGAAAATGCATAACTCAGCAGGAAACCCAACTATACCGAAGGTATTTCTGTTTCCGCATGTCAAACGCACTGCGGAGTGCTGAAAACACCAGGAAACGTGTTTTTCCCATTCAATAGCACGAAATCAGCGATTTGGGTGTTTCTGCACACCTGTAACAGCAGAATCATGAATTTATCACTGAAAATGCATATCTCAGCTGGAAACCCAAAGATACCAAAGATATCGCAGTTTCCGCATGTCAAACGCACTGTGGAGTTCTGAAAACACCAGGAAACGTGTTTTTCGCATTCAATAGCACGAAAACAGCGATTTCGGTGATTCTGCACACTTGTAACAGCAGAATCATGAATTTATCACTGAAAATGCATATCTCAGCTGGAAACCCAACGAAACCGAAGATATCGCAGTTTCCGCATGTCAAACGCACTGTGGAGTGCTGAAAACACCAGAAAACGTGTTTTATGCATTCAATATCACGAAAACAGCGGTTTCGGTGATTCTGCACACTTGTAACAGCAGGATAATGAAGATTATCACTGAAAATGCAAAACTCAGCTGGAAACCCAAACATACCGAAGATATTTCTGTTTCCGCATGTCAAACGCACTGCGGAGTGCTGAAAACACCAGGAAACGTGTTTTTCGCATTCAATAGCACGAAGACAGCGATTTCGGTGATTCGGCATACTTCTCACAGAAGAATATCCAGGATTATCATAGATAATGCATTTCGCAGCTGGCAACCCCACGAAAACGAAGATATCGCGGTTTCCGCAAATCAAACGCACTGTGGATTGCTGAAAACACCAGGAAACGTGTTTTTCGCATTCAATAGCACGAAAACAGCGATTTCGGTGATTCAGCACACTTGCAACAGCAGAATCATGAATTTATCACTGAAAATGCATATCTCAGTTGGAAACCCAACGAAACCGAAGATATCGCAGTTTCCGCATGTCAAACGCAATGTGGAGTGCTGAAAACACCAGGAAACGTGTTTTTCGCATTCAATAGCACGAAAACAGCGATTTCGGTGATTCTGCACACTTGTAACAGCAGAATCATGAATTTATCACTGAAAATGCATATCTCAGCTGGAAACCCAACTGTACAGACGATATCGCAGTTTCCGCAAATCTAGCGCACTGTGGAGTGCTGAAAACACCAGGAAACGTGTTTTTCGCTTTCAATAGCACGAAAACAGCGTTTTCGGTGATTCTGCACACCTGTAAAAGCAGAATCATGAATTTATCACTGAAAATGCATATCTCAGCTGGAAACCCAAAGATACCAAAGATATCGCAGTTTCCGCATGTCAAACGCACTGTGGAGTTCTGAAAACACCAGGAAACGTGTTTTTCGCATTCAATAGCACGAAAACAGCGATTTCGGTGATTCTGCACACTTGTAACAGCAGAATCATGAATTTATCACTGAAAATGCATATCTCAGCTGGAACCAAACGAAACCGAAGATATCGCAGTTTCCGCAAATCAAACGCACTGTGGAGTGCTGACAACACCAGAAAACGTGTTTATGCATACAATATCACGAAAACAGCGGTTTCGGTGATTCTGCACACTTGTAACAGCAGGATAATGAAGATTATCACTGAAAATGCATAACTCAGCTGGAAACCCAACTATACCGAAGATATTTCTGTTTCCGCATGTCAAACGCACTGCGGAGTGCTGAAAACACCAGAGAACGTGTTTTTTGCATTCAGTAGCACGAAACCAGCGATTTCGGTGATTCTGCACACCTGTAAAAGCAGAATCATGAATTTATCACTGAAAATGCATATCTCAGCTGTAACCAAACGAAACCGAAGATATCGCAGTTTCCGCAAATCAAACGCACTGTGCAGTGCTGACAACACCAGAAAACGTGTTTATGCATACAATATCACGAAAACAGCGGTTTCGGTGATTCTGCACACTTGTAACAGCAGGATAATGAAGGTTATCACTGAAAATGCATATCTCAGCTGGAAACCCAACGAAACCGTAGATATCAAGGTTTCCGCATGTCAAACGCACTGTCGAGTGCTGAAAACACCAGAAAACGTGTTTTTCGCATTCAATAGCACGAAGGCAGCGATTTCGGTGATTCTGCATACTTCTCACAGAAGAAGATCCAAGATTATCATAGATAATGCATGTCGCAGCTGGCAACCCCACGAAACCGAAGATATCACAGTTGCCGCATGTCAAACGCAATGTGGAGTGCTGAAAACACCAGGAAACGTGATTTTCGCATTCAATAGCACGAAAACAGCGATTTCGGTGATTCTGCAAACTTGAAACAGCAGAATCATGAATTTATCACTGAAAATGCATATCTCAGCTGGAAACCCAACGAAACCGAAGCTATCACAGTTTCCTCATGTCAAACGCACTGCGGAGTGCTGAAAACACCAGGAAACGTGTTTTTCGCATTCAATAGCCCGAAAACAGCGATTTGGGTGTTTCAGCACACCTGTAACAGCAGATTCATGAATTTATCACTGAAAATGCATATCTCAGCTGGAAACCCAACGAAACCGTAGATATCGCGGTTTCCGCATGTCAAACGCACTGTCGAGTGCTGAAAACACCAGAAAACGTGTTTTATGCATTCAATATCACGAAAACAGCGGTTTCGGTGATTCTGCACACTTGTAACAGCAGGATAATGAAGATTATCACTGAAAATGCAAAACTCAGCTGGAAACCCAACTATACCGAAGATATTTCTGTTTCCGCATGTCAAACGCACTGCGGAGTGCTGAACACAACAGGAAACGTGTTTTTCGCATTCAATAGCACGAAAACAGCGATTTGGGTGTTTCTGCACACCTGTTACAGCAGAATCATGAATTTATCACTGAAAATGCATATCTCAGCTGGAAACCCAACGAAACCGTAGATATCGCCGGTTCCGCATGTCAAACGCACTGTCGAGTGCTGAAAACACCAGAAAACGTGTTTTTCGCATTCAATAGCACGAAGACTGTGATTTCGGTGATTCTGCATACTTCTCACAGAAGAATATCCAAGATTATCATAGATAATGCATGTCGCAGCTGGCAACCCCACGAAACCGAAGATATCACAGTTTCCGCATGTCAAACGCAATGTGGAGTGCTGAAAACACCAGGAAACGTGATTTTCGCATTCAATAGCACGAAAACAGCGATTTCGGTGATTCTGCAAACTTGAAACAGCAGAATCATGAATTTATCACTGAAAATGCATATCTCAGCTGGAAACCCAACGAAACCGAAGCTATCACAGTTTCCTCATGTCAAACGCACTGCGGAGTGCTGAAAACACCAGGAAACGTGTTTTTCGCATTCAATAGCCCGAAAACAGCGATTTGGGTGTTTCAGCACACCTGTAACCGCAGATTCATGAATTTATCACTGAAAATGCATATCTCAGTTGGAAACCCAACGAAACCGTAGATATCGCCGGTTCCGCATGTCAAACGCACTGTCGAGTGCTGAACACAACAGGAAACGTGTTTTTCGCATTCAATAGCACGAAAACAGCGATTTGGGTGTTTCTGCACACCTGTTACAGCAGAATCATGAATTTATCACTGAAAATGCATATCTCAGCTGGAAACCCAACGAAACCGTAGATACCGCCGGTTCCGCATGTCAAACGCACTGTCGAGTGCTGAAAACACCAGAAATCGTGTTTTTCGCATTCAATAGCACGAAGACAGCGATTTCGGTGATTCTGCATACTTCTCACAGAAGAATATCCAAGATTATCATAGATAATGCATGTCGCAGCTGGCAACCCCACGAAAACGAAGATATCGCGGTTTCCGCAAATCAAACGCACAGTGGAGTGCTGAAAACACCAGGAAACGTGTTTTTCGCATTCAATAGCACGAAAACAGCGATTTCGGTGGTTCAGCACACTTGCAACAGCAGAATCATGAATTTATCACTGAAAATGCATATCTCAGTTGGAAACCCAACGAAACCGAAGATATCACAGCTTCCGCAAATCAAGCGCACTGTGGAGTGCTGAAAACACCAGGAAACGTGTTTTTCGCATTCAATAGCACGAAAACAGCGAATTGGGTGATTCTGCACACTTGTAACAGCAGAATCATGAATTTATCACTGAAAATGCATATCTCAGCTGGAAACCCAACGAAACCGAAGATACCGCAGTTTCCGCATGTCAAACGCACTGCGGAGTGCTGAAAACACCAGGAAACGTGTTTTATGCATTCAATATCACGAAAACAGCGAATTGGGTGTTTCTGCACACTTGTAACAGCAGGATAATGAAGATCATCACTGAAAATGCATATCTCAGCTGGAAACCCAACTATACCGAAGATATTTCTGTTTCCGCATGTCAACCGCACTGCGGAGTGCTGAAAACACCAGGAAACGTGTTTTTCGCATTCAATAGCACGAAAACAGCGATTTCGGTGATTCTGCACACTTGTAACAGCAGAATCATGAATTTATCACTGAAAATGCATATCTCAGTTGGAAACCCAACGAAACCGAAGATATCGCAGTTTCCGCATGTCAAACGCAATGTGGAGTGCTGAAAACACCAGGAAACGTGTTTTTCGTATTCAATAGCACGAAAACAGCGATTTCGGTGATTCTGCACACTTGTAACTGCAGAATCATGATTTTATCACTGAAAATGCATATCTCAGCTGGAAACCCAACGAAACCGAAGATATCGCAGTTTCCGCATGTCAAACGCACTGTGGAGTGCTGAAAACACCAGAAAACGTGTTTTATGCATTCAATATCACGAAAACAGCGGCTTCGGTGATTCTGCACACTTGTAACAGCAGGATAATGAAGATTATCACTGAAAATGCAAAACTCAGCTGGAAACCCAAACATACCGAAGATATTTCTGTTTCCGCATGTCAAACGCACTGCGGAGTGCTGAAAACACCAGGAAACGTGTTTTTCGCATTCAATAGCACGAAAACAGCGATTTGGGTGTTTCTGCACACCTGTAACAGCAGAATCATGAATTTATCACTGTAAATGCATATCTCAGCTGGAAACCCAACGAAACCGTAGATATCGCGGTTTCCGCATGTCAAACGCACTGTCGAGTGCTGAAAACACCAGAAAACGTGTTTTTCGCATTCAATAGCACGAAAACAGCGATTTCGGTGATTCTGCACACTTGTAACAGCAGAATCATGAATTTATCACTGAAAATGCATATCTCAGCTCGAAACCCAACGAAACCGAAGACATCGCAGTTTCCGCATGTCAAACGCACTGTGGAGTGCTGAAAACACCAGAAAACGTGTTTTATGCATTCAATATCACGAAAACAGCGGTTTCGGTGATTCTTCACACTTGTAACAGCAGGATAATGAAGATTATCACTGAAAATGCAAAACTCAGCTGGAAACCCAAACATACCGAAGATATTTCTGTTTCCGCATGTCAAACGCACTGCGGAGTGCTGAAAACACCAGGAAACGTGTTTTTCGCATTCAATAGCACGAAAACAGCGATTTGGGTGATTCTGCACACTTGTGACAGCAGAATCATGAATTTATCACTGAAAATGCATATCTCAGCTGGTAACCCAACTGTACAGACGATATCGCAGTTTCCGCAAATCTAGCGCACTGCGGAGTGCTGAAAACACCAGGAAACGTGTTTTTCGCTTTCAATAGCACGAAAACAGCGTTTTCGGTGATTCTGCACACCTGTAAAAGCAGAATCATGAATTTATCACTGAAAATGCATATCTCAGCTGGAAACCCAAAGATACCAAAGATATCGCAGTTTCCGCATGTCAAACGCACTGTGGAGTTCTGAAAACACCAGGAAACGTGTTTTTCGCATTCAATAACACGAAAACAGCGATTTCGGTGATTCTGCACACTTGTAACAGCAGAATCATGAATTTATCACTGAAAATGCATATCTCAGCTGGAAACCCAACTGTACAGACGATATCGCAGTTTCCGCAAATCTAGCGCACTGTGGAGTGCTGAAAACACCAGGAAACGTGTTTTTCGCTTTCAATAGCACGAAAACAGCGTTTTCGGTGATTCTGCACACCTGTAAAAGCAGAATCATGAATTTATCACTGAAAATGCATATCTCAGCTGGAAACCCAAAGATACCAAAGATATCGCAGTTTCCGCATGTCAAACGCACTGTGGAGTTCTGAAAACACCAGGAAACGTGTTTTTCGCATTCAATAGCACGAAAACAGCGATTTGGGTGTTTCTGCACACTTGTAACAGCAGAATCATGAATTCATCACCGAAAATGCATATCTCAGTTGGAAACCCAACGAAACCGAAGATATCGCAGTTTCCGCATGTCAAACGCAATGTGGAGTGCTGAAAACACCAGGAAACGTGTTTTTCGCATTCAATAGCACGAAAACAGCGATTTCGGTGATTCAGCACACTTGTAACAGCAGAATCATGAATTTATCACTGAAAATGCATATCTCAGTTGGAAACCCAACGAAACCGAAGATATCGCAGTTTCCGCATGTCAAACGCAATGTGGAGTGCTGAAAACACCAGGAAACGTGTTTTTCGCATTCAATAGCACGAAAACAGCGATTTGGGTGATTCTGCACACTTGTAACAGCAGAATCATGAATTTATCACTGAAAATGCATATCTCAGTTGGAAACCCAACGAAACCGAAGATATCGCAGATTCCGCATGTCAAAAGCAATGTGGAGTGTAGAAAACACCAGGAAACGTGTTTTTCGTATTCAATAGCACGAAAACAGCGATTTCGGTGATTCTGCACACTTGTAACAGCAGAATCATGAATTTATCACTCAAAATGCATATCTCAGCTCGAAACCCAACGAAACCGAAGATATCGCAGTTTCCGCATGTCAAACGCACTGTGGAGTGCTGAAAACACCAGAAAACGTGTTTTATGCATTCAATATCACGAAAACAGCGGTTTCGGTGATTCTTCACACTTGTAACAGCAGGATAATGAAGATTATCACTGAAAATGCAAAACTCAGCTGGAAACCCAAACATACCGAAGATATTTCTGTTTCCGCATGTCAAACGCACTGCGGAGTGCTGAAAACACCAGGAAACGTGTTTTTCGCATTCAAATGCACGAAAACAGCGATTTGGGTGATTCTGCACACTTGTAACAGCAGAATCATGAATTTATCACTGAAAATGCATATCTCAGTTGGAAACCCAACGAAACCGAAGATATCGCAGTTTCCGCATGTCAAACGCAATGTGGAGCGCTGAAAACACCAGGAAACGTGTTTTTCGTATTCAATAGCACGAAAACAGCGATTTCGGTGATTCTGCACACTTGTAACAGCAGAATCATGAATTTATCACTGAAAATGCATACCTCAGCTGGAAACCCAACGAAACCGAAGATATCGCAGTTTCCGCATGTCAATCGCACTGTGGAGTGCTGAAAACACTAGAAAACGTGTTTTATTCATTCAATATCACGAAAACAGCGGTTTCGGTGATTCTGCACACTTGTAACAGCAGGATAATGAAGATTATCACTGAAAATGCAAAACTCAGCTGGAAACCCAAACATACCGAAGATATTTCTGTTTCCGCATGTCAAACGCAATGCGGAGTGCAGAAAACACCAGAAAACGTGTTTTTCGCATTCAATAGCACGAAAACAGCGATTTCGGTGATTCTGCACACTTGTAACAGCAGAATCATGAAGATTATCACTGAAAATGCATATCTCAGCTGGAAACAACAACGATGCCGAAGATATGGCAGTTACGCATATCAAACGCACTGTGGAGTGCTGAAAACACCAGAAAACGTGTTTTTCGCATTCAATAGCACGAAAACAGCGATTTCGGTGATTCTGCACACTTGTAACAGCAGAATCATGAAGATTATCACTGAAAATGCATATCTCAGCTGGAAACCCAACGATACCGAAGATATCGCAGTTTCCGCATGTCAAACGCTCTGTGGCGTGCTGAAAACACCAGAAAACGTGTTTTTCGCATTCAATAGCACGAAAACAACGATTTCGGTGATTCTGCACACATGTAACAGCAGAATGGTGAAGATAATCACTGAAAATGCATATCTCAGCTGGAAACAACAACGATACTGAAGATATGGCAGTTTCCGCATATCAAGCGCACTATGGAGTGCTGAAAACACCAGAAAACGTGTTTTTCGCATTCAATAGCACGAAAACAGCGATTTCGGTGATTCTGCACACTTGCAACAGCAGAATCATGAAGATTATCGCTGAAAATGCATATCTCATCTGGAAGCCCAACGATACCGAAGATATCGCAGTTTCCGCATGTCAAACGCTCTGTGGCGTGCTGAAAACACCAGAAAACGTGTTTTTCGCATTCAATAGCACGAAAACAGCGATTTCGGTGATTCTGCACACTTGTAACAGCAGAATCATGAAGATAATCACTGAAAATGCATATCTCAGCTGGAAACAACAACGATACCGAAGATATGGCAGTTTCCGCATATCAAGCGCACTGTGGAGTGCTGAAAACACCAGAAAACGTGTTTTTCGCATTCAATAGCACGAAAACAGCGATTTCGGTGATTCTGCACACTTGTAACAGCAGAATCATGAAGATTATCGCTGAAAATGCATACCTCAGCTGGAAACCCAACGATACCGAAGATATCGCAGTTTCCGCATGTCAAACGCTCTGTGGCGTGCTGAAAACACCAGAAAACGTGTTTTTCGCATTCAATAGCACGAAAACAGCGATTTCGGTGATTCTGCACACTTGTAACAGCAGAGTCATGAAGATGATCACTGAAAATGCATGTCTCAGCTGGAAACAACAACGATACCGATGATATGGCAGTTTCCGCATATCAAACGCACTGTGGAGTGCTGAAAACACCAGAATACGTGTTTTTCGCATTCAATAGCACGAAAACAGCGATTTCGGTGATTCTGCACACTTGTAACAGCAGAATCATGAAGATTATCACTGAAAATGCATATCTCAGCTGGAAACGACAACGATACCGAAGATATCACAGTTTCCGCATGTCAAACGTTCTGTGGCGTGCTGAAAACACCAGAAAACGTGTTTTTCATATTCAAAAGCACGAAAACAGCGATTTCGGTGATCCTGCCCACTTGTAACAGCAGAATCATGAAGATTATCACTGAAAATGCATATCTCATCTGGAAACAACAACGATACCGAAGATATGGCAGTTTCCGCATATC
Organism: Anthophora plumipes; assembly: GCA_951804975.1. Lineage (NCBI taxonomy): Eukaryota > Metazoa > Arthropoda > Insecta > Hymenoptera > Apidae > Anthophora > Anthophora plumipes. The sequence continues at coordinate 675,557 of CATORF010000226.1, forward strand.
AAACGCACTGTGGAGTGCTGAAAACACCAGAAAACGTGTTTTTCGCATTCAATAGCACGAAAACAACGATTTCGGTGATTCTGCACACATGTAACAGCAGAATGATGAAGATAATCACTGAAAATGCATATCTCAGCTGGAAACAACAACGATACCGAAGATATGGCAGTTTCCGCATATCAAGCGCACTATGGAGTGCTGAAAACACCAGAAAACGCGTTTCTCACATTCAATAGCACGAAAACAGCGATTTCGGTGATTCTGCACACTTGTAACAGCAGAATCATGAAGATTATCACTGAAAATGCATATCTCAGCTGGAAACACCAACGATACCGAAGATATGGCAGTTTCCGTATATCAAACGCACTGTGGAGTGCTGAAAACACCAGAAAACGTGTTTTTCGCATTCAATAGCACGAAAACAGCGATTTCGGTGATTCTGCACACATGTAACAGCAGAATCATGAAGATTATCACTGAAAATGCATATCTCAGCTGGAAACAACAACGATACCGAAGATATCGCAGTTTCCGCATATCAAACGCACTGTGGAGTGCTGAAAACACCAGAAAACGTGTTTTTCGCATTCAGTAGGACGAAAACAGCGATTTCGGTGATTCTGCACACTTATAACAGCAGAATCATAAAGATTATCACTGAAAATGCATATCTCAGCTGGAAACAACAACGATACCGAAGATATCGCAGTTTCCGCATATCAAACGCACTGTGGAGTGCTGAAAACACCAGAAAACGTGTTTTTCGCATTCAATAGCACGAAAACAGAGATTTCGGTGAGTCTGCACACTTGTAACAGCAGAATCATGAAGATTATCACTGAAAATGCATATCTCAGCTGGAAACAACAACGATACCGAAGATATCGCAGCTTCCGCATATCAAACGCACTGTGGAGTGCTGAAAACACCAGAAAACGTGTTTTTCGCATTCAATAGCACGAAAACAGCGATTTCGGTGATTCTGCACACTTGTAACAGCAGAATCATGAAGATTATCACTGAAAATGCATATCTCAGCTGGAAACGACAACGATACCGAAGATATCACAGTTTCCGCATGTCAAACGTTCTGTGGCGTGCTGAAAACACCAGAAAACGTGTTTTTCATATTCAAAAGCACGAAAACAGCGATTTCGGTGATCCTGCCCACTTGTAACAGCAGAATCATGAAGATTATCACTGAAAATGCATATCTCAGCTGGAAACAACAACGATACCGAAGATATGGCAGTTTCCGCATATCAAACGCACTGTGGAGTGCTGAAAACACCAGAAAACGTGTTTTTCGCATTCAATAGCACGAAAACAGCGGTTTCGGTGATTCTTCACACTTGTAACAGCAGGATAATGAAGATTATCACTGAAAATGCAAAACTCAGCTGGAAACCCAAACATACCGAAGATATTTCTGTTTCCGCATGTCAAACGCAATGCGGAGTGCAGAAAACACCAGAAAACGTGTTTTTCGCATTCAATAGCACGAAAACAGCGATTTCGGTGATTCTGCACACTTGTAACAGCAGAATCATGAAGATTATCACTGAAAATGCATATCTCAGCTGGAAACAACAACGATGCCGAAGATATGGCAGTTACGCATATCAAACGCACTGTGGAGTGCTGAAAACACCAGAAAACGTGTTTTTCGCATTCAATAGCACGAAAACAGCGATTTCGGTGATTCTGCACACTTGTAACAGCAGAATCATGAAGATTATCACTGAAAATGCATATCTCAGCTGGAAACCCAACGATACCGAAGATATCGCAGTTTCCGCATGTCAAACGCTCTGTGGCGTGCTGAAAACACCAGAAAACGTGTTTTTCGCATTCAATAGCACGAAAACTGCGATTTCGGTGATTCTGCACACTTGTAACAGCAGAATCATGAAGATTATCACTGAAAATGCATATCTCATCTGGAAACAACAACGATACCGAAGATATGGCAGTTTCCGCATATCAAACGCACTGTGGAGTGCTGAAAACACCAGAAAACGTGTTTTTCGCATTCAATAGCACGAAAACAGCGATTTCGGTGATTCTGCACACTTGTAACAGCAGAATCATGAAGATTATCACTGAAAATGCATATCTCAGCTGGAAACCCAACGATACCGAAGATATCGCAGTTTCCGCATGTCAAACGCTCTGTGGCGTGCTGAAAACACCAGAAAACGTGTTTTTTCGCATTCAATAGCACGAAAACAACGATTTCGGTGATTCTGCACACATGTAACAGCAGAATGATGAAGATAATCACTGAAAATGCATATCTCAGCTGGAAACAACAACGATACTGTAGATATGGCAGTTTCCGCATATCAAGCGCACTATGGAGTGCTGAAAACACCAGAAAACGTGTTTTTCGCATTCAATAGCACGAAAACAGCGATTTCGGTGATTCTGCACACTTGCAACAGCAGAATCATGAAGATTATCGCTGAAAATGCATATCTCATCTGGAAACCCAACGATACCGAAGATATCGCAGTTTCCGCATGTCAAACGCTCTGTGGCGTGCTGAAAACACCAGAAAACGTGTTTTTCGCATTCAATAGCACGAAAACAGCGATTTCGGTGATTCTGCACACTTGTAACAGCAGAATCATGAAGATAATCACTGAAAATGCATATCTCAGCTGGAAACAACAACGATACCGAAGATATGGCAGTTTCCGCATATCAAGCGCACTGTGGAGTGCTGAAAACACCAGAAAACGTGTTTTTCGCATTCAATAGCACGAAAACAGCGATTTCGGTGATTCTGCACACTTGTAACAGCAGAATCATGAAGATTATCGCTGAAAATGCATATCTCAGCTGGAAACCCAACGATACCGAAGATATCGCAGTTTCCGCATGTCAAACGCTCTGTGGCGTGCTGAAAACACCAGAAAACGTGTTTTTCGCATTCAATAGCACGAAAACAGCGATTTCGGTGATTCTGCACACTTGTAACACCAGAATCATGAAGATTATCACTGAAAATGCATATCTCAGCTGGAAACAACAACGATACCGATGATATGGCAGTTTCCGCATATCAAACGCACTGTGGAGTGCTGAAAACACCAGAAAACGTGTTTTTCGCATTCAATAGCACGAAAACAGCGATTTCGGTGATTCTGCACACTTGTAACAGCAGAATTATGAAGATTATCACTGAAAATGCATATCTCAGCTGGAAACAACAACGATACCGAAGATATGGCAGTTTCCGCATATCAAACGCACTGTGGAGTGCTGAAAACACCAGAATACGTGTTTTTCGCATTCAGTAGCACGAAAACAGCGATTTCGGTGATTCTGCACACTTATAACAGCAGAATCATAAAGATTATCACTGAAAATGCATATCTCAGCTGGAAACAACAACGATACTGAAGATATGGCAGTTTCCGCATATCAAACGCACTGTGGCGTGCTGAAAACACCAGAAAACGTGTTTTTCGCATTCAATAGTGTTACGTCGGCAAGCGACGTTGGAATTAGTCATAAGCATATATATACATACACACTTACATACGATAAGCATAGTAGTCATAAGCGCACCCTTACACCTGTTAGAATTATTTATAAGCATAGTCATAAGCGCGCCTTTGCTCCTGCTACATCCTACTACCAGTCCCTACGTCATCCTACCAGAAACTTCCAGAAGCTTCTAGAATAATCTAGATCATTCTAGAAGCATTCCCTGATAATCCAATTCCTTTCCCAAGCTCGTTATCACATAAACATCCACCGAACCTTCCAGACTAAACCACCAAGCCAAACACATTCCATTCCCACACTCGTATTATATTCCAACTCCTTATCTCCCAAACATCCGCCGACCGCCAGACCTAATCTCCCGCCACATACCAATCCTATGACGTCATCATGCACGTGTCCCGATTCCCAGGCCTCTCCTTATCGCAATCCTCTGTTATCTCGTAAACATCCTGACTCCCACGGTCCAAACCACACGTGTCCTAATCTCCTCCAGACAAACTCCACCATTCCCCGCTCCTATATCCTAATACTATAAGTAAGCCATTCCCCCAGTCGACGCTCGCTCTCCGACGCACGCTCGATCTCCGAGCAGTCTCAGTCCGGAGCTCGAGGAGCTCACATCGCCGCGATTCTATCTCTAGTGATTCTATATCTTGTACCTAGTATTTCTATATCTAGTATTTCTATATCTTGTATTCTTATATTCTATAATCCTATATCCTGTATTGTTAAATCATAAGTCCATTGTATTCCATAATCATTTATTATATTAAAATATATATACATAATAGTATAATTGCAAATCTAATCATTCCGATTTATAACCGAGTGCGCGCTACTGAAATATACCAACCGCATTCAACCCGAAGGATTCGAACTCGAGCTGTTGCAGTGCCGCAACGATTCAACGTTATATTCGGTAAGTATCACGGAAAGTGAAGTGCGCGCAGTTATTCCCGAGTAGACGCAGACGTAAGCGCTGCGTGACTCAAAAAGGATTGAAATAGTGTCAAGTTCCCCCTTTTCGATAACCGCGACGGAAACCGGGACGTGACAATAGCACGAAAACAGCGATTTCGGTGATTCTGCACACTTGTAACAGCAGAATCATGAAGATTATCACTGAAAATGCATATCTCAGCTGGAAACCCAACGATACCGAAGATATCGCAGTTTCCGCATGTCAAACGCTCTGTGGCGTGCTGAAAACACCAGAAAACGTGTTTTTCGCATTCAATAGCACGAAAACAGCGATTTCGGTGATTCTGCACACTTGTAACAGCAGAGTCATGAAGATGATCACTGAAAATGCATGTCTCAGCTGGAAACAACAACGATACCGATGATATGGCAGTTTCCGTATATCAAACGCACTGTGGAGTGCTGAAAACACCAGAAAACGTGTTTTTCGCATTCAATAGCACGAAAACAGCGATTTCGGTGATTCTGCACACATGTAACAGCAGAATCATGAAGATTATCACTGAAAATGCATATCTCAGCTGGAAACAACAACGATACCGAAGATATCGCAGTTTCCGCATATCAAACGCACTGTGGAGTGCTGAAAACACCAGAAAACGTGTTTTTCGCATTCAGTAGGACGAAAACAGCGATTTCGGTGATTCTGCACACTTATAACAGCAGAATCATAAAGATTATCACTGAAAATGCATATCTCAGCTGGAAACAACAACGATACCGAAGATATCGCAGTTTCCGCATATCAAACGCACTGTGGAGTGCTGAAAACACCAGAAAACGTGTTTTTCGCATTCAATAGCACGAAAACAGAGATTTCGGTGAGTCTGCACACTTGTAACAGCAGAATCATGAAGATTATCACTGAAAATGCATATCTCAGCTGGAAACAACAACGATACCGAAGATATCGCAGCTTCCGCATATCAAACGCACTGTGGAGTGCTGAAAACACCAGAAAACGTGTTTTTCGCATTCAATAGCACGAAAACAGCGATTTCGGTGATTCTGCACACTTGTAACAGCAGAATCATGAAGATTATCACTGAAAATGCATATCTCAGCTGGAAACGACAACGATACCGAAGATATCACAGTTTCCGCATGTCAAACGTTCTGTGGCGTGCTGTAAACACCAGAAAACGTGTTTTTCATATTCAAAAGCACGAAAACAGCGATTTCGGTGATCCTGCCCACTTGTAACAGCAGAATCATGAAGATTATCACTGAAAATGCATATCTCAGCTGGAAACAACAACGATACCGAAGATATGGCAGTTTCCGCATATCAAACGCACTGTGGAGTGCTGAAAACACCAGAAAACGTGTTTTTCGCATTCAATAGCACGAAAACAGCGATTTCGGTGATTCTGCACACTTGTAACAGCAGAATCATGAAGATTATCACTGAAAATGCATATCTCAGCTGGAAACAACAACGATACCGAAGTTATGGCAGTTTCGGCATATCAAACGCACTGTGGAGTGCTGAAAACACCAGAAAACGTGTTTTTCGCATTCAATAGCACGAAAACAGCTTTTTCGGTGATTCTGCACATTTGTAACAGCAGAATCATGAAGATTATCACTGAAAATGCATATCTCAGCTGGAAACAACAACGATACCGAAGATATGGCAGTTTCCGCATATCAAACGCACTGTGGAGTGCTGAAAACACCAGAAAACGTGTTTTTCGCATTCAATAGCACGAAAACAGAGATTTCGGTGAGTCTGCACACTTGTAACAGCAGAATCATGAAGATTATCACTGAAAATGCATATCTCAGCTGGAAACAACAACGATACCGAAGATATCGCAGCTTCCGCATATCAAACGCACTGTGGAGTGCTGAAAACACCAGAAAACGTGTTTTTCGCATTCAATAGCACGAAAACAGCGATTTCGGTGATTCTGCACACTTGTAACAGCAGAATCATGAAGATTATCACTGAAAATGCATATCTCAGCTGGAAACAACAACGATACCGAAGATATGGCAGTTTCCGCATATCAAACGCACTGTGGAGTGCTGAAAACACCAGAAAACGTGTTTTTCGCATTCAATAGCACGAAAACAGCGATTTCGGTGATTCTGCACACTTGTAACAGCAGAATCATGAAGATTATCACTGAAAATGCATATCTCAGCTGGAAACAACAACGATACCGAAGTTATGGCAGTTTCCGCATATCAAACGCACTGTGGAGTGCTGAAAACACCAGAAAACGTGTTTTTCGCATTCAATAGCACGAAAACAGCGATATCGGTGATTCTGCACACTTGTAACAGCAGAATCATGAAGATTATCACTGAAAATGCATATCTCAGCTGGAAACAACAACGATACCGAAGATATCGCAGTTTCCGCATGTCAAACGTTCTGTGGCGTGCAGAAAACACCAGAAAACGTGTATTTCGCATTCAAAAGCACGAAAACAGCTTTTTCGGTGATTCTGCACATTTGTAACAGCAGAATCATGAAGATTATCACTGAAAATGCATATCTCAGCTGGAAACAACAACAATACCGAAGATATGGCAGTTTCCGCATATCAAACGCACTGTGGCGTGCTGATAACACCAGAAAACGTGTTTTTCGCATTCAATAGCACGAAAACAGCGATTTCGGTGATACTGCACACTTGTAACAGCAGAATCATGAAGATTATCACTGAAAATGCATATCTCAGCTGGAAACCCAACGATACCGAAGATATCGCAGTTTCCGCATGTCAAACGCTCTGTGGCGTGCTGAAAACACCAGAAAACGTGTTTTTCGCATTCAATAGCACGAAAACAGCGATTTCGGTGATTCTGCACACTTGTAACACCAGAATCATGAAGATTATCACTGAAAATGCATATCTCAGCTTGAAACAACAACGATACCGAAGATATGGCAGTTTCCGCATATCAAACGCACTGTAGAGTGCTGAAAACACCAGAAAACGTGTTTTTCGCATTCAATAGCACGAAAACAGCGATTTCGGTGATTCTGCACACATGTAACAGCAGAATGATGAAGATAATCACTGAAAATGCATATCTCAGCTGGAAACAACAACGATACCGAAGATATGGCAGTTTCCGCATATCAAACGTTCTGTGGCGTGCTGAATACACCAGAAAACGTGTTTTTCGCATTCAAAAGCACGAAAACAGCGATTTCGGTGATTCTGCACACTTGTAACAGCAGAATCATGAAGATTATCACCGAAAATGCGTATCTCAGCTGGCAACAACAACGATACCGAAGATATCGCAGCTTCCGCATATCAAACGCACTGTGGAGTGCTGAAAACACCAGAAAACGTGTTTTTCGCATTCAATAGCACGAAAACAGCGATTTCGGTGATTCTGCACACTTGTAACAGCAGAATCATGAAGATTATCACTGAAAATGCATATCTCAGCTGGAAACAACAACGATACCGAAGATATCGCAGCTTCCGCATATCAAACGCACTGTGGAGTGCTGAAAACACCAGAAAACGTGTTTTTCGCATTCAATAGCACGAAAACAGCGATTTCGGTGATTCTGCACACTTGTAACAGCAGAATCATGAAGATTATCACTGAAAATGCATACCTCAGCTGGAAACGACAACGATACCGAAGATATCACAGTTTCCGCATGTCAAACGTTCTGTGGCGTGCTGAAAACACCAGAAAACGTGTTTTTCATATTCAAAAGCACGAAAACAGCGATTTCGGTGATCCTGCCCACTTGTAACAGCAGAATCATGAAGATTATCACTGAAAATGCATATCTCAGCTGGAAACAAAAACGATACCGAAGATATGGCAGTTTCCGCATAGCAAACGCACTGTGGACTGCTGAAAACACCAGAAAACGTGTTTTTCGCATTCAATAGCACGAAAACAGCGATTTCGGTGATTCTGCACACTTGTAACAGCAGAATCATGAAGATTATCACTGAAAATGCATATCTCATCTGGAAACAACAACGATACCGAAGATATGGCAGTTTCCGCATATCAAACGCACTGTGGAGTGCTGAAAACACCAGAAAACGTGTTTTTCGCATTCAATAGCACGAAAACAGCGATTTCGGTGATTCTGCACACTTGTAACAGCAGAATCATGAAGATTATCACTGAAAATGCATATCTCAGCTGGAAACGACAACGATACCGAAGATATCACAGTTTCCGCATGTCAAACGTTCTGTGGCGTGCTGAAAACACCAGAAAACGTGTTTTTCATATTCAAAAGCACGAAAACAGCGATTTCGGTGATCCTGCCCACTTGTAACAGCAGAATCATGAAGATTATCACTGAAAATGCATATCTCAGCTGGAAACAACAACGATACCGAAGATATGGCAGTTTCCGCATATCAAACGCACTGTGGACTGCTGAAAACACCAGAAAACGTGTTTTTCGCATTCAATAGCACGAAAACAGCGATTTCGGTGATTCTGCACACTTGTAACAGCAGAATCATGAAGATTATCACTGAAAATGCATATCTCATCTGGAAACAACAACGATACCGAAGATATGGCAGTTTCCGCATATCAAACGCACTGTGGAGTGCTGAAAACACCAGAAAACGTGTTTTTCGCATTCAATAGCACGAAAACAGCGATTTCGGTGATTCTGCACACTTGTAACAGCAGAATCATGAAGATTATCACTGAAAATGCATATCTCAGCTGGAAACCCAACGATACCGAAGATATCGCAGTTTCCGCATGTCAAACGCTCTGTGGCGTGCTGAAAACACCAGAAAACGTGTTTTTCGCATTCAATAGCACGAAAACAACGATTTCGGTGATTCTGCACACATGTAACAGCAGAATGATGAAGATAATCACTGAAAATGCATATCTCAGCTGGAAACAACAACGATACCGAAGATATGGCAGTTTCCGCATATCAAGCGCACTATGGAGTGCTGAAAACACCAGAAAACGCGTTTCTCACATTCAATAGCACGAAAACAGCGATTTCGGTGATTCTGCACACTTGTAACAGCAGAATCATGAAGATTATCACTGAAAATGCATATCTCAGCTGGAAACACCAACGATACCGAAGATATGGCAGTTTCCGTATATCAAACGCACTGTGGAGTGCTGAAAACACCAGAAAACGTGTTTTTCGCATTCAATAGCACGAAAACAGCGATTTCGGTGATTCTGCACACATGTAACAGCAGAATCATGAAGATTATCACTGAAAATGCATATCTCAGCTGGAAACAACAACGATACAGAAGATATCGCAGTTTCCGCATATCAAACGCACTGTGGAGTGCTGAAAACACCAGAAAACGTGTTTTTCGCATTCAGTAGGACGAAAACAGCGATTTCGGTGATTCTGCACACTTATAACAGCAGAATCATAAAGATTATCACTGAAAATGCATATCTCAACTGGAAACAACAACGATACCGAAGATATCGCAGTTTCCGCATATCAAACGCACTGTGGAGTGCTGAAAACACCAGAAAACGTGTTTTTCGCATTCAATAGCACGAAAACAGAGATTTCGGTGAGTCTGCACACTTGTAACAGCAGAATCATGAAGATTATCACTGAAAATGCATATCTCAGCTGGAAACAACAACGATACCGAAGATATCGCAGCTTCCGCATATCAAACGCACTGTGGAGTGCTGAAAACACCAGAAAACGTGTTTTTCGCATTCAATAGCACGAAAACAGCGATTTCGGTGATTCTGCACACTTGTAACAGCAGAATCATGAAGATTATCACTGAAAATGCATATCTCAGCTGGAAACGACAACGATACCGAAGATATCACAGTTTCCGCATGTCAAACGTTCTGTGGCGTGCTGAAAACACCAGAAAACGTGTTTTTCATATTCAAAAGCACGAAAACAGCGATTTCGGTGATTCTGCACACTTGTAACAGCAGAATCATGAAGATTATCACTGAAAATGCATATCTCAGCTGGAAACAACAACGATACCGAAGTTATGGCAGTTTCCGCATATCAAACGCACTGTGGAGTGCTGAAAACACCAGAAAACGTGTTTTTCGCATTCAATAGCACGAAAACGGCGATTTCGGTGATTCTGCACACTTGTAACAGCAGAATCATGAAGATTATCACTGAAAATGCATATCTCAGCTGGAAACGACAACGATACCGAAGATATCACAGTTTCCGCATGTCAAACGTTCTGTGGCGTGCTGAAAACACCAGAAAACGTGTTTTTCATATTCAAAAGCACGAAAACAGCGATTTCGGTGATTCTGCCCACTTGTAACAGCAGAATCATGAAGATTATCACTGAAAATGCATATCTCAGCTGGAAACAACAACGATACCGAAGATATGGCAGTTTCCGCATATCAAACGCACTGTGGACTGCTGAAAACACCAGAAAACGTGTTTTTCGCATTCAATAGCACGAAAACAGCGATTTCGGTGATTCTGCACACTTGTAACAGCAGAATCATGAAGATTATCACTGAAAATGCATATCTCATCTGGAAACAACAACGATACCGAAGATATGGCAGTTTCCGCATATCAAACGCACTGTGGAGTGCTGAAAACACCAGAAAACGTGTTTTTCGCATTCAATAGCACGAAAACAGCGATTTCGGTGATTCTGCACACTTGTAACAGCAGAATCATGAAGATTATCACTGAAAATGCATATCTCAGCTGGAAACCCAACGATACCGAAGATATCGCAGTTTCCGCATGTCAAACGCTCTGTGGCGTGCTGAAAACACCAGAAAACGTGTTTTTCGCATTCAATAGCACGAAAACAACGATTTCGGTGATTCTGCACACATGTAACAGCAGAATGATGAAGATAATCACTGAAAATGCATATCTCAGCTGGAAACAACAACGATACCGAAGATATGGCAGTTTCCGCATATCAAGCGCACTATGGAGTGCTGAAAACACCAGAAAACGCGTTTCTCACATTCAATAGCACGAAAACAGCGATTTCGGTGATTCTGCACACTTGTAACAGCAGAATCATGAAGATTATCACTGAAAATGCATATCTCAGCTGGAAACACCAACGATACCGAAGATATGGCAGTTTCCGTATATCAAACGCACTGTGGAGTGCTGAAAACACCAGAAAACGTGTTTTTCGCATTCAATAGCACGAAAACAGCGATTTCGGTGATTCTGCACACATGTAACAGCAGAATCATGAAGATTATCACTGAAAATGCATATCTCAGCTGGAAACAACAACGATACCGAAGATATCGCAGTTTCCGCATATCAAACGCACTGTGGAGTGCTGAAAACACCAGAAAACGTGTTTTTCGCATTCAGTAGGACGAAAACAGCGATTTCGGTGATTCTGCACACTTATAACAGCAGAATCATAAAGATTATCACTGAAAATGCATATCTCAACTGGAAACAACAACGATACCGAAGATATCGCAGTTTCCGCATATCAAACGCACTGTGGAGTGCTGAAAACACCAGAAAACGTGTTTTTCGCATTCAATAGCACGAAAACAGAGATTTCGGTGAGTCTGCACACTTGTAACAGCAGAATCATGAAGATTATCACTGAAAATGCATATCTCAGCTGGAAACAACAACGATACCGAAGATATCGCAGCTTCCGCATATCAAACGCACTGTGGAGTGCTGAAAACACCAGAAAACGTGTTTTTCGCATTCAATAGCACGAAAACAGCGATTTCGGTGATTCTGCACACTTGTAACAGCAGAATCATGAAGATTATCACTGAAAATGCATATCTCAGCTGGAAACGACAACGATACCGAAGATATCACAGTTTCCGCATGTCAAACGTTCTGTGGCGTGCTGAAAACACCAGAAAACGTGTTTTTCATATTCAAAAGCACGAAAACAGCGATTTCGGTGATTCTGCACACTTGTAACAGCAGAATCATGAAGATTATCACTGAAAATGCATATCTCAGCTGGAAACAACAACGATACCGAAGTTATGGCAGTTTCCGCATATCAAACGCACTGTGGAGTGCTGAAAACACCAGAAAACGTGTTTTTCGCATTCAATAGCACGAAAACAGCGATATCGGTGATTCTGCACACTTGTAACAGCAGAATCATGAAGATTATCACTGAAAATGCATATCTCAGCTGGAAACAACAACGATACCGAAGATATCGCAGTTTCCGCATGTCAAACGTTCTGTGGCGTGCAGAAAACACCAGAAAACGTGTATTTCGCATTCAAAAGCACGAAAACAGCTTTTTCGGTGATTCTGCACACTTGTAACAGCAGAATCATGAAGATTATCACTGAAAATGCATATCTCAGCTGGAAACCCAACGATACCGAAGATATCGCAGTTTCCGCATGTCAAACGCTCTGTGGCGTGCTGAAAACACCAGAAAACGTGTTTTTCGCATTCAATAGCACGAAAACAGCGATTTCGGTGATTCTGCACACTTGTAACACCAGAATCATGAAGATTATCACTGAAAATGCATATCTCAGCTTGAAACAACAACGATACCGAAGATATGGCAGTTTCCGCATATCAAACGCACTGTAGAGTGCTGAAAACACCAGAAAACGTGTTTTTCGCATTCAATAGCACGAAAACAGCGATTTCGGTGATTCTGCACACATGTAACAGCAGAATGATGAAGATAATCACTGAAAATGCATATCTCAGCTGGAAACAACAACGATACCGAAGATATGGCAGTTTCCGCATATCAAACGTTCTGTGGCGTGCTGAATACACCAGAAAACGTGTTTTTCGCATTCAAAAGCACGAAAACAGCGATTTCGGTGATTCTGCACACTTGTAACAGCAGAATCATGAAGATTATCACCGAAAATGCGTATCTCAGCTGGCAACAACAACGATACCGAAGATATCGCAGCTTCCGCATATCAAACGCACTGTGGAGTGCTGAAAACACCAGAAAACGTGTTTTTCGCATTCAATAGCACGAAAACAGCGATTTCGGTGATTCTGCACACTTGTAACAGCAGAATCATGAAGATTATCACTGAAAATGCATATCTCAGCTGGAAACAACAACGATACCGAAGATATCGCAGCTTCCGCATATCAAACGCACTGTGGAGTGCTGAAAACACCAGAAAACGTGTTTTTCGCATTCAATAGCACGAAAACAGCGATTTCGGTGATTCTGCACACTTGTAACAGCAGAATCATGAAGATTATCACTGAAAATGCATACCTCAGCTGGAAACGACAACGATACCGAAGATATCACAGTTTCCGCATGTCAAACGTTCTGTGGCGTGCTGAAAACACCAGAAAACGTGTTTTTCATATTCAAAAGCACGAAAACAGCGATTTCGGTGATCCTGCCCACTTGTAACAGCAGAATCATGAAGATTATCACTGAAAATGCATATCTCAGCTGGAAACAACAACGATACCGAAGATATGGCAGTTTCCGCATATCAAACGCACTGTGGCGTGCTGAAAACACCAGAAAACGTGTTTTTCGCATTCAATAGCACGAAAACAGCGATTTCGGTGATTCTGCACACTTATAACAGCAGAATCATAAAGATTATCACTGAAAATGCATATCTCAGCTGGAAACAGCAACGATACCGAAGATATCGCAGTTTCCGCATATCAAACGCACTGTGGAGTGCAGAAAACACCAGAAAACGTGTTTCTCGCATTAAATAGCTCGAATAGAGCGATCTCGATGATTCTTCATACTTCGGACAGAAGTCTCACCAAGATTATCGTAAAAAATGCATATCTCAGCTTGAAACCCCACGAAAGCCAAGATATCGCTGGTTCTGCATATCAAACGCAGTGTGGAGTGGTGAAAACACCGGATAAGTTTTTTCTCGCATTAACTAGCTCGAAAAGAACGATCTCGATGTTTCAGCATACTTCGGACAGAAGTCTCAACAAGATTATCGCAGAAAATGCATATCTCAGCTTGAAACCCCACGAAAACCAAGATATCTACTGTTCTGCATATCAAACGCACTGTGGAGTGGTGAAAACACCAGATAACGTGTTTCTCGCATTAAATAGCTCGAAAAGAGCGATCTCGATGTTTCAGCATACTTCGGACAGAAGTCTCACCAAAATTATCGTAAAAAATGCATATCCCAGCTTGAAACCCCACGAAAACCAAGATATCGCTGTGTTCAGCATATCAAACGCACTGTGGAGTGGTGAAAACACCAGATAACGTGTTTCTCGCATTAACTAGCTCGAAAAGAGCGATCTCGATGTTTCACCATACTGCGGACAGAAGTCTCACCAAGATTATCGCAGAAAATGTATATCTCAGCTTGAAACCCCGCGAAAACCAAGATTTCGCTGGTACTGCATATCCAACGCACTGTGGAGTGGTGAAAACACCAGATAACGTGTTTCTCGCATTAAATAAATCGAAACGAGCGATCTCGATGATTCTGCATACTTCGGACAGAAGTCTCAACAAGATTATCGCAGAAAATGCATATCTCAGCTTGAAACCCCACGAAAACCAAGATATCTACTGTTCTGCATATCAAACGCACTGTGGAGTGGTGAAAACACCATATAACGTGTTTCTCGCACTAACTAGCTCGAAAAGAGCGATCTCGATGATTCAGCATACTTCGGACAGAAGTCTCACCAAGATTATCGCAGAAAATGCATATCTCTGCTTGAAACCCCACGAAAACCAAGATATCGCCGGTTCTGCATTTCAAACGCACTGTGGAGTGGTGAAAACACCAGATAACGTGTTTCTCGCATTGAATAGCTCGAAACGAGCGATCTCGATGATTCTGCATACTTCGGACAGAAGTCTCACCAAAATTATCGTAAAAAATGCATATCTTAGCTTGAAACCCCACGAAAACCAAGATATCTACTGTTCTGCATATCAAACGCACTGTGGAGTGGTGAAAACACCATATAACGTGTTTCTCGCACTAACTAGCTCGAAAAGAGCGATCTCGATGATTCAGCATACTTCGGACAGAAGTCTCACCAAGATTATCGCAGAAAATGCATATCTCTGCTTGAAACCCCACGAAAACCAAGATATCGCCGGTTCTGCATTTCAAACGCACTGTGGAGTGGTGAAAACACCAGATAACGTGTTTCTCGCATTGAATAGCTCGAAGCGAGCGATCTCGATGATTCTGCATACTTCGGACAGAAGTCTCAACAAGATTATCGCAGAAAATGCATATCTCAGCTTGAAACCCCACGAAAACCAAGATATCTACTGTTCTGCATATCAAACGCACTGTGGCGAGGTGAAAACACCAGATAACGTGTTTCTCGCACTAACTAGCTCGAAAAGGACGATCTCGATGATTCAGCATACTTCGGACAGAAGTCTCACCAAGATTATCGCAGAAAATGCATATCTCAGCTTGAAACCCCACGAAAACCAAGATATCGCCGGTTCTGCATATCAAACGCACTGTGGAGTGGTGAAAACACCAGATAACGTGTTTCTCGCATTAAATAGCTCGAAACGAGCGATCTTGATGATTCTGCATACTTCGGACAGAAGTCTCACCAAAATTATCGTAAAAAATGCATATCTCAGCTTGAAACCCCACGAAAACCAAGATATCGCTGTGTTCAGCATATCAAACGCACTGTGGAGTGGTGAAAACCCCAGAAGACGTGTTTCTCGCATTAAATAGCTCGAATAGAGCGATCTCGATGATTCTTCATACTTCGGACAGAAGTCTCACCAAGATTATCGTAAAAAATGCATATCTCAACTTGAAACCCTACGAAAGCCAAGATATCGCTGGTACTGCATATCGAACGCACTGTGGAGTGGTAAAAACACCGGATAAGGTTTTTCTCGCATTAACTAGATCGAAAAGAGCGATCTCGATGGTTCAGCAAACTTCGGACAGAAGTCTCACCAAGCTTATCGTAGAAAATGCATATCTCAGCTTGAAACCCCACGAAAACCAAGATATCGCCGGTTCTGCATATCAAACGCACTGTGGAGTGGTGAAAACACCAGATAACGTGTTTCTCGCATTAAATAGCTCGAAACGAGCGATCTTGATGATTCTGCATACTTCGGACAGAAGTCTCACCAAAATTATCGTAAAAAATGCATATCTCAGCTTGAAACCCCACGAAAACCAAGATATCGCTGTGTTCAGCATATCAAACGCACTGTGGAGTGGTGAAAACCCCAGAAGACGTGTTTCTCGCATTGAATAGCTCAAAACGAGAGATCTCGATGATTCTGCATACTTCGGACAGAAGTCTCACCAAAATTATCGTAAAAAATGCATATCTCAGCTTGAAACCCCACGAAAACCAAGATATCGCTGTGTTCAGCATATCAAACGCACTGTGGAGTGGTGAAAACCCCAGAAAACGTGTTTCTCGCATTAAATAGCTCGAAAAGAGCGATCTCGATGTTTCAGCATACTTCGGACAGAAGTCTCACCAAGGTTATCGTAGAAAATGCATATCTCAGCTTGAAACCCGACGACAACCAAAATATCTCCGGTTCTGCATATCCAACGCACTGTGGAGTGCTGTCAACACCAGATAACGTGTTTCTCGCATTAAATAGGTGGAAACACGCGATCTCGAATGATTAAGCATACTTCGGACAGAAGTCTCACCAAGATTATCGTAAAAAATGCATATCTTAGCTTGAAACCCCACGAAAACCAAGATATCGCTGTGTTCAGCATATCAAACGCACTGTGGAGCGGTGAAAACCCTAGAAAACGTGTTTCTCGCATTAAATACCTCGAATAGAGCGATCTCGATGATTCTTCATACTTCGGACAGAAGTCTCACCAAGATTATCGTAAAAAATGCATATCTCAGCTTGAAACCCTACGAAAGCCAAGATATCGCAGGTTCTGCATATCGAACGCACTGTGGAGTGGTGAAAACTCCGGATAAGGTTTTTCTCGCATTAACTAGCTCGAAAAGAACGATCTTGATGATTCAGCATACTTCGGACAGAAGTCTCACCAAGCTTATCGTAGAAAATGCATATCTCAGCTTGAAACCCGACGAAAACCAAAATATCTCCGGTTCTGCATATCCAACGCTCTGTGGAGTGGTGAAAACACCAGATAACGTGTTTCTCGCATTAAATAGCTCGAAACGAGCGATCTCGATGATTCTGCATACTTCGGACAGAAGTCTCAACAAGATTATCGCAGAAAATGCATATCTCAGCTTGAAACCCCACGAAAACCAAGATATCTACTGTTCTGCATATCAAACGCACTGTGGAGTGGTGAAAACGCCAGATAACGTGTTTCTCGCACTGACTAGCTCGAAAAGGACGATCTCGATGATTCAGCATACTTCGGACAGAAGTCTCACCAAGATTATCGCAGAAAATGCATATCTCTGCTTGAAACCCCACGAAAACCAAGATATCGCCGGTTCTGCATTTCAAACGCACTGTGGAGTGGTGAAAACACCAGATAACGTGTTTCTCGCATTGAATAGCTCGAAACGAGCGATCTCGATGATTCTGCATACTTCGGACAGAAGTCTCACCAAAATTATCGTAAAAAATGCATATCTTAGCTTGAAACCCCACGAAAACCAAGATATCTACTGTTCTGCATATCAAACGCACTGTGGAGTGGTGAAAACACCATATAACGTGTTTCTCGCACTAACTAGCTCGAAAAGAGCGATCTCGATGATTCAGCATACTTCGGACAGAAGTCTCACCAAGATTATCGCAGAAAATGCATATCTCTGCTTGAAACCCCACGAAAACCAAGATATCGCCGGTTCTGCATTTCAAACGCACTGTGGAGTGGTGAAAACACCAGATAACGTGTTTCTCGCACTAACTAGCTCGAAAAGAGCGATCTCGATGATTCAGCATACTTCGGACAGAAGTCTCACCAAGATTATCGCAGAAAATGCATATCTCTGCTTGAAACCCCACGAAAACCAAGATATCGCCGGTTCTGCATTTCAAACGCACTGTGGAGTGGTGAAAACACCAGATAACGTGTTTCTCGCATTGAATAGCTCGAAACGAGCGATCTCGATGATTCTGCATACTTCGGACAGAAGTCTCACCAAAATTATCGTAAAAAATGCATATCTTAGCTTGAAACCCCACGAAAACCAAGATATCTACTGTTCTGCATATCAAACGCACTGTGGAGTGGTGAAAACACCATATAACGTGTTTCTCGCACTAACTAGCTCGAAAAGAGCGATCTCGATGATTCAGCATACTTCGGACAGAAGTCTCACCAAGATTATCGCAGAAAATGCATATCTCTGCTTGAAACCCCACGAAAACCAAGATATCGCCGGTTCTGCATTTCAAACGCACTGTGGAGTGGTGAAAACACCAGATAACGTGTTTCTCGCATTGAATAGCTCGAAGCGAGCGATCTCGATGATTCTGCATACTTCGGACAGAAGTCTCAACAAGATTATCGCAGAAAATGCATATCTCAGCTTGAAACCCCACGAAAACCAAGATATCTACTGTTCTGCATATCAAACGCACTGTGGCGAGGTGAAAACACCAGATAACGTGTTTCTCGCACTAACTAGCTCGAAAAGGACGATCTCGATGATTCAGCATACTTCGGACAGAAGTCTCACCAAGATTATCGCAGAAAATGCATATCTCAGCTTGAAACCCCACGAAAACCAAGATATCGCCGGTTCTGCATATCAAACGCACTGTGGAGTGGTGAAAACACCAGATAACGTGTTTCTCGCATTAAATAGCTCGAAACGAGCGATCTTGATGATTCTGCATACTTCGGACAGAAGTCTCACCAAAATTATCGTAAAAAATGCATATCTCAGCTTGAAACCCCACGAAAACCAAGATATCGCTGTGTTCAGCATATCAAACGCACTGTGGAGTGGTGAAAACCCCAGAAGACGTGTTTCTCGCATTAAATAGCTCGAATAGAGCGATCTCGATGATTCTTCATACTTCGGACAGAAGTCTCACCAAGATTATCGTAAAAAATGCATATCTCAACTTGAAACCCTACGAAAGCCAAGATATCGCTGGTTCTGCATATCGAACGCACTGTGGAGTGGTAAAAACACCGGATAAGGTTTTTCTCGCATTAACTAGATCGAAAAGAGCGATCTCGATGGTTCAGCAAACTTCGGACAGAAGTCTCACCAAGCTTATCGTAGAAAATGCATATCTCAGCTTGAAACCCCACGAAAACCAAGATATCGCCGGTTCTGCATATCAAACGCACTGTGGAGTGGTGAAAACACCAGATAACGTGTTTCTCGCATTAAATAGCTCGAAACGAGCGATCTTGATGATTCTGCATACTTCGGACAGAAGTCTCACCAAAATTATCGTAAAAAATGCATATCTCAGCTTGAAACCCCACGAAAACCAAGATATCGCTGTGTTCAGCATATCAAACGCACTGTGGAGTGGTGAAAACCCCAGAAGACGTGTTTCTCGCATTGAATAGCTCAAAACGAGAGATCTCGATGATTCTGCATACTTCGGACAGAAGTCTCACCAAAATTATCGTAAAAAATGCATATCTCAGCTTGAAACCCCACGAAAACCAAGATATCGCTGTGTTCAGCATATCAAACGCAATGTGGAGTGGTGAAAACCCCAGAAAACGTGTTTCTCGCATTAAATAGCTCGAAAAGAGCGATCTCGATGTTTCAGCATACTTCGGACAGAAGTCTCACCAAGGTTATCGTAGAAAATGCATATCTCAGCTTGAAACCCGACGACAACCAAAATATCTCCGGTTCTGCATATCCAACGCACTGTGGAGTGCTGTCAACACCAGATAACGTGTTTCTCGCATTAAATAGGTGGAAACACGCGATCTCGAATGATTAAGCATACTTCGGACAGAAGTCTCACCAAGATTATCGTAAAAAATGCATATCTTAGCTTGAAACCCCACGAAAACCAAGATATCGCTGTGTTCAGCATATCAAACGCACTGTGGAGCGGTGAAAACCCTAGAAAACGTGTTTCTCGCATTAAATACCTCGAATAGAGCGATCTCGATGATTCTTCATACTTCGGACAGAAGTCTCACCAAGATTATCGTAAAAAATGCATATCTCAGCTTGAAACCCTACGAAAGCCAAGATATCGCAGGTTCTGCATATCGAACGCACTGTGGAGTGGTGAAAACTCCGGATAAGGTTTTTCTCGCATTAACTAGCTCGAAAAGAACGATCTTGATGATTCAGCATACTTCGGACAGAAGTCTCACCAAGCTTATCGTAGAAAATGCATATCTCAGCTTGAAACCCGACGAAAACCAAAATATCTCCGGTTCTGCATATCCAACGCTCTGTGGAGTGGTGAAAACACCAGATAACGTGTTTCTCGCATTAAATAGCTCGAAACGAGCGATCTCGATGATTCTGCATACTTCGGACAGAAGTCTCAACAAGATTATCGCAGAAAATGCATATCTCAGCTTGAAACCCCACGAAAACCAAGATATCTACTGTTCTGCATATCAAACGCACTGTGGAGTGGTGAAAACGCCAGATAACGTGTTTCTCGCACTGACTAGCTCGAAAAGGACGATCTCGATGATTCAGCATACTTCGGACAGAAGTCTCACCAAGATTATCGCAGAAAATGCATATCTCAGCTTGAAACCCCACGAAAACCAAGATATCGCCGGTTCTGCATATCAAACGCACTGTGGAGTGGTGAAAACACCAGATAACGTGTTTCTCGCATTAAATAGCTCGAAACGAGCGATCTCGATGATTCTGCATACTTCGGACAGAAGTCTCACCAAAATTATCGTAAAAAATGCATATCTCAGCTTGAAACCCCACGAAAACCAAGATATCGCTGTGTTCAGCATATCAAACGCACTGTGGAGTGGTGAAAACCCCAGAAGACGTGTTTCACGCATTAAATAGCTCGACGAGAGCGATCTCGATGATTCTTCATACTTCGGACAGAAGTCTCATCAAGATTATCGTAAAAAGTGCATATCTCAGCTTGAAGCCCCACGAAAACCAAGATATCGCTGTGTTCAGCATATCAAACGCACTGTGGAGTGGTGAAAACCCCAGAAGACGTGTTTCTCGCATTAAATAGCTCGACTAGAGCGATCTCGATGATTCTTCATACTTCGGACAGAAGTCTCACCAAGATTATCGTAAAAAATGCATATCTCAGTTTGAAACCCTACGAAAGCCAAGATATCGCTGGTTCTGCATATCGAACGCAATGTGGAGTGGTGAAAACACCGGATAAGGTTTTTCTCGCATTAACTAGATCGAAAAGAGCGATCTCGATGGTTCAGCATACTTCGGACAGAAGTCTCGCCAAGCTTATCGTAGAAAATGCATATCTCAGCTTGAAACCCCACGAAAACCAAGATATCGCCGATTCTGCATTTCAAACGCAACTGTGGAGTGGTGAAAACACCAGATAACGTGTTTCTCGCATTGAATAGCTCGAAACGAGAGATCTCGATGATTCTGCATACTTCGGACAGAAGTCTCACCAAAATTATCGTAAAAAATGCATATCTCAGCTTGAAACCCCACGAAAACCAAGATATCGCTGTGTTCAGCATATCAAACGCACTGAGGAGTGGTGAAAACCCCAGAAAACGTGTTTCTCGCATTAAATAGCTCGAAAAGAGCGATCTCGATGTTTCAGCATACTTCGGACAGAAGTCTCACCAAGGTTATCGTAGAAAATGCATATCTCAGCTTGAAACCCGACGACAACCAAAATATCTCCGGTTCTGCATATCCAACGCACTGTGGAGTGCTGACAACACCAGATAACGTGTTTCTCGCATTAAATAGGTCGAAACACGCGATCTCGAATGATTAAGCATACTTCGGACAGAAGTCTCACCAAGATTATCGTAAAAAATGCATATCTTAGCTTGAAACCCCACGAAAACCAAGATATCGCTGTGTTCAGCATATCAAACGCACTGTGGAGCGGTGAAAACCCCAGAAAACGTGTTTCTCGCATTAAATAGTTCGAATAGAGCGATCTCGATGATTCTTCATACTTCGGACAGAAGTCTCTCGAAGATTATCGTAAAAAATGCATATCTCAGCTTGAAACCCTACGAAAGCCAAGATATCGCAGGTTCTGCATATCGAACGCACTGTGGAGTGGTGAAAACACCGGATAAGGTTTTTCTCGCATTAACTAGCTCGAAAAGAACGATCTCGATGTTTCAGCATACTTCGGACAGAAGTCTCACCAAGCTTATCGTAGAAAATGCATATCTCAGCTTGAAACCCGACGAAAACCAAAATATCTCCGGTTCTGCATATCCAACGCTCAGTGGAGTGGTGAAAACACCAGATAACGTGTTTCTCGCATTAAATAGCTCGAAAAGAGCGATCTCGATGTTTCAGCATACTTCGGACAGAAGTCTCACCAAGATTATCGCAGAAAATGTATATCTCAGCTTGAAACCCCACGAAAACCAAGATGTCGCTGGTACTGCATATCCAACGCACTGTGGAGTGGTGAAAACACCAGATAACGTGTTTCTCGCACTAACTAGCTCGAAAAGGACGATCTCGATGATTCAGCATACTTCGGACAGAAGTCTCACCAAGATTATCGCAGAAAATGCATATCTCAGCTTGAAACCCCACGAAAACCAAGATACCGCCGGTTCTGCATATCAAACGCACTGTGGAGTGGTGAAAACTCCGGATAAGGTTTTTCTCGCATTAACTAGCTCGAAAAGAACGATCTCGATGTTTCAGCATACTTCGGACAGAAGTCTCACCAAGCTTATCGTAGAAAATGCATATCTCAGCTTGAAACCCGACGAAAACCAAAATATCTCCGGTTCTGCATATCCAACGCTCTGTGGAGTGGTGAAAACACCAGATAACGTGTTTCTCGCATTAAATAGCTCGAAACGAGCGATCTCGATGATTCTGCATACTTCGGACAGAAGTCTCACCAAAATTATCGTAAAAAATGCATATCTCAGCTTGAAACCCCACGAAAACCAAAATATCTCCGGTTCTGCATATCCAACGCTCTGTGGAGTGGTGAAAACACCAGATAACGTGTTTCTCGCATTAAATAGCTCGAAAAGAGCGATCTCGATGTTTCAGCATACTTCGGACAGAAGTCTCACCAAGATTATCGCAGAAAATGCATATCTCAGCTTGAAACCCCACGAAAACCAAGATATCTACTGTTCTGCATATCAAACGCACTGTGGAGTGGTGAGAACGCCAGATAACGTGTTTCTCGCACTGACTAGCTCGAAAAGGACGATCTCGATGATTCAGCATACTTCGGACAGAAGTCTCACCAAGATTATCGCAGAAAATGCATATCTCAGCTTGAAACCCCACGAAAACCAAGATATCGCCGGTTCTGCATATCAAACGCACTGTGGAGTGGTGAAAACACCAGATAACGTGTTTCTCGCATTAAATAGCTCGAAACGAGCGATCTCGATGATTCTGCATACTTCGGACAGAAGTCTCACCAAAATTATCGTAAAAAATGCATATCTCAGCTTGAAACCCCACGAAAACCATGATATCGCTGTGTTCAGCATATCAAACGCACTGTGGAGTGGTGAAAACCCCAGAAGACGTGTTTCACGCATTAAATAGCTCGACGAGAGCGATCTCGATGATTCTTCATACTTCGGACAGAAGTCTCATCAAGATTATCGTAAAAAGTGCATATCTCAGCTTGAAGCCCCACGAAAACCAAGATATCGCTGTGTTCAGCATATCAAACGCACTGTGGAGTGGTGAAAACCCCAGAAGACGTGTTTCTCGCATTAAATAGCTCGACTAGAGCGATCTCGATGATTCTTCATACTTCGGACAGAAGTCTCACCAAGATTATCGTAAAAAATGCATATCTCAGCTTGAAACCCTACGAAAGCCAAGATATCGCTGGTTCTGCATATCGAACGCACTGTGGAGTGGTGAAAACACCGGATAAGGTTTTTCTCGCATTAACTAGATCGAAAAGAGCGATCTCGATGGTTCAGCATAATTCGGACAGAAGTCTCGCCAAGCTTATCGTAGAAAATGCATATCTCAGCTTGAAACCCCACGACAACCAAGATATCGCCGGTTCTGCATTTCAAACGCAACTGTGGAGTGGTGAAAACACCAGATAACGTGTTTCTCGCATTGAATAGCTCGAAACGAGAGATCTCGATGATTCTGCATACTTCGGACAGAAGTCTCACCAAAATTATCGTAAAAAATGCATATCTCAGCTTGAAACCCCACGAAAACCAAGATATCGCTGTGTTCAGCATATCAAACGCACTGAGGAGTGGTGAAAACCCCAGAAAACGTGTTTCTCGCATTAAATAGCTCGAAAAGAGCGATCTCGATGTTTCAGCATACTTGTAACAGCAGAATCATGAAGATTATCACTGAAAATGCATATCTCAGCTGGAAACAACAACGATACCGAAGATATCGCAGCTTCCGCATATCAAACGCACTGTGGAGTGCTGAAAACACCAGAAAACGTGTTTTTCGCATTCAATAGCACGAAAACAGCGATTTCGGTGATTCTGCACACTTGTAACAGCAGAATCATGAAGATTATCACTGAAAATGCATATCTCAGCTGGAAACGACAACGATACCGAAGATATCACAGTTTCCGCATGTCAAACGTTCTGTGGCGTGCTGAAAACACCAGAAAACGTGTTTTTCATATTCAAAAGCACGAAAACAGCGATTTCGGTGATCCTGCCCACTTGTAACAGCAGAATCATGAAGATTATCACTGAAAATGCATATCTCAGCTGGAAACAACAACGATACCGAAGATATGGCAGTTTCCGCATATCAAACGCACTGTGGAGTGCTGAAAACACCAGAAAACGTGTTTTTCGCATTCAATAGCACGAAAACAGCGATTTCGGTGATTCTGCACACTTGTAACAGCAGAATCATGAAGATTATCACTGAAAATGCATATCTCAGCTGGAAACAACAACGATACCGAAGTTATGGCAGTTTCCGCATATCAAACGCACTGTGGAGTGCTGAAAACACCAGAAAACGTGTTTTTCGCATTCAATAGCACGAAAACAGCGATATCGGTGATTCTGCACACTTGTAACAGCAGAATCATGAAGATTATCACTGAAAATGCATATCTCAGCTGGAAACAACAACGATACCGAAGATATCGCAGTTTCCGCATGTCAAACGTTCTGTGGCGTGCAGAAAACACCAGAAAACGTGTATTTCGCATTCAAAAGCACGAAAACAGCTTTTTCGGTGATTCTGCACATTTGTAACAGCAGAATCATGAAGATTATCACTGAAAATGCATATCTCAGCTGGAAACAACAACGATACCGAAGATATGGCAGTTTCCGCATATCAAACGCACTGTGGAGTGCTGAAAACACCAGAAAACGTGTTTTTCGCATTCAATAGCACGAAAACAGAGATTTCGGTGAGTCTGCACACTTGTAACAGCAGAATCATGAAGATTATCACTGAAAATGCATATCTCAGCTGGAAACAACAACGATACCGAAGATATCGCAGCTTCCGCATATCAAACGCACTGTGGAGTGCTGAAAACACCAGAAAACGTGTTTTTCGCATTCAATAGCACGAAAACAGCGATTTCGGTGATTCTGCACACTTGTAACAGCACAATCATGAAGATTATCACTGAAAATGCATATCTCAGCTGGAAACAACAACGATACCGAAGATATGGCAGTTTCCGCATATCAAACGCACTGTGGAGTGCTGAAAACACCAGAAAACGTGTTTTCCGCATTCAATAGCACGAAAACAGCGATTTCGGTGATTCTGCACACTTGTAACAGCAGAATCATGAAGATTATCAATGAAAATGCATATCTCAGCTGGAAACAACAACGATACCGAAGTTATGGCAGTTTCCGCATATCAAACGCACTGTGGAGTGCTGAAAACACCAGAAAACGTGTTTTTCGCATTCAATAGCACGAAAACAGCGATTTCGGTGATTCTGCACACTTGTAACAGCAGAATCATGAAGATTATCACTGAAAATGCATATCTCAGCTGGAAACAACAACGATGCCGAAGATATCGCAGTTTCCGCATGTCAAACGTTCTGTGGCGTGCAGAAAACACCAGAAAACGTGTATTTCGCATTCAAAAGCACGAAAACAGCTTTTTCGGTGATTCTGCACATTTGTAACAGCAGAATCATGAAGATTATCACTGAAAATGCATATCTCAGCTGGAAACAACAACGATACCGAAGATATGGCAGTTTCCGCATATCAAACGCACTGTGGCGTGCTGATAACACCAGAAAACGTGTTTTTCGCATTCAATAGCACGAAAACAGCGATTTCGGTGATTCTGCACACTTGTAACAGCAGAATCATGAAGATTATCACTGAAAATGCATATCTCAGCTGGAAACCCAACGATACCGAAGATATCGCAGTTTCCGCATGTCAAACGCTCTGTGGCGTGCTGAAAACACCAGAAAACGTGTTTTTCGCATTCAATAGCACGAAAACAGCGATTTCGGTGATTCTGCACACTTGTAACACCAGAATCATGAAGATTATCACTGAAAATACATATCTCAGCTTGAAACAACAACGATACCGAAGATATGGCAGTTTCCGCATATCAAACGCACTGTAGAGTGCTGAAAACACCAGAAAACGTGTTTTTCGCATTCAATAGCACGAAAACAGCGATTTCGGTGATTCTGCACACATGTAACAGCAGAATGATGAAGATAATCACTGAAAATGCATATCTCAGCTGGAAACAACAACGATACCGAAGATATGGCAGTTTCCGCATATCAAACGTTCTGTGGCGTGCTGAATACACCAGAAAACGTGTTTTTCGCATTCAAAAGCACGAAAACAGCGATTTCGGTGATTCTGCACACTTGTAACAGCAGAATCATGAAGATTATCACCGAAAATGCGTATCTCAGCTGGCAACAACAACGATACCGAAGATATCGCAGCTTCCGCATATCAAACGCACTGTGGAGTGCTGAAAACACCAGAAAACGTGTTTTTCGCATACAATAGCACGAAAACAGCGATTTCGGTGATTCTGCACACTTGTAACAGCAGAATCATGAAGATTATCACTGAAAATGCATATCTCAGCTGGAAACAACAACGATACCGAAGATATCGCAGCTTCCGCATATCAAACGCACTGTGGAGTGCTGAAAACACCAGAAAACGTGTTTTTCGCATTCAATAGCACGAAAACAGCGATTTCGGTGATTCTGCACACTTGTAACAGCAGAATCATGAAGATTATCACTGAAAATGCATACCTCAGCTGGAAACGACAACGATACCGAAGATATCACAGTTTCCGCATGTCAAACGTTCTGTGGCGTGCTGAAAACACCAGAAAACGTGTTTTTCATATTCAAAAGCACGAAAACAGCGATTTCGGTGATCCTGCCCACTTGTAACAGCAGAATCATGAAGATTATCACTGAAAATGCATATCTCAGCTGGAAACAACAACGATACCGAAGATATGGCAGTTTCCGCATATCAAACGCACTGTGGACTGCTGAAAACACCAGAAAACGTGTTTTTCGCATTCAATAGCACGAAAACAGCGATTTCGGTGATTCTGCACACTTGTAACAGCAGAATCATGAAGATTATCACTGAAAATGCATATCTCATCTGGAAACAACAACGATACCGAAGATATGGCAGTTTCCGCATATCAAACGCACTGTGGAGTGCTGAAAACACCAGAAAACGTGTTTTTCGCATTCAATAGCACGAAAACAGCGATTTCGGTGATTCTGCACACTTGTAACAGCAGAATCATGAAGATTATCACTGAAAATGCATATCTCAGCTGGAAACCCAATGATACCGAAGATATCGCAGTTTCCGCATGTCAAACGCTCTGTGGCGTGCTGAAAACACCAGAAAACGTGTTTTTCGCATTCAATAGCACGAAAACAGCGATTTCGGTGATTCTGCACACTTATAACAGCAGAATCATAAAGATTATCACTGAAAATGCATATCTCAGCTGGAAACAGCAACGATACCGAAGATATCGCAGTTTCCGCATATCAAACGCACTGTGGAGTGCAGAAAACACCAGAAAACGTGTTTCTCGCATTAAATAGCTCGAATAGAGCGATCTCGATGATTCTTCATACTTCGGACAGAAGTCTCACCAAGATTATCGTAAAAAATGCATATCTCAGCTTGAAACCCCACGAAAGCCAAGATATCGCTGGTTCTGCATATCAAACGCAGTGTGGAGTGGTGAAAACACCGGATAAGTTTTTTCTCGCATTAAATAGCTCGAAAAGAGCGATCTCGATGTTTCAGCATACTTCGGACAGAAGTCTCAACAAGATTATCGCAGAAAATGCATATCTCAGCTTGAAACCCCACGAAAACCAAGATATCTACTGTTCTGCATATCAAACGCACTGTGGAGTGGTGAATACACCAGATAACGTGTTTCTCGCATTAAATAGCTCGAAAAGAGCGATCTCGATGTTTCAGCATACTTCGGACAGAAGTCTCACCAAAATTATCGTAAAAAATGCATATCTCAGCTTGAAACCCCACGAAAACCAAGATATCGCTGTGTTCAGCATATCAAACGCACTGTGGAGTGGTGAAAACCCCAGAAGACGTGTTTCTCGCATTAAATAGCTCGACTAGAGCGATCTCGATGATTCTTCATACTTCGGACAGAAGTCTCATCAAGATTATCGTAAAAAATGCATATCTCAGCTTGAAACCCCACGAAAACCAAGATATCTACTGTTCTGCATATCAAACGCACTGTGGAGTGGTGAAAACACCAGATAACGTGTTTCTCGCATTAACTAGCTCGAAAAGAGCGATCTCGATGTTTCACCATACTGCGGATAGAAGTCTCACCAAGATTATCGCAGAAAATGTATATCTCAACTTGAAACCCCGCGAAAACCAAGATTTCGCTGGTACTGCATATCCAACGCACTGTGGAGTGGTGAAAACACCAGATAACGTGTTTCTCGCATTAAATAAATCGAAACGAGCGATCTCGATGATTCTGCATACTTCGGACAGAAGTCTCAACAAGATTATCGCAGAAAATGCATATCTCAGCTTGAAACCCCACGAAAACCAAGATATCTACTGTTCTGCATATCAAACGCACTGTGGAGTGGTGAAAACACCATATAACGTGTTTCTCGCACTAACTAGCTCGAAAAGGGCGATCTCGATGATTCAGCATACTTCGGACAGAAGTCTCACCAAGATTATCGCAGAAAATGCATATCTCTGCTTGAAACCCCACGAAAACCAAGATATCGCCGGTTCTGCATTTCAAACGCACTGTGGAGTGGTGAAAACACCAGATAACGTGTTTCTCGCATTGAATAGCTCGAAGCGAGCGATCTCGATGATTCTGCATTCTTCGGACAGAAGTCTCAACAAGATTATCGCAGAAAATGCATATCTCAGCTTGAAACCCCACGAAAACCAAGATATCTACTGTTCTGCATATCAAACGCACTGTGGCGAGGTGAAAACACCAGATAACGTGTTTCTCGCACTAACTAGCTCGAAAAGGACGATCTCGATGATTCAGCATACTTCGGACAGAAGTCTCACCAAGATTATCGCAGAAAATGCATATCTCAGCTTGAAACCCCACGAAAACCAAGATATCGCCGGTTCTGCATATCAAACGCACTGTGGAGTGGTGAAAACACCAGATAACGTGTTTCTCGCATTAAATAGCTCGAAACGAGCGATCTTGATGATTCTGCATACTTCGGACAGAAGTCTCACCAAAATTATCGTAAAAAATGCATATCTCAGCTTGAAACCCCACGAAAACCAAGATATCGCTGTGTTCAGCATATCAAACGCACTGTGGAGTGGTGAAAACCCCAGAAGACGTGTTTCTCGCATTAAATAGCTCGAATAGAGCGATCTCGATGATTCTTCATACTTCGGACCGAAGTCTCAACAAGATTATCGCAGAAAATGCATATCTCAGCTTGAAACCCCACGAAAACCAAGATATCTACTGTTCTGCATATCAAACGCACTGTGGAGTGGTGAAAACGCCAGATAACGTGTTTCTCGCACTGACTAGCTCGAAAAGGACGATCTCGATGATTCAGCATACTTCGGACAGAAGTCTCACCAAGATTATCGCAGAAAATGCATATCTCAGCTTGAAACCCCACGAAAACCAAGATATCGCCGGTTCTGCATATCAAACGCACTGTGGAGTGGTGAAAACACCAGATAACGTGTTTCTCGCATTAAATAGCTCGAAACGAGCGATCTTGATGATTCTGCATACTTCGGACAGAAGTCTCACCAAAATTATCGTAAAAAATGCATATCTCAGCTTGAAACCCCACGAAAACCAAGATATCGCTGTGTTCAGCATATCAAACGCACTGTGGAGTGGTGAAAACCCCAGAAGACGTGTTTCTCGCATTGAATAGCTCAAAACGAGAGATCTCGATGATTCTGCATACTTCGGACAGAAGTCTCACCAAAATTATCGTAAAAAATGCATATCTCAGCTTGAAACCCCACGAAAACCAAGATATCGCTGTGTTCAGCATATCAAACGCACTGTGGAGTGGTGAAAACCCCAGAAAACGTGTTTCTCGCATTAAATAGCTCGAAAAGAGCGATCTCGATGTTTCAGCATACTTCGGACAGAAGTCTCACCAAGGTTATCGTAGAAAATGCATATCTCAGCTTGAAACCCGACGACAACCAAAATATCTCCGGTTCTGCATATCCAACGCACTGTGGAGTGCTGTCAACACCAGATAACGTGTTTCTCGCATTAAATAGGTGGAAACACGCGATCTCGAATGATTAAGCATACTTCGGACAGAAGTCTCACCAAGATTATCGTAAAAAATGCATATCTTAGCTTGAAACCCCACGAAAACCAAGATATCGCTGTGTTCAGCATATCAAACGCACTGTGGAGCGGTGAAAACCCTAGAAAACGTGTTTCTCGCATTAAATACCTCGAATAGAGCGATCTCGATGATTCTTCATACTTCGGACAGAAGTCTCACCAAGATTATCGTAAAAAATGCATATCTCAGCTTGAAACCCTACGAAAGCCAAGATATCGCAGGTTCTGCATATCGAACGCACTGTGGAGTGGTGAAAACTCCGGATAAGGTTTTTCTCGCATTAACTAGCTCGAAAAGAACGATCTTGATGATTCAGCATACTTCGGACAGAAGTCTCACCAAGCTTATCGTAGAAAATGCATATCTCAGCTTGAAACCCGACGAAAACCAAAATATCTCCGGTTCTGCATATCCAACGCTCTGTGGAGTGGTGAAAACACCAGATAACGTGTTTCTCGCATTAAATTGCTCGAAACGAGCGATCTCGATGATTCTGCATACTTCGGACAGAAGTCTCAACAAGATTATCGCAGAAAATGCATATCTCAGCTTGAAACCCCACGAAAACCAAGATATCTACTGTTCTGCATATCAAACGCACTGTGGAGTGGTGAAAACGCCAGATAACGTGTTTCTCGCACTGACTAGCTCGAAAAGGACGATCTCGATGATTCAGCATACTTCGGACAGAAGTCTCACCAAGATTATCGCAGAAAATGCATATCTCAGCTTGAAACCCCACGAAAACCAAGATATCGCCGGTTCTGCATATCAAACGCACTGTGGAGTGGTGAAAACACCAGATAACGTGTTTCTCGCATTAAATAGCTCGAAACGAGCGATCTCGATGATTCTGCATACTTCGGACAGAAGTCTCACCAAAATTATCGTAAAAAATGCATATCTCAGCTTGAAACCCCACGAAAACCAAGATATCGCTGTGTTCAGCATATCAAACGCACTGTGGAGTGGTGAAAACCCCAGAAGACGTGTTTCACGCATTAAATAGCTCGACGAGAGCGATCTCGATGATTCTTCATACTTCGGACAGAAGTCTCATCAAGATTATCGTAAAAAGTGCATATCTCAGCTTGAAGCCCCACGAAAACCAAGATATCGCTGTGTTCAGCATATCAAACGCACTGTGGAGTGGTGAAAACACCAGATAACGTGTTTCTCGCATTAAATAGCTCGAAACGAGCGATCTCGATGATTCTGCATACTTCGGACAGAAGTCTCACCAAGGTTATCGTAGAAAATGCATATCTCAGCTTGAAACCCTACGAAAGCCAAGATATCGCTGGTTCTGCATATCGAACGCACTGTGGAGTGGTGAAAACACCGGATAAGGTTTTTCTCGCATTAACTAGATCGAAAAGAGCGATCTCGATGGTTCAGCATACTTCGGACAGAAGTCTCGCCAAGCTTATCGTAGAAAATGCATATCTCAGCTTGAAACCCCACGAAAACCAAGATATCGCCGATTCTGCATTTCAAACGCAACTGTGGAGTGGTGAAAACACCAGATAACGTGTTTCTCGCATTGAATAGCTCGAAACGAGAGATCTCGATGATTCTGCATACTTCGGACAGAAGTGTCACCAAAATTATAGTAAAAAATGCATATCTCAGCTTGAAACCCCACGAAAACCAAGATATCGCTGTGTTCAGCATATCAAACGCACTGAGGAGTGGTGAAAACCCCAGAAAACGTGTTTCTCGCATTAAATAGCTCGAAAAGAGCGATCTCGATGTTTCAGCATACTTCGGACAGAAGTCTCACCAAGATTATCGCAGAAAATGCATATCTCAGCTTGAATCCCCACGAAAACCAAGATATCGCCGGTTCTGCATATCAAACGCACTGTGGAGTGGTGAAAACACCAGATAACGTGTTTCTCGCATTAAATAGCTCGAAACGAGCGATCTCGATGATTCTGCATACTTCGGACAGAAGTCTCACCAAAATTATCGTAAAAAATGCATATCTCAGCTTGAAACCCTACGAAAGCCAAGATATCGCAGGTTCTGCATATCGAACGCACTGTGGAGTGGTGAAAACACCAGATAACGTGTTTCTCGCATTAAATAGCTCGAAAAGAGCGATCTCGATGTTTCAGCATACTTCGGACAGAAGTCTCACCAAGATTATCGCAGAAAATGTATATCTCAGCTTGAAACCCCACGAAAACCAAGATGTCGCTGGTACTGCATATCCAACGCACTGTGGAGTGGTGAAAACACCAGATAACGTGTTTCTCGCATTAAATAACTCGAAACGAGCGATCTCGATGATTCTGCATATTTCGGACAGAAGTCTCAACAAGATTATCGCAGAAAATGCATATCTCAGCTTGAAACCCCACGAAAACCAAGATATCTACTGTTCTGCATATCAAACGCACTGTGGAGTGGTGAAAACACCAGATAACGTGTTTCTCGCACTAACTAGCTCGAAAAGGACGATCTCGATGATTCAGCATACTTCGGACAGAAGTCTCACCAAGATTATCGCAGAAAATGCATATCTCAGCTTGAAACCCCACGAAAACCAAGATACCGCCGGTTCTGCATATCAAACGCACTGTGGAGTGGTGAAAACTCCGGATAAGGTTTTTCTCGCATTAACTAGCTCGAAAAGAACGATCTCGATGTTTCAGCATACTTCGGACAGAAGTCTCACCAAGGTTATCGTAGAAAATGCATATCTCAGCTTGAAACCCGACGACAACCAAAATATCTCCGGTTCTGCATATCCAACGCACTGTGGAGTGCTGACAACACCAGATAACGTGTTTCTCGCATTAAATAGGTCGAAACACGCGATCTCGAATGATTATGCATACTTCGGACAGAAGTCTCACCAAGATTATCGTAAAAAATGCATATCTTAGCTTGAAACCCCACGAAAACCAAGATATCGCTGTGTTCAGCATATCAAACGCACTGTGGAGCGGTGAAAACCCCAGAAAACGTGTTTCTCGCATTAAATAGTTCGAATAGAGCGATCTCGATGATTCTTCATACTTCGGACAGAAGTCTCTCGAAGATTATCGTAAAAAATGCATATCTCAGCTTGAAACCCTACGAAAGCCAAGATATCGCAGGTTCTGCATATCGAACGCACTGTGGAGTGGTGAAAACACCGGATAAGGTTTTTCTCGCATTAACTAGCTCGAAAAGAACGATCTCGATGTTTCAGCATACTTCGGACAGAAGTCTCACCAAGCTTATCGTAGAAAATGCATATCTCAGCTTGAAACCCGACGAAAACCAAAATATCTCCGGTTCTGCATATCCAACGCTCTGTGGAGTGGTGAAAACACCAGATAACGTGTTTCTCGCATTAAATAGCTCGAAAAGAGCGATCTCGATGTTTCAGCATACTTCGGACAGAAGTCTCACCAAGATTATCGCAGAAAATGTATATCTCAGCTTGAAACCCCACGAAAACCAAGATGTCGCTGGTACTGCATATCCAACGCACTGTGGAGTGGTGAAAACACCAGATAACGTGTTTCTCGCATTAAATAACTCGAAACGAGCGATCTCGATGATTCTGCATATTTCGGACAGAAGTCTCAACAAGATTATCGCAGAAAATGCATATCTCAGCTTGAAATCCCACGAAAACCAAGATATCTACTGTTCTGCATATCAAACGCACTGTGGAGTGGTGAAAACACCAGATAACGTGTTTCTCGCACTAACTAGCTCGAAAAGGACGATCTCGATGATTCAGCATACTTCGGACAGAAGTCTCACCAAGATTATCGCAGAAAATGCATATCTCAGCTTGAAACCCCACGAAAACCAAGATACCGCCGGTTCTGCATATCAAACGCACTGTGGAGTGGTGAAAACTCCGGATAAGGTTTTTCTCGCATTAACTAGCTCGAAAAGAACGATCTCGATGTTTCAGCATACTTCGGACAGAAGTCTCACCAAGGTTATCGTAGAAAATGCATATCTCAGCTTGAAACCCGACGACAACCAAAATATCTCCGATTCTGCATATCCAACGCACTGTGGAGTGCTGTCAACACCAGATAACGTGTTTCTCGCATTAAATAGGTGGAAACACGCGATCTCGAATGATTAAGCATACTTCGGACAGAAGTCTCACCAAGATTATCGTAAAAAATGCATATCTTAGCTTGAAACCCCACGAAAACCAAGATATCGCTGTGTTCAGCATATCAAACGCACTGTGGAGCGGTGAAAACCCTAGAAAACGTGTTTCTCGCATTAAATACCTCGAATAGAGCGATCTCGATGATTCTTCATACTTCGGACAGAAGTCTCACCAAGATTATCGTAAAAAATGCATATCTCAGCTTGAAACCCTACGAAAGCCAAGATATCGCAGGTTCTGCATATCGAACGCACTGTGGAGTGGTGAAAACTCCGGATAAGGTTTTTCTCGCATTAACTAGCTCGAAAAGAACGATCTTGATGATTCAGCATACTTCGGACAGAAGTCTCACCAAGCTTATCGTAGAAAATGCATATCTCAGCTTGAAACCCGACGAAAACCAAAATATCTCCGGTTCTGCATATCCAACGCTCTGTGGAGTGGTGAAAACACCAGATAACGTGTTTCTCGCATTAAATTGCTCGAAACGAGCGATCTCGATGATTCTGCATACTTCGGACAGAAGTCTCAACAAGATTATCGCAGAAAATGCATATCTCAGCTTGAAACCCCACGAAAACCAAGATATCTACTGTTCTGCATATCAAACGCACTGTGGAGTGGTGAAAACGCCAGATAACGTGTTTCTCGCACTGACTAGCTCGAAAAGGACGATCTCGATGATTCAGCATACTTCGGACAGAAGTCTCACCAAGATTATCGCAGAAAATGCATATCTCAGCTTGAAACCCCACGAAAACCAAGATATCGCCGGTTCTGCATATCAAACGCACTGTGGAGTGGTGAAAACACCAGATAACGTGTTTCTCGCATTAAATAGCTCGAAACGAGCGATCTCGATGATTCTGCATACTTCGGACAGAAGTCTCACCAAAATTATCGTAAAAAATGCATATCTCAGCTTGAAACCCCACGAAAACCAAGATATCGCTGTGTTCAGCATATCAAACGCACTGTGGAGTGGTGAAAACCCCAGAAGACGTGTTTCACGCATTAAATAGCTCGACGAGAGCGATCTCGATGATTCTTCATACTTCGGACAGAAGTCTCATCAAGATTATCGTAAAAAGTGCATATCTCAGCTTGAAGCCCCACGAAAACCAAGATATCGCTGTGTTCAGCATATCAAACGCACTGTGGAGTGGTGAAAACCCCAGAAGACGTGTTTCTCGCATTAAATAGCTCGACTAGAGCGATCTCGATGATTCTTCATACTTCGGACAGAAGTCTCACCAAGATTATCGTAAAAAATGCATATCTCAGCTTGAAACCCTACGAAAGCCAAGATATCGCTGGTTCTGCATATCGAACGCACTGTGGAGTGGTGAAAACACCGGATAAGGTTTTTCTCGCATTAACTAGATCGAAAAGAGCGATCTCGATGGTTCAGCATACTTCGGACAGAAGTCTCGCCAAGCTTATCGTAGAAAATGCATATCTCAGCTTGAAACCCCACGAAAACCAAGATATCGCCGATTCTGCATTTCAAACGCAACTGTGGAGTGGTGAAAACACCAGATAACGTGTTTCTCGCATTGAATAGCTCGAAACGAGAGATCTCGATGATTCTGCATACTTCGGACAGAAGTGTCACCAAAATTATCGTAAAAAATGCATATCTCAGCTTGAAACCCCACGAAAACCAAGATATCGCTGTGTTCAGCATATCAAACGCACTGAGGAGTGGTGAAAACCCCAGAAAACGTGTTTCTCGCATTAAATAGCTCGAAAAGAGCGATCTCGATGTTTCAGCATACTTCGGACAGAAGTCTCACCAAGATTATCGCAGAAAATGCATATCTCAGCTTGAATCCCCACGAAAACCAAGATATCGCCGGTTCTGCATATCAAACGCACTGTGGAGTGGTGAAAACACCAGATAACGTGTTTCTCGCATTAAATAGCTCGAAACGAGCGATCTCGATGATTCTGCATACTTCGGACAGAAGTCTCACCAAAATTATCGTAAAAAATGCATATCTCAGCTTGAAACCCTACGAAAGCCAAGATATCGCAGGTTCTGCATATCGAACGCACTGTGGAGTGGTGAAAACACCAGATAACGTGTTTCTCGCATTAAATAGCTCGAAAAGAGCGATCTCGATGTTTCAGCATACTTCGGACAGAAGTCTCACCAAGATTATCGCAGAAAATGTATATCTCAGCTTGAAACCCCACGAAAACCAAGATGTCGCTGGTACTGCATATCCAACGCACTGTGGAGTGGTGAAAACACCAGATAACGTGTTTCTCGCATTAAATAACTCGAAACGAGCGATCTCGATGATTCTGCATATTTCGGACAGAAGTCTCAACAAGATTATCGCAGAAAATGCATATCTCAGCTTGAAACCCCACGAAAACCAAGATATCTACTGTTCTGCATATCAAACGCACTGTGGAGTGGTGAAAACACCAGATAACGTGTTTCTCGCACTAACTAGCTCGAAAAGGACGATCTCGATGATTCAGCATACTTCGGACAGAAGTCTCACCAAGATTATCGCAGAAAATGCATATCTCAGCTTGAAACCCCACGAAAACCAAGATACCGCCGGTTCTGCATATCAAACGCACTGTGGAGTGGTGAAAACTCCGGATAAGGTTTTTCTCGCATTAACTAGCTCGAAAAGAACGATCTCGATGTTTCAGCATACTTCGGACAGAAGTCTCACCAAGGTTATCGTAGAAAATGCATATCTCAGCTTGAAACCCGACGACAACCAAAATATCTCCGGTTCTGCATATCCAACGCACTGTGGAGTGCTGACAACACCAGATAACGTGTTTCTCGCATTAAATAGGTCGAAACACGCGATCTCGAATGATTATGCATACTTCGGACAGAAGTCTCACCAAGATTATCGTAAAAAATGCATATCTTAGCTTGAAACCCCACGAAAACCAAGATATCGCTGTGTTCAGCATATCAAACGCACTGTGGAGCGGTGAAAACCCCAGAAAACGTGTTTCTCGCATTAAATAGTTCGAATAGAGCGATCTCGATGATTCTTCATACTTCGGACAGAAGTCTCTCGAAGATTATCGTAAAAAATGCATATCTCAGCTTGAAACCCTACGAAAGCCAAGATATCGCAGGTTCTGCATATCGAACGCACTGTGGAGTGGTGAAAACACCGGATAAGGTTTTTCTCGCATTAACTAGCTCGAAAAGAACGATCTCGATGTTTCAGCATACTTCGGACAGAAGTCTCACCAAGCTTATCGTAGAAAATGCATATCTCAGCTTGAAACCCGACGAAAACCAAAATATCTCCGGTTCTGCATATCCAACGCTCTGTGGAGTGGTGAAAACACCAGATAACGTGTTTCTCGCATTAAATAGCTCGAAAAGAGCGATCTCGATGTTTCAGCATACTTCGGACAGAAGTCTCACCAAGATTATCGCAGAAAATGTATATCTCAGCTTGAAACCCCACGAAAACCAAGATGTCGCTGGTACTGCATATCCAACGCACTGTGGAGTGGTGAAAACACCAGATAACGTGTTTCTCGCATTAAATAACTCGAAACGAGCGATCTCGATGATTCTGCATATTTCGGACAGAAGTCTCAACAAGATTATCGCAGAAAATGCATATCTCAGCTTGAAATCCCACGAAAACCAAGATATCTACTGTTCTGCATATCAAACGCACTGTGGAGTGGTGAAAACACCAGATAACGTGTTTCTCGCACTAACTAGCTCGAAAAGGACGATCTCGATGATTCAGCATACTTCGGACAGAAGTCTCACCAAGATTATCGCAGAAAATGCATATCTCAGCTTGAAACCCCACGAAAACCAAGATACCGCCGGTTCTGCATATCAAACGCACTGTGGAGTGGTGAAAACTCCGGATAAGGTTTTTCTCGCATTAACTAGCTCGAAAAGAACGATCTCGATGTTT
This sequence comes from Anthophora plumipes, assembly GCA_951804975.1. Classification (NCBI taxonomy): domain Eukaryota; kingdom Metazoa; phylum Arthropoda; class Insecta; order Hymenoptera; family Apidae; genus Anthophora; species Anthophora plumipes. The sequence goes on from CATORF010000226.1 coordinate 715,009, forward strand.
CAGCATACTTCGGACAGAAGTCTCACCAAGGTTATCGTAGAAAATGCATATCTCAGCTTGAAACCCGACGACAACCAAAATATCTCCGATTCTGCATATCCAACGCACTGTGGAGTGCTGTCAACACCAGATAACGTGTTTCTCGCATTAAATAGGTGGAAACACGCGATCTCGAATGATTAAGCATACTTCGGACAGAAGTCTCACCAAGATTATCGTAAAAAATGCATATCTTAGCTTGAAACCCCACGAAAACCAAGATATCGCTGTGTTCAGCATATCAAACGCACTGTGGAGCGGTGAAAACCCTAGAAAACGTGTTTCTCGCATTAAATACCTCGAATAGAGCGATCTCGATGATTCTTCATACTTCGGACAGAAGTCTCACCAAGATTATCGTAAAAAATGCATATCTCAGCTTGACACCCTACGAAAGCCAAGATATCGCAGGTTCTGCATATCGAACGCACTGTGGAGTGGTGAAAACTCCGGATAAGGTTTTTCTCGCATTAACTAGCTCGAAAAGAACGATCTCGATGTTTCAGCATACTTCGGACAGAAGTCTCACCAAGCTTATCGTAGAAAATGCATATCTCAGCTTGAAACCCGACGAAAACCAAAATATCTCCGGTTCTGCATATCCAACGCTCTGTGGAGTGGTGAAAACACCAGATAACGTGTTTCTCGCATTAAATAGCTCGAAACGAGCGATCTCGATGATTCTGCATACTTCGGACAGAAGTCTCAACAAGATTATCGCAGAAAATGCATATCTCAGCTTGAAACCCCACGAAAACCAAGATATCTACTGTTCTGCATATCAAACGCACTGTGGAGTGGTGAAAACGCCAGATAACGTGTTTCTCGCACTGACTAGCTCGAAAAGGACGATCTCGATGATTCAGTATACTTCGGACAGAAGTCTCACCAAGATTATCGCAGAAAATGCATATCTCAGCTTGAAACCCCACGAAAACCAAGATATCGCCGGTTCTGCATATCAAACGCACTGTGGAGTGGTGAAAACACCAGATAACGTGTTTCTCGCATTAAATAGCTGGAAACGAGCGATCTCGATGATTCTGCATACTTCGGACAGAAGTCTCACCAAAATTATCGTAAAAAATGCATATCTCAGCTTGAAACCCCACGAAAACCAAGATATCGCTGTGTTCAGCATATCAAACGCACTGTGGAGTGGTGAAAACCCCAGAAGACGTGTTTCACGCATTAAATAGCTCGACGAGAGCGATCTCGATGATTCTTCATACTTCGGACAGAAGTCTCATCAAGATTATCGTAAAAAGTGCATATCTCAGCTTGAAGCCCCACGAAAACCAAGATATCGCTGTGTTCAGCATATCAAACGCACTGTGGAGTGGTGAAAACCCCAGAAGACGTGTTTCTCGCATTAAATAGCTCGACTAGCGCGATCTCGATGATTCTTCATACTTCGGACAGAAGTCTCACCAAGATTATCGTAAAAAATGCATATCTCAGCTTGAAACCCTACGAAAGCCAAGATATCGCTGGTTCTGCATATCGAACGCACTGTGGAGTGGTGAAAACACCGGATAAGGTTTTTCTCGCATTAACTAGATCGAAAAGAGCGATCTCGATGGTTCAGCATACTTCGGACAGAAGTCTCGCCAAGCTTATCGTAGAAAATGCATATCTCATCTTGAAACCCCACGAAAACCAAGATATCGCCGGTTCTGCATTTCAAACGCAACTGTGGAGTGGTGAAAACACCAGATAACGTGTTTCTCGCATTGAATAGCTCGAAACGAGAGATCTCGATGATTCTGCATACTTCGGACAGAAGTCTCACCAAAATTATCGTAAAAAATGCATATCTCAGCTTGAAACCCCACGAAAACCAAGATATCGCTGTGTTCAGCATATCAAACGCACTGAGGAGTGGTGAAAACCCCAGAAAACGTGTTTCTCGCATTGAATAGCTCGAAAAGAGCGATCTCGATGTTTCAGCATACTTCGGACAGAAGTCTCACCAAGGTTATCGTAGAAAATGCATATCTCAGCTTGAAACCCGACGACAACCAAAATATCTCCGGTTCTGCATATCCAACGCACTGTGGAGTGCTGACAACACCAGATAACGTGTTTCTCGCATTAAATAGGTCGAAACACGCGATCTCGAATGATTAAGCATACTTCGGACAGAAGTCTCAACAAGATTATCGCAGAAAATGCATATCTCAGCTTGAAACCCCACGAAAACCAAGATATCGCCGGTTCTGCATATCAAACGCACTGTGGAGTGGTGAAAACACCAGATAACGTGTTTCTCGCTTTAAATAGCTCGAAACGAGCGATCTCGAAGATTCTGAATACTTCTGACAGAAGTCTCATCAAGATTATCGTAGAAAATGCATATCTCAGCTTGAAACCCGACGAAAACCAAAATATCGCAGGTTCTGCATATCAAACCAACTGTGAAGTGGTGAAAACACCGGATAAGGTTTTTCTCGCATTAACTAGCTCGAAAAGAGCGATCTCGATGTTTCAGCATACTTTGGACAGAAGTCTCACCAAGATTATCGCAGAAAATGCATATCTCAGCTTGAAACCCCACGAAAACCAAGATGTCGCTGGTACTGCATATCCAACGCACTGTGGAGTGGTGAAAACACCAGATAACGTGTTTCTCACATTAAATAGCTCGAAAAGTGCGATCTCGATGATTCTGCATACTTCGGACAGAAGTCTCACCAAGATTATCGCAGAAAATGCATATCTGAGTCTGAAACCCCACGAAAACCAAGATATCGTCGGTTCTGCATATCATACGCACTGTGGAGTGGTTAAAACACCAGATAACGTGTTTCTCGCATTAAATAGGTCGAAACACGCGATCTGGAATGATTAAGCATACTTCGGACAGAAGTCTCACCAAGATTATCGCAGAAAATGCATATCTCAGCTTGAAACCCCACGAAAACCAAGATATCTACTGTTCTGCATATCAAACGCACTGTGGAGTGGTGAAAACACCAGATAACGTGTTTCTCGCACTAACTAGCTCTAAAAGAGCGATCTCGATGATTCAGCATACTTCGGACAGAAGTCTCACCAAGCTTATCGTAGAAAATGCTTATCTCAGCTTGAAACCCCACGAAAACCAAGATATCGCTGTGTTCAGCATATCAAACGCACTGTGGAGTGGTGAACACCCCAGAAAACGTGTTGCTCGCATTAAATAGCTCGAATAGAGCGATCTCGATGATTCAGCATACTTCGGACAGAAGTCTCACCAAGCTTATCGTAGAAAATGCTTATCTCAGCTTGAAACCCGACGAAAACTAAATATCTCCGGTTCTGCATATCCAACGCACTGTGGAGTGGTGAAAACACCAGATAACGTGTTTCTCGCATTAAATATCTCTAAATGTGCGATCTCGATGATTCTGCATACTTCGCACAGAAGTCTCAACAAGATTATCGCAGAAAATGCATATCTCAGCTTGAAACCCCACGAAAACCAAGATATCTACTGTTTTGCATATCAAGCGCACTGTGGAGTGGTGAAAACACCGGATAAGGTTTTTCTCGCATTAACTAGCTCGAAAAGAGCGATCTCGATGTTTCAGCATACTTCGGACAGAAGTCTCACCAAGCTTATCGTAGAAAATGCATATCTCAGCTTGAAACCCGACGAAAACCAAAATATCTCCGGTTCTGCATATCCAACGCACTGTGGAGTGGTGAAAACACCAGATAACGTGTTTCTCGCATTAAATAGCTCGAAACGAGCGATCTCGATGATTCTGCATACTTCGGACAGAAGTCTCAACAAGATTATCGCAGAAAATGCATATCTCAGCTTGAAACCCCACGAAAACCAAGATATCTACTGTTCTGCATATCAAACGCACTGTGGAGTGGTGAAAACACCAGATAACGTGTTTCTCGCACTAACTAGCTCGAAAAGAGCGATCTCGATGATTCAGCATACTTCGGACAGAAGTCTCACCAAGATTATCGCAGAAAATGCATATCTCAGCTTGAAACCCCACGAAAACCAAGATATCGCTGTGTTCAGCATATCAAACGCACTGTGGAGGGGTGAACACACCAGAAAACGTGTTTCTCGCATTAAATAGCTTGAATAGAGCGATCTCGATGATTCTTCATACTTCGGACAGAAGTCTCATCAAGATTATCGTAAAAAGTGCATATCTCAGCTTGAAGCCCCACGAAAACCAAGATATCGCTGTGTTCAGCATATCAAACGCACTGTGGAGTGGTGAAAACCCCAGAAGACGTGTTTCTCGCATTAAATAGCTCGACTAGAGCGATCTCGATGATTCTTCATACTTCGGACAGAAGTCTCACCAAGATTATCGTAAAAAATGCATATCTCAGCTTGAAACCCTACGAAAGCCAAGATATCGCTGGTTCTGCATATCGAACGCACTGTGGAGTGGTGAAAACACCGGATAAGGTTTTTCTCGCATTAACTAGATCGAAAAGAGCGATCTCGATGGTTCAGCATACTTCGGACAGAAGTCTCGCCAAGCTTATCGTAGAAAATGCATATCTCAGCTTGAAACCCCACGAAAACCAAGATATCGCCGGTTCTGCATTTCAAACGCAACTGTGGAGTGGTGAAAACACCAGATAACGTGTTTCTCGCATTGAATAGCTCGAAACGAGAGATCTCGATGATTCTGCATACTTCGGACAGAAGTCTCACCAAAATTATCGTAAAAAATGCATATCTCAGCTTGAAACCCCACGAAAACCAAGATATCGCTGTGTTCAGCATATCAAACGCACTGAGGAGTGGTGAAAACCCCAGAAAACGTGTTTCTCGCATTGAATAGCTCGAAAAGAGCGATCTCGATGTTTCAGCATACTTCGGACAGAAGTCTCACCAAGGTTATCGTAGAAAATGCATATCTCAGCTTGAAACCCGACGACAACCAAAATATCTCCGGTTCTGCATATCCAACGCACTGTGGAGTGCTGACAACACCAGATAACGTGTTTCTCGCATTAAATAGGTCGAAACACGCGATCTCGAATGATTAAGCATACTTCGGACAGAAGTCTCACCAAGATTATCGCAGAAAATGCATATCTCAGCTTGAAACCCCACGAAAACCAAGATATCTACTGTTCTGCATATCAAACGCACTGTGGAGTGGTGAAAACACCAGATAACGTGTTTCTCGCACTAACTAGCTCGAAAAGAGCGATCTCGATGATTCAGCATACTTCGGACAGAAGTCTCACCAAGATTATCGCAGAAAATGCATATCTCAGCTTGAAACCCCACGAAAACCAAGATATCGCTGTGTTCAGCATATCAAACGCACTGTGAAGTGGTGAACACCCCAGAAAACGTGTTGCTCGCATTAAATAGCTCGAATAGAGCGATCTCGATGATTCAGCATACTTCGGACAGAAGTCTCACCAAGCTTATCGTAGAAAATGCTTATCTCAGCTTGAAACCCGACGAAAACTAAATATCTCCGGTTCTGCATATCCAACGCACTGTGGAGTGGTGAAAACACCAGATAACGTGTTTCTCGCATTAAATATCTCTAAATGTGCGATCTCGATGATTCTGCATACTTCGCACAGAAGTCTCAACAAGATTATCGCAGAAAATGCATATCTCAGCTTGAAACCCCACGAAAACCAAGATATCTACTGTTTTGCATATCAAGCGCACTGTGGAGTGGTGAAAACACCGGATAAGGTTTTTCTCGCATTAACTAGCTCGAAAAGAGCGATCTCGATGTTTCAGCATACTTCGGACAGAAGTCTCACCAAGCTTATCGTAGAAAATGCATATCTCAGCTTGAAACCCGACGAAAACCAAAATATCTCCGGTTCTGCATATCCAACGCACTGTGGAGTGGTGAAAACACCAGATAACGTGTTTCTCGCATTAAATAGCTCGAAACGAGCGATCTCGATGATTCTGCATACTTCGGACAGAAGTCTCAACAAGATTATCGCAGAAAATGCATATCTCAGCTTGAAACCCCACGAAAACCAAGATATCTACTGTTCTGCATATCAAACGCACTGTGGAGTGGTGAAAACACCAGATAACGTGTTTCTCGCACTAACTAGCTCGAAAAGAGCGATCTCGATGATTCAGCATACTTCGGACAGAAGTCTCACCAAGATTATCGCAGAAAATGCATATCTCAGCTTGAAACCCCACGAAAACCAAGATATCGCTGTGTTCAGCATATCAAACGCACTGTGGAGGGGTGAACACACCAGAAAACGTGTTTCTCGCATTAAATAGCTTTAATAGAGCGATCTCGATGATTCTTCATACTTCGGACAGAAGTCTCAACAAGATTATCGCAGAAAATGCATATCTCAGCTTGAAACCCCACGAAAACCAAGATATCGCCGGTTCTGCATATCAAACGCACTGTGGAGTGGTGAAAACACCAGATAACGTGTTTCTCGCTTTAAATAGCTCGAAACGAGCGATCTCGAAGAGTCTGAATACTTCTGACAGAAGTCTCACCAAGATTATCGCAGAAAATGTATATCTCAGCTTGAAACCCCACGAAAACCAAGATGTCGCTGGTACTGCATATCCAACGCACTGTGGAGTGGTGAAAACACCAGATAACGTGTTTCTCGCATTAAATAACTCGAAACGAGCGATCTCGATGATTCTGCATACTTCGGACAGAAGTCTCAACAAGATTATCGCAGAAAATGCATATCTCAGCTTGAAACCCCACGAAAACCAAGATATCTACTGTTCTGCATATCAAACGCACTGTGGAGTGGTGAAAACACCAGATAACGTGTTTCTCGCTTTAAATAGCTCGAAACGAGCGATCTCGAAGATTCTGAATACTTCTGACAGAAGTCTCATTAAGGTTATCGTAGAAAATGCATATCTCAGCTTGAAACCCGACGAAAACCAAAATATCGCAGGTTCTGCATATCAAACCAACTGTGAAGTGGTGAAAACACCGGATAAGGTTTTTCTCGCATTAACTAGCTCGAAATGAGCGATCTCGATGTTTCAGCATACTTTGGACAGAAGTCTTACCAAGATTATCGCAGAAAATGCATATCTCAGCTTGAAACCCCACGAAAACCAAGATGTCGCTGGTACTGCATATCCAACGCACTGTGGAGTGGTGAAAACACCAGATAACGTGTTTCTCGCATTAAATAGCTCGAAAAGTGCGATCTTGATGATTCTGCATACTTCGGACAGAAGTCTCACCAAGATTATCGCAGAAAATGCATATCTGAGCCTGAAACCCAACGAAAACCAAGATATCGTCGGTTCTGCATATCATACGCACTGTGGAGTGGTTAAAACACCAGATAACGTGTTTCTCGCATTAAATAGGTCGAAACACGCGATCTCGAATGATTAAGCATACTTCGGACAGAAGTCTCACCAAGATTATCGTAAAAAATGCATATCTCAGCTTGAAACAACTCGAAAACCCAGATATCGCTGGTTCTGCATATCAAACGCGCTGTGGAGTGGTGAAAACACCAGATAACGTGTTTCTCGCATTGAATAGCTCGAAACGAGCGATCTCGATGATTCTGCATACTTCGGACAGAAGTCTCACCAAAATTATCGTAAAGAATGCATATCTCAGCTTGAAACCCCACGAAAACCAAGATATCTACTGTTCTGCACATCAAACGCACTGTGGAGTGGTGAAAACACCGGATAAGGTTTTTCTCGCATTAACGAGCTCGAAAAGAGCGATCTCGATGTTTCAGCATACTTCGGACAGAAGTCTCACCAAGATTATCGCAGAAAATGTATATCTCAGCTTGAAACCCCACGAAAACCAAGATGTCGCTGGTACTGCATATCCAACGCACTGTGGAGTGGTGAAAACACCAGATAACGTGTTTCTCGCATTAAATAACTCAAAACGAGCGATCTCGATGATTCTGCATACTTCGGACAGAAGTCTCAACAAGATTATCGCAGAAAATGCATATCTCAGCTTGAAACCCCACGAAAACCAAGATATCTACTGTTCTGCATATCAAACGCACTGTGGAGTGGTGAAAACACCATATAACGTGTTTCTCGCACTAACTAGCTCGAAAAGAGCGATCTCGATGATTCAGCATACTTTGGACAGAAGTCTTACCAAGATTATCGCAGAAAATGCATATCTCAGCTTGAAACCCCACGAAAACCAAGATGTCGCTGGTACTGCATATCCAACGCACTGTGGAGTGGTGAAAACAACAGATAACGTGTTTCTCGCATTAAATAGCTCGAAACGAGCGATCTCGATGATTCTGCATACTTCGGACAGAAGTCTCATCAAGATTATCGTAAAAAATGCATATCTCAGCTTGAAACCCCACGAAAGCCAAGATATCGCTGGTTCTGCATATCAAACGCACTGTGGAGTGGTGAAAACACCGGATAAGGTTTTTCTCGCATTAACTAGCTCGAAAAGAGCGATCTCAATGTTTCAGCATACTTCGGACAGAAGTCTCACCAAGATTATCGTAAAAAATGCATCTCTCAGCTTGAAACCTCACGAAAACCAAGATATCGCTGTGTTCAGCATATCAAACGCACTGTGGCGTGGTGAAAACCCCAGAAGACGTGTTTCTCATATTAAATAGCTCGACTAGAGCGATCTCGATGGTTCTTCATACTTCGGACAGAAGTCTCACCAAGATTATCGTAAAAAATGCATATCTCAGCTTGAAACCCTACGAAAGCCAAGATATCGCTGGTTCTGCATATCAAACGCACTGTGGAGTGGTGAAAACACCAGATAACGTGTTTCTCGCACTAACTAGCTCGAAAAGGACGATCTCGATGATTCAGCATACTTCGGACAGAAGTCTCACCAAGATTATCGCAGAAAATGCATATCTCAGCTTGAAACCCCACGAAAACCAAGATATCGCCGGTTCTGCATATCAAACGCACTGTGGAGTGGTGAAAACACCAGATAACGCGTTTCTCGCATTAAATAGCTCGAAACGAGCGATCTCGATGATTCTGCATACTTCGGACAGAAGTCTCACCAAAATTATCGTAAAAAATGCATCTCTCAGCTTGAAACCTCACGAAAACCAAGATATCGCTGTGTTCAGCATATCAAACGCACTGTGGCGTGGTGAAAACCCCAGAAGACGTGTTTCTCATATTAAATAGCTCGACTAGAGCGATCTCGATGGTTCTTCATACTTCGGAAAGAAGTCTCATCAAGATTATCGTAAAAAATGCATATTTCAGCTTGAAACCCCACGAAAGCAAAGATATCGCTGGTTCTGCATATCAAACGCACTGTGGAGTGGTGAAAACACCGGATAAGGTTTTTCTCGCATTAACTAGCTCGAAAAGAGCGATCTCAATGTTTCAGCATACTTCGGACAGAAGTCTCACCAAGATTATCGCAGAAAATGTATATCTCAGCTGGAAACCCCACGAAAACCAAGATGTCGCTGGTACTGCATATCCAACGCACTGTGGAGTGGTGAAAACACCAGATAACGTGTTTCTCGCATTAAATAACTCGAAACGAGCGATCTCGATGATTCTGCATACTTCGGACAGAAGTCACAACAAGATTATCGCAGAAAATGCATATCTCAGCTAGAAACCCCACGAAAACCAAGATATCTACTGTTCTGCATATCAAACGCACTGTGGAGTGGTGAAAACACCAGATAACGTGTTTCTCGCACTAACTAGCTCGAAAAGAGCGATCTCGATGATTCAGCATACTTCGGACAGAAGTCTCACCAAGATTATCGCAGAAAATGCATATCTCAGCTTGAAACCCCACGAAAACCAAGATATCGCTGTGTTCAGCATATCAAACGCACTGTGGAGGGGTGAACACACCAGAAAACGTGTTTCTCGCATTAAATAGCTTTAATAGAGCGATCTCGATGATTCTTCATACTTCGGACAGAAGTCTCAACAAGATTATCGCAGAAAATGCATATCTCAGCTTGAAACCCCACGAAAACCAAGATATCGCCGGTTCTGCATATCAAACGCACTGTGGAGTGGTGAAAACACCAGATAACGTGTTTCTCGCTTTAAATAGCTCGAAACGAGCGATCTCGAAGAGTCTGAATACTTCTGACAGAAGTCTCACCAAGATTATCGCAGAAAATGTATATCTCAGCTTGAAACCCCACGAAAACCAAGATGTCGCTGGTACTGCATATCCAACGCACTGTGGAGTGGTGAAAACACCAGATAACGTGTTTCTCGCATTAAATAACTCGAAACGAGCGATCTCGATGATTCTGCATACTTCGGACAGAAGTCTCAACAAGATTATCGCAGAAAATGCATATCTCAGCTTGAAACCCCACGAAAACCAAGATATCTACTGTTCTGCATATCAAACGCACTGTGGAGTGGTGAAAACACCAGATAACGTGTTTCTCGCTTTAAATAGCTCGAAACGAGCGATCTCGAAGATTCTGAATACTTCTGACAGAAGTCTCATTAAGGTTATCGTAGAAAATGCATATCTCAGCTTGAAACCCGACGAAAACCAAAATATCGCAGGTTCTGCATATCAAACCAACTGTGAAGTGGTGAAAACACCGGATAAGGTTTTTCTCGCATTAACTAGCTCGAAATGAGCGATCTCGATGTTTCAGCATACTTTGGACAGAAGTCTTACCAAGATTATCGCAGAAAATGCATATCTCAGCTTGAAACCCCACGAAAACCAAGATGTCGCTGGTACTGCATATCCAACGCACTGTGGAGTGGTGAAAACACCAGATAACGTGTTTCTCGCATTAAATAGCTCGAAAAGTGCGATCTTGATGATTCTGCATACTTCGGACAGAAGTCTCACCAAGATTATCGCAGAAAATGCATATCTGAGCCTGAAACCCAACGAAAACCAAGATATCGTCGGTTCTGCATATCATACGCACTGTGGAGTGGTTAAAACACCAGATAACGTGTTTCTCGCATTAAATAGGTCGAAACACGCGATCTCGAATGATTAAGCATACTTCGGACAGAAGTCTCACCAAGATTATCGTAAAAAATGCATATCTCAGCTTGAAACAACTCGAAAACCCAGATATCGCTGGTTCTGCATATCAAACGCGCTGTGGAGTGGTGAAAACACCAGATAACGTGTTTCTCGCATTGAATAGCTCGAAACGAGCGATCTCGATGATTCTGCATACTTCGGACAGAAGTCTCACCAAAATTATCGTAAAGAATGCATATCTCAGCTTGAAACCCCTCGAAAACCAAGATATCTACTGTTCTGCACATCAAACGCACTGTGGAGTGGTGAAAACACCGGATAAGGTTTTTCTCGCATTAACGAGCTCGAAAAGAGCGATCTCGATGTTTCAGCATACTTCGGACAGAAGTCTCACCAAGATTATCGCAGAAAATGTATATCTCAGCTTGAAACCCCACGAAAACCAAGATGTCGCTGGTACTGCATATCCAACGCACTGTGGAGTGGTGAAAACACCAGATAACGTGTTTCTCGCATTAAATAACTCAAAACGAGCGATCTCGATGATTCTGCATACTTCGGACAGAAGTCTCAACAAGATTATCGCAGAAAATGCATATCTCAGCTTGAAACCCCACGAAAACCAAGATATCTACTGTTCTGCATATCAAACGCACTGTGGAGTGGTGAAAACACCATATAACGTGTTTCTCGCACTAACTAGCTCGAAAAGAGCGATCTCGATGATTCAGCATACTTTGGACAGAAGTCTTACCAAGATTATCGCAGAAAATGCATATCTCAGCTTGAAACCCCACGAAAACCAAGATGTCGCTGGTACTGCATATCCAACGCACTGTGGAGTGGTGAAAACAACAGATAACGTGTTTCTCGCATTAAATAGCTCGAAACGAGCGATCTCGATGATTCTGCATACTTCGGACAGAAGTCTCATCAAGATTATCGTAAAAAATGCATATCTCAGCTTGAAACCCCACGAAAGCCAAGATATCGCTGGTTCTGCATATCAAACGCACTGTGGAGTGGTGAAAACACCGGATAAGGTTTTTCTCGCATTAACTAGCTCGAAAAGAGCGATCTCAATGTTTCAGCATACTTCGGACAGAAGTCTCACCAAGATTATCGTAAAAAATGCATATCTCAGCTTGAAACCCTACGAAAGCCAAGATATCGCTGGTTCTGCATATCAAACGCACTGTGGAGTGGTGAAAACACCAGATAACGTGTTTCTCGCACTAACTAGCTCGAAAAGGACGATCTCGATGATTCAGCATACTTCGGACAGAAGTCTCACCAAGATTATCGCAGAAAATGCATATCTCAGCTTGAAACCCCACGAAAACCAAGATATCGCCGGTTCTGCATATCAAACGCACTGTGGAGTGGTGAAAACACCAGATAACGCGTTTCTCGCATTAAATAGCTCGAAACGAGCGATCTCGATGATTCTGCATACTTCGGACAGAAGTCTCACCAAGATTATCGTAAAAAATGCATCTCTCAGCTTGAAACCTCACGAAAACCAAGATATCGCTGTGTTCAGCATATCAAACGCACTGTGGCGTGGTGAAAACCCCAGAAGACGTGTTTCTCATATTAAATAGCTCGACTAGAGCGATCTCGATGGTTCTTCATACTTCGGACAGAAGTCTCACCAAGATTATCGTAAAAAATGCATATCTCAGCTTGAAACCCTACGAAAGCCAAGATATCGCTGGTTCTGCATATCAAACGCACTGTGGAGTGGTGAAAACACCAGATAACGTGTTTCTCGCACTAACTAGCTCGAAAAGGACGATCTCGATGATTCAGCATACTTCGGACAGAAGTCTCACCAAGATTATCGCAGAAAATGCATATCTCAGCTTGAAACCCCACGAAAACCAAGATATCGCCGGTTCTGCATATCAAACGCACTGTGGAGTGGTGAAAACACCAGATAACGCGTTTCTCGCATTAAATAGCTCGAAACGAGCGATCTCGATGATTCTGCATACTTCGGACAGAAGTCTCACCAAAATTATCGTAAAAAATGCATCTCTCAGCTTGAAACCTCACGAAAACCAAGATATCGCTGTGTTCAGCATATCAAACGCACTGTGGCGTGGTGAAAACCCCAGAAGACGTGTTTCTCATATTAAATAGCTCGACTAGAGCGATCTCGATGGTTCTTCATACTTCGGAAAGAAGTCTCATCAAGATTATCGTAAAAAATGCATATTTCAGCTTGAAACCCCACGAAAGCAAAGATATCGCTGGTTCTGCATATCAAACGCACTGTGGAGTGGTGAAAACACCGGATAAGGTTTTTCTCGCATTAACTAGCTCGAAAAGAGCGATCTCAATGTTTCAGCATACTTCGGACAGAAGTCTCACCAAGATTATCGCAGAAAATGTATATCTCAGCTGGAAACCCCACGAAAACCAAGATGTCGCTGGTACTGCATATCCAACGCACTGTGGAGTGGTGAAAACACCAGATAACGTGTTTCTCGCATTAAATAACTCGAAACGAGCGATCTCGATGATTCTGCATACTTCGGACAGAAGTCACAACAAGATTATCGCAGAAAATGCATATCTCAGCTAGAAACCCCACGAAAACCAAGATATCTACTGTTCTGCATATCAAACGCACTGTGGAGTGGTGAAAACACCAGATAACGTGTTTCTCGCATTGAATAGCTCGAAACGAGCGATCTCGATGATTCTGCATACTTCGGACAGAAGTCTCAACAAGATTATCGCAGAAAATGCATATCTCAGCTTGAAACCCCACGAAAACCAAGATATCTACTGTTCTGCATATCAAACGCACTGTGGAGTGGTGAAAACACCAGATAACGTGTTTATCGCACTAACTAGCTCGAAAAGAGCGATCTCGATGATTCAGCATACTTTGGACAGAAGTCTCACCAAGATTATCGCAGAAAATGCATATCTCAGCTTGAAACCCCACGAAAACCAAGATATCGCTGTGTTCAGCATATCAAACGCACTGTGGAGTGGTGAACACCCCAGAAAACGTGTTTCTCGCATTAAATAGCTCGAATAGAGCGATCTCGATGATTCAGCATGCTTCGGACAGAAGTCTCACCAAGATTATCGCAGAAAATGCATATCTCAGCTTGAAACCCCACGAAAACCAAGATATCGCTGTGTTCAGCATATCAAACGCACTGTGGAGTGGTGAACACCCCAGAAAACGTATTTCTCGCATTAAATAGCTCGAGTAGAGCGATCTCGATGATTCTTCATACTTCGGACAGAAGTCTCACCAAGATTATCGTAAACAATGCATATCTCAGCTTGAAACCCCACGAAAGCCAAGATATCGCTGGTTCTGCATATCCAACGCACTGTGGAGTGGTGAAAACACCAGATAACGTGTTTCTCGCATTAAATAGCTCGAAACGAGCGATCTCGATGTTTCAGCATACTTCGGACAGAAGTCTCACCAAGATTATCGCAGAAAATGCATATCTCAGTTTGAAACCCCACGAAAACCAAGATGTCGCTGGTACTGCATATCCAACGCACTGTGGAGTGGTGAAAACACCAGATTACGTGTTTCTCGCATTAAATAGCTCGAAACGAGCGATCTCGATGACTCTGCATACTTCGGACAGAAGTCTCAACAAGATTATCGCAGAAAATGCATATCCCAGCTTGAAACCCCACGAAAACCAAGATATCGCTGTGTTCAGCATATCAAACGCACTGTGGAGTGGTGAAAACACCAGATAACGTGTTTCTCGCTTTAAATAGCTCGAAACGAGCGATCTCGAAGATTCTGAATACTTCTGACATAAGTCTCATCAAGATTATCGTAGAAAATGCATATCTCAGCTTGAAACCCGACGAAAACCAAAATATCGCAGGTTCTGCATATCAAACCAACTGTGAAGTGGTGAAAACACCGGATAAGGTTTTTCTCGCATTAACTAGCTCGAAAAGAGCGATCTCGATGTTTCAGCATACTTCGGACAAAAGTCTCACCAAGCTTATCGTAGAAAATGCATATCTCAGCTTGAAACCCGACGAAAACCAAAATATCTCCGGTTCTGCATATCCAACGCACTGTGGAGTGGTGAAAACACCGGATAAGGTTTTTCTCGCATTAACTAGCTTGAAAAGAGCGATCTCGATGTTTCAGCATACTTCGGACAAAAGTCTCACCAAGCTTATCGTAGAAAATGCATATCTCAGCTTGAAACCCGACGAAAACCAAAATATCTCCGGTTCTGCACATCCAACGCACTGTGGAGTGGTGAAAACACCAGATAACGTGTTTCTCGCATTAAATATCTCTAAACGAGCGATCTCGATGATTCTGCATACTTCGCACAGAAGTCTCAACAAGAGTATCGCAGAAAATGCATATCTCAGCTTGAAACCCCACGAAAACCAAGATATCTACTGTTTTGCATATCAAACGCACTGCGGAGTGGTGAAAACACCGGATAAGGTTTTTCTCGCATTAACTAGCTCGAAAAGAGCGATCTCGATGTTTCAGCATACTTCGGACAGAAGTCTCACCAAGATTATCGCAGAAAATGCATATCTCAGCTTGAAACCCCACGAAAACCAAGATGTCGCTGGTACTGCATATCCAACGCACTGTGGAGTGGTGAAAACACCAGATAACGTGTTTCTCGCATTAAATAGCTCGAAACTAGCGATCTCGATGACTCTGCATACTTCGGACAGTAGTCTCAACAAGATTATCGCAGAAAATGCATATCTCAGCTTGAAACCCCACGAAAACCAAGATATCGCCGGTTCTGCATATCAAACGCACTGTGGAGTGGTGAAAACACCAGATAACGTGTTTCTCGCTTTAAATAGCTCGAAACGAGCGATCTCGAAGATTCTGAATACTTCTGACAGAAGTCTCATCAAGATTATCGTAGAAAATGCATATCTCAGCTTGAAACCCGACGAAAACCAAAATATCGCAGGTTCTGCATATCAAACCAACTGTGAAGTGGTGAAAACACCGGATAAGGTTTTTCTCGCATTAACTAGCTCGAAAAGAGCGATCTCGATGTTTCAGCATACTTCGGACAGAAGTCTCACCAAGATTATCGCAGAAAATGCATATCTCAGCTTGAAACCCCACGAAAACCAAGATGTCGCTGGTACTGCATATACAACGCACTGTGGAGTGGTGAAAACACCAGATAACGTGTTTCTCGCATTAAATAGCTCGAAACGAGCGATCTCGATGACTCTGCATACTTCGGACAGAAGTCTCAACAAGATTATCGCAGAAAATGCATATCTCAGCTTGAAACCCCACGAAAACCAAGATATCGCTGTGTTCAGCATATCAAACGCACTGTGGAGTGGTGAACACCCCAGAAAACGTGTTTCTCGCATTAAATAGCTTGAATAGAGCGATCTCGATGTTTCTTCATACTTCGGACAGAAGTCTCACCAAGATTATCGTAAAAAATGCATATCTCAGCTTGAAACCCCACGAAAGCCAAGATATCGCTGGTTCTGCAGATCAAACGCACTGTGGAGTGGTGAAAACACCGGATAAGGTTTTTCTCGCATTAACTAGCTCGAAAAGAGCGATCTCCATGTTTCAGCATACTTCGGACAGAAGTCTCACCAAGATTATCGCAGAAAATGCATATCTCAGCTTGAAACCCCACGAAAACCAAGATATCGCCGGTTCTGCATATCAAACGCACTGTGGTGTGGTGAAAACACCAGATAACGTGTTTCTCGCTTTAAATAGCTCGAAACGAGCGATCTCGAAGATTCTGAATACTTCTGACAGAAGTCTCATCAAGATTATCGTAGAAAATGCATATCTCAGCTTGAAACCCCACGAAAACCAAGATGTCGCTGGTACTGCATATCCAACGCACTGTGGAGTGGTGAAAACACCAGATAACGTGTTTCTCGCATTAAATAGCTCGAAACGAGCGATCTCGATGACTCTGCATACTTCGGACAGAAGTCTCAACAAGATTATCGCAGAAAATGCATATCTCAGCTTGAAACCCCACGAAAACCAAGATATCGCTGTGTTCAGCATATCAAACGCACTGTGGAGTGGTGAACACCCCAGAAAACGTGTTTCTCGCATTAAATAGCTTGAATAGAGCGATCTCGATGATTCTTCATACTTCGGACAGAATTCTCACCAAGATTATCGCAGAAAATGCATATCTCTGCTTGAAACCCCACGAAAACCAAGATATCGCCGGTTCTGCATTTCAAACGCACTGTGGAGTGGTGAAAACACCAGATAACGTGTTTCTCGCATTGAATAGCTCGAAACGAGCGATCTCGATGATTCTGCATACTTCGGACAGAAGTCTCAACAAGATTATCGCAGAAAATGCATATCTCAGCTTGAAACCCCACGAAAACCACGATATCTACTGTTCTGCATATCAATCGCACTGTGGAGTGGTGAAAACATCATATAACGTGTTTCTCGCACTAACTAGCTCGAAAAGAGCGATATCGATGATTCAGCATACTTCGGACAGAAGTCTCACCAAGATTATCGCAGAAAATGCATATCTCAGCTTGAAACCCCACGAAAACCAAGATATCTACTGTTCTGCATATCAAACGCACTGTGGAGTGGTGAAAACACCAGATAACGTGTTTCTCGCACTAACTAGCTCGAAAAGAGCGATCTCGATGATTCAGCATACTTTGGACAGAAGTCTCACCAAGATTATCGCAGAAAATGCATATCTCAGCTTGAAACCCCACGAAAGCCAAGATATCGCTGGTTCTGCATATCAAACGCACTGTGGAGTGGTGAAAACACCGCAAAAGGTTTTTCTCGCATTAACTAGCTCGAAAAGAGCGATCACGATGTTTCAGCATACTTCGGACAGATGTCTCACCAAGCTTATCGTAGAATATGCATATCTCAGCTAGAAACCCGACGAAAACCAAAATATCTCCGGTTCTGCATATCCAACGCACTGTGGAGTGGTGAAAACACCAGATAACGTGTTTCTCGCATTAAATATCTCTAAACGAGCGATCTCGATGATTCTGCATACTTCGCACAGAAGTCTCAACAAGATTATCGCAGAAAATGCATATCTCATCTTGAAACCCCACGAAAACCAAGATATCTACTGTTTTGCATATCAAACGCACTGTGGAGTGGTGAAAACACCGCAAAAGGTTTTTCTCGCATTAACTAGCTCGAAAAGAGCGATCACGATGTTTCAGCATACTTCGGACAGATGTCTCACCAAGCTTATCGTAGAATATGCATATCTCAGCTAGAAACCCGACGAAAACCAAAATATCTCCGGTTCTGCATTTCAAACGCACTGTGGAGTGGTGAAAACACCAGATAACG
Organism: Anthophora plumipes; assembly: GCA_951804975.1. Classification (NCBI taxonomy): domain Eukaryota; kingdom Metazoa; phylum Arthropoda; class Insecta; order Hymenoptera; family Apidae; genus Anthophora; species Anthophora plumipes. The sequence goes on from CATORF010000226.1 coordinate 733,351, forward strand.
TGTTTCTCGCATTAACTAGCTCGAAAAGAGCGATCTCGATGTTTCAGCATACTTCGGACAGAAGTCTCACCAAGATTATCGCAGAAAATGCATATCTCAGCTTGAAACCCCACGAAAACCAAGATGTCGCCGGTTCTGCATTTCAAACGCACTGTGGAGTGGTGAAAACACCAGATAACGTGTTTCTCGCATTAACTAGCTCGAAAAGAGCGATCTCGATGTTTCAGCATACTTCGGACAGAAGTCTCACCAAGATTATCGCAGAAAATGCATATCTCAGCTTGAAACCCCACGAAAACCAAGATGTCGCTGGTACTGCATATCCAACGCGCTGTGGAGTGGTGAAAACACCAGATAACGTGTTTCTCGCATTAAATATCTCGAAACGAGCGATCTCGATGATTCTGCATACTTCGGACAGAAGTCTCACCAAAATTATCGTAAAAAATGCATATCTCAGCTTGAAACCCCACGAAAACCAAGATATCGCTGTGTTCAGCATATCAAACGCACTGTGGAGTGGTGAACACCCCAGAAAACGTGTTTCTCGCATTAAATAGCTTGAATAGGGCGATCTCCATGATTCTTCATACTTCGGACAGAAGTCTCAACAAGATTATCGCAGAAAATGCATATCTCAGCTTGAAACCCCACGAAAACCAAGATATCGCCGGTTCTGCATATCAAACGCACTGTGGAGTGGTGAATACACCGGATAACGTGTTTCTCGCTTTAAATAGCTCGAAACGAGCGATCTCGAAGATTCTGAATACTTCTGACAGAAGTCTCATCAAGATTATCGTAGAAAATGCATATCTCAGCTTGAAACCCGACGAAAACCAAAATATCGCAGGTTCTGCATATCAAACCAACTGTGAAGTGGTGAAAACACCGGATAAGGTTTTTCTCGCATTAACTAGCTCGAAAAGAGCGATCTCGATGTTTCAGCATACTTCGGACAGAAGTCTCACCAAGCTTATCGTAGAAAATGCATATCTCAGCTTGAAACCCGACGAAAACCAAAATATCTCCGGTTCTGCATATCCAACGCACTGTGGAGTGGTGAAAACACCAGATAACGTGTTTCTCGCATTAAATAGCTCGAAACGAGCGATCTCGATGTTTCAGCATACTTCGGACAGAAGTCTCACCAAGATTATCGCAGAAAATGCATATCTCAGCTTGAAACCCCACGAAAACCAAGATGTCGCTGGTACTGCATATCCAACGCACTGTGGAGTGGTGAAAACACCAGATAACGTGTTTCTCGCATTAAATAGCTCGAAACGAGCGATCTCGATGACTCTGCATACTTCGGACAGAAGTCTCAACAAGATTATCGTAAAAAATGCATATCTCAGCTTGAAACCCCACGAAAACCAAGATATCGCTGTGTTCAGCATATCAAACGCACTGTGGAGTGGTGAACACCCCAGAAAACGTGTTTCTCGCATTAAATAGCTTGAATAGGGCGATCTCCATGATTCTTCATACTTCGGACAGAAGTCTCAACAAGATTATCGCAGAAAATGCATATCTCAGCTTGAAACCCCACGAAAACCAAGATATCGCCGGTTCTGCATATCAAACGCACTGTGGAGTGGTGAAAACACCGGATAACGTGTTTCTCGCTTTAAATAGCTCGAAACGAGCGATCTCGAAGAATCTGAATACTTCTGACAGAAGTCTCATCAAGATTATCGTAGAAAATGCATATCTCAGCTTGAAACCCGACGAAAACCAAAATATCGCAGGTTCTGCATATCAAACCAACTGTGAAGTGGTGAAAACACCGGATAAGGTTTTTCTCGCATTAACTAGCTCGAAAAGAGCGATCTCGATGTTTCAGCATACTTCGGACAGAAGTCTCACCAAGATTATCGCAGAAAATGCATATCTCAGCTTGAAACCCCACGAAAACCAAGATGTCGCTGGTACTGCATATCCAACGCACTGTGGAGTGGTGAAAACACCAGATAACGTGTTTCTCGCATTAAATAGCTCGAAACGAGCTATCTCGATGACTCTGCATACTTCGGACAGAAGTCTCAACAAGATTATCGCAGAAAATGCATATCTCAGCTTGAAACCGCACGAAAGCCAAGATATCGCTGGATCTGCAGATCAAACGCACTGTGGAGTGGTGAAAACACCGGATAAGGTTTTTCTCGCATTAACTAGCTCGAAAAGAGCGATCTCCATGTTTCAGCATACTTCGGACAGAAGTCTCACCAAGATTATCGTAAAAAATGCATATCTCAGCTTGAAACCCCACGAAAGCCAAGATATCGCTGGTTCAGCATATCAAACGCACTGTGGAGTGGTGAACACCCCAGAAAACGTGTTTCTCGCATTAAATAGCTCGAAACGAGCGATCTCGATGATTCTGCATACTTCGGCCAGAAGTCTCAACAAGATTATCGCAGAAAATGCATATCTCAGCTTGAAACTCCACGAAAACCAAGATATCTACTGTTCTGCATATTAAACGCACTGTGGAGTGGTGAAAACACCAGATAACGTGTTTCTCGCACTAACTAGCTCGAAAAGAGCGATCTCGATGATTCAGCATACTTCGGACAGAAGTCTCATCAAGATTATCGTAGAAAATGCATATCTCAGCATGAAACCCGACGAAAACCAAAATATCGCAGGTTCTGCATATCAAACCAACTGTGAAGTGGTGAAAACACCAGATAACGTGTTTCTCGCATTAAATAGCTCGAAAAGTGCGATCTCGATGATTCTGCATACTTCTAACAGAAGTCTCACCAAGATTATCGCAGAAAATGCATATCTCTGCTTGAAACCCCACGAAAACCAAGATATCTACTGTTCTGCATATCCAACGAACTGTGGAGTGGTGAAAACCCCAGAAAACGTGTTTCTCGCATTAAATAGCTCGACAAGTGCGACCTCGATGATTCTGCATACTTCTAACAGAAGTCTCACCAAGATTATCGCAGAAAATGCATATCGCTGCTTGAAACACCACGAAAACCAAGATATCTACTGTTCTGCATATCCAACGAACTGTGGAGTGGCGAAAACCCCAGAAAACGTGTTTCTCGCATTAAATAGATCGAAAAGAGCGCTCTCGATGTTTCTGCATTCTTCGGACAGATGTTTCACCAAGCTTATCGTAGAAAATGCATATCTCAGCTTGAAACCCGACGAAAACCAAAATATCTCCGGTTCTGCATATCAAACGCACTGTGGAGTGGTGAAAACACCAGATAACGTGTTTCTCGCACTAACTAGCTCGAAAAGAGCGATCTCGATGATTCAGCATACTTCGGACAGAAGTCTCATCAAGATTATCGTAGAAAATGCATATCTCAGCATGAAACCCGACGAAAACCAAAATATCGCAGGTTCTGCATATCAAACCAACTGTGAAGTGGTGAAAACACCAGATAACGTGTTTCTCGCATTAAATAGCTCGAAAAGTGCGATCTCGATGATTCTGCATACTTCTAACAGAAGTCTCACCAAGATTATCGCAGAAAATGCATATCTCTGCTTGAAACCCCACGAAAACCAAGATATCTACTGTTCTGCATATCCAACGAACTGTGGAGTGGTGAAAACCCCAGAAAACGTGTTTCTCGCATTAAATAGCTCGACAAGTGCGACCTCGATGATTCTGCATACTTCTAACAGAAGTCTCACCAAGATTATCGCAGAAAATGCATATCGCTGCTTGAAACACCACGAAAACCAAGATATCTACTGTTCTGCATATCCAACGAACTGTGGAGTGGCGAAAACCCCAGAAAACGTGTTTCTCGCATTAAATAGATCGAAAAGAGCGCTCTCGATGTTTCTGCATTCTTCGGACAGATGTTTCACCAAGCTTATCGTAGAAAATGCATATCTCAGCTTGAAACCCGACGAAAACCAAAATATCTCCGGTTCTGCATATCAAACGCACTGTGGAGTGGTGAAAACACCAGATAACGTGTTTCTCGCACTAACTAGCTCGAAAAGAGCGATCTCGATGATTCAGCATACCACGGACAGAAGACTCACCAAGATTATCGCAGAAAATGCATAACTCAGCTTGAAACCCCACGAAAACCAAGATATCGCCGGTTCTGCATATCAAACGCACTGTGGAGTGGTGAAAACATCAGATAACGTGTTTCTCGCATTAAATAGCTCGAAACGAGCGATGTCGATGAATCTGCATACTTCGGACAGAAGTCTCACCAATATTACCGTAAAAAATGCATATCTCAGCTTGAAACCCCAAGAATACCAAGATATCGCTGTGTTCAGCATATCAAACGCACTGCGGAGTGGTGAAATCCCTCGAAAACGTGTTTCTCGCATTAAATAGCTCGAATAGAGCGATCTCGATGATTCTTCATACTTCGGACAGAATTCTCACCAAGATTATCGTAAAAAATGCATATCACAGCTTGAAACCCCACGAAAGCCAAGATATCGCTGGTTCTGCATATCGAACGCACTGTGGAGTGGTGAAAACACCGAATAAGGTTTTTCTCGCATTAACTAGCTCGAAAAGAGCGATCTCGATGTTTCAGCATACTTCGGACAGAAGTCTCACCAAGCTTATCGTAGAAAATGCATATCTCAGCTTGAAACCCCACGAAAACCAAGATATCTACTGTTCTGCATATCAAACGCACTGTGGAGTGGTGAAAACACCAGATAACGTGTTTCTCGCACTAACTAGCTCGAAAAGAGCGATCTCGATGATTCAGCATACTTCGGACAGAAGTCTCACCAAAATTATCGCAAGAAAATGCATATCTCAGCTTGAAACCTCACGAAAACCAAGATATCGGCGGTTCTGCATATCAAACGCACTGTGGAGTGGTGAAAACACCAGATATCGTGTTTCTCGCATTAAGTAGCTCGAAACGAGCGATCTCGATGATTCTGCATACTTCGGACAGAAGTCTCACCAAAATTATCGTAAAAAATACATATCTCAGCTTGAAACCCCACGAAAACCAAGATATCGCCGGTTCTGCATATCATACGCACTGTGGAGTGGTGAAAACACCCGATAACGTGATTCTCGCATTAAATAGCTCGAAACGAGCGATCTCGATGATTCTGCATACTTCGGACAGAAGTCTCACCAAAATTATCGTAAAAAATGCATATCTCAGCTTGAAACCCCACGAAAACCAAGATATCGCCGGTTCTGCATATCATACGCACTGTGGAGTGGTGAAAACACCAGATAACGTGTTTCTCGCATTAAATAGCTCGAAAAGTGCGATCTCGATGATTCTGCATACTTCGGACAGAAGTCTCAACAAGATTATCGCAGAAAATGCATATTTCAGCTTGAAACCCCACGAAAACCAAGATATCTACTGTTCTGCATATCAAACGCACTGTGGAGTGGTGAAAACACCAGATAATGTGTTTCTCGCACTAACTAGCTCGAAAAGAGCGATCTCGATGATTCAGCATACTTCGGACAGAAGTCTCACCAAGATTATCGTAAAAAATGCATATCTCAGCTTGAAACCCCACGAAAGCCAAGATATCGATGGTTCTGCATATCCAAAATACTGTGGAGTGGTGAAAACACCAGATAACGTGTTTCTCGCATTAAATAGCTCGAAACGAGCGATCTCGATGATTCTGCTTACTTCGGACAGAAGTCTCAACAAGATTATCGCAGAAAATGCATATCTCAGCTTGAAACCCCACGAAAACCAAGATATCTCCGGTTCTGCATATCCAACGAACTGTGCAGTGGTGAAAACCCCAGAAAACGTGTTTCTCGCATTAAATAGCTCGAAAAGAGCGCTCTCGACGTTTCTGCATACTTCGGACAGATGTTTCACCAAGCTTATCGTAGAAAATGCATATCTCAGCTTGAAACCCGACGAAAACCAAAATATCTCCGGTTCTGCATATCCAACGCACTGTGGAGTGGTAAAAACACCAGATAAGGTGTTTCTCGCATTAAGTAGCTCGAAACGAGCGATCTCGATGATTCTGCATACTTCGGACAGAGGTCTCAACAAGATTATCGCAGGAAATGCATATCTCAGCTTGAAACCCCACGAAAACCAAGATATCTCCGGTTCTGCATATCCAACGAACTGTGGAGTGGTGAAAACCCCAGAAAACGAGTTTCTCGCATTTAATAGCTCGAAAAGAGCGCTCTCGATGTTTCTGCATACTTCGGACAGATGTTTCACCAAGATTATCGTAGAAAATGCATATTTCGGCTTGAAACCCGACGAAAACCGATATATCTCCGGTTCTGCACATCAAACGTACCGTGGAGTGGTGAAAACACCAGAAAACGTGTTTCGCGGATTAAGTAGCTCGAAAAGAGCGTTCTCGAAGATTCTGCATAATTCTGACTGAAGTCTCACCAATATTATCGTCGAAAATGCATATCTCAGCTTGAAACCCGACGAAAACCAAAATATCTCCGGTTCTGCATATCCAACGCACTGTGGAGTGGTAAAAACACCAGATAAGGTGTTTCTCGCATTAAGTAGCTCGAAACGAGCGATCTCGATGATTCTGCATACTTCGGACAGAAGTCTCAACAAGATTATCGCAGAAAATGCATATCTCAGCTTGAAACCCCACGAAAACCAAGATATCTCCGGTTCTGCATATCCAACGAACTGTGGAGTGGTGAAAACCCCAGAAAACGAGTTTCTCGCATTAAATAGCTCGAAAAGATCGCTCTCGATGTTTCTGCATACTTCGGACAGATGTTTCACCTAGATTATCGTAGAAAATGCATATCCCAGCTTGAAACCCGACGAAAACCGATATATCTCCGGTTCTGCACATCAAACGTACCGTGGAGTGGTGAAAACACCAGAAAACGTGTTTCGCGCATTAAGTAGCTCGGAAAGAGCGTTCTCAAAGATTCTGCATAATTCTGACAGAAGTCTCACCAGGATTATCGTAGAAAATGCATATCTCAGCTTGAAACCCGACAGAAACCAAGATATCTCCGGTTCTGCATGTCAAACGTACTGTGGAGTGGTGAAAACACCAGAAAACGTGTTTCGTGCATTAAGTAGCTCGAAAAGAGCGATCTAGATGATTCTGCATACTTCTGACTGAAGTCTCACCAATATTATCGCAGAAAATGGTTATCTCATCATGAAACCCCACGAAAACCAAGATATCGCTGGTTCTGCATATCCAACGAACTGTGGAGTGGTGATAACCCCAGAAAACGAGTTTCTCGCATTAAATAGCTCGCAAAGAGCGCTCTCGATGTTTCTGCATACTTCGGACAGATGTTTCACCAAGATTATCGTAGAAAATGCATATCCCAGCTTGAAACCCGACGAAAACCGATATATCTCCGGTTCTGCACATCAAACGTACCGTGGAGTGGTGAAAACACCAGAAAACGTGTTTCGCGCATTAAGTAGCTCGAGAAGAGCGTTCTCGAAGATTCTGCATAATTCTGACAGAAGTCTCACCATTATTGTCGCAGAAAATGCCTATCTCAGCTTGAAACCCCACGAAAACCAAGATATCGCTGGTTCTGCATGTCAAACGCACTGTGGAGTGGTGAAAACACCAGATAACATGTTTCTCGCATTAAATAACTCGAAAAAAGCGATCTAGATGATTCTGCATACTTCGGACAGAAGTCTCACCAAGATTATCGCAGGAAATGCATATCTCAGCTTGAAACCCGACGAAATTCAAAATATCTCCGGTTCTGCATATCCAACGCACTGTGGAGTAGGTGAAAACACCAGATAACGTGTTTCTCGCATTAAGTAGCTCGAAACGAGCGATCTCGATGATTCTGCATACTTCGGACAGAAGTCTCAACAAGATTATCGCAGAAAATGCATATCTCAGCTTGAAACCCCACGAAAACCAAGATATCGCCGGTTCTGCATATCATACGCACTGTGGAGTGGTGAAAACACCAGATAACGTGTTTCTCGCATTAAATAGCTCGAAAAGTGCGATCTCGTTGATTCTGCATACTTCGGACAGAAGTCTCAACAAGATTATCGCAGAAAATGCATATTTCAGCTTGAAACCCCACGAAAACCAAGATATCTACTGTTCTGCATATCAAACGCACTGTGGAGTGGTGAAAACACCAGATAACGTGTTTCTCGCATTAAATAGCTCGAAAAGTGCGATCTCGTTGATTCTGCATACTTCGGACAGAAGTCTCAACAAGATTATCGCAGAAAATGCATATTTCAGCTTGAAACCCCACGAAAACCAAGATATCTACTGTTCTGCATATCAAACGCACTGTGGAGTGGTGAAAACACCAGATAATGTGCTTCTGGCACTAACTAGCTCGAAAAGAGCATTCTCGATGATTCAGCATACTTCGGACAGAAGTCTCACCAAGATTATCGTAAAAAATGCATATCTCAGCTTGAAACCCCACGAAAGCCAAGATATCGATGGTTCTGCATATCCAAAATACTGTGGAGTGGTGAAAACACCAGATAACGTGTTTCTCGCATTAAATAGCTCGAAACGAGCGATCTCGATGATTCTGCTTACTTCGGACAGATGTTTCACCAAGCTTATCGTAGAAAATGCATATCTCAGCTTGAAACCCAACGAAAACCAAAATATCTGCGGTTCTGCATATCCAACGCACTGTGGAGTGGTAAAAACACCAGATAACGTGTTTGTCGCATTAAATAGCTCGAATAGAGCGATCTCGATGATTCTGCATACTTCGGACAGAAGTCTCACCAAGATTATCGCAGGAAATGCATATCTCAGCTTGAAACCCCACGAAAACCAAGATATCTCCGGTTCTGCATATCCTACGAACTGTGGAGTGGTGAAAACCCCAGAAAACGAGTTTCTCGCATTAAATAGCTCGAAAAGAGCGCTCTCGATGTTTCTGCATACTTCGGACAGATGTTTCACCAAGATTATCGTAGAAAATGCATATCACAGCTTGAAACCCGACGAAAACCGATATATCTCCGGTTCTGCACATCAAACGTACCGTGGAGTGGTGAAAACACCAGAAAACGTGTTTCGCGCATTAAGTAGCTCGAAAAGAGAGTTCTCAAAGATTCTGCATAATTCTGACAGAAGTCTCACCAGGATTATCGTAGAAAATGCATATCTCAGCTTGAAACCCGACAGAAACCAAGATATCTCCGGTTCTGCATGTCAAACGTACTGTGGAGTGGTGAAAACACCAGAAAACGTGTTTCGTGCATTAAGTAGCTCGAAAAGAGCGATCTAGATGATTCTGCATACTTCTGACTGAAGTCTCACCAATATTATCGCAGAAAATGGTTATCTCATCATGAAACCCCACGAAAACCAAGATATCGCTCGTTCTGCATATCCAACGAACTGTGGAGTGGTGATAACCCCAGAAAACGAGATTCTCGCATTAAATAACTCAAAAAGAGCGCTCTCGATGTTTCTGCATACTTCGGACAGATGTTTCACCAAGATTATCGTAGAAAATGCATATCCCAGCTTGAAACCCGACGAAAACCGATATATCTCCGGTTCTGCACATCAAACGTACCGTGGAGTGGTGAAAAAACCAGAAAACGTGTTTCGCGCATTAAGTAGCTCGAGACGAGCGTTCTCGAAGATTCTGCATAATTCTGAGAGAAGTCTCACCAGGATTATCGTAGAAAATGCATATCTCAGCTTGAAACCCGACCGAAACCAAGATATCTCCGGTTCTGCATGTCAAACGTACTGTGGAGTGGTGAAAACACCAGAAAACGTGTTTCGTGCACTATGTAGCTCGAAAAGAGCGATCTAGATGATTCTGCATACTTCTGACTGAAGTCTCACCAATATTATCGCAGAAAATGCATATCTCATCATGAAACCCCACGAAAACCAAGATATCGCCGGTTCTGCATATCAAACGCACTGTGGAGTGGTGAAAACACCAGAAAACGTGCTTCTCGCATTAAGTAGCTCGAAAAGAGCGTTCTCGAAGTTCCTGCATACTTCTGACAGAAGTCTCACCAAGATTATCGTAGAAAATGCATATCTCAGCATGAAACCCGACGAAAACCGATATATCTCCGGTTCTGCACATCAAACGTACCGTGGAGTGGTGAAAACCCCAGAAAACGTGTTTCTCGCATTAAATAGCTCGAAAAGAGCGCTCTCGACGTTTCTGCATACTTCGGACAGATGTTTCACCAAGCTTATCGTAGAAAATGCATATCTCAGCTTGAAACCCAACGAAAACCAAAATATCTGCGGTTCTGCATATCCAACGCACTGTGGAGTGGTGAAAACACCAGATAACGTGTTTGTCGCATTAAATAGCTCGAATAGAGCGATATCGATGATTCTGCATACTTCGGACAGAAGTCTCACCAAGATTATCGCAGGAAATGCATATCTCAGCTTGAAACCCCACGAAAACCAAGATATCTCCGGTTATGCATATCCAACGAACTGTGGAGTGGTGAAAACCCCAGATAACGAGTTTCTCGCATTAAATAGCTCGAAAAGTGCGCTCTCGATGTTTCTGCATACTTTGGACAGATGTTTCACCAAGATTATCGTAGAAAATGCATATCCCAGCTTGAAACCCGACGAAAACCGATATATCTCCGGTTCTGCACTTCAAACGTACCGTGGAGTGGTGAAAACAACAGAAAACGTGTTTCGTGCATTAAGTAGCTCGAAAAGAGCGATCTAGATGATTCTGCATACTTCTGACTGAAGTCTCACCAATATTATCGCAGAAAATGGTTATCTCATCATAAAACCCCACGAAAACCAAGATATCGCTGGTTCTGCATTTCCAACGAACTGTGGAGTGGTGATAACCCCAGAAAACGAGTTTCTCGCATTAAATAGCTCAAAAAGAGCGCTCTCGATGTTTCTGCATACTTCGGACAGAAGTCTCACCAAGATTATCGCAGGAAATGCATATCTCAGCTTGAAACCCGACGAAAATCAAAATATCTCCGGTTCTGCATATCCAACGCACTGTGGAGTGGTGAAAACACCAGATAACGTGTTTCTCGCATTAAATAGCTCGAGACGAGCGTTCTCGAAGATTCTGCATAATTCTGACAGAAGTCTCACCAGGATTATCGTAGAAAATGCATATCTCAGCTTGAAACCCGACCGAAACCAAGATATCTCCGGTTCTGCCTGTCAAACGTACTGTGGAGTTGTGAAAACACCAGAAAACGTGTTTCGTGCATTAAGTAGCTCGAAAAGAGCGATCTAGATGATTCTGCATCCTTCTGACTGATGTCTCACCATTATTGTCGCAGAAAATGCATATCTCAGCTTGAAACCCCACGAAAACCGAGATGTCGCCGGTTCTGCATATCAAACGCACTGTGGAGTGGTCAAAACACGAGAAAACTTGTTTTTTCGCATTAAATAGCTCGAAACGAGCGTTATCGATGATTCTGCATACTTCATACAGAAGTCTCACCAATATTATCGCAGAAAATGCATATCTCATCTTGAAACCCGACCGAAACCAAGATATCTCCGTTTCTGCATGTCAAACATACTGTGGAGTGGTGAATACAACAGAAAACGTGTTTCTCGCATTAAATAGCTCGAAAAGAGCGATCTAGATGATTCTGCACACTTGTCACAGAAGAATCATGAAGATTATCACTGAAAATGCATATCTCATCTGGAAACCCCACGAAAACCAAGATATCGCCGGATCTGCATATCAAACGCCCTGTGGAGTGCTGAAAACACCAGATAACGTGTTTCTCGCATTAAATAGCTCGAAAAGAGCGATATCGATGATTCTGCATACTTCATACAGAAGTCTCACCAATATTATCGCAGAAAATGCATATCTCAGCTTGAAACCCGACGAAAACCAAGATGTCGCCGGTTCTGCATATCAAACGCACTGTGGGGTGGTGAAAACACCAGAAAACGTGTTTCTCGCATTAATTAGCTCGAAAAGAGCGATCTAGATGATTCTGCATACTTCTGACAGAGGACTCACCAAGATTATCGCCGAAAATGCATATCTCAGCTGGAAACCCCACGAAAACCAAGATATCGTCGGTTCTGCATATCAGACGCACTGTGGAGAGGTGATAACACCAGAAAACGTGTTACTCGCATTAACTAGCTCGAAAAGAGCGTTCTGGAAGATTCTGTATACTTCTCATAGATGAAACACAAAGATTATCGCAGAAAATGCATATTTCAGCTGGAAACCCCACGAAAACCAAGTTATCGGCGGCTCTACATATCAAACGCACTGTGGAGTGGTCAAAACACCAGAAAACTTGTTTTTTCGCATTAAATAGCTCGAAACGAGCGATCAAGATGATTCTGCATACTTCTGACTGAAGTCTCACCAATAGTATCGCAGAAAATGCATATCTCATCTAGAAACATCACGAAAATCAAGATGTCCCCGGTTCTGCATATCAGACGCACTGTGGAGTAGTGAAAACATCCAGATAACGTGTTTCTCGCATTAAATAGCTCGAATAGAGCGATTTCTGTGATTCTGCAAGCTTCTCACAGAAGAATATCCAAGATTATCGTAGAAAATGCATATCTGATCTGGAAACCCAATGAAACCGAAGATATCGCCGTTTCCGCATATCAAACGCACTGTGGAGTGCTGAAAACACCAGAAAACGAGATTTTCGCATTAAATAGCACGAAAACTGCGATTTCGGTGATTCTGCATACTTCTCACAGAAGAATATCCAAGATTATCGCAGAAAATCCATGTCTCAGCTGGAAACCCCACGAAAACCAAGATATCGCCGGTTCTGCATATCAGCCCCACTGCGGAGTGGTGAAAACACCAGAAATCGTGTTACTCGCATTAACTAGCTCGAAAAGAGCGTTCTGCATGATTCTGCATACTTCTCGTAGATGAAACACAAAGATTATCGCAGAAAATGCATATTTCAGCTAGAAACATCACGAAAATCAAGATGTCCCCGGTTCTGCATATCAAACGCTCTGTGGAGTAGTGAAAACATCCAGATAACGTGTTTCTCGCATTAAATAGCTCGAATGGAGCGATTTCTGTGATTCTGCAAACCTCTCACAGAAGAATATCCAAGATTATCGTAGAAAATGCATATCTCATCTGGAAACCCAATGAAACCGAAGATATCGCCGTTTCCGCATATCAAACGCACTGTGGAGTGGTGAAAACACCAGAAAACGAGTTTTTCGCATTAAATAGTACGAAAACAGCGATTTCTCTGATTCTGCAAACTTCTCACAGAAGAATATCCAAGATTATCGTAGAAAATGCATGTCTCAGCTGGAAACCCCACGAAAACGAAGATATCGCAGTTTCGGCATTTCAAACGCACTGTGGAGTGGTGAAAACAACCAGATAACGTGTATCTCGCATCAAATATCTCGAAACGAGCGATCTAGATGATTCTGCATACTTCTGACTGAAGTATCACCAATATTATCGCAGAAAATGCATATCTCAGCTTGAAACCTCACGAAAATCAAGATGTCGCCGGTTCAGTATATCAAACGCACTGTGGAGTGGTCAATACACCAGATAACGTGTTTCTCGCATTAAATAGCTCGAAAAGAGCTATCTCGATGATTCTGCATACTTCTGACAGATGTCGCACCAAGATTATCGCAGAAAATGCATACCTCAGGATGAAAACCGACGAAAACCAAGATTTCGCCATTTCTGCATATCAAACGCACTGTGGAGTGGTCAAAACACCAGATAACATGTTTCTCGCATTAAATAGCTCGAAAAGAGCGATTTCTGTGATTCTGCAAACTTCTCACAGAATAATATCCAAGATTATCGTAGAAAATGCATGTCTCATCTGGAAACCCCACGAAAACGAAGATATCGCAGTTTCGGCATATCAAACGCACTGTGGAGTGCTGAAAACACCATAAAACGTGTTTTTCGCATTCAATAGCACGAAAACTGCGATTTCGGTGAATCTGCATACTTCTGACTGATGTATCACCAATATTATCGCAGGAAATGCATATCTCAGCTTGAAACCTCACGGATATCAAGATATCGCCGGTTCAGCATATCGGACGCACTGCGGAGTGGTGAAAACACCTGAAATCGTGTTACTCGCATTAACTAGCTCGAAAAGAGCGTTCTGGATGGTTCTGCATACTTGTCGTAGATGAAACACAAAGATTATCGCAGAAAATGCATATTTCAGCTTGAAACCTCACGAAAATAAAGATGTCGCCGGTTCTGCATATCAAACGCACTGTGGGGTGGTGAAAACACCAGAAAACGTGTTTCTCGCATTAAATAGCTCGAACAGAGCGTTCTAGATGATTCTGCATACTTCTGACAGAGGACTCACCAAGATTATCGCCGAAAATGCATATCTCAGCTGGAAACCCCACGAAGACCAAGATATCGCCGGTTCTGCATATCGTACGCACTGCGGAGTGGTGAAAACACCTGAAATCGTGTTACTCGCATTAACTAGCTCGAAAAGAGCGTTCTGGATGGTTCTGCATACTTCTCGTAGATGAAACATAAAGATTATCACAGAAAATGCATATCTCAGCTTGAAACCTCACGAAAATCAAGATGTCGCCGGTTCTGTATAACAAACGCACTGTGGAGTGGTGAAAACAACCAGATAACGTGTATCTCGCATTAAATAGATCGAAAAGAGCGATCTAGATGATTCTGCATACTTCTGACTGAAGTATCACCAATATTATCGCAGAAAATGCATATCTCAGCTTGAAACCCGACGAAAACCAAGATGTCGCCGGTTCTGCATATCAAACGCACTGTGGGGTGGTGAAAACACCAGAAAACGTGTTTCTCGCATTAAATAGCTCGAAAAGAGCGTTCTCGAAGATCCTGCATACTTCTGACCGAAGTCTCACCAAGATTATCGTAGAAAATGCATATCTCATCATGAAACCCCACGGTAACCAAGATGTCGCTGGTTCTGCATATCAAACGCACTGTGGAGAGGTGAAAACACCAGAAAACGTGTTTCTCGCATTAAGTAGCTCGAAAAGAGCGTTCTCGAAGATCCTGCATACTTCTGACAGAAGTGTCACCAAGATTATCGTAGAAAATGCATATCTCAGCTTGAAACCCGACGAAAACCGATATATCTCCGGTTCTGCATGTCAAACGTACTGTGGAGTTGTGAAAACACCAGAAAACGTGATTCGTACATTAAGTAGCTCGAAAAGAGCGATCTAGATGATTCTGCATACTTCTGACTGAAGTCTCACCATGATTGTCGCAGAAAAAGCATATCTCAGCTAGAAACATCACGAAAATCAAGATGTCGCCGGTTCTGCATATCAAACGCACTGTGGAGTGATCAATACACCAGATAACGTGTTTCTCGCAATAAATAGCTCGAAAAGAGCGCTCTCGATGTTTCTGCATACTTCGGACAGAAGTCTCAACAAGATTATCGCAGAAAATGCATATCTCATCATGAAACCCCACGAAAACCAAGATATCGCTGGTTCTGCATATCAAACGCACTGTGGAGTGGTGAAAACACCAGAAAACGTGTTTCTCGCATTAAGTAGCTCGAAAAGAGCGTTCTCGAAGATCCTGCATACTTCTGACCGAAGTCTCACCAAGATTATCGTAGAAAATGCATATCTCATCATGAAACCCCACGGTAACCAAGATGTCGCTGGTTCTGCATATCAAACGCACTGTGGAGTGGTGAAAACACCAGAAAACGTGTTTCTCGCATTAAGTAGCTCGAAAAGAGCGTTCTCGAAGATCCTGCATACTTCTGACAGAAGTCTCACCAAGATTATCGTAGAAAATGCATATCTTAGCTTGAAACCCGACGAAAACCGATATATCTCCGGTTCTGCATGTCAAACGTACTGTGGAGTTGTGAAAACACCAGAAAACGTGTTTCGTACAATAAGTAGCTCGAAAAGAGCGATCTAGATGATTCTGCATACTTCTGACTGAAGTCTCACCATGATTGTCGCAGAAAAAGCATATCTCTGCTTGAAACCCCACGAAAACCAAGATATCGCTGGTTCTGTATGTCAAACGCACTGTGGAGTGGTGAAAACACCAGATAACCTGTTTCTCGCATTAAATAGCTCGAAAAAAGCGATCTAGATGATTCTGCATACTTCTGACTGAACTCTCACCAATATTATCGCAGAAAATGCATATCTCAGCTAGAAACATCACGAAAATCAAGATGTCGCCGGTTCTGCATATCAAACGCACTGTGGAGTGATCAATACACCAGATAACGTGTTTCTCGCAATAAATAGCTCGAAAAGAGCGCTCTCGATGTTACTGCATGCTTCGGACAGAAGTCTCAACAAGATTATCGCAGAAAATGCATATCTCATCATGAAACCCCACGAAAATCAAGATATCGCTGGTTCTGCATATCAAACGCACTGTGGAGTGGTGAAAACATCAGAAAACGTGTTTCTCGCATTAAGTAGCTCGAAAAGAGCGTTCTCGAAGATCCTGCATACTTCTGACAGAAGTCTCACCATGATTATCGTAGAAAATGCATATCTCAGCTTGAAACCCGACGAAAACCGATATATCTCCGGTTCTGCACATCAAACGTACCGTGGAGTGGTGAAAACACCAGAAAACGTGTTTCGCGCATTAAGTAGCTCGAAAAGAGCGTTCTCGAAGATCCTGCATACTTCTGACAGAAGTCTCACCAAGATTATCGTAGAAAATGCATATCTCAGCTTGAAACCCGACGAAAACCGATATATCTCCGGTTCTGCACATCAAACGTACCGTGGAGTAGTGAAAACACCAGAAAACGTGTTTCGCGCATTAAGTAGCTCGAAAAGAGCGTTCTCGAAGATTCTGCATAATTCTGACAGAAGTCTCACCAGGATTATCGTAGAAAATGCATATCTCAGCTTGAAACCCGACCGAAACCAAGGTATCTCCGGTTCTGCATGTCAAACGTACTGTGGAGTTGTGAAAACACCAGAAAACGTGTTTCGTACATTAAGTAGCTCGAAAAGACCGATCTAGATGATTCTGCATACTTCTGACTGAAGTCTCAACAAGATTATCGCAGAAAATGCATATCTCATCATGAAACCCCACGAAAACCAAGATATCGCTGGTTCTGCATATCAAACGCACTGTGGAGTAGTGAAAACACCAGAAAACGTGTTTCTCGCATTAAGTAGCTCGAAAAGAGCGTTCTCGAAGATCCTGCATACTTCTGACAGAAGTCTCACCAAGAGTATCGTAGAAAATGCATATCTCAGCTTGAAACCCGACGAAAACCGATATATCTCCGGTTCTGCACATCAAACGTACCGTGGAGTGGTGAAAACACCAGAAAACGTGTTTCGCGCATTAAGTAGCTCGAAAAGAGCGTTCTCGAAGATCCTGCATACTTCTGACAGAAGTGTCACCAAGATTATCGTAGAAAATGCATATCTCAGCTTGAAACCCGACGAAAACCGATATATCTCCGGTTCTGCATGTCAAACGTACTGTGGAGTTGTGAAAACACCACAAAACGTGATTCGTACATTAAGTAGCTCGAAAAGAGCGATCTAGATGATTCTGCATACTTCTGACTGAAGTCTCACCATGATTGTCGCAGAAAAAGCATATCTCAGCTAGAAACATCACGAAAATCAAGATGTCGCCGGTTCTGCATATCAAACGCACTGTGGAGTGATCAATACACCAGATAACGTGTTTCTCGCAATAAATAGCTCGAAAAGAGCGCTCTCGATGTTTCTGCATACTTCGGACAGAAGTCTCAACAAGATTATCGCAGAAAATGCATATCTCATCATGAAACCCCACGAAAACCAAGATATCGCTGGTTCTGCATATCAAACGCACTGTGGAGTGGTGAAAACACCAGAAAACGTGTTTCTCGCATTAAGTAGCTCGAAAAGAGCGTTCTCGAAGATCCTGCATACTTCTGACCGAAGTCTCACCAAGATTATCGTAGAAAATGCATATCTCATCATGAAACCCCACGGTAACCAAGATGTCGCTGGTTCTGCATATCAAACGCACTGTGGAGTGGTGAAAACACCAGAAAACGTGTTTCTCGCATTAAGTAGCTCGAAAAGAGCGTTCTCGAAGATCCTGCATACTTCTGACAGAAGTCTCACCAAGATTATCGTAGAAAATGCATATCTTAGCTTGAAACCCGACGAAAACCGATATATCTCCGGTTCTGCATGTCAAACGTACTGTGGAGTTGTGAAAACACCAGAAAACGTGTTTCGTACAATAAGTAGCTCGAAAAGAGCGATCTAGATGATTCTGCATACTTCTGACTGAAGTCTCACCAAGATTATCGTAGAAAATGCATATCTCAGCTTGAAACCCGACGAAAACCGATATATCTCCGGTTCTGCACATCAAACGTACCGTGGGGTGGTGAAAACACCAGAAAACGTGTTTCGCGCATTAAGTAGCTCGAAAAGAGCGTTCTCGAAGATTCTGCATAATTCTGACAGAAGTCTCACCAGGATTATCGTAGAAAATGCATATCTCAGCTTGAAACCCGACCGAAACCAAGGTATCTCCGGTTCTGCACATCAAACGTACCGTGGAGTGGTGAAAACACCAGAAAACGTGTTTCGCGCATTAAGTAGCTCGAAAAGAGCGTTCTCGAAGATCCTGCATACTTCTGACCGAAGCCTCACCAAGATTATCGTAGAAAATGCATATCTCATCATGAAACCCCACGGTAACCAAGATATCGCTGGTTCTGCATATCAAACGCACTGTGGAGTGGTGAAAACATCAGAAAACGTGTTTCTCGCATTAAGTAGCTCGAAAAGAGCGTTCTCGAAGATCCTGCATACTTCTGACAGAAGTCTCACCATGATTGTCGCAGAAAAAGCATATCTCAGCTAGAAACATCACGAAAATCAAGATGTCGCCGGTTCTGCATATCAAACGCACTGTGGAGTGATCAATACACCAGATAACGTGTTTCTCGCAATAAATAGCTCGAAAAGAGCGTTCTCGAAGATCCTGCATACTTCTGACCGAAGTCTCACCAAGATTATCGTAGAAAATGCATATCTCATCATGAAACCCCACGGTAACCAAGATGTCGCTGGTTCTGCATATCAAACGCACTGTGGAGAGGTGAAAACACCAGAAAACGTGTTTCTCGCATTAAGTAGCTCGAAAAGAGCGTTCTCGAAGATCCTGCATACTTCTGACAGAAGTGTCACCAAGATTATCGTAGAAAATGCATATCTCAGCTTGAAACCCGACGAAAACCGATATATCTCCGGTTCTGCATGTCAAACGTACTGTGGAGTTGTGAAAACACCAGAAAACGTGTTTCGTACAATAAGTAGCTCGAAAAGAGCGATCTAGATGATTCTGCATACTTCTGACTGAAGTCTCACCAAGATTATCGTAGAAAATGCATATCTCAGCTTGAAACCCGACGAAAACCGATATATCTCCGGTTCTGCACATCAAACGTACCGTGGGGTGGTGAAAACACCAGAAAACGTGTTTCGCGCATTAAGTAGCTCGAAAAGAGCGATCTAGATGATTCTGCATACTTCTGACTGAAGTCTCACCATGATTGTCGCAGAAAAAGCATATCTCAGCTAGAAACATCACGAAAATCAAGATGTCGCCGGTTCTGCATATCAAACGCACTGTGGAGTGATCAATACACCAGATAACGTGTTTCTCGCAATAAATAGCTCGAAAAGAGCGCTCTCGATGTTTCTGCATACTTCGGACAGAAGTCTCAACAAGATTATCGCAGAAAATGCATATCTCATCATGAAACCCCACGAAAACCAAGATATCGCTGGTTCTGCATATCAAACGCACTGTGGAGTGGTGAAAACACCAGAAAACGTGTTTCTCGCATTAAGTAGCTCGAAAAGAGCGTTCTCGAAGATCCTGCATACTTCTGACCGAAGTCTCACCAAGATTATCGTAGAAAATGCATATCTCATCATGAAACCCCACGGTAACCAAGATGTCGCTGGTTCTGCATATCAAACGCACTGTGGAGTGGTGAAAACACCAGAAAACGTGTTTCTCGCATTAAGTAGCTCGAAAAGAGCGTTCTCGAAGATCCTGCATACTTCTGACAGAAGTCTCACCAAGATTATCGTAGAAAATGCATATCTTAGCTTGAAACCCGACGAAAACCGATATATCTCCGGTTCTGCATGTCAAACGTACTGTGGAGTTGTGAAAACACCAGAAAACGTGTTTCGTACAATAAGTAGCTCGAAAAGAGCGATCTAGATGATTCTGCATACTTCTGACTGAAGTCTCACCATGATTGTCGCAGAAAAAGCATATCTCTGCTTGAAACCCCACGAAAACCAAGATATCGCTGGTTCTGCATGTCAAACGCACTGTGGAGTGGTGAAAACACCAGATAACCTGTTTCTCGCATTAAATAGCTCGAAAAAAGCGATCTAGATGATTCTGCATACTTCTGACTGAACTCTCACCAATATTATCGCAGAAAATGCATATCTCAGCTAGAAACATCACGAAAATCAAGATGTCGCCGGTTCTGCATATCAAACGCACTGTGGAGTGATCAATACACCAGATAACGTGTTTCTCGCAATAAATAGCTCGAAAAGAGCGCTCTCGATGTTACTGCATGCTTCGGACAGAAGTCTCAACAAGATTATCGCAGAAAATGCATATCTCATCATGAAACCCCACGAAAATCAAGATATCGCTGGTTCTGCATATCAAACGCACTGTGGAGTGGTGAAAACATCAGAAAACGTGTTTCTCGCATTAAGTAGCTCGAAAAGAGCGTTCTCGAAGATCCTGCATACTTCTGACAGAAGTCTCACCATGATTATCGTAGAAAATGCATATCTCAGCTTGAAACCCGACGAAAACCGATATATCTCCGGTTCTGCACATCAAACGTACCGTGGAGTGGTGAAAACACCAGAAAACGTGTTTCGCGCATTAAGTAGCTCGAAAAGAGCGTTCTCGAAGATCCTGCATACTTCTGACAGAAGTCTCACCAAGATTATCGTAGAAAATGCATATCTCAGCTTGAAACCCGACGAAAACCGATATATCTCCGGTTCTGCACATCAAACGTACCGTGGAGTAGTGAAAACACCAGAAAACGTGTTTCGCGCATTAGGTAGCTCGAAAAGAGCGTTCTCGAAGATTCTGCATAATTCTGACAGAAGTCTCACCAGGATTATCGTAGAAAATGCATATCTCAGCTTGAAACCCGACCGAAACCAAGGTATCTCCGGTTCTGCATGTCAAACGTACTGTGGAGTTGTGAAAACACCAGAAAACGTGTTTCGTACATTAAGTAGCTCGAAAAGACCGATCTAGATGATTCTGCATACTTCTGACTGAAGTCTCAACAAGATTATCGCAGAAAATGCATATCTCATCATGAAACCCCACGAAAACCAAGATATCGCTGGTTCTGCATATCAAACGCACTGTGGAGTAGTGAAAACACCAGAAAACGTGTTTCTCGCATTAAGTAGCTCGAAAAGAGCGTTCTCGAAGATCCTGCATACTTCTGACAGAAGTCTCACCAAGAGTATCGTAGAAAATGCATATCTCAGCTTGAAACCCGACGAAAACCGATATATCTCCGGTTCTGCACATCAAACGTACCGTGGAGTGGTGAAAACACCAGAAAACGTGTTTCTCGCATTAAGTAGCTCGAAAAGAGCGTTCTCGAAGATCCTGCATACTTCTGACAGAAGTCTCACCAAGATTATCGTAGAAAATGCATATCTTAGCTTGAAACCCGACGAAAACCGATATATCTCCGGTTCTGCATGTCAAACGTACTGTGGAGTTGTGAAAACACCAGAAAACGTGTTTCGTACAATAAGTAGCTCGAAAAGAGCGATCTAGATGATTCTGCATACTTCTGACTGAAGTCTCACCAAGATTATCGTAGAAAATGCATATCTCAGCTTGAAACCCGACGAAAACCGATATATCTCCGGTTCTGCACATCAAACGTACCGTGGGGTGGTGAAAACACCAGAAAACGTGTTTCGCGCATTAAGTAGCTCGAAAAGAGCGTTCTCGAAGATTCTGCATAATTCTGACAGAAGTCTCACCAGGATTATCGTAGAAAATGCATATCTCAGCTTGAAACCCGACCGAAACCAAGGTATCTCCGGTTCTGCACATCAAACGTACCGTGGAGTGGTGAAAACACCAGAAAACGTGTTTCGCGCATTAAGTAGCTCGAAAAGAGCGTTCTCGAAGATCCTGCATACTTCTGACCGAAGCCTCACCAAGATTATCGTAGAAAATGCATATCTCATCATGAAACCCCACGGTAACCAAGATATCGCTGGTTCTGCATATCAAACGCACTGTGGAGTGGTGAAAACATCAGAAAACGTGTTTCTCGCATTAAGTAGCTCGAAAAGAGCGTTCTCGAAGATCCTGCATACTTCTGACAGAAGTCTCACCATGATTGTCGCAGAAAAAGCATATCTCAGCTAGAAACATCACGAAAATCAAGATGTCGCCGGTTCTGCATATCAAACGCACTGTGGAGTGATCAATACACCAGATAACGTGTTTCTCGCAATAAATAGCTCGAAAAGAGCGCTCTCGATGTTTCTGCATACTTCGGACAGAAGTCTCAGCAAGATTATCGCAGAAAATGCATATCTCAGCTTGAAACCCGACGAAAACCGATATATCTCCGGTTCTGCACATCAAACGTACCGTGGAGTGGTGAAAACACCAGAAAACGTGTTTCGCGCATTAAGTAGCTCGAAAAGAGCGTTCTCGAAGATTCTGCATAATTCTGACAGAAGTCTCACCAGGATTATCGTAGAAAATGCATATCTCAGCTTGAAACCCGACCGAAACCAAGGTATCTCCGGTTCTGCATGTCAAACGTACTGTGGAGTTGTGAAAACACCAGAAAACGTGTTTCGTACATTAAGTAGCTCGAAAAGACCGATCTAGATGATTCTGCATACTTCTGACTGAAGTCTCAACAAGATTATCGCAGAAAATGCATATCTCATCATGAAACCCCACGAAAACCAAGATATCGCTGGTTCTGCATATCAAACGCACTGTGGAGTAGTGAAAACACCAGAAAACGTGTTTCTCGCATTAAGTAGCTCGAAAAGAGCGCTCTCGAAGATCCTGCATACTTCTGACAGAAGTCTCACCAAGAGTATCGTAGAAAATGCATATCTCAGCTTGAAACCCGACGAAAACCGATATATCTCCGGTTCTGCACATCAAACGTACCGTGGAGTGGTGAAAACACCAGATAACGTGTTTCGCGCATTAAGTAGCTCGAAAAGAGCGTTCTCGAAGATTCTGCATAATTCTGACAGAAGTCTCACCAGGATTATCGTAGAAAATGCATATCTCAGCTTGAAACCCGACCGAAACCGAGATATCTCCGGTTCTGCATGTCAAACGTACTGTGGAGTTGTGAAAACACCAGAAAACGTGTTTCGTGCATTAAGTACCTCGAAAAGAGCGATTCAGATGATTCTGCATACTTCTGACTGAAGTCTCACCATGATTGTCGCAGAAAATGCATATCTCAGCTTGAAACCCCACGAAAACCAAGATATCGCTGGTTCTGCATATCAAACGCACTGTGGAGTGGTGAAAACACCAGAAAACGTGTTTCTCGCATTAAGTAGCTCGAAAAGAGCGTTCTCGAAGATTCTGCATACTTCGGACAGAAGTCTCACCAAGATTATCGCAGGAAATGCATATCTCAGCTTGAAACCCGACGAAAATCAAAATATCTCCGGTTCTGCATATCCAACGCACTGTGGAGTGGTGAAAACACCAGATAACGTGTTTCTCGCATTAAATAGCTCGAATAATGCGATCTAGATGATTCTGCATACTTCGGACAGAAGTCTCACCAGGATTATCGTAGAAAATGCATATCTCAGCTTGAAACCCGACCGAAACCGAGATATCTCCGGTTCTGCATGTCAAACGTACTGTGGAGTTGTGAAAACACCAGAAAACGTGTTTCGTGCATTAAGTACCTCGAAAAGAGCGATCTAGATGATTCTGCATACTTCAGACTGAAGTCTCACCATTATTGTCGCAGATAATGCATATCTCAGCTTGAAACCCCACGAAAACCAAGATGTCGCCGGTACTGCATATCAAACGCACTGTGGAGTGGTCAAAACACCAGATAACATGTTTCTCGCATTAAATAGCTCGAAAAGAGCGATTTCTGTGATTCTGCAAACTTCTCACAGAATAATATCCAAGATTATCGTAGAAAATGCATGTCTCAGCTGGAAACCCCACGAAAACGAAGATATCGCAGTTTCGGCATATCAAACGCACTGTGGAGTGCTGAAAACACCATAAAACGTGTTATTCGCATTCAATAGCACGAAAACTGCGATTTCGGTGATTCTGCATACTTCTGACTGAAGTATCACCAAGATTATCGCTGAAAATGCACGTCTCAGCTGGAAACCCCACGAAAACCAAGATATCGCCGGTTCTGCATATCGGACGCACTGCGGAGTGGTGAAAACACCAGAAATCGTGTTACTCGCATTAACCAGCTCGAAAAGAGCGTTCTCGAAGATTCTGCATAATTCTGACAGAAGTCTCACCAGGATTATCGTAGAAAATGCATATCTCAGCTTGAAACCCGACGAAAACCGATATATCTCCGGTTCTGCATGTCAAACGTACTGTGGAGTTGTGAAAACACCAGAAAACGTGATTCGTACATTAAGTAGCTCGAAAAGAGCGATCTAGATGATTCTGCATACTTCTGACTGAAGTCTCACCATGATTGTCGCAGAAAAAGCATATCTCAGCTAGAAACATCACGAAAATCAAGATGTCGCCGGTTCTGCATATCAAACGCACTGTGGAGTGATCAATACACCAGATAACGTGTTTCTCGCAATAAATAGCTCGAAAAGAGCGCTCTCGATGTTTCTGCATACTTCGGACAGAAGTCTCAGCAAGATTATCGCAGAAAATGCATATCTCATCATGAAACCCCACGAAAACCAAGATATCGCTGGTTCTGCATATCAAACGCACTGTGGAGTGGTGAAAACACCAGAAAACGTGTTTCTCGCATTAAGTAGCTCGAAAAGAGCGTTCTCGAAGATCCTGCATACTTCTGACCGAAGTCTCACCAAGATTATCGTAGAAAATGCGTATCTCATCATGAAACCCCACGGTAACCAAGATGTCGCTGGTTCTGCATATCAAGCGCACTGTGGAGTGGTGAAAACACCAGAAAACGTGTTTCTCGCATTAAGTAGCTCGAAAAGAGCGTTCTCGAAGATCCTGCATACTTCTGACAGAAGTCTCACCAAGATTATCGTAGAAAATGCATATCTTAGCTTGAAACCCGACGAAAACCGATATATCTCCGGTTCTGCATGTCAAACGTACTGTGGAGTTGTGAAAACACCAGAAAACGTGTTTCGTACATTAAGTAGCTCGAAAAGAGCGATCTAGATGATTCTGCATACTTCTGACTGAACTCTCACCATGATTGTCGCAGAAAAAGCATATCTCAGCTAGAAACATCACGAAAATCAAGATGTCGCCGGTTCTGCATATCAAACGCACTGTGGAGTGATCAATACACCAGATAACGTGTTTCTCGCAATAAATAGCTCGAAAAGAGCGCTCTCGATGTTTCTGCATACTTCGGACAGAAGTCTCAGCAAGATTATCGCAGAAAATGCATATCTCATCATGAAACCCCACGAAAACCAAGATATCGCTGGTTCTGCATATCAAACGCACTGTGGAGTGGTGAAAACATCAGAAAACGTGTTTCTCGCATTAAGTAGCTCGAAAAGAGCGTTCTCGAAGATCCTGCATACTTCTGACAGAAGTCTCACCATGTTTATCGTAGAAAATGCATATCTCAGCTTGAAACCCGACGAAAACCGATATATCTCCGGTTCTGCACATCAAACGTACCGTGGGGTGGTGAAAACACCAGAAAACGTGTTTCGCGCATTAAGTAGCTCGAAAAGAGCGTTCTCGAAGATTCTGCATAATTCTGACAGAAGTCTCACCAGGATTATCGTAGAAAATGCATATCTCAGCTTGAAACCCGACCGAAACCAAGGTATCTCCGGTTCTGCACATCAAACGTACCGTGGAGTGGTGAAAACACCAGAAAACGTGTTTCGCGCATTAAGTAGCTCGAAAAGAGCGTTCTCGAAGATCCTGCATACTTCTGACCGAAGCCTCACCAAGATTATCGTAGAAAATGCATATCTCATCATGAAACCCCACGGTAACCAAGATATCGCTGGTTCTGCATATCAAACGCACTGTGGAGTGGTGAAAACATCAGAAAACGTGTTTCTCGCATTAAGTAGCTCGAAAAGAGCGTTCTCGAAGATCCTGCATACTTCTGACAGAAGTCTCACCATGATTGTCGCAGAAAAAGCATATCTCAGCTAGAAACATCACGAAAATCAAGATGTCGCCGGTTCTGCATATCAAACGCACTGTGGAGTGATCAATACACCAGATAACGTGTTTCTCGCAATAAATAGCTCGAAAAGAGCGCTCTCGATGTTTCTGCATACTTCGGACAGAAGTCTCAGCAAGATTATCGCAGAAAATGCATATCTCAGCTTGAAACCCGACGAAAACCGATATATCTCCGGTTCTGCACATCAAACGTACCGTGGAGTGGTGAAAACACCAGAAAACGTGTTTCGCGCATTAAGTAGCTCGAAAAGAGCGTTCTCGAAGATTCTGCATAATTCTGACAGAAGTCTCACCAGGATTATCGTAGAAAATGCATATCTCAGCTTGAAACCCGACCGAAACCAAGGTATCTCCGGTTCTGCATGTCAAACGTACTGTGGAGTTGTGAAAACACCAGAAAACGTGTTTCGTACATTAAGTAGCTCGAAAAGACCGATCTAGATGATTCTGCATACTTCTGACTGAAGTCTCAACAAGATTATCGCAGAAAATGCATATCTCATCATGAAACCCCACGAAAACCAAGATATCGCTGGTTCTGCATATCAAACGCACTGTGGAGTAGTGAAAACACCAGAAAACGTGTTTCTCGCATTAAGTAGCTCGAAAAGAGCGCTCTCGAAGATCCTGCATACTTCTGACAGAAGTCTCACCAAGAGTATCGTAGAAAATGCATATCTCAGCTTGAAACCCGACGAAAACCGATATATCTCCGGTTCTGCACATCAAACGTACCGTGGAGTGGTGAAAACACCAGATAACGTGTTTCGCGCATTAAGTAGCTCGAAAAGAGCGTTCTCGAAGATTCTGCATAATTCTGACAGAAGTCTCACCAGGATTATCGTAGAAAATGCATATCTCAGCTTGAAACCCGACCGAAACCGAGATATCTCCGGTTCTGCATGTCAAACGTACTGTGGAGTTGTGAAAACACCAGAAAACGTGTTTCGTGCATTAAGTACCTCGAAAAGAGCGATTCAGATGATTCTGCATACTTCTGACTGAAGTCTCACCATGATTGTCGCAGAAAATGCATATCTCAGCTTGAAACCCCACGAAAACCAAGATATCGCTGGTTCTGCATATCAAACGCACTGTGGAGTGGTGAAAACACCAGAAAACGTGTTTCTCGCATTAAGTAGCTCGAAAAGAGCGTTCTCGAAGATTCTGCATACTTCGGACAGAAGTCTCACCAAGATTATCGCAGGAAATGCATATCTCAGCTTGAAACCCGACGAAAATCAAAATATCTCCGGTTCTGCATATCCAACGCACTGTGGAGTGGTGAAAACACCAGATAACGTGTTTCTCGCATTAAATAGCTCGAATAATGCGATCTAGATGATTCTGCATACTTCGGACAGAAGTCTCACCAGGATTATCGTAGAAAATGCATATCTCAGCTTGAAACCCGACCGAAACCGAGATATCTCCGGTTCTGCATGTCAAACGTACTGTGGAGTTGTGAAAACACCAGAAAACGTGTTTCGTGCATTAAGTACCTCGAAAAGAGCGATCTAGATGATTCTGCATACTTCAGACTGAAGTCTCACCATTATTGTCGCAGATAATGCATATCTCAGCTTGAAACCCCACGAAAACCAAGATGTCGCCGGTACTGCATATCAAACGCACTGTGGAGTGGTCAAAACACCAGATAACATGTTTCTCGCATTAAATAGCTCGAAAAGAGCGATTTCTGTGATTCTGCAAACTTCTCACAGAATAATATCCAAGATTATCGTAGAAAATGCATGTCTCAGCTGGAAACCCCACGAAAACGAAGATATCGCAGTTTCGGCATATCAAACGCACTGTGGAGTGCTGAAAACACCATAAAACGTGTTATTCGCATTCAATAGCACGAAAACTGCGATTTCGGTGATTCTGCATACTTCTGACTGAAGTATCACCAAGATTATCGCTGAAAATGCACGTCTCAGCTGGAAACCCCACGAAAACCAAGATATCGCCGGTTCTGCATATCGGACGCACTGCGGAGTGGTGAAAACACCAGAAATCGTGTTACTCGCATTAACCAGCTCGAAAAGAGCGTTCTCGAAGATTCTGCATAATTCTGACAGAAGTCTCACCAGGATTATCGTAGAAAATGCATATCTCAGCTTGAAACCCGACGAAAACCGATATATCTCCGGTTCTGCATGTCAAACGTACTGTGGAGTTGTGAAAACACCAGAAAACGTGATTCGTACATTAAGTAGCTCGAAAAGAGCGATCTAGATGATTCTGCATACTTCTGACTGAAGTCTCACCATGATTGTCGCAGAAAAAGCATATCTCAGCTAGAAACATCACGAAAATCAAGATGTCGCCGGTTCTGCATATCAAACGCACTGTGGAGTGATCAATACACCAGATAACGTGTTTCTCGCAATAAATAGCTCGAAAAGAGCGCTCTCGATGTTTCTGCATACTTCGGACAGAAGTCTCAGCAAGATTATCGCAGAAAATGCATATCTCATCATGAAACCCCACGAAAACCAAGATATCGCTGGTTCTGCATATCAAACGCACTGTGGAGTGGTGAAAACACCAGAAAACGTGTTTCTCGCATTAAGTAGCTCGAAAAGAGCGTTCTCGAAGATCCTGCATACTTCTGACCGAAGTCTCACCAAGATTATCGTAGAAAATGCGTATCTCATCATGAAACCCCACGGTAACCAAGATGTCGCTGGTTCTGCATATCAAGCGCACTGTGGAGTGGTGAAAACACCAGAAAACGTGTTTCTCGCATTAAGTAGCTCGAAAAGAGCGTTCTCGAAGATCCTGCATACTTCTGACAGAAGTCTCACCAAGATTATCGTAGAAAATGCATATCTTAGCTTGAAACCCGACGAAAACCGATATATCTCCGGTTCTGCATGTCAAACGTACTGTGGAGTTGTGAAAACACCAGAAAACGTGTTTCGTACATTAAGTAGCTCGAAAAGAGCGATCTAGATGATTCTGCATACTTCTGACTGAACTCTCACCATGATTGTCGCAGAAAAAGCATATCTCAGCTAGAAACATCACGAAAATCAAGATGTCGCCGGTTCTGCATATCAAACGCACTGTGGAGTGATCAATACACCAGATAACGTGTTTCTCGCAATAAATAGCTCGAAAAGAGCGCTCTCGATGTTTCTGCATACTTCGGACAGAAGTCTCAGCAAGATTATCGCAGAAAATGCATATCTCATCATGAAACCCCACGAAAACCAAGATATCGCTGGTTCTGCATATCAAACGCACTGTGGAGTGGTGAAAACATCAGAAAACGTGTTTCTCGCATTAAGTAGCTCGAAAAGAGCGTTCTCGAAGATCCTGCATACTTCTGACAGAAGTCTCACCATGTTTATCGTAGAAAATGCATATCTCAGCTTGAAACCCGACGAAAACCGATATATCTCCGGTTCTGCACATCAAACGTACCGTGGAGTGGTGAAAACTCCAGAAAACGTGTTTCGCGCATTAAGTAGCTCGAAAAGAGCGTTCTCGAAGATTCTGCATAATTCTGACATAAGTCTCACCAGGATTATCGTAGAAAATGCATATCTCAGCTTGAAACCCGACCGAAACCAAGGTATCTCCGGTTCTGCATGTCAAACGTACTGTGGAGTTGTGAAAACACCAGAAAACGTGTTTCGTACATTAAGTAGCTCGAATAAAGCGATCTAGATGATTCTGCTTACTTCGGACAGAAGTCTCACCAGGATTATCGTAGAAAATGCATATCTCAGCTTGAAACCCGACCGAAACCGAGATATCTCCGGTTCTGCATGTCAAACGTACTGTGGAGTTGTGAAAACACCAGAAAACGTGTTTCGTGCATTAAGTACCTCGAAAAGAGCGATCTAGATGATTCTGCATACTTCAGACTGAAGTCTCACCATGATTGTCGCAGAAAAAGCATATCTCTGCTTGAAACCCCACGAAAACCAAGATATCGCTGGTTCTGCATGTCAAACGCACTGTGGAGTGGTGAAAACACCAGATAACCTGTTTCTCGCATTAAATAGCTCGAAAAAAGCGATCTAGATGATTCTGCATACTTCTGACTGAACTCTCACCAATATTATCGCAGAAAATGCATATCTCAGCTAGAAACATCACGAAAATCAAGATGTCGCCGGTTCTGCATATCAAACGCACTGTGGAGTGGTCAAAACACCAGAAAACTTGTTTTTTCGCATTAAATAGCTCGAAACGAGCGATCTAGATGATTCTGCATACTTCTGACTGAAGTATCACCAATATTATCGTTGAAAAGGCATATCTCAGCTTGAAACCCGACGAAAACCAAGATATCGCCGGTTGTGCATATCAAACGCAGTGTGGAGTGGTCAATACACCAGATAACGTGTTTCTCGCATTAAATAGCTCGAAAAGAGCTATCTCGATGATTCTGCATACTTCTGACATAAGTCTCACCAGGATTATCGTAGAAAATGCATATCTCAGCTTGAAACCCGACCGAAACCAAGGTATCTCCGGTTCTGCATGTCAAACGTACTGTGGAGTTGTGAAAACACCAGAAAACGTGTTTCGTACATTAAGTAGCTCGAATAAAGCGATCTAGATGATTCTGCTTACTTCGGACAAAAGTCTCACCAGGATTATCGTAGAAAATGCATATCTCAGCTTGAAACCCGACCGAAACCGAGATATCTCCGGTTCTGCATGTCAAACGTACTGTGGAGTTGTGAAAACACCAGAAAACGTGTTTCGTGCATTAAGTACCTCGAAAAGAGCGATCTAGATGATTCTGCATACTTCAGACTGAAGTCTCACCATGATTGTCGCAGAAAAAGCATATCTCTGCTTGAAACCCCACGAAAACCAAGATATCGCTGGTTCTGCATGTCAAACGCACTGTGGAGTGGTGAAAACACCAGATAACCTGTTTCTCGCATTAAATAGCTCGAAAAAAGCGATCTAGATGATTCTGCATACTTCTGACTGAACTCTCACCAATATTATCGCAGAAAATGCATATCTCAGCTAGAAACATCACGAAAATCAAGATGTCGCCGGTTCTGCATATCAAACGCACTGTGGAGTGGTCAAAACACCAGAAAACTTGTTTTTTCGCATTAAATAGCTCGAAACGAGCGATCTAGATGATTCTGCATACTTCTGACTGAAGTATCACCAATATTATCGTTGAAAAGGCATATCTCAGCTTGAAACCCGACGAAAACCAAGATATCGCCGGTTGTGCATATCAAACGCAGTGTGGAGTGGTCAATACACCAGATAACGTGTTTCTCGCATTAAATAGCTCGAAAAGAGCTATCTCGATGATTCTGCATACTTCTGACAGATGTCGCACCAATATTATCGTTGAAAATGCATATCTCAGCTTGAAACCCGACGAAAACCAAGATATCGCCATTTCTGCATATCAAACGCACTGTGGAGTGGTCAAAACACCAGATAACATGTTTCTCGCATTAAATAGCTCGAAAAGAGCGATATCGATGATTCTGCATGCTTCGGACAGAAGTCTCACCAATATTATCGCAGAAAATGCATATCTCAGCTTGAAACCTCACGAAAATCAGGATGTCGCCGGTTCTGTATATCAAACGCACTGTGGAGTGATCAATAAACCAGATAACTTGTTTCTCGCATTAAATAGCTCGAAAAGAGCGATCTCGATGATTCTGCATACTTCTGACAGATGTCGCACCAAGATTATCGCAGAAAATGCACACCTCAGGATGAAAACCGACGAAAACCAAGATTTCGCCATTTCTGCATATCAAACGCACTGTGGAGTGATCAAAACACCAGATAACATGTTTCCCGCATTAAATAGCTCGAAAAGAGCGAAGTCGATGATTCTGCATACTTCGGACAGAAGCCTCACCAATATTATCGCAGAAAATGCATATCTCAGCTTGAAACCTCACGAAAATCAAGATGTCGCAGGTTCTGTATATCAAACGCACTGTGGAGTGATCAATACACCAGATAACTTGTTTCTCGCATTAAATAGCTCGAAAAGAGCGATCTCGATGATTCTGCATACTTCGGACAGAAGTCTCACCAATATTATCGCAGAAAATGCATATCTCAGCTTGAAACCTCACGAAAATCAGGATGTCGCCGGTTCTGTATATCAAACGCACTGTGGAGAGGTGAAAACACCAGATAACATGTTTCCCGCATTAAATAGCTCGAAAAGAGCGATATCTATGATTCTGCATACTTCGGACAGAAGTCTCACCAAAATTATCGTAAAAAATGCATATCTTAGCTTGAAACCCCACGAAAACCAAGATATCGCTGTGTTCAGCATATCAAACGCACTGTGGAGTGGTGAAAACCCCAGAAAACGTGTTTCTCGCATTAAATAGCTCGAAAAGAGCGATCTCGATGTTTCAGCATACTTCGGACCGAAGTCTCAACAAGATTATCGCAGAAAATGCATATCTCAGCTTGAAACCCCACGAAACCCAAGATATCTACTGTTCTGCATATCAAACGCACTGTGGAGTGGTGAAAACACCATATAACGTCTTTCTCGCACTGACTAGCTCGAAAAGAGCGATCTCGATGATTCAGCATACTTCGGACAGAAGTCTCACCAATATTATCGCAGAAAATGCATATCTCAGCTTGAAACCCGACGAAAACCAAGATGTCGCCGGTTCTGCATATCAAACGAACTGTGGGGTGGTGAAAACACCAGAAAACGTGTTTCTCGCATTAAATAGCTCGAAAAGAGCGATCTAGATGATTCTGCATACTTCTGACAGAAGACTCACCAAGATTATCGCAGAAAATGCATATCTCAGCTGGAAACCCCACGAAATCCAAGAAATCGCCGGTTCTGCATATCAGACGCACCGTGGAGTGGTGAAAACACCAGAAAACGTGTTACTCGCATTAACTATCTCGGAAAGAGCGTTCTGGATGATTCTGCATACTTCTCATAGATGAAACACAAAGATCATCGCAGAAAATGCATATTTCAGCTGGAAACCCCACGAAAACCAAGTTATCGGGGGCACTACATATCAAACGCACTGTGGAGTGGTCAAAACACCAAATAACATGTTTCTCGCATTAAATAGATCGAAAAGAGCGATCTAGATGGTTCTGCATACTTCTGACTGAAGTATCACCAATATTATCGCAGAAAATGCATATCTCAGCTTGAAACCTCACGAAAATCAAGATGTCGCCGGTTCTGTATATCAAACGCACTGTGGAGTGGTCAATACACCAGAAAACGTGTTTCTCGCATTAACTAGTTCGAAAAGAGCGCTCTCGATGTTTCTGCATACTTCTCATAGATGAAACACCAAGATTATCGCAGAAAATGCATATTTCAGCTGGAAACCCCACGAAAACCAAGATGTCGCCGGTTCTGCATAACAAACGCACTGTGGAGTGGTCAAAACACCAGATAACATGTTTCCCGCATTAAATAGCTCGAAAAGAGCGATATCGATGATTCTGCATACTTCGGACAGAAGTCTCACCAAAATTATCGTAAAAAATGCATATCTTAGCTTGAAACCCCACGAAAACCAAGATATCGCTGTGTTCAGCATATCAAACGCACTGTGGAGTGGTGAAAACCCCAGAAAACGTGTTTCTCGCATTAAATAGCTCGAAAAGAGCGATCTAGATGATTCTGCATACTTCTGGCAGAAGACTGACCAAGCTTATCGCAGAAAATGCATATCTAAGCTGGAAACACCACGAAAACCAAGTTATCGGCGGCTCTACATATCAAACGCACTGTGGAGTGGTGAAAACAACCAGATAACGTGTTTCTCGCATTAAATATCTCGAAACGAGCGATCTAGATGATTCTGCATACTTCTGACTGAAGTCTTACCAATATTATCGCAGAAAATGCATATCTCAGCTTGA
Organism: Anthophora plumipes; assembly: GCA_951804975.1. Lineage (NCBI taxonomy): Eukaryota > Metazoa > Arthropoda > Insecta > Hymenoptera > Apidae > Anthophora > Anthophora plumipes. The sequence goes on from CATORF010000226.1 coordinate 767,672, forward strand.
AACCCGACGAAAACCACGATGTCGCCGGTTCTGCATATCAAACGCACTGTGGGGTGGTGAAAACTCCAGAAAACGTGTTTCTCGCATTAAATAGCTCGAATAGAGCGATCTCGATGATCCTGCATACTTCTCATAGATGAAACACCAACATTATCGCAGAAAATGCAAATTTCAACTGGAAACCCCACGAAAACGAAGTTATCGGCGGCTCTACATATCAAACGCACTGTGGAGTGGTGAAAACAACCAGATAACGTGTTTCTCGCATTAAATATCTCGAAACGAGGGATCTAGATGATTCTGCATACTTCTGACAGAAGTCTTACCAATATTATCGCAGAAAATGCATATCTCAGCTTGAAACCCGACGAAAACCACGATGTCGCCGGTTCTGCATATCAAACGCACTGTGGGGTGGTGAAAACACCAGAAAACCTGTTTCTCGCATTAAATAGCTCGAATAGAGCGATCTCGATGGTCCTGCATACTTCTGACAGAAGACTCACCAAGATGATCGCAGAAAATGCATATCTCAGCTGGAAACCCCACGAAAACAAAGATATCGTCGGTTCTGCATATCAGACGCACTGTGGAATGTTGAAAGCACCAGAAAACGTGTTTCTCGCATTAACTAACTCGAAAAGAGCGTTCTCGAATGATTCTGCATACTTCTCATAGATGAAACACCAAGCTTATCGCTGAAAATGCATATTTCAGCTGGAAACCCCACGAAAACCAAGTTATCGGCGGCTCTACATATCAAACGCACTGTGGAGTGGTGAAAACACCAGAAAACGTGTTTCTCGCATTAAATAGCTCGAATAGAGCGATCTCGATGATTCAGCATACTTCTGACAGAAGACTCACCAAGATGATGGCAGAAAATGCATATCTCAGCTTGAAACCCGACCGAAACGAAGATATCTCCGGTTCTGCATATCAAACGAACTGTGGGGTGGTGAAAACACCAGAAAACGTGTTTCTCGCATTAAATAGCTCGAAAAGAGCGATCTAGATGATTCTGCATACTTCTGACTGAAGTATCACCAATATTATCGCAGAAAATGCATATCTCAGCTTGAAACCTCACGAAAATCAAGATGTCGCAGGTTCTGCATATCAGACGCACCGTGGAGTGGTGAAAACACCAGAAAACGTGTTACTCGCATTAACTATCTCGGAAAGAGCGTTCTGGATGATTCTGCATACTTCTCATAGATGAAACACAAAGATCATCGCAGAAAATGCATATTTCAGCTGGAAACCCCACGAAAACCAAGTTATCGGCGGCTCTACATATCAAACGCACTGTGGAGTTGTCAAAACACCAAAGAACATGTTTCTCGCATTAAATAGATCGAAAAGAGCGATCTAGATGATTCTGCATACTTCTGACTGAAGTATCACCAATATTATCGCAGAAAATGCATATCTCAGCTTGAAACCCGACGAAAACCAAGATGTCGCCGGTTCTGCATATCAAACGCACTGTGGGGTGGTGAAAACACCAGAATACGTGTTTCTCGCATTAAATAGATCGAAAAGAGCGATCTAGATGATTCGGCATACTTCTGACAGAAGACTCACCAAGATTATCGCAGAAAATGCATATTTCAGCTGGAAACCCCACGAAAACCAAGTTATCGGCGGCTCTACATATCAAACGCACTGTGGAGTGGTGAAAACACCAGATAACGTGTTTCTCGCATTAAATAGCTCGAATAGAGCGATCTCGATGATTCTGCATACTTCTGACAGAAGACTCACCAAGATTATCGCAGAAAATGCATATTTCAGCTGGAAACCCCACGAAAACCATGTTATCGGCGGCTCTACATATCAAACGCACTGTGGAGTGGTCAAAACACCAGAAAACTTGTTTTTTCGCATTAACTAGCTCGTAAAGAGCGTTCTCGATGATTCTGCATACTTCTCATAGATGAAACACCAAGATTATCGCGGTAAATGCATATCTCAGCTAGAAACCTCACGAAAATCAAGATGTCGCCTGTTCTGCATATCAAACGCGCTATGGAGTGGTGAAAACATCCAGATAACGTGTTTCTCGCATTAAATAGCTTGAAACGAGCGATCTAGATGATTCTGCATACTTCTGACTGAAGTCTCACCAAGATTATCGCAGAAAATGCATATCTCAGCTGGAAACACCACGAAAACCAAGTTATCGGCGGCTCTACATATCAAACGCACTGTGGGGTGTTGAAAACACCAGAATACGTGTTTCTCGCATTAAGTAGCTCGAAAAGAGCGTTCTCGAAGATTCTGCATACTTCTGACAGAGGTCTCACCAATATCATCGTAGAAAATGCATATCTCAGCGTGAAACCCGACCGAAACGAAGATATCTCCGGTTCTGCATGTCTGACGTACTGTGGAGTGGTCGAAACACCAGATGACGTGTTTCTCGCATTAAATAGCTCGAAACTAGCGATCTAGATGATTCTGCATACTTCTGACTGAAGTCTCACCAAGATTATCGCAGAAAATGCATACCTCAGCTTGAAACCTCACGAAAACCAAGATATCTCCGGTTCTGCACATCAAACGTACTGTGGAGTGGTGAAAACACCAGAAAACGTGTTTATCGCATTAACTAACTCGAAAAGAGCGTTCTCGAATGATTCTGCATACTTCTCATAGATGAAACACCAAGCTTATCGCTGAAAATGCATATTTCCGCTGGAAACCCCACGAAAACCAAGTTATCGGCGGCTCTACATATCAAACGCACTGTGGAGTGGTGAAAACACCAGAAAACGTGTTTCTCGCATTAAATAGCTCGAATAGAGCGATCTCGATGATTCTGCATACTTCTGACAGAAGACTCACCAAGATGATGGCAGAAAATGCATATCTCAGCTTGAAACCCGACCGAAACGAAGATATCTCCGGTTCTGCATGTCTAACGTACTGTGGAGTGGTGAATACACCAGAAAACGTGATTCTCGCACTAAGTAGCTCGAAAAAAGCGATCTAGATGATTCTGCATACTTCTGGCAGAAGACTCACCAAGCTTATCGCAGAAAATGCATATCTCAGCTGGAAACACCACGAAAATCAAGATATCGCCTGTTCCGCATATCAGACGCACTGTGGAGTGGTGAAAACACAAGAAAACGTGTTTCTCGCATTAACTAGCCTCGAAAAGAGTGTTCTCGATGATTCTGCATATTTCTCATAGATGAAGCACCAAGATTATCGCAGAAAATGCAAATTTCAACTGGAAACCCCACGAAAACGAAGTTATCGGCGGCTCTACATATCAAACGCACTGTGGAGTGGTGAAAACAACCAGATAACGTGTTTCTCGCATTAAATAGCTCGAAACGAGCGATCTAGATGATTCTGCATACTTCTGACTGAAGTCTCACCAAGATTATCGCAGAAAATGCATATCTCAGCTGGAAACACCACGAAAACCAAGTTATCGGCGGCTCTACATATCAAACGCACTGTGGGGTGTTGAAAACACCAGAATACGTGTTTCTCGCATTAAGTAGCTCGAAAAGAGCGTTCTCGAAGATTCTGCATACTTCTGACAGAGGTCTCACCAATATCATCGTAGAAAATGCATATCTCAGCTTGAAACCCGACCGAAACGAAGATATCTCCGGTTCTGCATGTCTGACGTACTGTGGAGTGGTCGAAACACCAGATGACGTGTTTCTCGCATTAAATAGCTCGAAACTAGCGATCTAGATGATTCTGCATACTTCTGACTGAAGTCTCACCAAGATTATCGCAGAAAATGCATACCTCAGCTTGAAACCTCACGAAAACCAAGATATCTCCGGTTCTGCACATCAAACGTACTGTGGAGTGGTGAAAACACCAGAAAACGTGTTTATCGCATTAACTAACTCGAAAAGAGCGTTCTCGATGATTCTGCATACTTCTCATAGATGAAACACCAAGATTATCGCAGAAAATGCATATTTCAGCTGGGAACCCCACGAAAACCAAGTTATCGGCGGCTCTACATATCAAACGCACTGTGGAGTGGTCAAAACACCAGATAACGTGTTTCTCGCAATAAATAGCTCGAAAAGAGCAATATCGATGATTGTGCATACTTCGGACAGAAGTCTCACCAATATTATCGCAGAAAATGCATATCTCAGCTTGAAACCTCACGAAAATCTAGATGTCGCCGGTTCTGCTTATCAAACGCACTGTGGAATGTTGAAAACACCAGAAAACTGGTTTTTTCGCATTAAATAGCTCGAAAAGAGCGATCTAGTTGATTCTGCATACTTCTGACTGAAGTCTCACCAAGATTATCGAAGAAAATGCATATCTCAGCTTGTAAAATCACGAAAACCAAGATATCTCTGGTTCTGCACATCAAACGTACTGTGGAGTGGTGAAATCACCAGAAAACGTGTTTCTCGCATTAAGTAGCCCGAAAAGAGCGTTCTCGAAGATTCTGCATACTTCTGACAGAGGTCTCACCAATATTATCGTAGAAAAGGCATATCTCAGCTTGAAACCCGACCGAAACGATGATATCCCCGGGTCTGCATGTCTAACGTACTGTGGAGTGGTGAATACACCAGAAAACGTGTTTCTCGCATTAAATAGCTCGAAAAGAGCGATCTAGATGATTCTGCATACTTCTGGCAGAAGACTGACCAAGCTTATCGCAGAAAATGCATATCTTAGCTGGAAACACCACGAAAATCAAGTTATCGGCGGCTCTACATATCAAACGCACTATGGAGTGGTGAAAACAACCAGGTAACGTGTTTCTCGCATTAAATAGCTCGAAACGAGCGATCTAGATGATTCTGCATACTTCTGACTGAAGTCTCACCAAGATTATCGCAGAAAATGCATATCTCAGCTGGAAACACCACGAAATCCAAGTTATCGGCGACTCTACATATCAAACGCACTGTGGAGTGGTGAAAACAACCAGATAACGTGTTTCTCGCATTAAATATCTCGAAACGAGCGATCTAGATGATTCTGCATACTTCTGACTGAAGTCTTACCAATATTATCGCAGAAAATGCATATCTCAGCTTGAAACCCGACGAAAACCACGATGTCGCCGGTTCTGCATATCAAACGCACTGTGGGGTGGTGGAAACACCAGAAAACGCGTTTCTCGCATTAAATAGCTCGAATAGAGCGATCTCGATGATTCAGCATACTTCTGACAGAAGACTCACCAAGATGATGGCAGAAAATGCATATCTCAGCTTGAAACCCGACCGAAACGAAGATATCTCCGGTTCTGCATGTCTAACGTACTGTGGAGTGGTGAATACACCAGAAAACGTGTTTCTCGCACTAAGTAGCTCGAAAAGAGCGATCTAGGTGATTCTGCATACTTCTGGCAGAAGACTCACCAAGCTTATCGCAGAAAATGCATATCTCAGCTGGAAACACCACGAAAATCAAGATATCGCCGGTTCCGCATATCAGACGCACTGTGGAGTGGTGAAAACACAAGAAAACGTGTTTCTCGCATTAACTAGCTCGAAAAGAGCGTTCTCGATGATTCTGCATACTTCTCATAGATGAAGCACCAAGATTATCGCAGAAAATGCAAATTTCAACTGGAAACCCCACGAAAACGAAGTTATCGGCGGCTCTACATATCAAGCGCACTGTGGAGTGGTGAAAACAACCAGATAACGTGTTTCTCGCATTAAATAGCTCGAAACGAGCGATCTAGATGATTCTGCATACTTCTCATAGATGAAGCACTAAGATTATCGCAGAAAATGCATATTTCAGGTGGGAAGCCCACGAAAACCAAGTTACCGGCGGCTCTACATATCAAACGCACTGTGGAGTGGTCAAAACACCAGATGACGTGTTTCTCTCAATAAATAGCTCGAAAAGAGCGATATCGATGATTATGCATACTTCGGACAGAAGTCTCACCAATATTATCGCAGAAAATGCATATCTCAGCTTGAAACCTCACGAAAATCTAGATGTCGCCGGTTCTGCTTATCAAACGCACTGTGGAATGTTGAAAACACCAGAAAACTGGTTTTCTCGCATTAAATAGCTCGAAAAGAGCGATCTAGTTGATTCTGCATACTTCTGACTGAAGTCTCACCAAGATTATCGAAGAAAATGCATATCTCAGCTTGTAAAATCACGAAAACCAAGATATCTCTGGTTCTGCACATCAAACGTACTGTGGAGTGGTGAAATCACCAGAAAACGTGTTTCTCGCATTAAGTAGCCCGAAAAGAGCGTTCTCGAAGATTCTGCATACTTCTGACAGAGGTCTCACCAATATTATCGTAGAAAAGGCATATCTCAGCTTGAAACCCGACCGAAACGATGATATCTCCGGGTCTGCATGTCTAACGTACTGTGGAGTGGTGAATACACCAGAAAACGTGTTTCTCGCATTAAATAGCTCGAAAAGAGCGATCTAGATGATTCTGCATACTTCTGGCAGAAGACTGACCAAGCTTATCGCAGAAAATGCATATCTTAGCTGGAAACACCACGAAAATCAAGTTATCGGCGGCTCTACATATCAAACGCACTATGGAGTGGTGAAAACAACCAGGTAACGTGTTTCTCGCATTAAATAGCTCGAAACGAGCGATCTAGATGATTCTGCATACTTCTGACTGAAGTCTCACCAAGATTATCGCAGAAAATGCATATCTCAGCTGGAAACACCACGAAAACCAAGTTATCGGCGGCTCTACATATCAAACGCACTGTGGAGTGGTGAAAACAACCAGATAACGTGTTTCTCGCATTAAATATCTCGAATCGAGCGATCTAGATGATTCTGCATACTTCTGACTGAAGTCTTACCAATATTATCGCAGAAAATGCATATCTCAGCTTGAAACCCGACGAAAACCACGATGTCGCCGGTTCTGCATATCAAACGCACTGTGGGGTGGTGGAAACACCAGAAAACGTGTTTCTCGCATTAAATAGCTCGAATAGAGCGATCTCGATGATTCAGCATACTTCTGACAGAAGACTCACCAAGATGATGGCAGAAAATGCATATCTCAGCTTGAAACCCGACCGAAACGAAGATATCTCCGGTTCTGCATGTCTAACGTACTGTGGAGTGGTGAATACACCAGAAAACGTGTTTCTCGCACTAAGTAGCTCGAAAAGAGCGATCTAGGTGATTCTGCATACTTCTGGCAGAAGACTCACCAAGCTTATCGCAGAAAATGCATATCTCAGCTGGAAACACCACGAAAATCAAGATATCGCCGGTTCCGCATATCAGACGCACTGTGGAGTGGTGAAAACACAAGAAAACGTGTTTCTCGCATTAGCTAGCTCGAAAAGAGCGTTCTCGATGATTCTGTATACTTCTCATAGATGAAGCACCAAGATTATCGCAGAAAATGCAAATTTCAACTGGAAACCCCACGAAAACGAAGTTATCGGCGGCTCTACATATCAAGCGCACTGTGGAGTGGTGAAAACAACCAGATAACGTGTTTCTCGCATTAAATAGCTCGAAACGAGCGATCTAGATGATTCTGCATACTTCTGACTGAAGTCTTACCAACATTATCGCAGAAAATGCATATTTCAGCTAGGAACCCCACGAAAACCACGATGTCGCCGGTGCTGCATATCAAACGCACTGTGGGGTGGTGAAAACACCAGAAAACGTGTTTCTCGCATTAAATAGCTCGAATAGAGCGATCTCGATGATCCTGCATACTTCTCATAGATGAAACACCAAGATTATCGTAGAAAATGCAAATTTCAACTGGAAACCCCACGAAAACGAAGTTATCGGCGGCTCTACATATCAAACGCACTGTGGAGTGGTGAAAACAACCAGATAACGTGTTTCTCGCATTAAATATCTCGAATCGAGCGATCTAGATGATTCTGCATACTTCTGACTGAAGTCTTACCAATATTATCGCAGAAAATGCATATCTCAGCTTGAAACCCGACGAAAACCACGATGTCGCCGGTGCTGCATATCAAACGCACTGTGGGGTGGTGAAAACACCAGAAAACGTGTTTCTCGCATTAAATAGCTCGAATAGAGCGATCTCGATGATCCTGCATACTTCTCATAGATGAAACACCAAGATTATCGTAGAAAATGCAAATTTCAACTGGAAAACCCACGAAAACGAAGTTATCGGCGGCTCTACATATCAAACGCACTGTGGAGTGGTGAAAACAACCAGATAACGTGTTTCTCGCATTAAATATCTCGAAACGAGCGATCTAGATGATTCTGCATACTTCTGACTGAAGTCTTACCAACATTATCGCAGAAAATGCTTATCTCAGCTGGAAACCCCACGAAAACAAAGATATCGTCGGTTCTGCATATCAGACGCACTGTGGAGTGGTGAAAACACCAGAAAACGTGTTTCTCGCATTAAATAGCTCGAATAGAGCGATCTCGATGATTCAGCATACTTCTGACAGAAGACTCACCAAGATGATGGCTGAAAATGCATATCTCAGCTTGAAACCCGACCGAAACGAAGATATCTCCGGTTCTGCATGTCTAACGTACTGTGGAGTGGTGAATACACCAGAAAACGTGTTTCTCGCACTAAGTAGCTCGAAAAGAGCGATCTAGATGATTCTGCATACTTCTGGCAGAAGACTCACCAAGCGTATCGCAGAAAATGCATATCTCAGCTGGAAACACCACGAAAATCAAGATATCGCCGGTTCCGCATATCAGACGCACTGTGGAGTGGTGAAAACAACCAGATAACGTGTTTCTCGCATTAAATAGCTCGAAACGAGCGATCTAGATGACTCTGCATACTTCTGACTGAAGTCTTACCAACATTATCGCAGAAAATGCATATTTCAGCTAGGAACCCCACGAAAACCAAGTTATCGGCGGCTCTACATATCAAACGCACTGTGGAGTGGTCAAAACACCAGAAAACTTGTTTTTTCGCATTAACTAGCTCGAAAAGAGCGTTCTCGATGATTCTGCATACTTCTCATAGATGAAACACCAAGCTTATCCCAGAAAATGCATATTTCAGCTGGGATCCCCACGAAAACCAAGTTATCGGCGGCTCTACATATGAAACGCACTGTGGAGTGGTCAAAACACCAGATGACGTGTTTCTCGCAATAAATAGCTCGAAAAGAGCGATATCGATGATTGTGCATACTTCGGACAGAAGTCTCACCAATATTATCGCAGAAAATGCATATCTCAGCTTGAAACCTCACGAAAATCTAGATGTCGCCGGTTCTGCATATCAAACGCACTGTGGGGTGGTGAAAACACCAGAAAATGTGTTTCTCGCATTAACTAGCTCGAAAAGAGCGTTCTCGATGATTCTGTATACTGCTCATAGATGAAACACCAAGATTATCGCAGAAAATGCAAATTTCACCTCTAAACCCCACGAAAACGAAGTTATCGGCGGCTCTACATATCAAACGCACTGTGGAGTGGTGAAAACAACCAGATAACGTGTTTCTCGCATTAACTAACTCGAAAAGAGCGTTCTCGATGATTCTGCATACTTCTCATAGATGAAGCAGCAAGATTATCGCAGAAAATGCAAATTTCAGGTGGGAACCCCACGAAAACCAAGTTATCGGCGGCTCTACATATCAAACGCACTGTGGAGTGGTCAAAACACCAGATGACGTGTTTCTCGCAATGAATAGCTCGAAAAGAGCGATATCGATGATTGTGCATACTTCGGACAGAAGTCTCACCAATATTATCGCAGAAAATGCATATCTCAGCTTGAAACCTCACGAAAATCTAGATGTCGCCGGTTCTGCATATCAAACGCACTGTGGAATGTTGAAAACACCAGAAAACTGGTTTTTTCGCATTAAATAGCTCGAAAAGAGCGATCTAGTTGATTCTGCATACTTCTGACTGAAGTCTCACCAAGATTATCGCAGAAAATGCATATCTCAGCTTGTAAAATCACGAAAACCAAGATATCTCTGGTTCTGCACATCAAACGTACTGTGGAGTGGTGAAATCACCAGAAAACGTGTTTCTCGCATTAAGTAGCTCGAAAAGAGCGTTCTCGAAGATTCTGCATACTTCTGACAGAGGTCGCACCAATATTATCGTAGAAAATGCATATCTCAGCTTGAAACCCGACCGAAACGATGATATCTCCGGTTCTGCATGTCTAACGTACTGTGGAGTGGTGAATACACCAGAAAACGTGTTTCTCGCATTAAATAGCTCAAAAAGAGCGATCTAGATGATTCTGCATACTTCTGGCAGAAGACTGACCAAGCTTATCGCAGAAAATGCATATCTAAGCTGGAAACACCACGAAAACCAAGTTCTCGGCGGCTCTACATATCAAACGCACTGTGGAGTGTTGAAAACATCCAGATAACGTGATTCTCGCATTAAATATCTCGAAACGAGCGATCTAGATGATTCTGCATACTTCTGACTGAAGTCTTACCAATATTATCGCAGAAAATGCATATCTCAGCTTGAAACCCGACGAAAACCACGATGTCGCCGGTTCTGCATATCAAACGCACTGTGGGTTGGTGAAAACACCAGAAAACGTGTTTCTCGCATTAAATAGCTCGAATAGAGCGATCTCGATGATTCTGCATACTTCTCATAGATGAAACACCAAGCTTATCGCAGAAAATGCATATTTCAGCTGGGAACCCCACGAAAACCAAGTTATCGGCGGCTCTACATATGAAACGCACTGTGGAGTGGTCAAAACACCAGATGACGTGTTTCTCGCAATAAATAGCTCGAAAAGAGCGATATCGATGATTGTGCATACTTCTGGCAGAAGACTCACCAAGCTTATCGCAGAAAATGCATATCTCAGCTGGAAACACCACGAAAATCAAGATATCGCCGGTTCCGCATATCAGACGCACTGTGGAGTGGTGAAAACAACCAGATAACGTGTTTCTCGCATTAAATAGCTCGAAACGAGCGATCTAGATGATTCTGCATACTTCTGACTGAAGTCTTACCAACATTATCGCAGAAAATGCATATTTCAGCTAGGAACCCCACGAAAACCAAGTTATCGGCGGCTCTACATATCAAACGCACTGTGGAGTGGTCAAAACACCAGAAAACTTGTTTTTTCGCATTAACTAGCTCGAAAAGAGCGTTCTCGATGATTCTGCATACTTGTCATAGATGAAACACCAAGATTATCGCAGAAAATGCATATTTCAGCTGGGAACCCCACGAAAACCAAGTTATCGGCGGCTCTACATATCAAACGCACTGTGGAGTGGTGAAAACAACCAGATAACGTGTTTCTCGCATTAACTAACTCGAAAAGAGCGTTCTCGATGATTCTGCATACTTCTCATAGATGAAGCAGCAAGATTATCGCAGAAAATGCAAATTTCAGGTGGGAACCCCACGAAAACCAAGTTATCGGCGGCTCTACATATCAAACGCACTGTGGAGTGGTCAAAACACCAGATGACGTGTTTCTCGCAATAAATAGCTCGAAAAGAGCGATATCGATGATTGTGCATACTTCGGACAGAAGTCTCACCAATATTATCGCAGAAAATGCATATCTCAGCTTGAAACCTCACGAAAATCTAGATGTCGCCGGTTCTGCATATCAAACGCACTGTGGAATGTTGAAAACACCAGAAAACTGGTTTTTTCGCATTAAATAGCTCGAAAAGAGCGATCTAGTTGATTCTGCATACTTCTGACTGAAGTCTCACCAAGATTATCGCAGAAAATGCATATCTCAGCTTGTAAAATCACGAAAACCAAGATATCTCTGGTTCTGCACATCAAACATACTGTGGAGTGGTGAAATCACCAGAAAACGTGTTTCTCGCATTAAGTAGCTCGAAAAGAGCGTTCTCGAAGATTCTGCATACTTCTGACAGAGGTCTCACCAATATTATCGTAGAAAATGCATATCTCAGCTTGAAACCCGACCGAAACGATGATATCTCCGGTTCTGCATGTCTAACGTACTGTGGAGTGGTGAATACACCAGAAAACGTGTTTCTCGCATTAAATAGCTCAAAAAGAGCGATCTAGATGATTCTGCATACTTCTGGCAGAAGACTGACCAAGCTTATCGCAGAAAATGCATATCTAAGCTGGAAACACCACGAAAACCAAGTTCTCGGCGGCTCTACATATCAAACGCACTGTGGAGTGGTGAAAACATCCAGATAACGTGATTCTCGCATTAAATATCTCGAAACGAGCGATCTAGATGATTCTGCATACTTCTGACTGAAGTCTTACCAATATTATCGCAGAAAATGCATATCTCAGCTTGAAACCCGACGAAAACCACGATGTCGCCGGTTCTGCATATCAAACGCACTGTGGGTTGGTGAAAACACCAGAAAACGTGTTTCTCGCATTAAATAGCTCGAATAGAGCGATCTCGATGATTCTGCATACTTCTCATAGATGAAACACCAAGCTTATCGCAGAAAATGCATATTTCAGCTGGGAACCCCACGAAAACCAAGTTATCGGCGGCTCTACATATGAAACGCACTGTGGAGTGGTCAAAACACCAGATGACGTGTTTCTCGCAATAAATAGCTCGAAAAGAGCGATATCGATGATTGTGCATACTTCTGGCAGAAGACTCACCAAGCTTATCGCAGAAAATGCATATCTCAGCTGGAAACACCACGAAAATCAAGATATCGCCGGTTCCGCATATCAGACGCACTGTGGAGTGGTGAAAACAACCAGATAACGTGTTTCTCGCATTAAATAGCTCGAAACGAGCGATCTAGATGATTCTGCATACTTCTGACTGAAGTCTTACCAACATTATCGCAGAAAATGCATATTTCAGCTAGGAACCCCACGAAAACCAAGTTATCGGTGGCTCTACATATCAAACGCACTGTGGAGTGGTCAAAACACCAGAAAACTTGTTTTTTCGCATTAACTAGCTCGAAAAGAGCGTTCTCGATGATTCTGCATACTTGTCATAGATGAAACACCAAGATTATCGCAGAAAATGCATATTTCAGCTGGGAACCCCACGAAAACCAAGTTATCGGCGGCTCTACATATCAAACGCACTGTGGAGTGGGCAAAACACCAGATGACGTGTTTCTCGCAATAAATAGCTCGAAAAGAGCGATATCGATGATTGTGCATACTTCGGACAGAAGTCTCACCAATATTTTCGCAGAAAATGCATATCTCTGCTTGAAACCTCACGAGAATCTAGATGTCGCCGGTTCTGCATATCAAACGCACTGTGGGGTGGTGAAAACACCAGAAAATGTGTTGCTCGCATTAACTAGCTCGAAAAGAGCGTTCTCGATGATTCTGCATACTGCTCATAGATGAAACACCAAGATTATCGCAGAAAATGCAAATTTCAACTGGAAACCCCACGAAAACGAAGTTATCGGCGGCTCTACATATCAAACGCACTGTGGAGTGGTGAAAACAACCAGATAACGTGTTTCTCGCATTAACTAACTCGAAAAGAGCGTTCTCGATGATTCTGCATACTTCTCATAGATGAAGCAGCAAGATTATCGCAGAAAATGCAAATTTCAGGTGGGAACCCCACGAAAACCAAGTTATCGGCGGCTCTACATATCAAACGCACTGTGGAGTGGTGAAAACAACCAGATAACGTGTTTCTCGCATTAAATATCTCGAAACGAGCGATCTAGATGATTCTGCATACTTCTGACTGAAGTCTTACCAACATTATCGCAGAAAATGCATATCTCAGCTGGAAACCCCACGAAAACAAAGATATCGTCGGTTCTGCATATCAGACGCACTGTGGAGTGGTGAAAACACCAGAAAACGTGTTTCTCGCATTAAATAGCTCGAATAGAGCGATCTCGATGATTCAGCATACTTCTGACAGAAGACTCACCAAGATGATGGCAGAAAATGCATATCTCAGCTTGAAACCCGACCGAAACGAAGATATCTCCGGTTCTGCATGTCTAACGTACTGTGGAGTGGTGAATACACCAGAAAACGTGTTTCTCGCACTAAGTAGCTCGAAAAGAGCGATCTAGATGATTCTGCATACTTCTGGCAGAAGACTCACCAAGCTTATCGCAGAAAATGCATATCTCAGCTGGAAACACCACGAAAATCAAGATATCGCCGGTTCCGCATATCAGACGCACTGTGGAGTGTTGAAAACAACCAGATAACGTGTTTCTCGCATTAAATAGCTCGAAACGAGCGATCTAGATGATTCTGCATACTTCTGACTGAAGTCTTACCAACATTATCGCAGAAAATGCATATTTCAGCTAGGAACCCCACGAAAACCAAGTTATCGGCGGCTCTACATATCAAACGCACTGTGGAGTGGTCAAAACACCAGAAAACTTGTTTTTTCGCATTAACTAGCTCGAAAAGAGCGTTCTCGATGATTCTGCATACTTCTCATAGATGAAACACCAAGCTTATCGCAGAAAATGCATATTTCAGCTGGGAACCCCACGAAAACCAAGTTATCGGCGGCTCTACATATGAAACGCACTGTGGAGTGGTCAAAACACCAGATGACGTGTTTCTCGCAATAAATAGCTCGAAAAGAGCGATATCGATGATTGTGCATACTTCGGACAGAAGTCTCACCAATATTATCGCAGAAAATGCATATCTCAGCTTGAAACCTCACGAAAATCTAGATGTCGCCGGTTCTGCATATCAAACGCACTGTGGGGTGGTGAAAACACCAGAAAATGTGTTTCTCGCATTAACTATCTCGAAAAGAGCGTTCTCGATGATTCTGCATACTGCTCATAGATGAAACACCAAGATTATCGCAGAAAATGCAAATTTCAACTGGAAACCCCACGAAAACGAAGTTATCGGCGGCTCTACATATCAAACGCACTGTGGAGTGGTGAAAACAACCAGATAACGTGTTTCTCGCATTAACTAACTCGAAAAGAGCGTTCTCGATGATTCTGCATACTTCTCATAGATGAAGCAGCAAGATTATCGCAGAAAATGCAAATTTCAGGTGGGAACCCCACGAAAACCAAGTTATCGGCGGCTCTACATATCAAACGCACTGTGGAGTGGTCAAAACACCAGATGACGTGTTTCTCGCAATAAATAGCTCGAAAAGAGCGATATCGATGATTGTGCATACTTCGGACAGAAGTCTCACCAATATTATCGCAGAAAATGCATATCTCAGCTTGAAACCTCACGAAAATCTAGATGTCGCCGGTTCTGCATATCAAACGCACTGTGGAATGTTGAAAACACCAGAAAACTGGTTTTTTCGCATTAAATAGCTCGAAAAGAGCGATCTAGTTGATTCTGCATACTTCTGACTGAAGTCTCACCAAGATTATCGCAGAAAATGCATATCTCAGCTTGTAAAATCACGAAAACCAAGATATCTCTGGTTCTGCACATCAAACGTACTGTGGAGTGGTGAAATCACCAGAAAACGTGTTTCTCGCATTAAGTAGCTCGAAAAGAGCGTTCTCGAAGATTCTGCATACTTCTGACAGAGGTCTCACCAATATTATCGTAGAAAATGCATATCTCAGCTTGAAACGCGACCGAAACGATGATATCTCCGGTTCTGCATGTCTAACGTACTGTGGAGTGGTGAATACACCAGAAAACGTGTTTCTCGCATTAAATAGCTCAAAAAGAGCGATCTAGATGATTCTGCATACTTCTGGCAGAAGACTGACCAAGCTTATCGCAGAAAATGCATATCTAAGCTGGAAACACCACGAAAACCAAGTTCTCGGCGGCTCTACATATCAAACGCACTGTGGAGTGGTGAAAACATCCAGATAACGTGATTCTCGCATTAAATAGCTCGAATAGAGCGATCACGATGATCCTGCATACTTCTCATAGATGAAACACCAAGATTATCGCAGAAAATGCAATTTTCAACTGGAAACCCCACGAAAACGAAGTTATCGGCGGCTCTACATATCAAACGCACTGTGGAGTGGTGAAAACAACGAGATAACGTGTTTCTCGCATTAACTATCTCGAAAAGAGCGTTCTCGATGATCCTGCATACTTCTCATAGATGAAACACCAAGATTATCGCAGAAAATGCAATTTTCAACTGGAAACCCCACGAAAACGAAGTTATCGGCGGCTCTACATATCAAACGCACTGTGGAGTGGTGAAAACAACCAGATAACGTGTTTCTCGCATTAACTATCTCGAAAAGAGCGTTCTCGATGATTCTGCATACTTCTCATAGAAGAAGCACCAAGATTATCGCAGAAAATGCATATTTCAGCTGGAAACCCCACGAAAACGAAGTTATCGGCGGCTCTACATATCAAACGCACTGTGGAGTGGTGAAAACACCAGAAAACCTGTTTCTCGCATTAACTATCTCGAAAAGAGCGTTCTCGACGATTCTGCATACTTCTCATAGATGAAGCACCAAGATTATCGCAGAAAATGCATATTTCAGCTGGAAACGCCACGAAAACCATGTTATCGGCGGCTCTACATATCAAACGCACTGTGGAGTGGTCAAAACACCAGAAAACTTGTTTTTTCGCATTAACTAGCTCGAAAAGAGCGTTCTCGATGATTCTGCATACTTCTCATAGAAGAAGCACCAAGATTATCGCAGAAAATGCATATTTCAGCTGGAAACCCCACGAAAACGAAGTTATCGGCGGCTCTACATATCAAACGCACTGTGGAGTGGTGAAAACACCAGAAAACCTGTTTCTCGCATTAACTATCTCGAAAAGAGCGTTCTCGACGATTCTGCATACTTCTCATAGATGAAGCACCAAGATTATCGCAGAAAATGCATATTTCAGCTGGAAACGCCACGAAAACCATGTTATCGGCGGCTCTACATATCAAACGCACTGTGGAGTGGTCAAAACACCAGAAAACTTGTTTTTTCGCATTAACTAGCTCGAAAAGAGCGTTCTCGATGATTCTGCATACTTCTCATACATGAAACACCAAGCTTATCGCAGAAAATGCATATTTCAGCTGGAAACCCCACGAAAACCAAGTTATCGGCGGCTCTACATATCAAACGCACTGTGGAGTGGTGAAAACACCAGAAAACGTGTTTCTCGCATTAAATAGCTCGAATAGAGCGAACTCGATGAATCTGCATACTTCTGACAGAAGACTCACCAAGATGAACGCAGAAAATGCATATCTCAGCTTGAAACCCGACCGAAACGAAGATATCTCCGGTTCTGCATGTCTAACGTACTGTGGAGTGGTTGAATACACCAGAAAACGTGTTTCTCGCATTAAATAGCTCGAAAAGAGCGAGCTAGATGATTCTGCATACTTCTGGCAGAAGACTCACCAAGCTTATCGCAGAAAATGCATATCTCAGCTGGAAACACCACGAAAATCAAGATATCGCCGGTTCCGCATATCAGACGCACTGTGGAGAGGTTGAATACACCAGAAAACGTGTTTCTCGAATTAAATAGCTCGAATAGAGCGATATCGATGATTCTGCATACTTCGGACAGAAGTCTCACCAATATTATCGCAGAAAATGCATATCTCTGCTAGAAACCTCACGAAAATCAAGATGTCGCCGGTTCTGCACATCAAACGTACTGTGGAGTGGTGAAAAGACCAGAAAACGTGTTTCTCGCATTAAGTAGCTCGAAAAGAGCGTTCTCGAAGATTCTGCATACTTCTGACAGAGGTCTCACCAATATTATCGTAGAAAATGCATATCTCAGCTTGAAACCCGACCGAAACGAAGATATCTCCGGTTCTGCATATCAAACGCCCTGCGGAATGCTGGAAACACCAGAAAACTGGTTTTTTCGCATTAAATAGCTCGAAAAGACCGATCTAGACGATTCTGCATACTTCTGACTGAAGTCTCACCAAGATTATCGCAGAAAATGCATATCTCAGCTTGAAACCTCACGAAAACCAAGATATCTCCGGTTCTGCACATCAAACGTACTGTGGAGTGGTGAAAACACCAGAAAACGTGTTTCTCGCATTAAGTAGCTCGAAAAGAGCGTTCTTCGAAGATTCTACATACTTCTGACAGAGGTCTCACCAATATTATCGTAGAAAATGCATATCTCAGCTTGAAACCCGACCGAAACGAAGATATCTCCGGTTCTGCATGTCTAACGTACTGTGGAGTGGTGAATACACCAGAAAACGTGTTTCTCGAATTAAATAGCTCGAAACGAGCGATCTAGATGATTCTGCATACTTCTGACTGAAGTCTTACCAATATTATCGCAGAAAATGCATATCTCAGCTTGAAACCCGACGAAAACCACGATGTCGCCGGTTCTGCATATCAAACGCACTGTGGGTTGGTGAAAACACCAGAAAACGTGTTTCTCGCATTAAATAGCTCGAATAGAGCGATCACGATGATCCTGCATACTTCTCATAGATGAAACACCAAGATTATCGCAGAAAATGCAATTTTCAACTGGAAACCCCACGAAAACGAAGTTATCGGCGGCTCTACATATCAAACGCACTGTGGAGTGGTGAAAACAACCAGATAACGTGTTTCTCGCATTAACTATCTCGAAAAGAGCGTTCTCGATGATTCTGCATACTTCTCATAGAAGAAGCACCAAGATTATCGCAAAAAATGCATATTTCAGCTGGAAACCCCACGAAAACGAAGTTATCGGCGGCTCTACATATCAAACGCACTGTGGAGTGGTGAAAACAACCAGATAACGTGTTTCTCGCATTAACTATCTCGAAAAGAGCGTTCTCGACGATTCTGCATACTTCTCATAGATGAAGCACCAAGATTATCGCAGAAAATGCATATTTCAGCTGGAAACCCCACGAAAACCATGTTATCGGCGGCTCTACATATCAAACGCACTGTGGAGTGGTCAAAACACCAGAAACCTTGTTTTTTCGCATTAACTAGCTCGAAAAGAGCGTTCTCGATGATTCTGCATACTTCTCATACATGAAACACCAAGCTTATCGCAGAAAATGCATATTTCAGCTGGAAACCCCACGAAAACCAAGTTATCGGCGGCTCTACATATCAAACGCACTGTGGAGTGGTGAAAACACCAGAAAACGTGTTTCTCGCATTAAATAGCTCGAATAGAGCGATCTAGATGATTCTGCATACTTCTGACAGAAGACTCACCAAGATGAACGCAGAAAATGCATATCTCAGCTTGAAACCCGACCGAAACGAAGATATCTCCGGTTCTGCATGTCTAACGTACTGTGGAGTGGTTGAATACACCAGAAAACGTGTTTCTCGCATTAAATAGCTCGAAAAGAGCGAGCTAGATGATTCTGCATACTTCTGGCAGAAGACTCACCAAGCTTATCGCAGAAAATGCATATCTCAGCTGGAAACACCACGAAAATCTAGATATCGCCGGTTCCGCATATCAGACGCACTGTGGAGAGGTTGAATACACCAGAAAACGTGTTTCTCGAATTAAATAGCTCGAATAGAGCGATATCGATGATTCTGCATACTTCGGACAGAAGTCTCACCAATATTATCGCAGAAAATGCATATCTCTGCTAGAAACCTCACGAAAATCAAGATGTCGCCGGTTCTGCACATCAAACGTACTGTGGAGTGGTCAAAACACCAGAAAACTTGTTTTTTCGCATTAACTAGCTCGAAAAGAGCGTTCTCGATGATTCTGCATACTTCTCATACATGAAACACCAAGCTTATCGCAGAAAATGCATATTTCAGCTGGAAACCCCACGAAAACCAAGTTATCGGTGGCTCTACAAATTAAACGCACTGTCGAGTGGTCAAAACACCAGATAACGTGTTTCTCGCATTAAATAGCTCGAAACGAGCGATATGGATGATTCTGCATACTTCGGACAGAAGTCTCACCAATATTATCGCAGAAAATGCATATCTCAGCTGGAAACACCACGAAAATCAAGATATCGCCGGTTCTGCATATCAAACGCACTGTGGAATGTTGAAAACACCAGAAAACTGTTTTTTCGCATTAACTATCTCGGAAAGAGCGTTCTGGATGATTCTGCATACTTCTCATAGATGAAACACAAAGATCATCGCAGAAAATGCATATTTCAGCTGGAAACCCCACGAAAACCAAGTTATCGGCGGCTCTACATATCAAATGCACTGTGAAGTGGTCAAAACACCAAATAACATGTTTCTCGCATTAAATAGATCGAACAGAGCGATCTAGATGATTCTGCATACTTCTGACTGAAGTATCACCAATATTATCGCAGAAAATGCATATCTCAGCTTGAAACCCGACGAAAACCAAGATGTCGCCGGTTCTGCATATCAAACGCACTGTGGGGTGGTAAAACACCAGAATACGTGGTTCTCGCATTAAATAGATCGAAAAGAGCGATCTAGATGATTCGGCATACTTCTGACAGAAGACTCACCAAGATTATCGCAGAAAATGCATATTTCAGCTGGAAACCCCACGAAAACCAAGTTATCGGCGGCTCTACATATCAAACGCACTGTGGAGTGGTCAAAACACCAGAAAACTTGTTTTTTCGCATTAAGTAGCTCGAAACGAGCGATCTAGATGATTCTGCATACTTCTGACTGAAGTCTCACCAAGATTATCGCAGAAAATGCATATTTCAGCTAGGAACCCCACGAAAACCAAGTTATCGGCGGCTCTACATATCAAACGCACTGTGGAGTGGTCAAAACACCAGATGACGTGTTTCTCGCAATAAATAGCTCGATAAGAGCGATATCGATGATTGTGCATACTTCGGACAGAAGTCTCACCAATATTATCGCAGAAAATGCATATCTCAGCTTGAAACCTCACGAAAATCTAGATGTCGCCGGTTCTGCATATCAAACGCACTGTGGGGTGGTGAAAACACCACAAAATGTGTTTCTCGCATTAACTAGCTCGAAAAGAGCGTTCTCGATGATTCTGCATACTGCTCATAGATGAAACACCAAGATTATCGCAGAAAATGCAAATTTCAACGGGAAACCCCACGAAAACGAAGTTATCGGCGGCTCTACATATCAAACGCACTGTGGAGTGGTGAAAACAACCAGATAACGTGTTTCTCGCATTAACTAACTCGAAAAGAACGTTCTCGATGATTCTGCATACTTCTCATAGATGAAGCAGCAAGATTATCGCAGAAAATGCATATTTCAGGTGGGAACCCCACGAAAACCAAGTTATCGGCGGCTCTACATATCAAACGCACTGTGGAGTGGTCAAAACACCAGATGACGTGTTTCTCGCAATAAATAGCTCGAAAAGAGCGATATCGATGATTGTGCATCCTTCGGACAGAAGTCTCACCAATATTATCGCAGAAAATGCATATCTCAGCTTGAAACCTCACGAAAATCTAGATGTCGCCGGTTCTGCATATCAAACGCACTGCGGAATGTTGAAAACACCAGAAAACGTGTTTCTCGCATTAAATAGCTCGAAAAGAGCGATCTAGATGAATCTGCATACTTCTGGCAGAAGTCTCACCAATATTATCGCAGAAAATCATATCTCAGCTTGAAACCTCACGAAAACCAAGATATCTCCGGTTCTGCACATCAAACGTACTGTGGAGTGGTGAAATCACCAGAAAACGTGTTTCTCGCATTAAGAAGCTCGAAAAGAGCGTTCTCGAAGATTCTGCATACTTCTGACAGAGGTCTCACCAATATTATCGCAGAAAATGCATATCTCAGCTTGAAACCCGACGAAAACCACGATGTCGCCGGTTCTGCATATCAAACGCACTGTGGAGTGGTCAAAACACCAGAAAGCTTGTTTTTTCGCATTAACTAGCTCGAAAAGAGCGTTCTGGATGATTCTGCATACTTCTGGCAGAAGTCTCACCGATATTATCGCAGAAAATCATATCTCAGCTTGAAACCCGACCGAAACGAAGATATCTTCGGTTCTGCATGTCTAACGTACTGTGGAGTGGTGAATACACCAGAAAACGTGTTTCTCGCATTAAGTAGCTCGAAAAGAGCGATCTAGATGATTCTGCATACTTCTCATAGATGAAGCACCAAGATTATCGCAGAAAATGCATATTTCAGCTGGGAACCCCACGAAAACCATGTTATCGGCGGCTCTACATATCAAACGCACTGTGGAGTGGTCAAAACACCAGAAAGCTTGTTTTTTCGCATTAACTAGCTCGAAAAGAGCGATCTGGATGATTCTGCATAATTCTGGCAGAAGACTCACCAAGCTTATCGCAGAAAATGCATATCTCAGCTTGAAACCTCACGAAAATCAAGATGTCGCCGGTTCTGCATATCAACCGCACTGTGGAGTGGTCAAAACACCAGATAACGTGTTTCACGCATTAAATAGCTCGAATCGAGCGATATCGATGATTCTGCATACTTCGGACAGAAGTCTCACCAATATTATCGCAGAAAATGCATATCTCAGCTAGAAACCTCACGAAAATCAAGATGTCGTCGGTTCTGCACATCAAACGTACTGTGGAGTGGTGAAAACACCAGAAAACGTGTTTCTCGCATTAAGTAGCTCGAAAAGAGCGTTCTCGAAGATTCTGCATACTTCTGACAGAAGTCTCTCCAATATTATCGCAGAAAATGCATATCTCAGCTTGAAACCCGACCGAAACGAAGATATCTCCGGTTCTGCATATCAAACGCCCTGCGGAATGTTGGAAACACCAGAAAACTGGTTTTTTCGCATTAAATAGCTCGAAAAGAGCGATCTAGACGATTCTGCATACTTCTGACTGAAGTCTCACCAATATTATCGCAGAAAATGCATATTTCAGCTTGAAACCTCACGAAAACCAAGATATCTCCGGTTCTGCACATCAATCGTACTGTGGAGTGGTGAAAACACCAGAAAACGTGTTTCTCGCATTAAGTAGCTCGAAAAGAGCGTTCTTCGAAGATTCTGCATACTTCTCATAGATGAAGCACCAAGATTATCGCAGAAAATGCATATTTCAGCTATAAACCCCACGAAAACCATGTTATCGGCGGGTCTACATATCAAACGCACTGTGGAGTGGTCAAAACACCAGAAAGCTTGTTTTTTCGCATTAACTAGCTCGAAAAGAGCGTTCTGGATGATTCTGCATACTTCTGGCAGAAGACTCACCAAGCTTATCGCAGAAAATGCATATCTCAGCTTGAAACCCGACCGAAACGAAGATATCTCCGGTTCTGCATGTCTAACGTACTGTGGAGTGGTGGAATACACCAGAAAACGAGTTTCTCGCATTAAGTAGCTCGAAAAGAACGAGCTAGATGATTCTGCATACTTCTGGCAGAAGACTCACCAAGCTTATCGCAGAAAATGCATATCTCAGCTGGAAACACCACGAAAATCAAGATATCGCCGGTTCCGCATATCAGACGCACTGTGGAGAGGTTGAATACACCAGAAAACGTGTTTCTCGAATTAAATAGCTCGAATAGAGCGATATCGATGATTCTGCATACTTCGGACAGAAGTCTCACCAATATTATCGCAGAAAATGCATATCTCTGCTAGAAACCTCACGAAAATCAAGATGTCGCCGGTTCTGCACATCAAACGTACTGTGGAGTGGTCAAAACACCAGAAAACTTGTTTTTTCGCATTAACTAGCTCGAAAAGAGCGTTCTCGATGATTCTGCATACTTTTCATACATGAAACACCATGCTTATCGCAGAAAATGCATATTTCAGCTGGAAACCCCACGAAAACCAAGTTATCGGTGGCTCTACAAATTAAACGCACTGTCGAGTGGTCAAAACACCAGATAACGTGTTTCTCGCATTAAATAGCTCGAAACGAGCGATATGGATGATTCTGCATACTTCGGACAGAAGTCTCACCAATATTATCGCAGAAAATGCATATCTCAGCTGGAAACACCACGAAAATCAAGATATCGCCGGTTCTGCATATCAAACGCACTGTGGAATGTTGAAAACACCAGAAAACTGTTTTTTCGCATTAACTATCTCTGTAAGAGCGTTCTGGATGATTCTGCATACTTCTCATAGATGAAACACAAAGATCATCGCAGAAAATGCATATTTCAGCTGGAAACCCCACGAAAACCAAGTTATCGGCGGCTCTACATATCAAATGCACTGTGAAGTGGTCAAAACACCAAATAACATGTTTCTCGCATTAAATAGATCGAACAGAGCGATCTAGATGATTCTGCATACTTCTGACTGAAGTATCACCAATATTATCGCAGAAAATGCATATCTCAGCTTGAAACCCGACGAAAACCAAGATGTCGCCGGTTCTGCATATCAAACGCACTGTGGGGTGGTGAAAACACCAGAATACGTGTTTCTCGCATTAAATAGATCGAAAAGAGCGATCTAGATGATTCGGCATACTTCTGACAGAAGACTCACCAAGATTATCGCAGAAAATGCATATTTCAGCTGGAAACCCCACGAAAACCAAGTTATCGGCGGCTCTACATATCAAACGCACTGTGGAGTGGTCAAAACACCAGAAAACTTGTTTTTTCGCATTAAGTAGCTCGAAACGAGCGATCTAGATGATTCTGCATACTTCTGACTGAAGTCTCACCAAGATTATCGCAGAAAATGCATATTTCAGCTAGGAACCCCACGAAAACCAAGTTATCGGCGGCTCTACATATCAAACGCACTGTGGAGTGGTCAAAACACCAGATGACGTGTTTCTCGCAATAAATAGCTCGAAAAGAGCGATATCGATGATTGTGCATATTTCGGACAGAAGTCTCACCAATATTATCGCAGAAAATGCATATCTCAGCTTGAAACCTCACGAAAATCTAGATGTCGCCGGTTCTGCATATCAAACGCACTGTGGGGTGGTGAAAACACCAGAAAATGTGTTTCTCGCATTAACTAGCTCGAAAAGAGCGTTCTCGATGATTCTGCATACTGCTCATAGATGAAACACCAAGACTATCGCAGAAAATGCAAATTTCAACGGGAAACCCCACGAAAACGAAGTTATCGGCGGCTCTACATATCAAACGCACTGTGGAGTGGTGAAAACAACCAGATAACGTGTTTCTCGCATTAACTAACTCGAAAAGAACGTTCTCGATGATTCTGCATACTTCTCATAGATGAAGCAGCAAGATTATCGCAGAAAATGCATATTTCAGGTGGGAACCCCACGAAAACCAAGTTATCGGCGGCTCTACATATCAAACGCACTGTGGAGTGGTCAAAACACCAGATGACGTGTTTCTCGCAATAAATAGCTCGAAAAGAGCGATATCGATGATTGTGCATACTTCGGACAGAAGTCTCACCAATATTATCGCAGAAAATGCATATCTCAGCTTGAAACCTCACGAAAATCTAGATGTCGCCGGTTCTGCATATCAAACGCACTGCGGAATGTTGAAAACACCAGAAAACGTGTTTCTCGCATTAAATAGCTCGAAAAGAGCGATCTAGATGAATCTGCATACTTCTGGTAGAAGTCTCACCAATATTATCGCAGAAAATCATATCTCAGCTTGAAACCTCACGAAAACCAAGATATCTCCGGTTCTGCACATCAAACGTACTGTGGAGTGGTGAAATCACCAGAAAACGTGTTTCTCGCATTAAGAAGCTCGAAAAGAGCGTTCTCGAAGATTCTGCATACTTCTGACAGAGGTCTCACCAATATTATCGTAGAAAATGCATATCTCAGCTTGAAACCCGACCGAAACGAAGATATCTCTGGTTCTGCATGTCTAACGTACTGTGGAGTGGTGAATACACCAGAAAACGTGTTTCTCGCATTAAGTAGCTCGAAAAGAGCGATCTAGATGATTCTGCATACTTCTCATAGATGAAACACCAAGATTATCGCAGAAAATGCAAATTTCAACTGGAAACCCCACGAAAACGAAGTTATCGGCGGCTCTACATATCAAACGCACTGTGGAGTGGTGAAAACAACCAGATAACGTGTTTCTCGCATTAACTATCTCGAAAAGAGCGTTCTCGATGATTCTGCATACTTCTCATAGATGAAGCACCAAGATTATCGCAGAAAATGCATATTTCAGCTGGAAACCCCACGAAAACCATGTTATCGGAGGCTCTACATATCAAACGCACTGTGGAGTGGTCAAAACACCAGAAAACTTGTTTTTTCGCATTAACTAGCTCGAAAAGAGCGTTCTCGATGATTCTGCATACTTCTCATACATGAAACACCAAGCTTATCGCAGAAAATGCATATTTCAGCTGGAAACCCCACGAAAACCAAGTTATCGGCGGCTCTACATATCAAACGCACTGTGGAGTGGTGAAAACACCTGAAAACGTGTTTCTCGCATTAAATAGCTCGAATAGAGCGTTCTCGATGATTCTGCATACTTCTGACAGAAGACTCACCAAGATGAACGCAGAAAATGCATATCTCAGCTTGAAACCCGACCGAAACGAAGATATCTCCGGTTCTGCATGTCTAACGTACTGTGGAGTGGTGGAATACACCAGAAAACGAGTTTCTCGCATTAAGTAGCTCGAAAAGAGCGAGCTAGATGATTCTGCATACTTCTGGCAGAAGACTCACCAAGCTTATCGCAGAAAATGCATATCTCAGCTGGAAACACCACGAAAATCAAGATATCGCCGGTTCCGCATATCAGACGCACTGTGGAGAGGTTGAATACACCAGAAAACGTGTTTCTCGAATTAAATAGCTCGAATACAGCGATATCGATGATTCTGCATACTTCGGACAGAAGTCTCACCAATATTATCGCAGAAAATGCATATCTCAGCTTGAAACCTCACGAAAATCAAGATGGCGCAGGTTCTGCATATCAAACGCACTGTGGAGTGGTGAAAACAACCAGATAACGTGTTTCTCGCATTAAATAGCTCGAAACGAGCGATCTAGATGATTCTGCACACTTCTGACTGAAGTCTCACCAATATTATCGCAGAAAATGCATATCTCAGCTTGAAACCCGACGAAAACCACGATGTCGCCGGTTCTGCATATCAAACGCACTGTGGAGTGGTCAAAACACCAGAAAGCTTGTTTTTTCGCATTAACTAGCTCGAAAAGAGCGTTCTGGATGATTCTGCATACTTCTGGCAGAAGTCTCACCGATATTATCGCAGAAAATCATATCTCACCTTGAAACCCGACCGAAACGAAGATATCTCCGGTTCTGCATGTCTAACGTACTGTGGAGTGGTGAATACACCAGAAAACGTGTTTCTCGCATTAAGTAGCTCGAAAAGAGCGATCTAGATGATTCTGCATACTTCTCATAGATGAAGCACCAAGATTATCGCAGAAAATGCATATTTCAGCTGGGAACCCCACGAAAACCATGTTATCGGCGGCTCTACATATCAAACGCACTGTGGAGTGGTCAAAACACCAGAAAGCTTGTTTTTTCGCATTAACTAGCTCGAAAAGAGCGTTCTGGATGATTCTGCATAATTCTGGCAGAAGACTCACCAAGCTTATCGCAGAAAATGCATATCTCAGCTTGAAACCCGACCGAAACGAAGATATCTCCAGTTCTGCATGTCTAACGTACTGTGGAGTGGTTGAATACACCAGAAAACGTGTTTCTCGCATTAAATAGCTCGAAAAGAGCGATCTAGATGATTCTGCATACTTCTGGCAGAAGACTCACCAAGCTTATCGCAGAAAATGCATATCTCAGCTTGAAACCTCACGAAAATCAAGATGTCGCCGGTTCTGCATATCAACCGCACTGTGGAGTGGTCAAAACACCAGATAACGTGTTTCACGCATTAAATAGCTCGAATCGAGCGATATCGATGATTCTGCATACTTCGGACAGAAGTCTCACCAATATTATCGCAGAAAATGCATATCTCAGCTAGAAACCTCACGAAAATCAAGATGTCGTCGGTTCTGCACATCAAACGTACTGTGGAGTGGTGAAAACACCAGAAAACGTGTTTCTCGCATTAAGTAGCTCGAAAAGAGCGTTCTCGAAGATTCTGCATACTTCTGACAGAAGTCTCTCCAATATTATCGCAGAAAATGCATATCTCAGCTTGAAACCCGACCGAAACGAAGATATCTCCGGTTCTGCATATCAAACGCCCTGCGGAATGTTGGAAACACCAGAAAACTGGTTTTTTCGCATTAAATAGCTCGAAAAGAGCGATCTAGACGATTCTGCATACTTCTGACTGAAGTCTCACCAATATTATCGCAGAAAATGCATATTTCAGCTTGAAACCTCACGAAAACCAAGATATCTCCGGTTCTGCACATCAATCGTACTGTGGAGTGGTGAAAACACCAGAAAACGTGTTTCTCGCATTAAGTAGCTCGAAAAGAGCGTTCTTCGAAGATTCTGCATACTTCTCATAGATGAAGCACCAAGATTATCGCAGAAAATGCATATTTCAGCTATAAACCCCACGAAAACCATGTTATCGGCGGGTCTACATATCAAACGCACTGTGGAGTGGTCAAAACACCAGAAAGCTTGTTTTTTCGCATTAACTAGCTCGAAAAGAGCGTTCTGGATGATTCTGCATACTTCTGGCAGAAGACTCACCAAGCTTATCGCAGAAAATGCATATCTCAGCTTGAAACCCGACCGAAACGAAGATATCTCCAGTTCTGCATGTCTAACGTACTGTGGAGTGGTTGAATACACCAGAAAACGTGTTTCTCGCATTAAATAGCTCGAAAAGAGCGATCTAGATGATTCTGCATACTTCTGGCAGAAGACTCACCAAGCTTATCGCAGAAAATGCATATCTCAGCTTGAAACCTCACGAAAATCAAGATGTCGCCGGTTCTGCATATCAACCGCACTGTGGAGTGGTCAAAACACCAGATAACGTGTTTCACGCATTAAATAGCTCGAATCGAGCGATATCGATGATTCTGCATACTTCGGACAGAAGTCTCACCAATATTATCGCAGAAAATGCATATCTCAGCTAGAAACGTCACGAAAATCAAGATGTCGCCGGTTCTGCACATCAAACGTACTGTGGAGTGGTGAAAACACCAGAAAACGTGTTTCTCGCATTAAGTAGCTCGAAAAGAGCGTTCTCGAAGATTCTGCATACTTCTGACAGAGGTCTCACCAATATTATCGTAGAAAATGCATATCGCAGCTTGAAACCTCACGAAAATCAAGATGTCGCCGGTTCTGCACATCAAACGCACTGTGGAGTGGTCAAAACACCAGCTGACGTGTTTCTCGCAATAAATAGCTCGAAAAGAGCGTTCTTGATGATTCTGCGTACTTCTCATAGATGAAACACCAAGATTATCGCAGAAAATGCATATTTCAGCTGGAAACCCCATGAAAACCAAGTTATCGGTGGCTCTACATATCAAACGCACTGTCGAGTGGTGAAAACAAGCAGATAACGTGTTTCTCGCATTAAATAGCTCGAAACGAGCGATATGGATGATTCTGCATACTTCGGACAGAAGTCTCACCAATATTATCGCAGAAAATGCATATCTCAGCTGGAAACACCACGAAAATCAAGATATCGCCGGTTCTGCATATCAAACGCACTGTGGAATGTAGAAAACACCAGAAAACTGTTTTTTCGCATTAAATAGCTCGAAAAGAGCGATCTAGACGATTCTGCATACTTCTGACTGAAGTCTCACCAATATTATCGCAGAAAATGCATATCTCAGCTAGAAACCTCACGAAAATCAAGATGTCGCCGGTTCTGCATATGAAACGCACTATGGAGTGTTGAAAACAACCAGATAACGTGTTTCTCGCATTAAATAGCTCGAAACGAGCGATCTAGATGATTCTGCATACTTCTGACAGAAGTCTCACCAAGATTATCGCAGAAAATGCATATCTCAGCTGGAAACACCACGAAAACCAAGTTATCGGCGGCTCTACATATCAAACGCACTGTGGAGTGTTGAAAACACCAGAATACGTGTTTCTCGCATTAAGTAGATCGAAAATTGCGTTCTCGAAGATTCTGCATACTTCTGACAGAGGTCTCACCAATATTATCGTAGAAAATGCATATCTCAGCTTGAAACCCGACCGAAACGAAGATATCTCCGGTTCTGCGTGTCTAACGTACTGTGGAGTGGTCAAAACACCAGATGACGTGTTTCTCGCATTAAATAGTTCGAAACGAGCGATCTAGATGATTCTGCATACTTCTGACTGAAGTCTCACCAAGATTATTGCAGAAAATGCATA
Organism: Anthophora plumipes; assembly: GCA_951804975.1. NCBI lineage: Eukaryota > Metazoa > Arthropoda > Insecta > Hymenoptera > Apidae > Anthophora > Anthophora plumipes. The sequence goes on from CATORF010000226.1 coordinate 797,792, forward strand.
TCTCAGCTGGAAACACCACGAAAACCAAGTTATCGTCGGTTCTGCATATCAGACGCACTTTGGAATGTTGAAAACACCAGAAAACGTGTTTCTCGCATTAACTAACTCGAAAAGAGCGTTCTCGATGATTCTGCATTCTTCTCATAGATGAAACACCAAGATTATCGCAGAAAATGCATATTTCAGCTGGAAACCCCACGAAAACAAAGATATCGCCGGTTCTGCATATCAGACGCACTGTGGAATGTTGAAAACACCAGAAAACGTGTTTCTCGCATTAACTAACTCGAAAAGAGCGTTCTCGATGATTCTGCATACTTCTCATAGATGAAACCCCAAGCTTATCGCAGAAAATGCATATTTCAGCTGGAAACCCCACGGAAACCAAGTTCCCGGCGTCTCTACATATCAAACGCACTGTGGAGTGGTGAAAACACCAGAAAACGTGTTTCTCGCATTAAATAGCTCCAATTGAGCGATCTCGATGATTCTGCATACTTCTGACAGAAGACTCACCAAAATGATCGCAGAAAATGCATATCTCAGCTTGAAACCCGACCGATACGAAGATATCTCCAGTTCTGCATGTCTAACGTACTGTGGAGTGGTTGAATACACCAGAAAACGTGTTTCTCGCATTAACAAGCTCGAAAAGAGCGTTCTCGATGATTCTGCATACTTCTCATAGATGAAACACCAAGATTATCGCAGAAAATGCATATTTCAGCTGGAAACCCCATGAAAACCAAGTTATCGGCGGCTCTACATATCAAACGCACTGTGGAGTGGTCAAAACACCAGATAACGTGTTTCTCGCATTAAATAGCTCGAATAGAGCGATATCGATGATTCTGCATACTTCGGACAGAAGTCTCACCAATATTATCGCAGAAAATGCATATCTCAGCTTGAAACCTCACGAAAATCAAGATGTCGCCGGTTCTGCATATCAAACGCACTGTGGAGTGGTCAAAACACCAGATAACGTGTTTTACGCATTAAATAGCTCGAATCGAGCGATATCGATGATTCTGCATACTTCTCATAGATGAAACACCAAGATTATCGCAGAAAATGTATATTTCAGCTGGAAACCCCATGTAAACCAAGTTATCGGCGGCTCTACATATCAAACGCACTGTGGAGTGGTCAAAACACCAGATAACGTGTTTCTCGCATTAAATAGCTAGAATAGAGCGATATCGATGATTCTGCATACTTCGGACAGAAGTCTCACCAATATTATCGCAGAAAATGCATATCTCAGCTTGAAACCTCACGAAAATCAAGATGTCGCCGGTTCTGCATATCAAACGCACTGTGGAGTGGTCAAAACACCAGATAACGTGTTTCTCGCATTAAATAGCTCGAATAGAGCGATATCGATGATTCTGCATACTTCGGACAGAAGTCTCACCAATATTATCGCAGAAAATGCATATCTCAGCTTGAAACCTCACGCAAATCAAGATGTCGCCGGTTCTGCATATCAAACGCACTGTGGAGTGGTCAAAACACCAGATAACGTGTTCTACGCATTAAATAGCTCGAATCGAGCGATATCGATGATTCTGCATACTTCGGACAGAGGTCTCACCAATATTATCGTAGAAAATGCATATCTCAGCTTGAAACCTCACGAAAATCAAGATGTCGCCGGTGCTGCACATCAAACGCACTGTGGAGTGGTCAAAACACCAGATGACGTGTTTCTCGCAATAAATAGCTCGAAAAGAGCGATATCGATGATTGTGCATACTTCGGACAGAAGTCTCTCCAATATTATCGCAGAAAATGCATATCTCAGCTTGATACCCGACCGAAACGAAGATATCTCCGGTTCTGCATGTCAAACGTACTGTGGAGTGGTGAAAACACAAGAAAACGTGTTTCGTGCATTAAGTAGCTCGAAAAGAGCGATCTAGATAATTCTGCATGCTTCTGACAAAAGACCCACCAAGATTATCGTAGAAAATGCATATCTCAACTTGAATCCCGACGAAATCAAAGATGTCGCCGGTTCTGCATATCAAACGCACTGTGGAGTGGTGAAAACATCCAGGGAACGTGTTTCTCGCATTAAATAGCTCGAAAAGAGCGATCTCGAAGATCCTGCATACTTCTGACAGAAGTCTCCCCAAGATTATCGTAGAAAATGCATATCTCAGCTTGAAACCCGACGAAAACCGAGTTATCTCCGGGTCTGCACATCAAACGTACCGTGGAGTGGTGAAAACACCAGAAAACGTGTTTCGCGCATTAAGTATCTCGAAAAGAGCGTTCTCGAAGATTCTGCATACTTCTGACAGAAGTCTCACCAGGATTATCGTAGAAAATGCATATCTCAGCTTGAAACCCGACCGAAACCAAGATATCTCCGGTTCTGCATGTCAAACGTACTGTGGAGTGGTGAAAACACCAGAAAACGTGTTTCGTGCATTAAGTAGCTGGAAAAGAGCGATCTAGATGATTCTGCATACTTCTGACTGATGTCTCACCAATATTATAGCAGAAAATGCATATCTCAGCTCGAAACCTTACGAAAATCAAGATGATGCCGGTTCTGCATATTAAACGCACTGTGGAGTGGTGAAAGCAACCAGAGAACGTGTTTCTCGCTTTAAATAGCTCGAAAAGGCCGATCACGATGATTCTGCATACTTCTGACAGAAGTCTCACCAAGATTATCGTAGAAAATGCATATCTCATCTTGAACCCCTACGAAATCAAAGATGTCGCCGGTTCTGCATATCAAACGCACTGTGGAGTGGTGAAAACACCAGATAACGTGTTTCTCGCATATAAATTGCTCGAAAAGAGCGATCTAGATGATTCTGCATACTTCTGACAAAAGACCCACCAAGATCATCGCAGAAAATGCATATCTCAACTTGAAACCCGACGAAAACCGAGTTATCTCCGGTTCTGCACATCAAACGTACCGTGGAGTGGTGAAAACACCAGAAAACGTGTTTCGTGCATTAAGTAGCTCGAAAAGGGCGATCTAGATGATTCTGCATACTTCTGACAAAAGACCTACCAAGATTATCGTAGAAAATGCATATCTCAACTTGAACCCCGACGAAATCAAAGATGTCGCCGGTTCTGCATATCAAACGCACTGTGGAGTGGTGAAAACAACCAGAGAACGTGTTTCTCGCATTAAATAGCTCGAGAAGAGCGATCTCGAAGATCCTGCATACTTCTGACAGAAGTCTCACCAAGATTATCGTAGAAAATGCATATCTCAGCTTGAAACCCGACGAAAACCGAGTTATCTCCGGTTCTGCACATCAAACCTACCGTGGAGTGGTGAAAACACCAGAAAACGTGTTTCGCGCATTAAGTATCTCGAAAAGAGCGTTCTCGAAGATTCTGCATACTTCTGACAGAAGTCTCACCAGGTTTATCGTAGAAAATGCATATCTCAGCTTGAAACCCGACCGAAACCAAGTTACCTCCGGTTCTGCATGTCAAACGTACTGTGGAGTGGTGAAATCACCAGAAAACGTGTTTCCTGCATTAAGTAGCTCGAAAAGAGCGATCTAGATGATTCTGCATACTTCTGACTGATGTCTCACCAATATTATCGCAGAAAATGCATATCTCAGCTCGAAACCTCACGAAAATCAAGATGTTGCCGGTTCTGCATATCAAACGCACTGTGGAGTGGTGAAAACAACCAGAGAACGTGTTTCTCGCGTTAAATAGCTCGAAAAGGCCGATCACAATGATTCTGCATACTTCTGACAGAAGTCTCACCAAGCTTATCGTAGAAAATGCATATCTCAACTTGAACCCCGACCGAAACGAAGATATCTCCAGTTCTGCATGTCTAACGTACTGTGGAGTGGTTGAATACACCAGAAAACGTGTTTCTCGCATTAAATAGCTCGAAAAGAGCGATCTAGATGATTCTGCATACTTCTGGCAGAAGACTCACCAAGCTTATCGCAGAAAATGCATATCTCAGCTTGAAACCTCACGAAAATCAAGATGTCGCCGGTTCTGATTATCAGACGCACTGTGGAGTGGTGAAAACACCAGAAAACGTGTTTCTCGCATTAACTAGCTCGAAAAGAGCGTTCTCGATGATTCTGCGTACTTCTCATAGATGAAACACCAATATTATCGTAGAAAATGCATATCTCAGCTTGAAACCTCACGAAAATCAAGATGTCGCCGGTTCTGCACATCAAACGCACTATGGAGTGGTCAAAACACCAGCTGACGTGTTTCTCGCAATAAATAGCTCGAAAAGAGCGATATCGATGATTGTGCATACTTCGGACAGAAGTCTCTCCAATATTATCGCAGAAAATGCATATCTCAGCTTGAAACCCGACCGAAACGAAGATATCTCCGGTTCTGCATATCAAACGCCCTGCGGAATGTTGGAAACACCAGAAAACTGGTTTTTTCGCATTAAATAGCTCGAAAAGAGCGATCTAGACGATTCTGCATACTTCTGACTGAAGTCTCACAAATATTATCGCAGAAAATGCATATCTCAGCTTGAAACCTCACGAAAATCAAGATGTCGCCGGTTCTGATTATCAGACGCACTGTGGAGTGGTGAAAACACCAGAAAACGTGTTTCTCGCATTAACTAGCTCGAAAAGAGCGTTCTCGATGATTCTGCGTACTTCTCATAGATGAAACACCAAGATTATCGCAGAAAATGCATATTTCATCTGGAAACCCCATGAAAACCAAGTTATCGGTGGCTCTACATATCAAACGCACTGTCGAGTGGTGAAAACAAGCAGATAACGTGTTTCTCGCATTAAATAGCTCGAAACGAGCGATATGGATGATTCTGCATACTTCGGACAGAAGTCTCACCAATATTATCGCAGAAAATGCATATCTCAGCTGGAAACACCACGAAAATCAAGATATCGCCGGTTCTGCATATCAAACGCACTGTGGAATGTAGAAAACACCAGAAAACTGTTTTTTCGCATTAAATAGCTCGAAAAGAGCGATCTAGACGATTCTGCATACTTCTGACTGAAGTCTCACCAATATTATCGCAGAAAATGCATATCTCAGCTAGAAACCTCACGAAAATCAAGATGTCGCCGGTTCTGCATATGAAACGCACTATGGAGTGTTGAAAACAACCAGATAACGTGTTTCTCGCATTAAATAGCTCGAAACGAGCGATCTAGATGATTCTGCATACTTCTGACAGAAGTCTCTCCAAGATTATCGCAGAAAATGCATATCTCAGCTGGAAACACCACGAAAACCAAGTTATCGGCGGCTCTACATATCAAACGCACTGTGGAGTGTTGAAAACACCAGAATACGTGTTTCTCGCATTAAGTAGATCGAAAATTGCGTTCTCGAAGATTCTGCATACTTCTGACAGAGGTCTCACCAATATTATCGTAGAAAATGCATATCTCAGCTTGAAACCCGACCGAAACGAAGATATCTCCGGTTCTGCGTGTCTAACGTACTGTGGAGTGGTCAAAACACCAGATGACGTGTTTCTCGCATTAAATAGTTCGAAACGAGCGATCTAGATGATTCTGCATACTTCTGACTGAAGTCTCACCAAGATTATTGCAGAAAATGCATATCTCAGCTGGAAACACCACGAAAACCAAGTTATCGTCGGTTCTGCATATCAGACGCACTTTGGAATGTTGAAAACACCAGAAAACGTGTTTCTCGCATTAACTAACTCGAAAAGAGCGTTCTCGATGATTCTGCATTCTTCTCATAGATGAAACACCAATATTATCGCAGAAAATGCATATCTCAGCTGGAAACACCACGAAAATCAAGATATCGCCGGTTCTGCATATCAAACGCACTGTGGAATGTAGAAAACACCAGAAAACTGTTTTTTCGCATTAAATAGCTCGAAAAGAGCGATCTAGACGATTCTGCATACTTCTGACTGAAGTCTCACCAATATTATCGCAGAAAATGCATATCTCAGCTAGAAACCTCACGAAAATCAAGATGTCGCCGGTTCTGCATATGAAACGCACTATGGAGTGTTGAAAACAACCAGATAACGTGTTTCTCGCATTAAATAGCTCGAAACGAGCGATCTAGATGATTCTGCATACTTCTGACAGAAGTCTCACCAAGATTATCGCAGAAAATGCATATCTCAGCTGGAAACACCACGAAAACCAAGTTATCGGCGGCTCTACATATCAAACGCACTGTGGAGTGTTGAAAACACCAGAATACGTGTTTCTCGCATTAAGTAGATCGAAAATTGCGTTCTCGAAGATTCTGCATACTTCTGACAGAGGTCTCACCAATATTATCGTAGAAAATGCATATCTCAGCTTGAAACCCGACCGAAACGAAGATATCTCCGGTTCTGCGTGTCTAACGTACTGTGGAGTGGTCAAAACACCAGATGACGTGTTTCTCGCATTAAATAGTTCGAAACGAGCGATCTAGATGATTCTGCATACTTCTGACTGAAGTCTCACCAAGATTATTGCAGAAAATGCATATCTCAGCTGGAAACACCACGAAAACCAAGCTATCGTCGGTTCTGCATATCAGACGCACTTTGGAATGTTGAAAACACCAGAAAACGTGTTTCTCGCATTAACTAACTCGAAAAGAGCGTTCTCGATGATTCTGCATTCTTCTCATAGATGAAACACCAAGATTATCGCAGAAAATGCATATTTCAGCTGGAAACCCCACGAAAACAAAGATATCGCCGGTTCTGCATATCAGACGCACTGTGGAATGTTGAAAACACCAGAAAACGTGTTTCTCGCATTAACTAACTCGAAAAGAGCGTTCTCGATGATTCTGCATACTTCTCATAGATGAAACCCCAAGCTTATCGCAGAAAATGCATATTTCAGCTGGAAACCCCACGAAAACCAAGTTCCCGGCGTCTCTACATATCAAACGCACTGTGGAGTGGTGAAAACACCAGAAAACGTGTTTCTCGCATTAAATAGCTGCAATTGAGCGATCTCGATGATTCTGCATACTTCTGACAGAAGACTCACCAAAATGATCGCAGAAAATGCATATCTCAGCTTGACACCCGACCGATACGAAGATATCTCCAGTTCTGCATGTCTAACGTACTGTGGAGTGGTTGAATACACCAGAAAACGTGTTTCTCGCATTAACAAGCTCGAAAAGAGCGTTCTCGATGATTCTGCATACTTCTCATAGATGAAACACCAAGATTATCGCAGAAAATGCATATTTCAGCTGGAAACCCCACGAAAACAAAGATATCGCCGGTTCTGCATATCAGACGCACTGTGGAATGTTGAAAACACCAGAAAACGTGTTTCTCGCATTAAATAGCTCGAATAGAGCGATATCGATGATTCTGCATACTTCGGACAGAAGTCTCACCAATATTATCGCAGAAAATGCATATCTCAGCTTGAAACCTCACGAAAATCAAGATGTCGCCGGTTCTGCATATCAAACGCACTGTGGAGTGGTCAAAACACCAGATAACGTGTTTTACGCATTAAATAGCTCGAATCGAGCGATATCGATGATTCTGCATACTTCTCATAGATGAAACACCAAGATTATCGCAGAAAATGTATATTTCAGCTGGAAACCCCATGTAAACCAAGTTATCGGCGGCTCTACATATCAAACGCACTGTGGAGTGGTCAAAACACCAGATAACGTGTTTCTCGCATTAAGTAGCTCGAAAAGGGCGATCTAGATGATTCTGCATACTTCTGACTGATGTCTCACCAATATTATCGCAGAAAATGCATATCTCAGCTCGAAACCTTACGAAAATCAAGATGATGCCGGTTCTGCATATTAAACGCACTGTGGAGTGGTGAAAGCAACCAGAGAACGTGTTTCTCGCTTTAAATAGCTCGAAAAGGCCGATCACGATGATTCTGCATACTTCTGACAGAAGTCTCACCAAGATTATCGTAGAAAATGCATATCTCATCTTGAACCCCGACGAAATCAAAGATGTCGCCGGTTCTGCATATCAAACGCACTGTGGAGTGGTGAAAACACCAGATAACGTGTTTCTCTAATATAAATAGCTCGAAAAGAGCGATCTAGATGATTCTGCATACTTCTGACAAAAGACCCACCAAGATCATCGCAGAAAATGCATATCTCAACTTGAAACCCGACGAAAACCGAGTTATCTCCGGTTCTGCACATCAAACGTACCGTGGAGTGGTGAAAACACCAGAAAACGGGTTTCGTGCATTAAGTAGCTCGAAAAGGGCGATCTAGATGATTCTGCATACTTCTGACAAAAGACCTACCAACATTATCGTAGAAAATGCATATCTCAACTTGAACCCCGACGAAATCAAAGATGTCGCCGGTTCTGCATATCAAACGCACTGTGGAGTGGTGAAAACAACCAGAGAACGTGTTTCTCGCATTAAATAGCTCGAGAAGAGCGATCTCGAAGATCCTGCATACTTCTGACAGAAGTCTCACCAAGATTATCGTAGAAAATGCATATCTCAGCTTGAAACCCGACGAAAACCGAGTTATCTCCGGTTCTGCACATCAAACCTACCGTGGAGTGGTGAAAACAGCAGAAAACGTGTTTCGCGCATTAAGTATCTCGAAAAGAGCGTTCTCGAAGATTCTGCATACTTCTGACAGAAGTCTCACCAGGTTTATCGTAGAAAATGCATATCTCAGCTTGAAACCCGACCGAAACCAAGTTATCTCCGGTTCTGCATGTCAAACGTACTGTGGAGTGGTGAAATCACCAGAAAACGTGTTTCCTGCATTAAGTAGCTCGAAAAGAGCGATCTAGATGATTCTGCATACTTCTGACTGATGTCTCACCAATATTATCGCAGAAAATGCATATCTCAGCTCGAAACCTCACGAAAATCAAGATGTTGCCGGTTCTGCATATCAAACGCACTGTGGAGTGGTGAAAACAATAGATAACGTGTTTCTCGCATTAAATAGCTCGAAAAGAGCGCTCTCGATGTTTCTGCATACTTCGGACAGATGTTTCACCAAGATTATTGTAGAAAATGCATATCTCAGCTTGAAACCCGACGAAAACCAAAATATCGCCGGTTCTGCATATCAAACCAACTGTGGAGTGGTGAAAACACCAGATAACGTGTTTCTCGCATTAACTAACTCGAAAAGAGCGTTCTCGATGATTCTGCATTCTTCTAATAGATGAAACACCAATATTATCGCAGAAAATGCATATCTCAGCTGGAAACACCACGAAAATCAAGATATCGCCGGTTCTGCATATCAAACGCACTGTGGAATGTAGAAAACACCAGAAAACTGTTTTTTCGCATTAAATAGCTCGAAAAGAGCGATCTAGACGATTCTGCATACTTCTGACTGAAGTCTCACCAATATTATCGCAGAAAATGCATATCTCAGCTCGAAACCTCACGAAAATCAAGATGTCGCCGGTTCTGCATATGAAACGCACTATGGAGTGTTGAAAACAACCAGATAACGTGTTTCTCGCATTAAATAGCTCGAAACGAGCGATCTAGATGATTCTGCATACTTCTGACAGAAGTCTCACCAAGATTATCGCAGAAAATGCATATCTCAGCTGGAAACACCACGAAAACCAAGTTATCGGCGGCTCTACATATCAAACGCAATGTGGAGTCTTGAAAACACCAGAATACGTGTTTCTCGCATTAAGTAGATCGAAAATTGCGTTCTCGAAGATTCTGCATACTTCTGACAGAGGTCTCACCAATATTATCGTAGAAAATGCATATCTCAGCTTGAAACCCGACCGAAACGAAGATATCTCCGGTTCTGCGTGTCTAACGTACTGTGGAGTGGTCAAAACACCAGATGACGTGTTTCTCGCATTAAATAGTTCGAAACGAGCGATCTAGATGATTCTGCATACTTCTGACTGAAGTCTCACCAAGATTATTGCAGAAAATGCATATCTCAGCTGGAAACACCACGAAAACCAAGTTATCGTCGGTTCTGCATATCAGACGCACTTTGGAATGTTGAAAACACCAGAAAACGTGTTTCTCGCATTAACTAACTCGAAAAGAGCGTTCTCGATGATTCTGCATTCTTCTCATAGATGAAACACCAAGATTATCGCAGAAAATGCATATTTCAGCTGGAAACCCCACGAAAACAAAGATATCGCCGGTTCTGCATATCAGACGCACTGTGGAATGTTGAAAACACCAGAAAACGTGTTTCTCGCATTAACTAACTCGAAAAGATCGTTCTCGATGATTCTGCATACTTCTCATAGATGAAACCCCAAGCTTATCGCAGAAAATGCATATTTCAGCTGGAAACCCCACGAAAACCAAGTTCCCGGCGTCTCTACATATCAAACGCACTGTGGAGTGGTGAAAACACCAGAAAACGTGTTTCTCGCATTAAATAGCTCCAATTGAGCGATCTCGATGATTCTGCATACTTCTGACAGAAGACTCACCAAAATGATCGCAGAAAATGCATATCTCAGCTTGAAACCCGACCGATACGAAGATATCTCCAGTTCTGCATGTCTAACGTACTGTGGAGTGGTTGAATACACCAGAAAACGTGTTTCTCGCATTAACAAGCTCGAAAAGAGCGTTCTCGATGATTCTGCATACTTCTCATAGATGAAACACCAAGATTATCGCAGAAAATGCATATTTCAGCTGGAAACCCCATGAAAACCAAGTTATCGGCGGCTCTACATATCAAACGCACTGTGGAGTGGTCAAAACACCAGATAACGTGTTTCTCGCATTAAATAGCTCGAATAGAGCGATATCGATGATTCTGCATACTTCGGACAGAAGTCTCACCAATATTATCGCAGAAAATGCATATCTCAGCTTGAAACCTCACGAAAATCAAGATGTCGCCGGTTCTGCATATCAAACGCACTGTGGAGTGGTCAAAACACCAGATAACGTGTTTTACGCATTAAATAGCTCGAATCGAGCGATATCGATGATTCTGCATACTTCTCATAGATGAAACACCAAGATTATCGCAGAAAATGTATATTTCAGCTGGAAACCCCATGTAAACCAAGTTATCGGCGGCTCTACATATCAAACGCACTGTGGAGTGGTCAAAACACCAGATAACGTGTTTCTCGCATTAAATAGCTAGAATAGAGCGATATCGATGATTCTGCATACTTCGGACAGAAGTCTCACCAATATTATCGCAGAAAATGCATATCTCAGCTTGAAACCTCACGAAAATCAAGATGTCGCCGGTTCTGCATATCAAACGCACTGTGGAGTGGTCAAAACACCAGATAACGTGTTTCTCGCATGAAATAGCTCGAATAGAGCGATATCGATGATTCTGCATACTTCGGACAGAAGTCTCACCAATATTATCGCAGAAAATGCATATCTCAGCTTGAAACCTCACGCAAATCAAGATGTCGCCGGTTCTGCATATCAAACGCACTGTGGAGTGGTCAAAACACCAGATAACGTGTTCTACGCATTAAATAGCTCGAATCGAGCGATATCGATGATTCTGCATACTTCGGACAGAAGTCTCACCAATATTATCGCAGAAAATGCATATCTCAGCTAGAAACCTCACGAAAATCAAGATGTCGCCGGTTCTGCACATCAAACGTACTGTGGAGTGGTGAAAACACCAGAAAACGTGTTTCTCGCATTAAGTAGCTCGAAAAGAGCGTTCTCGAAGATTCTGCATACTTCTGACAGAGGTCTCACCAATATTATCGTAGAAAATGCATATCTCAGCTTGAAACCTCACGAAAATCAAGATGTCGCCGGTTCTGCACATCAAACGCACTGTGGAGTGGTCAAAACACCAGATGACGTGTTTCTCGCAATAAATAGCTCGAAAAGAGCGATATCGATGATTGTGCATACTTCGGACAGAAGTCTCTCCAATATTATCGCAGAAAATGCATATCTCAGCTTGATACCCGACCGAAACGAAGATATCTCCGGTTCTGCATGTCAAACGTACTGTGGAGTGGTGAAAACACAAGAAAACGTGTTTCGTGCATTAAGTAGCTCGAAAAGAGCGATCTAGATAATTCTGCATGCTTCTGACAAAAGACCCACCAAGATTATCGTAGAAAATGCATATCTCAACTTGAACCCCGACGAAATCAAAGATGTCGCCGGTTCTGCATATCAAACGCACTGTGGAGTGGTGAAAACATCCAGGGAACGTGTTTCTCGCATTAAATAGCTCGAAAAGAGCGATCTCGAAGATCCTGCATACTTCTGACAGAAGTCTCCCCAAGATTGTCGTAGAAAATGCATATCTCAGCTTGAAACCCGACGAAAACCGAGTTATCTCCGGGTCTGCACATCAAACGTACCGTGGAGTGGTGAAAACACCAGAAAACGTGTTTCGCGCATTAAGTATCTCGAAAAGAGCGTTCTCGAAGATTCTGTATACTTCTGACAGAAGTCTCACCAGGATTATCGTAGAAAATGCATATCTCAGCTTGAAACCCGACCGAAACCAAGATATCTCCGGTTCTGCATGTCAAACGTACTGTGGAGTGGTGAAAACACCAGAAAACGTGTTTCGTGCATTAAGTAGCTGGAAAAGAGCGATCTAGATGATTCTGCATACTTCTGACTGATGTCTCACCAATATTATCGCAGAAAATGCATATCTCAGCTCGAAACCTTACGAAAATCAAGATGATGCCGGTTCTGCATATTAAACGCACTGTGGAGTGGTGAAAGCGACCAGAGAACGTGTTTCTCGCTTTAAATAGCTCGAAAAGGCCGATCACGATGATTCTGCATACTTCTGACAGAAGTCTCACCAAGATTATCGTAGAAAATGCATATCTCATCTTGAACCCCGACGAAATCAAAGATGTCGCCGGTTCTGCATATCAAACGCACTGTGGAGTGGTGAAAACACCAGATAACGTGTTTCTCTAATATAAATAGCTCGAAAAGAGCGATCTAGATGATTCTGCATACTTCTGACAAAAGACCCACCAAGATCATCGCAGAAAATGCATATCTCAACTTGAAACCCGACGAAAACCGAGTTATCTCCGGTTCTGCACATCAAACGTACCGTGGAGTGGTGAAAACACCAGAAAACGTGTTTCGTGCATTAAGTAGCTCGAAAAGGGCGATCTAGATGATTCTGCATACTTCTGACAAAAGACCTACCAAGATTATCGTAGAAAATGCATATCTCAACTTGAACCCCGACGAAATCAAAGATGTCGCCGGTTCTGCATATCAAACGCACTGTGGAGTGGTGAAAACAACCAGAGAACGTGTTTCTCGCATTAAATAGCTCGAGAAGAGCGATCTCGAAGATCCTGCATACTTCTGACAGAAGTCTCACCAAGATTATCGTAGAAAATGCATATCTCAGCTTGAAACCCGACGAAAACCGAGTTATCTCCGGTTCTGCACTTCAAACCTACCGTGGAGTGGTGAAAACACCAGAAAACGTGTTTCGCGCATTAAGTATCTCGAAAAGAGCGTTCTCGAAGATTCTGCATACTTCTGACAGAAGTCTCACCAGGTTTATCGTAGAAAATGCATATCTCAGCTTGAAACCCGACCGAAACCAAGTTATCTCCGGTTCTGCATGTCAAACGTACTGTGGAGTGGTGAAATCACCAGAAAACGTGTTTCCTGCATTAAGTAGCTCGAAAAGAGCGATCTAGATGATTCTGCATACTTCTGACTGATGTGTCACCAATATTATCGCAGAAAATGCATATCTCAGCTCGAAACCTCACGAAAATCAAGATGTTGCCGGTTCTGCATATCAAACGCACTGTGGAGTGGTGAAAACAACCAGAGAACGTGTTTCTCGCGTTAAATAGCTCGAAAAGGCCGATCACAATGATTCTGCATACTTCTGACAGAAGTCTCACCAAGCTTATCGTAGAAAATGCATATCTCAACTTGAACCCCGACCGAAACGAAGATATCTCCAGTTCTGCATGTCTAACGTACTGTGGAGTGGTTGAATACACCAGAAAACGTGTTTCTCGCATTAAATAGCTCGAAAAGAGCGATCTAGATGATTCTGCATACTTCTGGCAGAAGACTCACCAAGCTTATCGCAGAAAATGCATATCTCAGCTTGAAACCTCACGAAAATCAAGATGTCGCCGGTTCTGATTATCAGACGCACTGTGGAGTGGTGAAAACACCAGAAAACGTGTTTCTCGCATTAAATAGCTCGAATAGAGCGATATCGATGATTCTGCATACTTCTCATAGATGAAACCCCAAGCTTATCGCAGAAAATGCATATTTCAGCTGGAAACCCCACGAAAACCAAGTTCCCGGCGTCTCTACATATCAAACGCACTGTGGAGTGGTGAAAACACCAGAAAACGTGTTTCTCGCATTAAATAGCTGCAATTGAGCGATCTCGATGATTCTGCATACTTCTGACAGAAGACTCACCAAAATGATCGCAGAAAATGCATATCTCAGCTTGACACCCGACCGATACGAAGATATCTCCAGTTCTGCATGTCTAACGTACTGTGGAGTGGTTGAATACACCAGAAAACGTGTTTCTCGCATTAACAAGCTCGAAAAGAGCGTTCTCGATGATTCTGCATACTTCTCATAGATGAAACACCAAGATTATCGCAGAAAATGCATATTTCAGCTGGAAACCCCACGAAAACAAAGATATCGCCGGTTCTGCATATCAGACGCACTGTGGAATGTTGAAAACACCAGAAAACGTGTTTCTCGCATTAAATAGCTCGAATAGAGCGATATCGATGATTCTGCATACTTCGGACAGAAGTCTCACCAATATTATCGCAGAAAATGCATATCTCAGCTTGAAACCTCACGAAAATCAAGATGTCGCCGGTTCTGCATATCAAACGCACTGTGGAGTGGTCAAAACACCAGATAACGTGTTTTACGCATTAAATAGCTCGAATCGAGCGATATCGATGATTCTGCATACTTCTCATAGATGAAACACCAAGATTATCGCAGAAAATGTATATTTCAGCTGGAAACCCCATGTAAACCAAGTTATCGGCGGCTCTACATATCAAACGCACTGTGGAGTGGTCAAAACACCAGATAACGTGTTTCTCGCATTAAGTAGCTCGAAAAGGGCGATCTAGATGATTCTGCATACTTCTGACTGATGTCTCACCAATATTATCGCAGAAAATGCATATCTCAGCTCGAAACCTTACGAAAATCAAGATGATGCCGGTTCTGCATATTAAACGCACTGTGGAGTGGTGAAAGCAACCAGAGAACGTGTTTCTCGCTTTAAATAGCTCGAAAAGGCCGATCACGATGATTCTGCATACTTCTGACAGAAGTCTCACCAAGATTATCGTAGAAAATGCATATCTCATCTTGAACCCCGACGAAATCAAAGATGTCGCCGGTTCTGCATATCAAACGCACTGTGGAGTGGTGAAAACACCAGATAACGTGTTTCTCTAATATAAATAGCTCGAAAAGAGCGATCTAGATGATTCTGCATACTTCTGACAAAAGACCCACCAAGATCATCGCAGAAAATGCATATCTCAACTTGAAACCCGACGAAAACCGAGTTATCTCCGGTTCTGCACATCAAACGTACCGTGGAGTGGTGAAAACACCAGAAAACGGGTTTCGTGCATTAAGTAGCTCGAAAAGGGCGATCTAGATGATTCTGCATACTTCTGACAAAAGACCTACCAACATTATCGTAGAAAATGCATATCTCAACTTGAACCCCGACGAAATCAAAGATGTCGCCGGTTCTGCATATCAAACGCACTGTGGAGTGGTGAAAACAACCAGAGAACGTGTTTCTCGCATTAAATAGCTCGAGAAGAGCGATCTCGAAGATCCTGCATACTTCTGACAGAAGTCTCACCAAGATTATCGTAGAAAATGCATATCTCAGCTTGAAACCCGACGAAAACCGAGTTATCTCCGGTTCTGCACATCAAACCTACCGTGGAGTGGTGAAAACAGCAGAAAACGTGTTTCGCGCATTAAGTATCTCGAAAAGAGCGTTCTCGAAGATTCTGCATACTTCTGACAGAAGTCTCACCAGGTTTATCGTAGAAAATGCATATCTCAGCTTGAAACCCGACCGAAACCAAGTTATCTCCGGTTCTGCATGTCAAACGTACTGTGGAGTGGTGAAATCACCAGAAAACGTGTTTCCTGCATTAAGTAGCTCGAAAAGAGCGATCTAGATGATTCTGCATACTTCTGACTGATGTCTCACCAATATTATCGCAGAAAATGCATATCTCAGCTCGAAACCTCACGAAAATCAAGATGTTGCCGGTTCTGCATATCAAACGCACTGTGGAGTGGTGAAAACAATAGATAACGTGTTTCTCGCATTAAATAGCTCGAAAAGAGCGCTCTCGATGTTTCTGCATACTTCGGACAGATGTTTCACCAAGATTATTGTAGAAAATGCATATCTCAGCTTGAAACCCGACGAAAACCAAAATATCGCCGGTTCTGCATATCAAACCAACTGTGGAGTGGTGAAAACACCAGATAACGTGTTTCTCGCATTAACTAACTCGAAAAGAGCGTTCTCGATGATTCTGCATTCTTCTAATAGATGAAACACCAATATTATCGCAGAAAATGCATATCTCAGCTGGAAACACCACGAAAATCAAGATATCGCCGGTTCTGCATATCAAACGCACTGTGGAATGTAGAAAACACCAGAAAACTGTTTTTTCGCATTAAATAGCTCGAAAAGAGCGATCTAGACGATTCTGCATACTTCTGACTGAAGTCTCACCAATATTATCGCAGAAAATGCATATCTCAGCTCGAAACCTCACGAAAATCAAGATGTCGCCGGTTCTGCATATGAAACGCACTATGGAGTGTTGAAAACAACCAGATAACGTGTTTCTCGCATTAAATAGCTCGAAACGAGCGATCTAGATGATTCTGCATACTTCTGACAGAAGTCTCACCAAGATTATCGCAGAAAATGCATATCTCAGCTGGAAACACCACGAAAACCAAGTTATCGGCGGCTCTACATATCAAACGCAATGTGGAGTCTTGAAAACACCAGAATACGTGTTTCTCGCATTAAGTAGATCGAAAATTGCGTTCTCGAAGATTCTGCATACTTCTGACAGAGGTCTCACCAATATTATCGTAGAAAATGCATATCTCAGCTTGAAACCCGACCGAAACGAAGATATCTCCGGTTCTGCGTGTCTAACGTACTGTGGAGTGGTCAAAACACCAGATGACGTGTTTCTCGCATTAAATAGTTCGAAACGAGCGATCTAGATGATTCTGCATACTTCTGACTGAAGTCTCACCAAGATTATTGCAGAAAATGCATATCTCAGCTGGAAACACCACGAAAACCAAGTTATCGTCGGTTCTGCATATCAGACGCACTTTGGAATGTTGAAAACACCAGAAAACGTGTTTCTCGCATTAACTAACTCGAAAAGAGCGTTCTCGATGATTCTGCATTCTTCTCATAGATGAAACACCAAGATTATCGCAGAAAATGCATATTTCAGCTGGAAACCCCACGAAAACAAAGATATCGCCGGTTCTGCATATCAGACGCACTGTGGAATGTTGAAAACACCAGAAAACGTGTTTCTCGCATTAACTAACTCGAAAAGATCGTTCTCGATGATTCTGCATACTTCTCATAGATGAAACCCCAAGCTTATCGCAGAAAATGCATATTTCAGCTGGAAACCCCACGAAAACCAAGTTCCCGGCGTCTCTACATATCAAACGCACTGTGGAGTGGTGAAAACACCAGAAAACGTGTTTCTCGCATTAAATAGCTCCAATTGAGCGATCTCGATGATTCTGCATACTTCTGACAGAAGACTCACCAAAATGATCGCAGAAAATGCATATCTCAGCTTGAAACCCGACCGATACGAAGATATCTCCAGTTCTGCATGTCTAACGTACTGTGGAGTGGTTGAATACACCAGAAAACGTGTTTCTCGCATTAACAAGCTCGAAAAGAGCGTTCTCGATGATTCTGCATACTTCTCATAGATGAAACACCAAGATTATCGCAGAAAATGCATATTTCAGCTGGAAACCCCATGAAAACCAAGTTATCGGCGGCTCTACATATCAAACGCACTGTGGAGTGGTCAAAACACCAGATAACGTGTTTCTCGCATTAAATAGCTCGAATAGAGCGATATCGATGATTCTGCATACTTCGGACAGAAGTCTCACCAATATTATCGCAGAAAATGCATATCTCAGCTTGAAACCTCACGAAAATCAAGATGTCGCCGGTTCTGCATATCAAACGCACTGTGGAGTGGTCAAAACACCAGATAACGTGTTTTACGCATTAAATAGCTCGAATCGAGCGATATCGATGATTCTGCATACTTCTCATAGATGAAACACCAAGATTATCGCAGAAAATGTATATTTCAGCTGGAAACCCCATGTAAACCAAGTTATCGGCGGCTCTACATATCAAACGCACTGTGGAGTGGTCAAAACACCAGATAACGTGTTTCTCGCATTAAATAGCTAGAATAGAGCGATATCGATGATTCTGCATACTTCGGACAGAAGTCTCACCAATATTATCGCAGAAAATGCATATCTCAGCTTGAAACCTCACGAAAATCAAGATGTCGCCGGTTCTGCATATCAAACGCACTGTGGAGTGGTCAAAACACCAGATAACGTGTTTCTCGCATGAAATAGCTCGAATAGAGCGATATCGATGATTCTGCATACTTCGGACAGAAGTCTCACCAATATTATCGCAGAAAATGCATATCTCAGCTTGAAACCTCACGCAAATCAAGATGTCGCCGGTTCTGCATATCAAACGCACTGTGGAGTGGTCAAAACACCAGATAACGTGTTCTACGCATTAAATAGCTCGAATCGAGCGATATCGATGATTCTGCATACTTCGGACAGAAGTCTCACCAATATTATCGCAGAAAATGCATATCTCAGCTAGAAACCTCACGAAAATCAAGATGTCGCCGGTTCTGCACATCAAACGTACTGTGGAGTGGTGAAAACACCAGAAAACGTGTTTCTCGCATTAAGTAGCTCGAAAAGAGCGTTCTCGAAGATTCTGCATACTTCTGACAGAGGTCTCACCAATATTATCGTAGAAAATGCATATCTCAGCTTGAAACCTCACGAAAATCAAGATGTCGCCGGTTCTGCACATCAAACGCACTGTGGAGTGGTCAAAACACCAGATGACGTGTTTCTCGCAATAAATAGCTCGAAAAGAGCGATATCGATGATTGTGCATACTTCGGACAGAAGTCTCTCCAATATTATCGCAGAAAATGCATATCTCAGCTTGATACCCGACCGAAACGAAGATATCTCCGGTTCTGCATGTCAAACGTACTGTGGAGTGGTGAAAACACAAGAAAACGTGTTTCGTGCATTAAGTAGCTCGAAAAGAGCGATCTAGATAATTCTGCATGCTTCTGACAAAAGACCCACCAAGATTATCGTAGAAAATGCATATCTCAACTTGAACCCCGACGAAATCAAAGATGTCGCCGGTTCTGCATATCAAACGCACTGTGGAGTGGTGAAAACATCCAGGGAACGTGTTTCTCGCATTAAATAGCTCGAAAAGAGCGATCTCGAAGATCCTGCATACTTCTGACAGAAGTCTCCCCAAGATTGTCGTAGAAAATGCATATCTCAGCTTGAAACCCGACGAAAACCGAGTTATCTCCGGGTCTGCACATCAAACGTACCGTGGAGTGGTGAAAACACCAGAAAACGTGTTTCGCGCATTAAGTATCTCGAAAAGAGCGTTCTCGAAGATTCTGTATACTTCTGACAGAAGTCTCACCAGGATTATCGTAGAAAATGCATATCTCAGCTTGAAACCCGACCGAAACCAAGATATCTCCGGTTCTGCATGTCAAACGTACTGTGGAGTGGTGAAAACACCAGAAAACGTGTTTCGTGCATTAAGTAGCTGGAAAAGAGCGATCTAGATGATTCTGCATACTTCTGACTGATGTCTCACCAATATTATCGCAGAAAATGCATATCTCAGCTCGAAACCTTACGAAAATCAAGATGATGCCGGTTCTGCATATTAAACGCACTGTGGAGTGGTGAAAGCGACCAGAGAACGTGTTTCTCGCTTTAAATAGCTCGAAAAGGCCGATCACGATGATTCTGCATACTTCTGACAGAAGTCTCACCAAGATTATCGTAGAAAATGCATATCTCATCTTGAACCCCGACGAAATCAAAGATGTCGCCGGTTCTGCATATCAAACGCACTGTGGAGTGGTGAAAACACCAGATAACGTGTTTCTCTAATATAAATAGCTCGAAAAGAGCGATCTAGATGATTCTGCATACTTCTGACAAAAGACCCACCAAGATCATCGCAGAAAATGCATATCTCAACTTGAAACCCGACGAAAACCGAGTTATCTCCGGTTCTGCACATCAAACGTACCGTGGAGTGGTGAAAACACCAGAAAACGTGTTTCGTGCATTAAGTAGCTCGAAAAGGGCGATCTAGATGATTCTGCATACTTCTGACAAAAGACCTACCAAGATTATCGTAGAAAATGCATATCTCAACTTGAACCCCGACGAAATCAAAGATGTCGCCGGTTCTGCATATCAAACGCACTGTGGAGTGGTGAAAACAACCAGAGAACGTGTTTCTCGCATTAAATAGCTCGAGAAGAGCGATCTCGAAGATCCTGCATACTTCTGACAGAAGTCTCACCAAGATTATCGTAGAAAATGCATATCTCAGCTTGAAACCCGACGAAAACCGAGTTATCTCCGGTTCTGCACTTCAAACCTACCGTGGAGTGGTGAAAACACCAGAAAACGTGTTTCGCGCATTAAGTATCTCGAAAAGAGCGTTCTCGAAGATTCTGCATACTTCTGACAGAAGTCTCACCAGGTTTATCGTAGAAAATGCATATCTCAGCTTGAAACCCGACCGAAACCAAGTTATCTCCGGTTCTGCATGTCAAACGTACTGTGGAGTGGTGAAATCACCAGAAAACGTGTTTCCTGCATTAAGTAGCTCGAAAAGAGCGATCTAGATGATTCTGCATACTTCTGACTGATGTGTCACCAATATTATCGCAGAAAATGCATATCTCAGCTCGAAACCTCACGAAAATCAAGATGTTGCCGGTTCTGCATATCAAACGCACTGTGGAGTGGTGAAAACAACCAGAGAACGTGTTTCTCGCGTTAAATAGCTCGAAAAGGCCGATCACAATGATTCTGCATACTTCTGACAGAAGTCTCACCAAGCTTATCGTAGAAAATGCATATCTCAACTTGAACCCCGACCGAAACGAAGATATCTCCAGTTCTGCATGTCTAACGTACTGTGGAGTGGTTGAATACACCAGAAAACGTGTTTCTCGCATTAAATAGCTCGAAAAGAGCGATCTAGATGATTCTGCATACTTCTGGCAGAAGACTCACCAAGCTTATCGCAGAAAATGCATATCTCAGCTTGAAACCTCACGAAAATCAAGATGTCGCCGGTTCTGATTATCAGACGCACTGTGGAGTGGTGAAAACACCAGAAAACGTGTTTCTCGCATTAACTAGCTCGAAAAGAGCGTTCTCGATGATTCTGCGTACTTCTCATAGATGAAACACCAATATTATCGTAGAAAATGCATATCTCAGCTTGAAACCTCACGAAAATCAAGATGTCGCCGGTTCTGCACATCAAACGCACTGTGGAGTGGTCAAAACACCAGCTGACGTGTTTCTCGCATTCAATAGCTCGAAACGAGCGATCTCGATGATTAAGCATACTTCGGACAGACGTCTCACCAAGATTATCGTAAAAAATGCATATCTCAGCATGAAACCCCACGAAAACCAAGATATCGCTGGTTCTGCATATCAAACGTACTGTGGAGTGCTGAAAACACCGGATAACGTGTTTGTCTCATTAAATAGCTCGAATAGAGCGATCTCGATGGTTCTGCATACTTCGAACCGAAGTCTCACCAAGATTATCGTAAAAAATGCATATCTCAGCTTGAAACCCAACGAAAGCCAAGATATCGCTGGTTCTGCATATCAAACGCACTGTGGAGTGATGAAAACACCAGATAACGTGTGTCGTGCATTAGGTAGCTCGAAAAGAGCGATCTCGATGATTCTGCATACTTCTGACAGAAGTCTCACCAGGATTATCGTAGAAAATGCTTATCTCAGCTTGATACCCGACCGAAACCAAGATATCTCCGGTTCTGCATGTCAAACGTACTGTGGAGTGGTGAAAACACCAGAAAACGTGTTTTGTGCATTAAGTAGCTCGAAAAGAGCGATCTCGATGTTTCAGCATACTTCGGACAGAAGTCTCACCAAGATTATCGCAGAAAATGCATATCTCAGCTTGAAACCCCACGAAAACCAAGATATCGCCGGTTCTGCATATCATACGCACTGTGGAGTGGGGAAAACACCAGATAACGTGTTTCTCGCATTAAATAGCTCGAACCGAGCAATCTCGATGATTAAGCATACTTCGGACAGAAGTCTCACCAAGAATATCGTAAAAAATGCATATCTCAGCTTGAAACCCCACGAATACAAAGTTATCGCTGGTTCTGCATATCAAACGCACTGTGGAGTGCTGAAAACACCAGATAACGTGTTTGTCGCATTAAATAGCTCGAATAGGGCGATCTCGATGATTCTGCATACTTCAGACAGAAGTCTCACCAAGATTATCGTAAAAAATGTATATCTCAGCTTGAAACACCACCAAAGCCAAGATATCGCTGGTTCTGCATATCAAACGCACTGTGGAGTGGTGAAAACACCAGATAACGTGTTTCTCGCATTAAATAGCTCGAAAAGTGCGATCTCGATGTTTCAGCATACTCCGGACAGAAGTCTTAACAAGATTATCGCAGAAAATGCATATCTCAGCTTGCAATCCCACGAAAACCAAAATATGTACTGTTCTGCATATCAAACGCACTGTGGTGTGGTGAAAACACCAGATAACGTGTTTCTCGCATTAAATAGCTCGAAACGAGCGATCTCGATGATTGTGCATACTTCGGACAGAAGTCTCGCCAAAATTATCGTAAAAAATGCATATCTCAGCTTGAAACCCCACGAAAACCAAGATATCGCTGGTTCTGCGTATCAAACGCACTGTGGAGTGGTGAAAGCACCGGATAAGGTTTTTCTCGCATTAACTAGCTCGAAAAGAACGATCTCGATGTTTCAGCATACTTCGGACAGAAGTCTCACCAAGATTATCGCAGAAAATGCATATCTCAGCTTGATACCCCACGAAAACCAAGATATCGCCGGTTCTGCATATCATACGCACTGTGGAGTGGGGAAAACACCAGATAACGTGTTTCTCGCATTAAATAGCTCGAACCGAGCGATCTCGATGATTAAGCATACTTCGGACAGAAGTCTCACCAAGAATATCGTAAAAAATGCATATCTCAGCTTGAAACCCCACGAAAACAAAGATATCGCTGGTTCTGCATATCAAACGCTCTGTGGAGTGCTGAAAACACCAGATAACGTGTTTGTCGCATTAAATAGCTCGAATAGGGCGATCTCGATGATTCTGCATACTTCGGACAGAAGTCTCACCAAGATTATCGTAAAAAATGCATATCTCAGCTTGAAACCCTACGAAAACCAAAATATCGCCGGTTCTGCATATCAACCAACTGTGGAGTGGTGAAAACACCAGAAAACGTGTTTTGTGCATTAAGTAGCTCGAAAAGAGCGATCTAGATGATTCTGCATACTCCTGACTGAAGTGTCACCAATATTATCGCAGAAAATGCATATCTCAGCTTGAAACCCCACGAAAACCAAGATATCGCTGGTTCTGCATATCAAACGCACTGTGGAGTGGTGAAAACACCAGATAACGTGTTTCTCGCATTAAATAGCTCGAAAAGTGCGATCTCGATGTTTCAGCATACTTCGGACAGAAGTCTCACCTAGATTATCGCAGAAAATGCATATCTCAGCTTGAAACCCCACGAACACCAAGATATCGCCGGTTCTGCATATCATACGCACTGTGGAGTGGTGAAAACACCAGATAACGTGTTTCTCGAATTAAATAGCTCGAAACGAGCGATCTCGATGATTAAGCATTCTTCAGACAGAAGTCTCACCAAGATTATCGTAAAAAATGCATATCTCAGCTTGAAACCCCAGGAAAACCAAGATATCGCTGGTTCTGCATATCAAACGCACTGTGGAGTGCTGAAAACACCAGATAACGTGTTTGTCGCATTACATACCTCGAATAGAGCGATCTCGATGATTCTGCATACTTCGGACAGAAGTCTCACCAAGATTATCGCAGAAAATGCATATCTCAGCTTGAAACCCCACGAAAACCAAGATATCGCCGGTTCTGCATATCAAACGCACTGTGGAGTGGTGAAAACACCGGATAAGGTTCTTCTCGCATTAACTAGCTCGAAAAGAGCGATCTCGATGTTTCAGCATACTTCGGACAGAAGTCTCACCAAGATTATCGCAGAAAATGCATATCTCAGCTTGAAACCCCACGAAAACCAAGATATCTACTGTTCTGCATATCAAACGCACTGTGGAGTGGTGCAAACCCCAGAAAACGTGTTTCTCGCATTAAATAGCTCGAATAGAGCGATCTCGATGATTCTTCATACTTCGGACAGAAGTCTCACCAAGATTATCGTAAAAAATGCATATCTCAGCATGAAACCCCACGAAAGCCACGATATCGCTGGTTCTGCATATCAAACGCACTGTGGAGTGGTGAAAACACCGGATAAGGTTTTTCTCGCATTAACTAGCTCGAAAAGAGCGATCTCGATGTTTCAGCATATTTCGGACAGAAGTCTCACCAAGATTATCGCAGAAAATGCATATCTCAGCTTGAAACCACACGTAAACCAAGATATCGCCGGTTCTGCATATCAAACGCACTGTGGAGTGGTGAAAACACCGGATAAGGTTCTTCTCGCATTAACTAGCTCGAAAAGAGCGATCTCGATGTTTCAGCATACTTCGGACAGAAGTCTCACCAAGATTATCGTAAAAAATGCATATCTCAGCATGAAACCCTACGAAAACCAAAATATCGCCGGTTCTGCATATCAACCAACTGTGGAGTGGTGAAAACACCAGATAACGTGTTTCTCGCATTAAATAGCTCGAAACGAGCGATCTCGATGATTCTGTATACTTCCGACAGAAGTCTCACCAAAATTATCGTAAAAAATGCATATCTCAGCTTGAAACCCCACGAAAACCAAGATATCGCTGTGTTCAGCATGTCAAACGCACTGTGGAGTGGTGAAAACCCCAGAAAACGTTTTTCTCGCATTAAATAGCTCGAATAGAGCGATCTCGATGATTCTTCATACTTCAGACAGAAGTCTCACCAAGATTATAGTAAAAAATGTATATCTCAGCTTGAAACACCACCAAAGCCAAGATATCGCTGGTTCTGCATATCAAACGCACTGTGGAGTGGTGAAAACACCAGATAACGTGTTTCGTGCATTAAGTAGCTCGACAAGAGCGATCTCGATGATTCTGCATACTTCTGACAGAAGTCTCACCAGGATTATCGTAGAAAATGCATATCTCAGCTTGATACCCGACCGAAACCAAGATATCTCCGGTTCTGCATGTCAAACGTACTGTGGAGTGGTGAATACACCAGAAAACCTGTTTTGTGCATTAAGTAGCTCGAAAAGAGCGATCTAGATGATTCTGCATACTCCTGACTGAAGTGTCACCAATATTATCGCAGAAAATGCATATCTCAGCTTGAAACCCCACGAAAACCAAGATATCGCCGGTTCTGCATATCAAACGCACTGTGGAGTGGTGAAAACACCGGATAAGGTTCTTCTCGCATTAACTAGCTCGAAAAGAGCGATCTCGATGTTTCAGCATACTTCGGACAGAAGTCTCACCAAGATTATCGCAGAAAATGCATATCTCAGCTTGAAACCCCACGAAAACCAAGATATCTACTGTTCTGCATATCAAACGCACTGTGGAGTGGTGCAAACCCCAGAAAACGTGTTTCTCGCATTAAATAGCTCGAATAGAGCGATCTCGATGATTCTTCATACTTCGGACAGAAGTCTCACCAAGATTATCGTAAAAAATGCATATCTCAGCATGAAACCCCACGAAAGCCACGATATCGCTGGTTCTGCATATCAAACGCACTGTGGAGTGGTGAAAACACCGGATAAGGTTTTTCTCGCATTAACTAGCTCGAAAAGAGCGATCTCGATGTTTCAGCATATTTCGGACAGAAGTCTCACCAAGATTATCGCAGAAAATGCATATCTCAGCTTGAAACCACACGTAAACCAAGATATCGCCGGTTCTGCATATCAAACGCACTGTGGAGTGGTGAAAACACCGGATAAGGTTCTTCTCGCATTAACTAGCTCGAAAAGAGCGATCTCGATGTTTCAGCATACTTCGGACAGAAGTCTCACCAAGATTATCGTAAAAAATGCATATCTCAGCATGAAACCCTACGAAAACCAAAATATCGCCGGTTCTGCATATCAACCAACTGTGGAGTGGTGAAAACACCAGATAACGTGTTTCTCGCATTAAATAGCTCGAAACGAGCGATCTCGATGATTCTGTATACTTCCGACAGAAGTCTCACCAAAATTATCGTAAAAAATGCATATCTCAGCTTGAAACCCCACGAAAACCAAGATATCGCTGTGTTCAGCATGTCAAACGCACTGTGGAGTGGTGAAAACCCCAGAAAACGTTTTTCTCGCATTAAATAGCTCGAATAGAGCGATCTCGATGATTCTTCATACTTCAGACAGAAGTCTCACCAAGATTATAGTAAAAAATGTATATCTCAGCTTGAAACACCACCAAAGCCAAGATATCGCTGGTTCTGCATATCAAACGCACTGTGGAGTGGTGAAAACACCAGATAACGTGTTTCGTGCATTAAGTAGCTCGACAAGAGCGATCTCGATGATTCTGCATACTTCTGACAGAAGTCTCACCAGGATTATCGTAGAAAATGCATATCTCAGCTTGATACCCGACCGAAACCAAGATATCTCCGGTTCTGCATGTCAAACGTACTGTGGAGTGGTGAATACACCAGAAAACCTGTTTTGTGCATTAAGTAGCTCGAAAAGAGCGATCTAGATGATTCTGCATACTCCTGACTGAAGTGTCACCAATATTATCGCAGAAAATGCATATCTCAGCTTGAAACCCCACGAAAACCAAGATATCGCTGGTTCTGCATATCAAACGCACTGTGGAGTGGTGAAAACACCAGATAACGTGTTTCTCGCATTAAATAGCTCGAAAAGAGCGATCTAGATGATTCAGCATACTTCGGACAGAAGTCTCACCAAGATTATCGCAGAAAATGCATATCTCAGCTTGCAGTCCAACGAAAACCAAGATATCGCCGGTTCTGCATGTCATACGCACTGTGGAGTAGTGAAAACACCAGATAACGTGTTTCTCGCATTAAATAGCTCGAAACGAGCGATCTCGATGATTAAGCATACTTCGGACAGAAGTCTCACCAAGATGATCGTAAAAAATGCATATCTCAGCATGAAACCCCACGAAAACCAAGATATCGCTGGTTCTGCATATCAAACGCACTGTGGAGTGCTGAAAACACCAGATAACGTGTTTGTCGCATTAACTAGCTCGAAAAGAGCGATCTCGATGTTTCAGCATACTTCGGACAGAAGTCTCACCAAGATTATCGCAGAAAATGCATATCTCAGCTTGCAATCCCACGATAACCAAGATATCGCCGGTTATGCATATCATACGCACTGTGGAGTAGCGAAAACACCAGATAACGTGTTTCTCGCATTAAATAGCTCAAAACGAGCGATCTCGATGATTAAGCATACTTCGGACAGAAGTCTCACCAAGATTATCGTAAAAAATGCATATCTCAGCATGAAACCCCACGAAAACCAAGATATCGCTGGTTCTGCATATCAAACGCACTGTGGTGTGGTGAAAACACCAGATAACGTGTTTCTCGCATTAAATAGCTCGAATCGAGCGATCTCGATGATTGTGCATACTTCGGACAGAAGTCTCGCCAAAATTATCGTAAAAAATGCATATCTCAGCTTGAAACCCCACGAAAACCAAGATATCGCTGTGTTCAGCATATCAAACGCACTGTGGAGTGGTGAAAACCAGAGAAAACGTGTTTCTCGCATTAAATAGCTCGAATAGAGCGATCTCGATGATTCTTCATACTTCGGACAGAAGTCTCACCAAGATTATCGCAGAAAATGCATATCTCAGCTTGAAACCCCACGAAAACCAAGATATCGCTGGTTCTGCATATCAAACGCACTGTGGAGTGGTGAAAACACCAGATAACGTGTTTCTCGCATTAAATAGCTCGAAAAGAGCGATCTAGATGATTCAGCATACTTCGGACAGAAGACTCACCAAGATTATCGCAGAAAATGCATATCTCAGCTTGCAGTCCAACGAAAACCAAGATATCGCCGGTTCTGCATATCAAACGCACTGTGGAGTGGTGAAAACACCAGATAACGTGTTTCGTGCATTAAGTAGCTCGACAAGAGCGATCTCGATGATTGTGCATACTTCGGACAGAAGTCTCACCAAGATTATCGCAGAAAATGCATATCTCAGCTTGAAACCCCACGAAAACCAAGATATCGCTGGTTCTGCATATCAAACGCACTGTGGAGTGGTGAAAACACCAGATAACGTGTTTCTCGCATTAAATACCTCGAAAAGTGCGATCTCGATGATTCTGCATACTTCTAACAGAAGTCTCACCAAGATTATCGCAGAAAATGCATATCTCTGCTTGAAACCCCACGAAAACCAAGATATCTACTGTTCTGCATATCCAACGAACTGTGGAGTGGTGATAACCCCAGAAAACGTGTTTCTCGCATTAGATAGCTCGAAAAGAGCACTCTCGACGTTTCTGCATACTTCGGACAGAAGTCTCAACAAGATTATCGCAGAAAATGCATATCTCAGCTTGAAACCCCACGAAAACCAAGATATGTACTGTTCTGCATATCAAACGCACTGTGGTGTGGTGAAAACACCAGATAACGTGTTTCTCGCATTAAATAGCTCGAAACGAGCGATCTCGATGATTGTGCATACTTCGGACAGAAGTCTCGCCAAAATTATCGTAAAAAATGCATATCTCAGCTTGAAACCCCACGAAAACCAAGATATCGCTGTGTTCAGCATATCAAACGCACTGTGGAGTGGTGAAAACCAGAGAAAACGTGTTTCTCGCATTAAATAGCTCGAATAGAGCGATCGCGATGATTCTTCATACTTCGGACAGAAGTCTCACCAAGATTATCGCAGAAAATGCATATCTCAGCTTGAAACCCCACGAAAACCAAGATATCGCCGGTTCTGCATATCATACGCACTGTGGAGTGGGGAAAACACCAGATAACGTGTTTCTCGCATTAAATAGCTCGAACCGAGCGATTTCGATGATTAAGCATACTTCGGACAGAAGTCTCACCAAGATTATCGTAAAAAATGCATATCTCAGCTTGAAACCGCACGAAAACCAAGATATCGCTGGTACTGCATATCGCACGCACTGTGGAGTGGTGAAAACACCAGATAACGTGTTTCTCGCATTAAATAGCTCGAAAAGAGCAATCTCGATGATTGTGCATACTTCGGACAGAAGTCTCACCAAGATTATCGTAAAACATGCATATCTCAGCTTGACACCCCACCAAAGCCAAGATATCGCTGGTTCTGCATATCAAACGCACTGTGGAGTGGTGAAAACACCAGATAACGTGTTTCGTGCATTAAGTAGCTCGAAAAGAGCGATCTCGATGAAACTGCATACTTCTGACAGAAGTCTCACCAGGATTATCGTAGAAAATGCATATCTCAGCTTGATACCCGACCGAAACCAAGATATCTCCGGTTCTGCATGTCAAACGTACTGTGGAGTGGTGAAAACACCAGAAAACGTGTTTTGTGCATTAAGTAGCTCGAAAAGAGCGATCTCGATGTTTCAGCATACTTCGGACAGAAGTCTCACCAAGATTATCGCAGAAAATGCATATCTCAGCTTGAAACCCCACGAAAACCAAGATATCGCCGGTTCTGCATATCATACGCACTGTGGAGTGGGGAAAACACCAGATAACGTGTTTCTCGCATTAAATAGCTCGAACCGAGCAATCTCGATGATTAAGCATACTTCGGACAGAAGTCTCACCAAGAATATCGTAAAAAATGCATATCTCAGCTTGAAACCCCACGAATACAAAGTTATCGCTGGTTCTGCATATCAAACGCACTGTGGAGTGCTGAAAACACCAGATAACGTGTTTGTCGCATTAAATAGCTCGAATAGGGCGATCTCGATGATTCTGCATACTTCAGACAGAAGTCTCACCAAGATTATCGTAAAAAATGTATATCTCAGCTTGAAACACCACCAAAGCCAAGATATCGCTGGTTCTGCATATCAAACGCACTGTGGAGTGGTGAAAACACCAGATAACGTGTTTCTCGCATTAAATAGCTCGAAAAGTGCGATCTCGATGTTTCAGCATACTCCGGACAGAAGTCTTAACAAGATTATCGCAGAAAATGCATATCTCAGCTTGCAATCCCACGAAAACCAAAATATGTACTGTTCTGCATATCAAACGCACTGTGGTGTGGTGAAAACACCAGATAACGTGTTTCTCGCATTAAATAGCTCGAAACGAGCGATCTCGATGATTGTGCATACTTCGGACAGAAGTCTCGCCAAAATTATCGTAAAAAATGCATATCTCAGCTTGAAACCCCACGAAAACCAAGATATCGCTGGTTCTGCGTATCAAACGCACTGTGGAGTGGTGAAAGCACCGGATAAGGTTTTTCTCGCATTAACTAGCTCGAAAAGAACGATCTCGATGTTTCAGCATACTTCGGACAGAAGTCTCACCAAGATTATCGCAGAAAATGCATATCTCAGCTTGATACCCCACGAAAACCAAGATATCGCCGGTTCTGCATATCATACGCACTGTGGAGTGGGGAAAACACCAGATAACGTGTTTCTCGCATTAAATAGCTCGAACCGAGCGATCTCGATGATTAAGCATACTTCGGACAGAAGTCTCACCAAGAATATCGTAAAAAATGCATATCTCAGCTTGAAACCCCACGAAAACAAAGATATCGCTGGTTCTGCATATCAAACGCTCTGTGGAGTGCTGAAAACACCAGATAACGTGTTTGTCGCATTAAATAGCTCGAATAGGGCGATCTCGATGATTCTGCATACTTCGGACAGAAGTCTCACCAAGATTATCGTAAAAAATGCATATCTCAGCTTGAAACCCTACGAAAACCAAAATATCGCCGGTTCTGCATATCAACCAACTGTGGAGTGGTGAAAACACCAGAAAACGTGTTTTGTGCATTAAGTAGCTCAAAAAGAGCGATCTAGATGATTCTGCATACTCCTGACTGAAGTGTCACCAATATTATCGCAGAAAATGCATATCTCAGCTTGAAACCCCACGAAAACCAAGATATCGCTGGTTCTGCATATCAAACGCACTGTGGAGTGGTGAAAACACCAGATAACGTGTTTCTCGCATTAAATAGCTCGAAAAGTGCGATCTCGATGTTTCAGCATACTTCGGACAGAAGTCTCACCTAGATTATCGCAGAAAATGCATATCTCAGCTTGAAACCCCACGAACACCAAGATATCGCCGGTTCTGCATATCATACGCACTGTGGAGTGGTGAAAACACCAGATAACGTGTTTCTCGAATTAAATAGCTCGAAACGAGCGATCTCGATGATTAAGCATTCTTCGGACAGATGTCTCACCAAGATTATCGTAAAAAATGCATATCTCAGCTTGAAACCCCACGAAAACCAAGATATCGCTGGTTCTGCATATCAAACGCACTGTGGAGTGCTGAAAACACCAGATAACGTGTTTGTCGCATTACATACCTCGAATAGAGCGATCTCGATGATTCTGCATACTTCGGACAGAAGTCTCACCAAGATTATCGCAGAAAATGCATATCTCAGCTTGAAACCCCACGAAAACCAAGATATCGCCGGTTCTGCATATCAAACGCACTGTGGAGTGGTGAAAACACCGGATAAGGTTCTTCTCGCATTAACTAGCTCGAAAAGAGCGATCTCGATGTTTCAGCATACTTCGGACAGAAGTCTCACCAAGATTATCGCAGAAAATGCATATCTCAGCTTGAAACCCCACGAAAACCAAGATATCAACTGTTCTGCATATCAAACGCACTGTGGAGTGGTGCAAACCCCAGAAAACGTGTTTCTCGCATTAAATAGCTCGAATAGAGCGATCTCGATGATTCTTCATACTTCGGACAGAAGTCTCACCAAGATTATCGTAAAAAATGCATATCTCAGCATGAAACCCCACGAAAGCCACGATATCGCTGGTTCTGCATATCAAACGCACTGTGGAGTGGTGAAAACACCGGATAAGGTTTTTCTCGCATTAACTAGCTCGAAAAGAGCGATCTCGATGTTTCAGCATATTTCGGACAGAAGTCTCACCAAGATTATCGCAGAAAATGCATATCTCAGCTTGAAACCACACGTAAACCAAGATATCGCCGGTTCTGCATATCAAACGCACTGTGGAGTGGTGAAAACACCGGATAAGGTTCTTCTCGCATTAACTAGCTCGAAAAGAGCGATCTCGATGTTTCAGCATACTTCGGACAGAAGTCTCACCAAGATTATCGTAAAAAATGCATATCTCAGCATGAAACCCTACGAAAACCAAAATATCGCCGGTTCTGCATATCAACCAACTGTGGAGTGGTGAAAACACCAGATAACGTGTTTCTCGCATTAAATAGCTCGAAACGAGCGATCTCGATGATTCTGTATACTTCCGACAGAAGTCTCACCAAAATTATCGTAAAAAATGCATATCTCAGCTTGAAACCCCACGAAAACCAAGATATCGCTGTGTTCAGCATGTCAAACGCACTGTGGAGTGGTGAAAACCCCAGAAAACGTTTTTCTCGCATTAAATAGCTCGAATAGAGCGATCTCGATGATTCTTCATACTTCAGACAGAAGTCTCACCAAGATTATAGTAAAAAATGTATATCTCAGCTTGAAATACCACCAAAGTCAAGATATCGCTGGTTCTGCATATCAAACGCACTGTGGAGTGGTGAAAACACCAGATAACGTGTTTCGTGCATTAAGTAGCTCGACAAGAGCGATCTCGATGATTCTGCATACTTCTGACAGAAGTCTCACCAGGATTATCGTAGAAAATGCATATCTCAGCTTGATACCCGACCGAAACCAAGATATCTCCGGTTCTGCATGTCAAACGTACTGTGGAGTGGTGAAAACACCAGAAAACCTGTTTTGTGCATTAAGTAGCTCGAAAAGAGCGATCTAGATGATTCTGCATACTCCTGACTGAAGTGTCACCAATATTATCGCAGAAAATGCATATCTCAGCTTGAAACCCCACGAAAACCAAGATATCGCCGGTTCTGCATGTCATACGCACTGTGGAGTAGTGAAAACACCAGATAACGTGTTTCTCGCATTAAATAGCTCGAAACGAGCGATCTCGATGATTAAGCATACTTCGGACAGAAGTCTCACCAAGATGATCGTAAAAAATGCATATCTCAGCATGAAACCCCACGAAAACCAAGATATCGCTGGTTCTGCATATCAAACGCACTGTGGAGTGCTGAAAACACCAGATAACGTGTTTGTCGCATTAACTAGCTCGAAAAGAGCGATCTCGATGTTTCAGCATACTTCGGACAGAAGTCTCACCAAGATTATCGCAGAAAATGCATATCTCAGCTTGCAATCCCACGATAACCAAGACATCGCCGGTTATGCATATCATACGCACTGTGGAGTAGCGAAAACACCAGATAACGTGTTTCTCGCATTAAATAGCTCAAAACGAGCGATCTCGATGATTAAGCATACTTCGGACAGAAGTCTCACCAAGATTATCGTAAAAAATGCATATCTCAGCATGAAACCCCACGAAAACCAAGATATCGCTGGTTCTGCATATCAAACGCACTGTGGTGTGGTGAAAACACCAGATAACGTGTTTCTCGCATTAAATAGCTCGAATCGAGCGATCTCGATGATTGTGCATACTTCGGACAGAAGTCTCGCCAAAATTATCGTAAAAAATGCATATCTCAGCTTGAAACCCCACGAAAACCAAGATATCGCTGTGTTCAGCATATCAAACGCACTGTGGAGTGGTGAAAACCAGAGAAAACGTGTTTCTCGCATTAAATAGCTCGAATAGAGCGATCGCGATGATTCTTCATACTTCGGACAGAAGTCTCACCAAGATTATCGCAGAAAATGCATATCTCAGCTTGAAACCCCACGAAAACCAAGATATCGCCGGTTCTGCATATCATACGCACTGTGGAGTGGGGAAAACACCAGATAACGTGTTTCTCGCATTAAATAGCTCGAACCGAGCGATTTCGATGATTAAGCATACTTCGGACAGAAGTCTCACCAAGATTATCGTAAAAAATGCATATCTCAGCTTGAAACCGCACGAAAACCAAGATATCGCTGGTACTGCATATCGCACGCACTGTGGAGTGGTGAAAACACCAGATAACGTGTTTCTCGCATTAAATAGCTCGAAAAGAGCAATCTCGATGATTGTGCATACTTCGGACAGAAGTCTCACCAAGATTATCGTAAAACATGCATATCTCAGCTTGACACCCCACCAAAGCCAAGATATCGCTGGTTCTGCATATCAAACGCACTGTGGAGTGGTGAAAACACCAGATAACGTGTTTCGTGCATTAAGTAGCTCGAAAAGAGCGATCTCGATGAAACTGCATACTTCTGACAGAAGTCTCACCAGGATTATCGTAGAAAATGCATATCTCAGCTTGATACCCGACCGAAACCAAGATATCTCCGGTTCTGCATGTCAAACGTACTGTGGAGTGGTGAAAACACCAGAAAACGTGTTTTGTGCATTAAGTAGCTCGAAAAGAGCGATCTCGATGTTTCAGCATACTTCGGACAGAAGTCTCACCAAGATTATCGCAGAAAATGCATATCTCAGCTTGAAACCCCACGAAAACCAAGATATCGCCGGTTCTGCATATCATACGCACTGTGGAGTGGGGAAAACACCAGATAACGTGTTTCTCGCATTAAATAGCTCGAACCGAGCAATCTCGATGATTAAGCATACTTCGGACAGAAGTCTCACCAAGAATATCGTAAAAAATGCATATCTCAGCTTGAAACCCCACGAATACAAAGTTATCGCTGGTTCTGCATATCAAACGCACTGTGGAGTGCTGAAAACACCAGATAACGTGTTTGTCGCATTAAATAGCTCGAATAGGGCGATCTCGATGATTCTGCATACTTCAGACAGAAGTCTCACCAAGATTATCGTAAAAAATGTATATCTCAGCTTGAAACACCACCAAAGCCAAGATATCGCTGGTTCTGCATATCAAACGCACTGTGGAGTGGTGAAAACACCAGATAACGTGTTTCTCGCATTAAATACCTCGAAAAGTGCGATCTCGATGATTCTGCATACTTCTAACAGAAGTCTCACCAAGATTATCGCAGAAAATGCATATCTCTGCTTGAAACCCCACGAAAACCAAGATATCTACTGTTCTGCATATCCAACGAACTGTGGAGTGGTGATAACCCCAGAAAACGTGTTTCTCGCATTAGATAGCTCGAAAAGAGCACTCTCGACGTTTCTGCATACTTCGGACAGAAGTCTCAACAAGATTATCGCAGAAAATGCATATCTCAGCTTGAAACCCCACGAAAACCAAGATATGTACTGTTCTGCATATCAAACGCACTGTGGTGTGGTGAAAACACCAGATAACGTGTTTCTCGCATTAAATAGCTCGAAACGAGCGATCTCGATGATTGTGCATACTTCGGACAGAAGTCTCGCCAAAATTATCGTAAAAAATGCATATCTCAGCTTGAAACCCCACGAAAACCAAGATATCGCTGTGTTCAGCATATCAAACGCACTGTGGAGTGGTGAAAACCAGAGAAAACGTGTTTCTCGCATTAAATAGCTCGAATAGAGCGATCGCGATGATTCTTCATACTTCGGACAGAAGTCTCACCAAGATTATCGCAGAAAATGCATATCTCAGCTTGAAACCCCACGAAAACCAAGATATCGCCGGTTCTGCATATCATACGCACTGTGGAGTGGGGAAAACACCAGATAACGTGTTTCTCGCATTAAATAGCTCGAACCGAGCGATTTCGATGATTAAGCATACTTCGGACAGAAGTCTCACCAAGATTATCGTAAAAAATGCATATCTCAGCTTGAAACCGCACGAAAACCAAGATATCGCTGGTACTGCATATCGCACGCACTGTGGAGTGGTGAAAACACCAGATAACGTGTTTCTCGCATTAAATAGCTCGAAAAGAGCAATCTCGATGATTGTGCATACTTCGGACAGAAGTCTCACCAAGATTATCGTAAAACATGCATATCTCAGCTTGAAACCCCACGAAAACCAAGATATCGCTGTGTTCAGCATATCAAACGCACTGTGGAGTGGTGAAAACCAGAGAAAACGTGTTTCTCGCATTAAATAGCTCGAATAGAGCGATCTCGATGATTCTTCATACTTCGGACAGAAGTCTCACCAAGATTAT
Organism: Anthophora plumipes; assembly: GCA_951804975.1. Lineage (NCBI taxonomy): Eukaryota > Metazoa > Arthropoda > Insecta > Hymenoptera > Apidae > Anthophora > Anthophora plumipes. The sequence continues at coordinate 834,535 of CATORF010000226.1, forward strand.
CGCAGAAAATGCATATCTCAGCTTGAAACCCCACGAAAACCAAGATATCGCTGGTTCTGCATATCAAACGCACTGTGGAGTGGTGAAAACACCAGATAACGTGTTTCTCGCATTAAATAGCTCGAAAAGAGCGATCTAGATGATTCAGCATACTTCGGACAGAAGACTCACCAAGATTATCGCAGAAAATGCATATCTCAGCTTGCAGTCCAACGAAAACCAAGATATCGCCGGTTCTGCATGTCATACGCACTGTGGAGTAGTGAAAACACCAGATAACGTGTTTCTCGCATTAAATAGCTCGAAACGAGCGATCTCGATGATTAAGCATACTTCGGACAGAAGTCTCACCAAGATGATCGTAAAAAATGCATATCTCAGCATGAAACCCCACGAAAACCAAGATATCGCTGGTTCTGCATATCAAACGCACTGTGGAGTGCTGAAAACACCAGATAACGTGTTTGTCGCATTAACTAGCTCGAAAAGAGCGATCTCGATGTTTCAGCATACTTCGGACAGAAGTCTCACCAAGATTATCGCAGAAAATGCATATCTCAGCTTGCAGTCCAACGAAAACCAAGATATCGCCGGTTCTGCATGTCATACGCACTGTGGAGTAGTGAAAACACCAGATAACGTGTTTCTCGCATTAAATAGCTCGAAACGAGCGATCTCGATGATTAAGCATACTTCGGACAGAAGTCTCACCAAGATGATCGTAAAAAATGCATATCTCAGCATGAAACCCCACGAAAACCAAGATATCGCTGGTTCTGCATATCAAACGCACTGTGGAGTGCTGAAAACACCAGATAACGTGTTTGTCGCATTAACTAGCTCGAAAAGAGCGATCTCGATGTTTCAGCATACTTCGGACAGAAGTCTCACCAAGATTATCGCAGAAAATGCATATCTCAGCTTGCAGTCCAACGAAAACCAAGATATCGCCGGTTCTGCATGTCATACGCACTGTGGAGTAGTGAAAACACCAGATAACGTGTTTCTCGCATTAAATAGCTCGAAACGAGCGATCTCGATGATTAAGCATACTTCGGACAGAAGTCTCACCAAGATGATCGTAAAAAATGCATATCTCAGCATGAAACCCCACGAAAACCAAGATATCGCTGGTTCTGCATATCAAACGCACTGTGGAGTGGTGAAAACACCAGATAACGTGTTTCGTGCATTAAGTAGCTCGACAAGAGCGATCTCGATGATTGTGCATACTTCGGACAGAAGTCTCACCAAGATTATCGCAGAAAATGCATATCTCAGCTTGAAACCCCACGAAAACCAAGATATCGCTGGTTCTGCATATCAAACGCACTGTGGAGTGGTGAAAACACCAGATAACGTGTTTGTCGCATTAAATAGCTCGAATAGAGCTATCTCGATGGTTCTGCATACTTCGGACAGAAGTCTCACCAAGATTATCGTAAAAAATGCATATCTCAGCTTGAAACCCTACGAAAACCAAAATATCGCCGGTTCTGCATATCAACCAGCTGTGGAGTGGTGAAAACACCAGATAACGTGTTTCTCGCATTAAATACCTCGAAAAGTGCGATCTCGATGATTCTGCATACTTCTAACAGAAGTCTCACCAAGATTATCGCAGAAAATGCATATCTCTGCTTGAAACCCCACGAAAACCAAGATATCTACTGTTCTGCATATCCAACGAACTGTGGAGTGGTGATAACCCCAGAAAACGTGTTTCTCGCATTAGATAGCTCGAAAAGAGCACTCTCGACGTTTCTGCATACTTCGGACAGAAGTCTCAACAAGATTATCGCAGAAAATGCATATCTCAGCTTGAAACCCCACGAAAACCAAGATATGTACTGTTCTGCATATCAAACGCACTGTGGTGTGGTGAAAACACCAGATAACGTGTTTCTCGCATTAAATAGCTCGAAACGAGCGATCTCGATGATTGTGCATACTTCGGACAGAAGTCTCGCCAAAATTATCGTAAAAAATGCATATCTCAGCTTGAAACCCCACGAAAACCAAGATATCGCTGTGTTCAGCATATCAAACGCACTGTGGAGTGGTGAAAACCAGAGAAAACGTGTTTCTCGCATTAAATAGCTCGAATAGAGCGATCTCGATGATTCTTCATACTTCGGACAGAAGTCTCACCAAGATTATCGCAGAAAATGCATATCTCAGCTTGAAACCCCACGAAAACCAAGATATCGCTGGTTCTGCATATCAAACGCACTGTGGAGTGGTGAAAACACCAGATAACGTGTTTCTCGCATTAAATAGCTCGAAAAGAGCGATCTAGATGATTCAGCATACTTCGGACAGAAGTCTCACCAAGATTATCGCAGAAAATGCATATCTCAGCTTGCAGTCCAACGAAAACCAAGATATCGCCGGTTCTGCATGTCATACGCACTGTGGAGTAGTGAAAACACCAGATAACGTGTTTCTCGCATTAAATAGCTCGAAACGAGCGATCTCGATGATTAAGCATACTTCGGACAGAAGTCTCACCAAGATGATCGTAAAAAATGCATATCTCAGCATGAAACCCCACGAAAACCAAGATATCGCTGGTTCTGCATATCAAACGCACTGTGGAGTGGTGAAAACACCAGATAACGTGTTTCGTGCATTAAGTAGCTCGACAAGAGCGATCTCGATGATTGTGCATACTTCGGACAGAAGTCTCACCAAGATTATCGCAGAAAATGCATATCTCAGCTTGAAACCCCACGAAAACCAAGATATCGCTGGTTCTGCATATCAAACGCACTGTGGAGTGGTGAAAACACCAGATAACGTGTTTGTCGCATTAAATAGCTCGAATAGAGCTATCTCGATGGTTCTGCATACTTCGGACAGAAGTCTCACCAAGATTATCGTAAAAAATGCATATCTCAGCTTGAAACCCTACGAAAACCAAAATATCGCCGGTTCTGCATATCAACCAGCTGTGGAGTGGTGAAAACACCAGATAACGTGTTTCTCGCATTAAATACCTCGAAAAGTGCGATCTCGATGATTCTGCATACTTCTAACAGAAGTCTCACCAAGATTATCGCAGAAAATGCATATCTCTGCTTGAAACCCCACGAAAACCAAGATATCTACTGTTCTGCATATCCAACGAACTGTGGAGTGGTGATAACCCCAGAAAACGTGTTTCTCGCATTAGATAGCTCGAAAAGAGCACTCTCGACGTTTCTGCATACTTCGGACAGAAGTCTCAACAAGATTATCGCAGAAAATGCATATCTCAGCTTGAAACCCCACGAAAACCAAGATATGTACTGTTCTGCATATCAAACGCACTGTGGTGTGGTGAAAACACCAGATAACGTGTTTCTCGCATTAAATAGCTCGAAACGAGCGATCTCGATGATTGTGCATACTTCGGACAGAAGTCTCGCCAAAATTATCGTAAAAAATGCATATCTCAGCTTGAAACCCCACGAAAACCAAGATATCGCTGTGTTCAGCATATCAAACGCACTGTGGAGTGGTGAAAACCAGAGAAAACGTGTTTCTCGCATTAAATAGCTCGAATAGAGCGATCTCGATGATTCTTCATACTTCGGACAGAAGTCTCACCAAGATTATCGCAGAAAATGCATATCTCAGCTTGAAACCCCACGAAAACCAAGATATCGCCGGTTCTGCATATCATACGCACTGTGGAGTGGGGAAAACACCAGATAACGTGTTTCTCGCATTAAATAGCTCGAACCGAGCGATTTCGATGATTAAGCATACTTCGGACAGAAGTCTCACCAAGATTATCAAAAAAAATGCATATCTCAGCTTGAAACCGCACGAAAACCAAGATATCGCTGGTACTGCATATCACACGCACTGTGGAGTGGTGAAAACACCAGATAACGTGTTTCTCGCATTAAATAGCTCGAAAAGAGCAATCTCGATGATTCTGCATACTTCGGACAGAAGTCTCACCAAGAATATCGTAAAAAATGCATATCTCAGCTTGAAACCCCACGAAAACCAAGATATCGCCGGTTCTGCATATCAAGCGCACTGTGGAGTGGTGAAGACACCAGTTAACGTGTTTCTCGCATTAAATAGCTCGAAAAGTGCGATCTCGAAGATTCTGCATACATCTGACAGAAGTCTCAGCAGGATTATCGTAGAAAATGCATATCTCAGCTTGAAACCCGACCGAAACCAAGATATCTCCGGTTCTGCATATCCAACGAACTGTGGAGTGGTGAAAACCACAGAAAACGAGTTTCTCGCATTAAATAGCTCGAAAAGAGCGCTCTCGATGTTTCTGCATACTTCGGACAGATGTTTCACCAAGATTATCGTAGAAAATGCATATCTCAGCTTGAAACCCTACGAAATCCAAAATATCGCCGGTTCTGCATATCAAACGCACTGTGGAGTGGTAAAAACACCAGATAACGTGTTTCTCGCATTAAATAGCTCGAAACGAGCGATCTCGATGATTGTGCATACTTCTAACAGAAGTCTCACCAAGATTATCGCAGAAAATGCATATCTCTGCTTGAAACCCCACGAAAACCAAGATATCTACTGTGCTGCATATCCAACGAACTGTGGAGTGGTGAAAACCCCAGAAAACGTGTTTCTCGCATTAAATAGCTCGAAAGGAGCGATCTCGATGATTCTGCATACTTCGGACAGAAGTCTCAACAAGATTATCGCAGAAAATGCATATCTCAGCTTGCAACCCCACGAAAACCAAGATATCGCTGTGTTCAGCATATCAAACGCACTGTGGAGTGGTAAAAACCCCAGAAAACGTGTTTCTCGCATTAAATAGCTCGAATAGAGCGATCTCGATGATTCTTCATACTTCGGACAGAAGTCTCACCAAGATTACCGAAAAAAATGCATATCTCAGCTTGAAACACCACGAAAGCCAAGATATCGCTGGTTCTGCATATCAAACGCACTGTGGAGTGGTGAAAACACTGGATAAGGTTTTTCTCGCATTAACTAGCTCGAAAAGAGCGATCTCGATGTTTCAGCATACTTCGGACAGAAGTCTCACGTAGATTATCGCAGAAAATGCATATCTCAGCTTGAAACCCCACGAAAGCCAAGATATCGCTGGTTCTGCATATCAAACGCAGTGTGGTGTGGTGAAAACACCGGATAAGGTTTTTCTCGCATTAACTAGCTCGAAAAGAGCGATCTCGATGAATCAGCATACTTCGGACAGAAGTCTCACCAAGATTATCGCAGAAAATGCATATCTCAGCTTGAAACCCCACGAAGACCAAGATATCGCCGGTTCTGCATATCAAACCAACTGCGGAGTGGTGAAAACAACAGATAACGTGTTTCTCGCATTAACTAGCTCGAAAAGAGCGATCTCGATGATTCAGCATACTTCGGACAGAAGTCGCACCAAGATTATCGTAAAAAATGCATATCTCAGCTTGAAACCCCACGAAAACCAAGATATCGCCGGTTCTGCATATCAAACCAACTGCGGAGTGGTGAAAACAACAGATAACGTGTTTCTCGCATTAAATAGCTCGAAAAGTGCGATCTCGGTGATTCTGCATACTTCTAACAGAAGTCTCACCAAGGTTATCGCAGAAAAGGCATATCTCTGCTTGAAACCCCACGAAAACCAAGATATATACTGTTCTGCATATCCAACGAACTGTGGAGTGGTGAAAACCCCAGAAAACGTGTTTCTCGCATTAAATAGCTCGAAAGGAGCGATCTCGATGATTCTGCATACTTCGGACAGAAGTCTCAACAAGATTATCGCAGAAAATGCATATCTCATCTTGAAACCCCACGAAAACCAAGATATCGCTGGTTCTGCATATCAAACGCAGTGTGGAGTGGTGAAAACACCGGATAAGGTTTTTCTCGCATTAACTAGCTCGAAAAGAGCGATCTCGATGATTCAGCATACTTCGGACAGAAGTCTCACCAAGATTATCGCAGAAAATGCATATCTCAGCTTGAAACCCCACGAAGACCAAGATATCGCCGGTTCTGCATATCAAACGCACTGTGGAGTGCTGAAAACACCAGATAACGTGTTTGTCGCATTAAATAGCTCGAATAGAGGGATCTCGATGATTCTGCATACTTCGGACAGAAGTCTCACCAAGATTATCGTAAAAAATGCATATCTCAGCTTGATACCCCACGAAAACCAAGATATCGCTGGTTCTGCATATCAAACGCACTGTGGAGTGCTGAAAACACCAGATAACGTGTTTGTCGCATTAAATAGCTCGAATAGAGCGATCTCGATGATTCTGCATACTTCGGACGGAAGTATCACCAAGATTATCGTAAAAAATGCATATCTCAGGTTGAAACCCCACGAAAACCAAGATATCGCTGGTACTGCATATCAAACGCACTGTGGAGTGGTGAAAACCCCAGAAAACGTGTTTCTCGCATTAAATAGCTCGAATAGAGCGATCTCGATGATTCTTCATACTTCGGACAGAAGTCTCACCAAGATTATCGTAAAAACTGCATATCTCAGCTTGAAACCCCACGAAAGCCAAGATATCGCTGGTTCTGCATATCAAACGCACTGTGGAGTGGTGAAAACTCCGGATAAGGTTTTTCTCGCATTAACTAGCTCGAAAAGAGCGATCTCGATGATTCCGCATACTTCGGACAGAAATCTCACCAAGATTATCGCAGAAAATGCATATCTCAGCTTGAAACCCGAAGAAAACCGAGTTATCTGCGGTTCTGCACATCAAACGTACCGTGGAGTGGTGAAAACACCAGAAAACGTGTTTCGCGCATTAAGTAGCTCGAAAAGAGCGTTCTCGAAGATCCTGCATACTTCTGCCAGAAGTCTCACCAAGATTATCGTAGAAAATGCATATCTCAGCTTGAAACCCGACGAAAACCGAGTTATCTCCGGTTCTGCTCATCAAACGTACCGTGGAGTGGTGAAAACACCAGAAAACGTGTTACGCGCATTAAGCAGCTCGAAAAGAGCGTTCTCGAAGATTCTGCATACTTCTGACAGAAGTCTCACCAAGATTATCGCAGGAAATGCATATCTCTGCTTGAAACCCCACGAAAACCAAGATATCTACTGTTCTGCATATCCAACGAACTGTGGAGTGGTGAAAACCCCAGAAAACGTGTTTCTCGCATTAAATAGCTCGAAAGGAGCGATCTCGATGATTCTGCATACTTCGGACAGTAGTCTCAACAAGATTATCGCAGAAAATGCATATCTCAGCTTGAATCCCCACGAAAACCAAGATATCGCCGGTTCTGCATATCATACGCACTGTGGAGTGGTGAAAACACCAGATAGCGTGTTTCTCGCATTAAATAGCTCGAAACGAGCGATCTCGATGATTAAGCATACTTCGGACAGAAGTCTCACCAAGATTATCGTAAAAAATGCATTTCTCAGCTTGAAACTCCACGAAAACCAAGATATCGCTGGTTCTGCATATCAAACGCACTGTGGAGTGCTGAAAACACCAGATAACGTGTTTGTCGCATTAAATAGCTCGAATAGAGCGATCTCGATGATTCTGCATACTTCGGACAGAAGTCTCACCAAGATTATCGCAGAAAATGCATATCTCAGCTTGAAACCCGACGAAAACCGAGTTATCTCCGGTTCTGCACATCAAACGTACCGTGGAGTGGTGAAAACACCAGAAAACGTGTTTCGCGCATTAAGTAGCTCGAAAAGAGCGTTCTCGAAGATCCTGCATACTTCTGACAGAAGTCTCACCAAGATTATCGTAGAAAATGCATATCTCAGATTGAAACCCGACGAAAACCGAGTTATCTCCGGTTCTGCACATCAAACGTACCGTGGAGTGGTGAAAACACATGAAAACGTGTTTCGCGCATTAAGTAGCTCGAAAAGAGCGTTCTCGAAGGTTCTGCATACTTCTGACAGAAGTCTCACCAACAATATCGTAGAAAATGCACATCTCAGCTGGGAACACCACGAAAATCAAGATATCGCCGGTCCTGCATATCAAACCAACTGTGGAGTGGTGAAATCACCAGATAACGTGTTTCTCGCATTAAATAGCTCGAAAAGCGCGATCTCGATGATTCTGCATACTTCGGACAGACGTCTCACCAAGATTATCGTAAAACATGCATATCTCAGCTTGAAATCCCACGAAAACCAAGATATCGCCGGTTCTGCATATGAAACGCACTGTGGAGTGGTGAAAACACCAGATAACGTGTTTCTCCCATTAAATAGCTCGAAAAGTGCGATCTCGAAGATTCTGCATACTTCTGACAGAAGTCTCGCCAGGATTATCGTAGAAAATGCATATCGCAGCTTGAAACCCGACCGAAACCAAGATATCTCCGGTTCTGCATGTCAAACCAACTGTGGAGTGGTGAAAACACCAGATAACGTGTTTCTCGCATTAAATAGCTCGAAAAGCGCGATCTCGATGATTGTGCATACTTCTAACAGAAGTCTCAAAAAGATTATCGCAGAAAATGCATTTCTCAGCTTGAAACCCCACGAAAACCAAGATATCGCTGGTTCTACATATCAAACGCACTGTGGAGTGGTGAAAACACCAGATAACGTGTTTCTCGCATTAAATAGCTCGAAAAGAGCGATCTTGATGATTCAGCATACTTCGGACAGAAGTCTCACCTGGATTATCGCAGGAAATGCATATCTCAGCTTGAAACCCCACGAAAACCAAGATATCTACTGTTCTGCATATCCAACGAACTGTGGAGTGGTGAAAACCCCAGAAAACGTGTTGCTAGCATTAAATAGCTCGAAAAGAGCGATCTCGATGTGTTAGCATACTTCGGACAGAAGTCTCACCAAGATTATCGCAGAAAATGCATATCTCAGCTTGAAACCCCACGAAAACCAAGATATCGCCGGTTCTGCATATGAAACGCACTGTGGAGTGGTGAAAACACCAGATAACGTGTTTCTCCCATTAAATAGCTCGAAAAGTGCGATCTCGATGATTAAGCATACTTCGGACAGAAGTCTCAGCAAGATTATCGTAAAAAATGCATATCTCAGGTTGAAACCCCACGAAAACCAAGATATCGCTGGTTCTGCATATCAAACGCACTGTGGAGTGCTGAAAACACCAGATAACGTGTTTGTGGCATTAAATAGCTCGAATAGGGCGATCTCGATGGTTCTGCATACTTCGGACAGACGTCTCACCAGGATTATCGTAGAAAATGCATATCTCAGCTTGAAACCCGACCGAAACCAAGATATCTCCGGTTCTGCATATCAAACGTACTGTGGAGTGGTGAAAACACCAGAAAACGTGTTTCGTGCATTAAGTAGTTCGAAAAGAGCGCTCTCTATGTTTCTGCATACATCGGACAGACGTTTCCCCAAGCTTATCGTAGAAAATGCATATCTCAGCTTGAAACCCGACATAAACCAAAATATCTCCGGTTCTGCATATCCAACGCACTGTGGAGTGGTGAAAACAACCAGAGATCGTGTTTCTCGCATTAACTAGCTCGAAAAGAGCGAACTGGATGATTCTGCGTACTTCGGACAGAAGTCTCACCAAGATTATCGCAGAAAATGCATATCTCTGCTGGAAACACCACGAAAATCAAGATATCGCCGGTACTGCATATCAAACCAACTGTGGAGTGGTGAAAACACCAGATAACGTGTTTCTCGCATTAAGTAGCTCGAAAAGAGCGTTATCGAAGATCCTGCATACTTCTGACAGAAGTCTCACCAAGATTATCGTAGAAAATGCATATCTCAGCTTGAAACCCGACGAAAACGGAGTTATCTCCGGTTCTGCACATCAAACGTACCGTGGAGTGGTGAAAACTCCAGAAAACGTGTTTCGCGCATTAGGTAGCTCGAAAAGAGCGTTCTCGAAAATTCTGCATACTTCTGACAGAAGTCTCACCAACATTATCGTAGAAACTGCATATCTCAGCTGAAAACACCACGAAAATAAAGATATCCCGGTCCTGCATATCAAACCAACTGTGGAGTGGTGAAAACACCAGGTAACGTGTTTCTCGCATTAAATAGCTCGAAAAGTGCGATCTCGAAGATTCTGCATACTTCTGACAGATGTCTCACCAGGATTATCGTAGAAAATGCATATCTCAGCTTGAAACTCCACGAAAACCAAGATATCGCTGGTTCTGCATATCAAACGCACTGTGGAGTGCTGAAAACACCAGATAACGTGTTTGTCGCATTAAATAGCTCGAATAGAGCGATCTCGATGATTCTGCATACTTCGGACAGAAGTCTCACCAAGATTATCGCAGAAAATGCATATCTCAGCTTGAAACCCGACGAAAACCGAGTTATCTCCGGTTCTGCACATCAAACGTACCGTGGAGTGGTGAAAACACCAGAAAACGTGTTTCGCGCATTAAGTAGCTCGAAAAGAGCGTTCTCGAAGATCCTGCATACTTCTGACAGAAGTCTCACCAAGATTATCGTAGAAAATGCATATCTCAGATTGAAACCCGACGAAAACCGAGTTATCTCCGGTTCTGCACATCAAACGTACCGTGGAGTGGTGAAAACACATGAAAACGTGTTTCGCGCATTAAGTAGCTCGAAAAGAGCGTTCTCGAAGGTTCTGCATACTTCTGACAGAAGTCTCACCAACAATATCGTAGAAAATGCACATCTCAGCTGGGAACACCACGAAAATCAAGATATCGCCGGTCCTGCATATCAAACCAACTGTGGAGTGGTGAAATCACCAGATAACGTGTTTCTCGCATTAAATAGCTCGAAAAGCGCGATCTCGATGATTCTGCATACTTCGGACAGACGTCTCACCAAGATTATCGTAAAACATGCATATCTCAGCTTGAAATCCCACGAAAACCAAGATATCGCCGGTTCTGCATATGAAACGCACTGTGGAGTGGTGAAAACACCAGATAACGTGTTTCTCCCATTAAATAGCTCGAAAAGTGCGATCTCGAAGATTCTGCATACTTCTGACAGAAGTCTCGCCAGGATTATCGTAGAAAATGCATATCGCAGCTTGAAACCCGACCGAAACCAAGATATCTCCGGTTCTGCATGTCAAACCAACTGTGGAGTGGTGAAAACACCAGATAACGTGTTTCTCGCATTAAATAGCTCGAAAAGCGCGATCTCGATGATTCAGCATACTTCGGACAGAAGTCTCACCTGGATTATCGCAGGAAATGCATATCTCAGCTTGAAACCCCACGAAAACCAAGATATCTACTGTTCTGCATATCCAACGAACTGTGGAGTGGTGAAAACCCCAGAAAACGTGTTGCTAGCATTAAATAGCTCGAAAAGAGCGATCTCGATGTGTTAGCATACTTCGGACAGAAGTCTCACCAAGATTATCGCAGAAAATGCATATCTCAGCTTGAAACCCCACGAAAACCAAGATATCGCCGGTTCTGCATATGAAACGCACTGTGGAGTGGTGAAAACACCAGATAACGTGTTTCTCCCATTAAATAGCTCGAAAAGTGCGATCTCGATGATTAAGCATACTTCGGACAGAAGTCTCAGCAAGATTATCGTAAAAAATGCATATCTCAGGTTGAAACCCCACGAAAACCAAGATATCGCTGGTTCTGCATATCAAACGCACTGTGGAGTGCTGAAAACACCAGATAACGTGTTTGTGGCATTAAATAGCTCGAATAGGGCGATCTCGATGGTTCTGCATACTTCGGACAGACGTCTCACCAGGATTATCGTAGAAAATGCATATCTCAGCTTGAAACCCGACCGAAACCAAGATATCTACGGTTCTGCATATCAAACGTACTGTGGAGTGGTGAAAACACCAGAAAACGTGTTTCGTGCATTAAGTAGTTCGAAAAGAGCGCTCTCGATGTTTCTGCATACTTCGGACAGATGTTTCACCAAGATTATCGTAGAAAATGCATATCTCAGCTTGAAACCCTACGAAAACCAAAATATCGCCGGTTCTGCATATCAAACCAACTGTGGAGTGGTGAAAACACCAGATAACGTGTTTCTGGCATTAAATATCTCGAAAAGAGCCCTCTCGACGTTTCTGCATACATCGGACAGACGTTTCCCCAAGCTTATCGTAGAAAATGCATATCTCAGCTTGAAACCCGACAAAAACCAAAATATCTCCGGTTCTGCATATCCAACGCACTGTGGAGTGGTGAAAACAACCAGAGATCGTGTTTCTCGCATTAACTAGCTCGAAAAGAGCGAACTGGATGATTCTGCGTACTTCGGACAGAAGTCTCACCAAGATTATCGCAGAAAATGCATATCTCTGCTGGAAACACCACGAAAATCAAGATATCGCCGGTACTGCATATCAAACCAACTGTGGAGTGGTGAAAACACCAGATAACGTGTTTCTCGCATTAAGTAGCTCGAAAAGAGCGTTATCGAAGATCCTGCATACTTCTGACAGAAGTCTCACCAAGATTATCGTAGAAAATGCATATCTCAGCTTGAAACCCGACGAAAACGGAGTTATCTCCGGTTCTGCACATCAAACGTACCGTGGAGTGGTGAAAACTCCAGAAAACGTGTTTCGCGCATTAGGTAGCTCGAAAAGAGCGTTCTCGAAAATTCTGCATACTTCTGACAGAAGTCTCACCAACATTATCGTAGAAACTGCATATCTCAGCTGAAAAAACCACGAAAATAAAGATATCCCGGTCCTGCATATCAAACCAACTGTGGAGTGGTGAAAACACCAGGTAACGTGTTTCTCGCATTAAATAGCTCGAAAAGTGCGATCTCGAAGATTCTGCATACTTCTGACAGATGTCTCACCAGGATTATCGTAGAAAATGCATATCTCAGCTTGAAACCCAACCGAAACCAAGATATCTCCGGTTCTGCATGTCAAACGCACTGTGGTGTGGTGAAAACACCAGAAAACGTGTTTCGCGCATTAAGTAGCTTGAATAGAGCGATCTAGATGATTCTGCATACTTCTGACTGAAGTCTCACCTATATTATCGCAGAAAATGCATATCTCAGCTTGAAACCCCACGAAAACCAAGATATCGCTGGTTCTGCATATCAAACGCACTGTGGAGTGGTGAAAACACCAGATAACGTGTTTCTCGCATTAAATAGCTCGAAAAGAGCGATCTAGATGATTCAGCACACTTCGGACAGAAGTCTCACCAAGATTATCGCAGGAAATGCATATCTCAGCTTGGAACCCCACGAAAACCAAAATATCGCCGGTTCTGCATATCAAACCAACTGTGGAGTGGTGAAAAAACCAGATAAGGTGTTTGTCGCATTAAATAGGTCGAAAAGAGCGATCTCGATGATTAAGCATACTTCGGACAGAAGTCTCACCAAGATTATCTTAAAAAATGCATATCTCAGCTTGAAACCCCACGAAAACCAAGATATCGCTGGTTCTGCATATCAAACGCACTGTGGAGTGCTGAAAGCACCAGATAACGTGTTTGTCGCATTAAATAGCTCGAATAGGGCGATCTCGATGGTTCTGCATACTTCGGACAGACGTCTCACCAAGATTATCGTAAAAAATGCATATCTTAGCTTGAAACCCCACGAAAACCAAGATATCGCTGGTACCGCATATCAAACGCACTGTGGAGTGGTGAAAACACCAGAAAACGTGTTTCGCGCATTAAGTAGCTCGAATTGAGCGATCTAGATGATTCTGCATACTTCTGACTAAAGTCTCACCAAGATTATCGCAGAAAATGCACATCTCAGCTGGAAACCCCACGAAAACCAAGATATCGGCGGCTCTACATATCGAACGCACTGTGGGGTGGTGAAAACACCAGAAAACGTGTTTCTCGCATTAAATAGCTCGAAAAGAGATTTCTCGATGGTTCTGCATACTTCTGACAGAAGACTCACCAAGATTATCGCGGAAAGTGCATATCTCAGCTTGATACCCGACGACAGCCAAGATGTCGCCAGTTCTGCATATCAAACGCACTGTGGAGTGGTGAAAACACCAGAAAACGTGTTTCTCGCATTAAGCAGCTCGAAACGAGCCATCTAGATGATTCTGCATACTTCTGAGTGATGTCTCACCAAGATTATCGCAGAAAATGCATATCTCAGCTTGAACCCCGACGGAAGCCAAGATGTCGCCGGTTCTGCATATCAAACGCACTGTGGAGTGGTGAAAACACCAGATAACGTGTTTCTCGCATTAAATAGCTCGAAAAGAGGGATCTCGATGATTCTGCATACTTCTGACAGAAGACTCACCAAGATTATCGCAGAAAATGCACATCTCAGCTGGAAACCCCACGAAAACCAAGATATCGGCGGCTCTACATATCGAACGCACTGTGGGGTGGTGAAAACACCAGAAAACGTGTTTCTCGCATTAAATAGCTCGAAAAGAGATTTCTCGATGGTTCTGCATACTTCTGACAGAAGACTCACCAAGATTATCGCGGAAAGTGCATATCTCAGCTTGATACCCGACGACAGCCAAGATGTCGCCAGTTCTGCATATCAAACGCACTGTGGAGTGGTGAAAACACCAGAAAACGTGTTTCTCGCATTAAGCAGCTCGAAACGAGCCATCTAGATGATTCTGCATACTTCTGAGTGATGTCTCACCAAGATTATCGCAGAAAATGCATATCTCAGCTTGATACCCGACGACAGCCAAGATGTCGCCGGTTCTGCATATCAAACGCACTGTGGAGTGGTGAAAACACCAGATAACGTGTTTCTCGCATTAAATAGCTCGAAAAGAGGGATCTCGATGATTCTGCATACTTCTGACAGAAGACTCACCAAGATTATCGCAGAAAATGCATATCTCAGCTGGATACCCCACGAAAACCAAGATATCGCCCGTTCTGCATATCAGACGCACTGTGGAGTGGTGAAAACACCAGAAAAAGTGTTTCGCGCATTAACTAGCTCGAAAAGAGCGTTCTCGATGATTCTGCATACTTCTCATAGATGAAACACCAAGATTATCGCACAAAATGCATATCTCAGCTGGAAACCCCACGAAAACCAAGATATCGCCGGTTCTGCATATCAGACGCACTGTGGAGTGGTGAAAACACCAGAAAACGTGTTTCTCGAATTAACTAGCTCGAAAAGAGCGTTCTCGATGATTCTGCATACTTCTCATAGATGAAACACCAAGATTATCGCACAAAATGCATATCTCAGCTGGAATCCCCACGAAAACCAAGATATCGCCTGTTCTGCATATCAGACGCACTGTGGAGTGGTGAAAACACCAGAAAACGTGTTTCTCGCATTAACTAGCTCGAACAGAGCGTTCTCGATGATTCTGCATACTTGTCATAGATGAAACACCAAGATTATCGCAGAAAATGCATATTTCAGCTGGAAACCCCACGAAAACCACGTTATCGGCGGCTCTACATATCAAACGCAATGTGGAGTGGTCAAAACACCAGATAACGTATTTCTCGCATTAAATAGCTAGAAAAGAGCGATATCGATGATTCTGCATGCTTCTGACTGAATTCTCAACAAGATTATCGTAGAAAATGCATATCTCAGCTGGAAACACCACGAAAATCAAGATATCGCCGGTTGTGCATATCAAACGCACTGTGGAGTGGTGAAAACACCAGATAACGTGTTTCTCGCATTAAACAGCTCGAAAAGAGCGTTCTCGATCATTCTGCATCCTTCTGACAGAAGAATCACCAAGATTATCGCAGAAAATGCATATCTCAGCTTGAATCCCGACCGTAACCAAGATATCTCCGGTTCTGCATGCCGAACGCACTGTGGAGTGGCGAAAGCACCAGATAACGTGTTTCTCGCATTAAGTAGCTCGTAAAGAGCGATCTCGAAGATTCTGCATACTTCTGACAAAAGACTCACCAAGCTTATCGCAGAAAATGCATATCTCAGCTGGAAACACCACGAATATCAAGATATCGCCGGTTCTGCATATCAAACGCTCTGCGGAGTGGTGAATACACCAGAAAACGTGTTTCTCGCATTAAATAGCTCGAAAAGTGCAATCTAGGTGATTCTGCATACTTCTGACAGAAGACTCACCAAGATTATCGCAGAAAATGCATATCTCAGCTTGATACCCGACGACAGCCAAGATGTCGCCGGTTCTGCATATCAAACGCACTGTGGAGTGGTGAAAACACCAGCTAACGTGTTTCTCGCATTAAATAGCTCGAAACGAGCGATCTAGACGATTCTGCATACTTCGGACAGAGGTCTCACCAATATTATCGCAGAAAATGCATATCTCAGCTAGAAACCTCACGAAAATCAAGATATCGCCAGTTCTGCAATTCAAACGCACTGTGGAGAGGTGAGAACAACCAGATAACGTGTTTCTCGCATTACATAGCTCGAATAGAGCGATCGCGATGATTCGGCATACTTCTGACAGAAGACTCACCATGATTATCGCGGAAAATGCATATCTCAGCTGGAAACCCCACGAAAACCAAGATATCGCCTGTTCTGCATATCAGACGCACTGTGGAGTGGTGAAAACACCAGAAAACGTGTTTCGCGCATTAACTAGCTCGAAAAGAGCGTTCTCGATGATTCTGCATACTTCTCATAGATGAAACACCAAGATTATCGCACAAAATGCATATCTCAGCTGGAAACCCCACGAAAACCAAGATATCGCCGGTTCTGCATATCAGACGCACTGTGGAGTGGTGAAAACACCAGAAAACGTGTTTCTCGAATTAACTAGCTCGAAGAGAGCGTTCTCGATGATTCTGCATACTTCTCATAGATGAAACACCAAGATTATCGCACAAAATGCATATCTCAGCTGGAATCCCCACGAAAACCAAGATATCGCCTGTTCTGCATATCAGACGCACTGTGGAGTGGTGAAAACACCAGAAAACGTGTTTCTCGCATTAACTAGCTCGAACAGAGCGTTCTCGATGATTCTGCATACTTCTCATAGATGAAACACCAAGATTATCGCAGAAAATGCATATTTCAGCTGGAAACCCCACGAAAACCACGTTATCGGCGGCTCTACATATCAAACGTACTGTGGAGTGCTGAAAACAACAGAAAACGAGTTTTTCGCACTAAATAGCACGAAAATAGCGATTTCTGTGATTCTGAAAACTTCTCACAGAAGAATATCCAAGATTATCGTAGAAAATGCATGTCTCAGCTGGAAACCCCACGAAAACGAAGATATCGCAGTTTCGGCATATCAAACGCACTGTGGAGTGCAGAAAACACCAGAAAACGTGTTTTTCGAATTAAATAGCACGAAAACAGCGCTTTTGGTGATTCTGCACACTTGTCACAGGAGAATCACGACGATTATCACTGAAAATGCATATATCAGCGGGAAACACCACGAAAATCAAGATATCTCCGGTTCTGCATGTCAAACGTACTGTGGAGTGCTGAAAACAACAGAAAACGAGTTTCTCGCACTAAATAGCACGAAAACAGCGATTTCTGTGATTCTGCAAACTTCTCACAGAAGAATATCCAAGATTATCGTAGAAAATGCATATCTCAGCTTGATACCCTACGAAAGCCAAGATGTCGCCGGGTCTGCATATCAAACGAACTGTGGAGTGGTGAAAACACCAGATAACGTGTTTCTCGCATTAAATAGCTCGAAACGAGCGATCTCGATGATTAAGCATACTTCGGACAGAAGTCTCACCAAGATTATCGCAGAAATTGCATATCTCAACTTGAATCCCCACGAAAACCAAGATATCGCTGGTGCTGCATATCAAACGCACTGTGGAGTGGTGAAAACACCAGATATCTTGTTTCTCGCATTAAATAGCTCGATAAGAGCGATCTCGATGACTCTGCATACTTCGGACAGAAGTCTCACCAAGATTATCGCAGAAAATGCATATCTGAGCTTGAAACCCCACGAATACCAAGATATCGTCGGTTCTGCATATCATTCGCACTGTGGAGTGGTGAAAACACCAGATAACGTTTTTCTCGCATTAAATAGCTCGAAACGAGCGATCTCGATGAATAAGCATACTTCGGACAGAAGTCTCACCAAGATTATCGCAGAAATTGCATATCTCAGCTTGAATCCCCACGAAAACCAAGATATCGCTGGTTCTGCATATCAAACGCACTGTGGAGTGCTCAAAACACCAGCTAACGTGTTCCTCGCATTAAATAGCTCGAATAGTGCGCTATTGATGTTTCTGCATACTTCGGACAGATGTTTCACCAAGATTATCGTAGAAAATGCATATCTCAGCTTGATACCCTACGAAAGCCAAGATGTCGCCGGGTCTGCATATCAAACGAACTGTGGAGTGGTGAAAACACCAGATAACGTGTTTCTCGCATTAAATAGCCCGAAAAGAGTGATCTCGATGATTCTGCATACTTCTGACAGAAGACTCACCAAGATCATCGCAGAAAATGCATATCTCAGCTGGAAACACCACGAAAATCAAGATATCTCCTGTTCTGCATATCCAACGAACTGTGGAGTGGTGAAAACCCCAGAACACCTGTTTCTCGCATTAAATAGCTCGAAAAGTACGATCTCGATGACTCTGCATACTTCGGACAGAAGTCTCACCAAGATTATCGCAGAAAATGCATATCTGAGCTTGAAGCCCCACGAAAACCAAGATATCGTCGGTTCTGCATATCATACGCACTGTGGAGTGGTGAAAACACCAGATAACGTGTTTCTCGCATTAAATAGCTCGAAACGAGCGATCTCGATGATTAAGCATACTTCGGACAGAAGTCTCACCAAGATTATCGCAGAAATTGCATATCTCAACTTGAATCCCCACGAAAACCAGGATATCGCTGGTGCTGCATATCAAACGCACTGTGGAGTGGTGAAAACACCAGATATCCTGTTTCTCGCATTAAATAGCTGGATAAGAGCGATCTCGATGACTCTGCATACTTCGGACAGAAGTCTCACCAAGATTATCGCAGAAAATGCATATCTGAGCTTGAAACCCCACGAATACCAAGATATCGTCGGTTCTGCATATCATTCGCACTGTGGAGTGGTGAAAACACCAGATAACGTTTTTCTCGCATTAAATAGCACGAAACGAGCGATCTCGATGAATAAGCATACTTCGGACAGAAGTCTCACCAAGATTATCGCAGAAATTGCATATCTCAGCTTGAATCCCCACGAAAACCAAGATATCGCTGGTTCTGCATATCAAACGCACTGTGGAGTGCTCAAAACACCAGATAACGTGTTCCTCGCATTAAATAGCTCGAATAGTGCGCTATTGATGTTTCTGCATACTTCGGACAGATGTTTCACCAAGATTATCGTAGAAAATGCATATCTCAGCTTGAAATCCGACGAAAACCAAACATCGCCGGTTCTGCATGTCAAACCAACTGTGGAGTGGCGAAAACACCAGACAACGTGTTTCTCGCATTAAATAGCTCGAAAAGTACGATCTCGATGACTCTGCATACTTCGGACAGAAGTCTCACCAAGATTATCGCAGAAAATGCATATCTGAGCTTGAAACCCCACGAAAACCAAGATATCGCTGGTTCTGCATATCAAACGCACTGTGGAGTGGTGAAAACACCAGATAACTTGTTGCTCGCATTAAATAGCTCGAAAAGAGGGTTCTCGATGATTCTGCATACTGCAGACAGAAGTCTCACCATGATTATCGCAGAAAATGCATATCTCTGCTAGAAACCCCACGAAAACCAAGATATCTCCTGTTCTGCATATCCAACGTACTGTGGAGTGGTGAAAACCCCAGAAAACCTGTTTCTCGCATTAAATAGCTCGAAAAGTACGATCTCGATGACTCTGCATCCTTCGGACAGAAGTCTCACCAAGATTATCGCAGAAAATGCATATCTGAGCTTGAAACCCCACGAAAACCAAGATATCGTCGGTTCTGCATATCATACGCACTGTGGAGTGGTGAAAACACCAGATAACGTGTTTTTCGCATTAAATATCTCGAAACGAGCGATCTCGATGATTAAGCATACTTCGGACAGAAGTCTCACCAAGATTATCGCAGAAATTGCATATCTCAGCTTGAATCCCCACGAAAACCAAGATATCGCAGGTGCTGCATATCAAACGCACTGTGGAGTGGTGAAAACACCAGATATCTTGTTTCTCGCATTAAATAGCTCGATAAGAGCGATCTCGATGACTCTGCATACTTCGGACAGAAGTCTCACCAAGATTATCGCAGAAAATGCATATCTGAGCTTGAAACCCCACGAAAACCAAGATATCGTCGGTTCTGCATATCATTCGCACTGTGGAGTGGTGAAAACACCAGATAACGTGTTTCTCGCATTAAATAGCTCGAAACGAGCGATCTCGATGAATAAGCATACTTCGGACAGAAGTCTCACCAAGATTATCGCAGAAATTGCATATCTCAGCTTGAATCCCCACGAAAACCAAGATATCGCTGGATCTGCATATCAAACGCACTGTGGAGTGGTGAAAACACCAGATAACTTGTTTCTCGCATTAAATAGCTCGAATAGAGCGGTCTCGATGATTTAGCATACTTCTGACAAAAGACCCACCAAGATTATCGCAGAAAATGCATATCTCATCTGGAAACACCACGAAAATCAAGATATCGCCTGTTCTGCATATCAAACGCAATGTGGAGTGGTGAAAACAACCAGAGAACGTGTTTCTCGCATTAAATAGCTCGAAAAGAGCGATCCCGATGATTCAGCAAACTTCGGACAGAAGTCTCACCAAGATTATCGCAGGAAATGCATATCTCAACTTGAAACCCCACGAAAACCAAGATATCTCCGGTTCTGCATATCCAACGAACTGTGGAGTGGTGGAAACCCCAGAAAACGAGTGTCTCGCATTCAATAGCACGAAAACAGCGATTTCGATGATTCTGCATACTTGTCACAGAAGAATCATGAGGATTATCACTGAAAATGCATATCTCATCTGTTAACCCCACGAAAACCAAGTTCTCGGCGGCTCTACATATCATACGCACTGTGGAGTGGTCAAAACCCCAGAAAACGTGTTTCTCGCATTAAATAGCTCGAAAAGAGCGATCTAGTTGATTCTGCATACTTCTGACAGAAGACTCACCAATATTATCGCAGAAAATGCATCTCTCAGCTGGAAACCCCACGAAAACCAAGATATCGCCGGTTCTGCATATCAGACGCACTGTGGAGTGCTCAAAACACCAGAAAACGTGTTTCTCGCATTAACTAGCTCGAACGGAGCGTTCTCGATGATTCTGCATACTTCTCATAGATGAAACACCAAGATTATCGCAGAAAATGCATATTTCAGCTGGAAACCCCACGAAAACCAAGTTATCGGCGGCTCTACATATCAAACGCACTGTGGAGTGGTCAAAACACCAGATAACGTGTTTCTCGCATTAAATAGCTCGAAACGAGCGATCTAGATGATTCTGCATACTTCTGACTGAAGTCTCACCAATATTATCGCAGAAAATGCATATCTCAGCTTGAAACCCGACGAAAACCACGATGTCGCCGATTCTGCATATCAAACGCACTGTGGGGTGGAGAAAAAACCCGAAAACGCGTGTCTCGCATTAAATAGCTCGAAAAGAGCGATCTAGATGATTCTGCATACTTCTGACAGAAGACTTACCAAGATTATCGCAGAA
The DNA here is from genome assembly GCA_951804975.1 of Anthophora plumipes. Taxonomy (NCBI): domain Eukaryota; kingdom Metazoa; phylum Arthropoda; class Insecta; order Hymenoptera; family Apidae; genus Anthophora; species Anthophora plumipes. The sequence goes on from CATORF010000226.1 coordinate 856,144, forward strand.
AATGCATATCTCAGCTGGAAACCCCACGAAAACCAAGATATCGCCGGTTCTGCATATCAGACGCACCGTGGAGTGGTCAAAACACCAGATAACGTGTTTCTCGAATTAAATAGCTCGAAACGAGCGATCTAGACGATTCTGCATACTTCTGACTGAAGTCTCACCAATATTATCGCAGAAAATGCATATCTCAGCTTGAAACCCGACCGTAACCAAGATATCTCCGTTTCTGCATGTCAAACGTACTGTGGAGTGGTGAATACACCAGAAAACGTGTTTCTCGCATTAAATAGCTCGAAAAGAGCGATCTGGATGCTTCTGCATACTTCTGACAAAAAACTCACCTAGATTATCGCAGAAAATGCATATCTCAGCTGGAAACATCACGAAAATCAAGATATCGCCGGTTCTGCATATCAGACGCACTGTGGAGTGCTCAAAACACCAGAAAACGTGTTTCTCGCATTAACTAGCTCGAAAGGAGCGTTCTCGATGATTCTGCATACTTCTCATAGATGAAACACCAAGATTATCGCAGAAAATGCATATCTGAGCTTGAAACCCCACGAAAACCAAGATATCGCTGGTTCTGCATATCAAACGCACTGTGGAGTGGTGAAAACACCAGATAACTTGTTGCTCGCATTAAATAGCTCGAAAAGAGGGTTCTCGATGATTCTGCATACTGCAGACAGAAGTCTCACCATGATTATCGCAGAAAATGCATATCTCTGCTAGAAACCCCACGAAAACCAAGATATCTCCTGTTCTGCATATCCAACGTACTGTGGAGTGGTGAAAACCCCAGAAAACCTGTTTCTCGCATTAAATAGCTCGAAAAGTACGATCTCGATGACTCTGCATCCTTCGGACAGAAGTCTCACCAAGATTATCGCAGAAAATGCATATCTGAGCTTGAAACCCCACGAAAACCAAGATATCGTCGGTTCTGCATATCATACGCACTGTGGAGTGGTGAAAACACCAGATAACGTGTTTTTCGCATTAAATATCTCGAAACGAGCGATCTCGATGATTAAGCATACTTCGGACAGAAGTCTCACCAAGATTAACGCAGAAATTGCATATCTCAGCTTGAACCCCGACGGAAGCCAAGATGTCGCCGGTTCTGCATATCAAACGCACTGTGGAGTGGTGAAAACACCAGATAACGTGTTTCTCGCATTAAATAGCTCGAAAAGAGGGATCTCGATGGTTCTGCATACTTCGGACAGACGTCTCACCAAGATTATCGTAAAAAATGCATATCTTAGCTTGAAACCCCACGAAAACCAAGATATCGCTGGTACCGCATATCAAACGCACTGTGGAGTGGTGAAAACACCAGAAAACGTGTTTCGCGCATTAAGTAGCTCGAATTGAGCGATCTAGATGATTCTGCATACTTCTGACTAAAGTCTCACCAAGATTATCGCAGAAAATGCACATCTCAGCTGGAAACCCCACGAAAACCAAGATATCGGCGGCTCTACATATCGAACGCACTGTGGGGTGGTGAAAACACCAGAAAACGTGTTTCTCGCATTAAATAGCTCGAAAAGAGATTTCTCGATGGTTCTGCATACTTCTGACAGAAGACTCACCAAGATTATCGCGGAAAGTGCATATCTCAGCTTGATACCCGACGACAGCCAAGATGTCGCCAGTTCTGCATATCAAACGCACTGTGGAGTGGTGAAAACACCAGAAAACGTGTTTCTCGCATTAAGCAGCTCGAAACGAGCCATCTAGATGATTCTGCATACTTCTGAGTGATGTCTCACCAAGATTATCGCAGAAAATGCATATCTCAGCTTGATACCCGACGACAGCCAAGATGTCGCCGGTTCTGCATATCAAACGCACTGTGGAGTGGTGAAAACACCAGATAACGTGTTTCTCGCATTAAATAGCTCGAAAAGAGGGATCTCGATGATTCTGCATACTTCTGACAGAAGACTCACCAAGATTATCGCAGAAAATGCATATCTCAGCTGGAAACCCCACGAAAACCAAGATATCGCCCGTTCTGCATATCAGACGCACTGTGGAGTGGTGAAAACACCAGAAAACCTGTTTCTCGCATTAAATAGCTCGAAAAGTACGATCTCGATGACTCTGCATCCTTCGGACAGAAGTCTCACCAAGATTATCGCAGAAAATGCATATCTGAGCTTGAAACCCCACGAAAACCAAGATATCGTCGGTTCTGCATATCATACGCACTGTGGAGTGGTGAAAACACCAGATAACGTGTTTTTCGCATTAAATATCTCGAAACGAGCGATCTCGATGATTAAGCATACTTCGGACAGAAGTCTCACCAAGATTATCGCAGAAATTGCATATCTCAGCTTGAATCCCCACGAAAACCAAGATATCGCAGGTGCTGCATATCAAACGCACTGTGGAGTGGTGAAAACACCAGATATCTTGTTTCTCGCATTAAATAGCTCGATAAGAGCGATCTCGATGACTCTGCATACTTCGGACAGAAGTCTCACCAAGATTATCGCAGAAAATGCATATCTGAGCTTGAAACCCCACGAAAACCAAGATATCGTCGGTTCTGCATATCATTCGCACTGTGGAGTGGTGAAAACACCAGATAACGTGTTTCTCGCATTAAATAGCTCGAAACGAGCGATCTCGATGAATAAGCATACTTCGGACAGAAGTCTCACCAAGATTATCGCAGAAATTGCATATCTCAGCTTGAATCCCCACGAAAACCAAGATATCGCTGGATCTGCATATCAAACGCACTGTGGAGTGGTGAAAACACCAGATAACTTGTTTCTCGCATTAAATAGCTCGAATAGAGCGGTCTCGATGATTTAGCATACTTCTGACAAAAGACCCACCAAGATTATCGCAGAAAATGCATATCTCATCTGGAAACACCACGAAAATCAAGATATCGCCTGTTCTGCATATCAAACGCAATGTGGAGTGGTGAAAACAACCAGAGAACGTGTTTCTCGCATTAAATAGCTCGAAAAGAGCGATCCCGATGATTCAGCAAACTTCGGACAGAAGTCTCACCAAGATTATCGCAGGAAATGCATATCTCAACTTGAAACCCCACGAAAACCAAGATATCTCCGGTTCTGCATATCCAACGAACTGTGGAGTGGTGGAAACCCCAGAAAACGAGTGTCTCGCATTCAATAGCACGAAAACAGCGATTTCGATGATTCTGCATACTTGTCACAGAAGAATCATGAGGATTATCACTGAAAATGCATATCTCATCTGTTAACCCCACGAAAACCAAGTTCTCGGCGGCTCTACATATCATACGCACTGTGGAGTGGTCAAAACCCCAGAAAACGTGTTTCTCGCATTAAATAGCTCGAAAAGAGCGATCTAGTTGATTCTGCATACTTCTGACAGAAGACTCACCAATATTATCGCAGAAAATGCATCTCTCAGCTGGAAACCCCACGAAAACCAAGATATCGCCGGTTCTGCATATCAGACGCACTGTGGAGTGCTCAAAACACCAGAAAACGTGTTTCTCGCATTAACTAGCTCGAAACGAGCGATCTAGACGATTCTGCATACTTCGGACAGAGGTCTCACCAATATTATCGCAGAAAATGCATATCTCAGCTAGAAACCTCACGAAAATCAAGATATCGCCAGTTCTGCAATTCAAACGCACTGTGGAGAGGTGAGAACAACCAGATAACGTGTTTCTCGCATTAAATAGCTCGAAAAGAGGGATCTCGATGGTTCTGCATACTTCGGACAGACGTCTCACCAAGATTATCGTAAAAAATGCATATCTTAGCTTGAAACCCCACGAAAACCAAGATATCGCTGGTACCGCATATCAAACGCACTGTGGAGTGGTGAAAACACCAGAAAACGTGTTTCGCGCATTAAGTAGCTCGAATTGAGCGATCTAGATGATTCTGCATACTTCTGACTAAGGTCTCACCAAGATTATCGCAGAAAATGCACATCTCAGCTGGAAACCCCACGAAAACCAAGATATCGGCGGCTCTACATATCGAACGCACTGTGGGGTGGTGAAAACACCAGAAAACGTGTTTCTCGCATTAAATAGCTCGAAAAGAGATTTCTCGATGGTTCTGCATACTTCTGACAGAAGACTCACCAAGATTATCGCGGAAAGTGCATATCTCAGCTTGATACCCGACGACAGCCAAGATGTCGCCAGTTCTGCATATCAAACGCACTGTGGAGTGGTGAAAACACCAGAAAACGTGTTTCTCGCATTAAGCAGCTCGAAACGAGCCATCTAGATGATTCTGCATACTTCTGAGTGATGTCTCACCAAGATTATCGCAGAAAATGCATATCTCAGCTTGATACCCGACGACAGCCAAGATGTCGCCGGTTCTGCATATCAAACGCACTGTGGAGTGGTGAAAACACCAGATAACGTGTTTCTCGCATTAAATAGCTCGAAAAGAGGGATCTCGATGATTCTGCATACTTCTGACAGAAGACTCACCAAGATTATCGCAGAAAATGCATATCTCAGCTGGAAACCCCACGAAAACCAAGATATCGCCCGTTCTGCATATCAGACGCACTGTGGAGTGGTGAAAACACCAGAAAACCTGTTTCTCGCATTAAATAGCTCGAAAAGTACGATCTCGATGACTCTGCATCCTTCGGACAGAAGTCTCACCAAGATTATCGCAGAAAATGCATATCTGAGCTTGAAACCCCACGAAAACCAAGATATCGTCGGTTCTGCATATCATACGCACTGTGGAGTGGTGAAAACACCAGATAACGTGTTTTTCGCATTAAATATCTCGAAACGAGCGATCTCGATGATTAAGCATACTTCGGACAGAAGTCTCACCAAGATTATCGCAGAAATTGCATATCTCAGCTTGAATCCCCACGAAAACCAAGATATCGCAGGTGCTGCATATCAAACGCACTGTGGAGTGGTGAAAACACCAGATATCTTGTTTCTCGCATTAAATAGCTCGATAAGAGCGATCTCGATGACTCTGCATACTTCGGACAGAAGTCTCACCAAGATTATCGCAGAAAATGCATATCTGAGCTTGAAACCCCACGAAAACCAAGATATCGTCGGTTCTGCATATCATTCGCACTGTGGAGTGGTGAAAACACCAGATAACGTGTTTCTCGCATTAAATAGCTCGAAACGAGCGATCTCGATGAATAAGCATACTTCGGACAGAAGTCTCACCAAGATTATCGCAGAAATTGCATATCTCAGCTTGAATCCCCACGAAAACCAAGATATCGCTGGATCTGCATATCAAACGCACTGTGGAGTGGTGAAAACACCAGATAACTTGTTTCTCGCATTAAATAGCTCGAATAGAGCGGTCTCGATGATTTAGCATACTTCTGACAAAAGACCCACCAAGATTATCGCAGAAAATGCATATCTCATCTGGAAACACCACGAAAATCAAGATATCGCCTGTTCTGCATATCAAACGCAATGTGGAGTGGTGAAAACAACCAGAGAACGTGTTTCTCGCATTAAATAGCTCGAAAAGAGCGATCCCGATGATTCAGCAAACTTCGGACAGAAGTCTCACCAAGATTATCGCAGGAAATGCATATCTCAACTTGAAACCCCACGAAAACCAAGATATCTCCGGTTCTGCATATCCAACGAACTGTGGAGTGGTGGAAACCCCAGAAAACGAGTGTCTCGCATTCAATAGCACGAAAACAGCGATTTCGATGATTCTGCATACTTGTCACAGAAGAATCATGAGGATTATCACTGAAAATGCATATCTCATCTGTTAACCCCACGAAAACCAAGTTCTCGGCGGCTCTACATATCATACGCACTGTGGAGTGGTCAAAACCCCAGAAAACGTGTTTCTCGCATTAAATAGCTCGAAAAGAGCGATCTAGTTGATTCTGCATACTTCTGACAGAAGACTCACCAATATTATCGCAGAAAATGCATCTCTCAGCTGGAAACCCCACGAAAACCAAGATATCGCCGGTTCTGCATATCAGACGCACTGTGGAGTGCTCAAAACACCAGAAAACGTGTTTCTCGCATTAACTAGCTCGAACGGAGCGTTCTCGATGATTCTGCATACTTCTCATAGATGAAACACCAAGTATATCGCAGAAAATGCATATTTCAGCTGGAAACCCCACGAAAACCAAGTTATCGGCGGCTCTACATATCAAACGCACTGTGGAGTGGTCAAAACACCAGATAACGTGTTTCTCGCATTAAATAGCTCGAAACGAGCGATCTAGATGATTCTGCATACTTCTGACTGAAGTCTCACCAATATTATCGCAGAAAATGCATATCTCAGCTTGAAACCCGACGAAAACCACGATGTCGCCGATTCTGCATATCAAACGCACTGTGGGGTGGAGAAAAAACCCGAAAACGCGTGTCTCGCATTAAATAGCTCGAAAAGAGCGATCTAGATGATTCTGCATACTTCTGACAGAAGACTTACCAAGATTATCGCAGAAAATGCATATCTCAGCTGGAAACCCCACGAAAACCAAGATATCGCCGGTTCTGCATATCAGACGCACCGTGGAGTGGTCAAAACACCAGATAACGTGTTTCTCGAATTAAATAGCTCGAAACGAGCGATCTAGACGATTCTGCATACTTCTGACTGAAGTCTCACCAATATTATCGCAGAAAATGCATATCTCAGCTTGAAACCCGACCGTAACCAAGATATCTCCGTTTCTGCATGTCAAACGTACTGTGGAGTGGTGAATACACCAGAAAACGTGTTTCTCGCATTAAATAGCTCGAAAAGAGCGATCTGGATGCTTCTGCATACTTCTGACAAAAAACTCACCTAGATTATCGCAGAAAATGCATATCTCAGCTGGAAACATCACGAAAATCAAGATATCGCCGGTTCTGCATATCAGACGCACTGTGGAGTGCTCAAAACACCAGAAAACGTGTTTCTCGCATTAACTAGCTCGAAAGGAGCGTTCTCGATGATTCTGCATACTTCTCATAGATGAAACACCAAGATTATCGCAGAAAATGCATATCTGAGCTTGAAACCCCACGAAAACCAAGATATCGCTGGTTCTGCATATCAAACGCACTGTGGAGTTGTGAAAACACCAGATAACTTGTTGCTCGCATTAAATAGCTCGAAAAGAGGGTTCTCGATGATTCTGCATACTGCAGACAGAAGTCTCACCATGATTATCGCAGAAAATGCATATCTCTGCTAGAAACCCCACGAAAACCAAGATATCTCCTGTTCTGCATATCCAACGTACTGTGGAGTGGTGAAAACCCCAGAAAACCTGTTTCTTGCATTAAATAGCTCGAAAAGTACGATCTCGATGACTCTGCATCCTTCGGACAGAAGTCTCACCAAGATTATCGCAGAAAATGCATATCTGAGCTTGAAACCCCACGAAAACCAAGATATCGTCGGTTCTGCATATCATACGCACTGTGGAGTGGTGAAAACACCAGATAACGTGTTTTTCGCATTAAATATCTCGAAACGAGCGATCTCGATGATTAAGCATACTTCGGACAGAAGTCTCACCAAGATTAACGCAGAAATTGCATATCTCAGCTTGAACCCCGACGGAAGCCAAGATGTCGCCGGTTCTGCATATCAAACGCACTGTGGAGTGGTGAAAACACCAGATAACGTGTTTCTCGCATTAAATAGCTCGAAAAGAGGGATCTCGATGGTTCTGCATACTTCGGACAGACGTCTCACCAAGATTATCGTAAAAAATGCATATCTTAGCTTGAAACCCCACGAAAACCAAGATATCGCTGGTACCGCATATCAAACGCACTGTGGAGTGGTGAAAACACCAGAAAACGTGTTTCGCGCATTAAGTAGCTCGAATTGAGCGATCTAGATGATTCTGCATACTTCTGACTAAAGTCTCACCAAGATTATCGCAGAAAATGCACATCTCAGCTGGAAACCCCACGAAAACCAAGATATCGGCGGCTCTACATATCGAACGCACTGTGGGGTGGTGAAAACACCAGAAAACGTGTTTCTCGCATTAAATAGCTCGAAAAGAGATTTCTCGATGGTTCTGCATACTTCTGACAGAAGACTCACCAAGATTATCGCGGAAAGTGCATATCTCAGCTTGATACCCGACGACAGCCAAGATGTCGCCAGTTCTGCATATCAAACGCACTGTGGAGTGGTGAAAACACCAGAAAACGTGTTTCTCGCATTAAGCAGCTCGAAACGAGCCATCTAGATGATTCTGCATACTTCTGAGTGATGTCTCACCAAGATTATCGCAGAAAATGCATATCTCAGCTTGAACCCCGACGGAAGCCAAGATGTCGCCGGTTCTGCATATCAAACGCACTGTGGAGTGGTGAAAACACCAGATAACGTGTTTCTCGCATTAAATAGCTCGAAAAGAGGGATCTCGATGATTCTGCATACTTCTGACAGAAGACTCACCAAGATTATCGCAGAAAATGCACATCTCAGCTGGAAACCCCACGAAAACCAAGATATCGGCGGCTCTACATATCGAACGCACTGTGGGGTGGTGAAAACACCAGAAAACGTGTTTCTCGCATTAAATAGCTCGAAAAGAGATTTCTCGATGGTTCTGCATACTTCTGACAGAAGACTCACCAAGATTATCGCGGAAAGTGCATATCTCAGCTTGATACCCGACGACAGCCAAGATGTCGCCAGTTCTGCATATCAAACGCACTGTGGAGTGGTGAAAACACCAGAAAACGTGTTTCTCGCATTAAGCAGCTCGAAACGAGCCATCTAGATGATTCTGCATACTTCTGAGTGATGTCTCACCAAGATTATCGCAGAAAATGCATATCTCAGCTTGATACCCGACGACAGCCAAGATGTCGCCGGTTCTGCATATCAAACGCACTGTGGAGTGGTGAAAACACCAGATAACGTGTTTCTCGCATTAAATAGCTCGAAAAGAGGGATCTCGATGATTCTGCATACTTCTGACAGAAGACTCACCAAGATTATCGCAGAAAATGCATATCTCAGCTGGAAACCCCACGAAAACCAAGATATCGCCCGTTCTGCATATCAGACGCACTGTGGAGTGGTGAAAACACCAGAAAAAGTGTTTCGCGCATTAACTAGCTCGAAAAGAGCGTTCTCGATGATTCTGCATACTTCTCATAGATGAAACACCAAGATTATCGCACAAAATGCATATCTCAGCTGGAAACCCCACGAAAACCAAGATATCGCCGGTTCTGCATATCAGACGCACTGTGGAGTGGTGAAAACACCAGAAAACGTGTTTCTCGAATTAACTAGCTCGAAAAGAGCGTTCTCGATGATTCTGCATACTTCTCATAGATGAAACACCAAGATTATCGCACAAAATGCATATCTCAGCTGGAATCCCCACGAAAACCAAGATATCGCCTGTTCTGCATATCAGACGCACTGTGGAGTGGTGAAAACACCAGAAAACGTGTTTCTCGCATTAACTAGCTCGAACAGAGCGTTCTCGATGATTCTGCATACTTGTCATAGATGAAACACCAAGATTATCGCAGAAAATGCATATTTCAGCTGGAAACCCCACGAAAACCACGTTATCGGCGGCTCTACATATCAAACGCAATGTGGAGTGGTCAAAACACCAGATAACGTATTTCTCGCATTAAATAGCTAGAAAAGAGCGATATCGATGATTCTGCATGCTTCTGACTGAATTCTCAACAAGATTATCGTAGAAAATGCATATCTCAGCTGGAAACACCACGAAAATCAAGATATCGCCGGTTGTGCATATCAAACGCACTGTGGAGTGGTGAAAACACCAGATAACGTGTTTCTCGCATTAAACAGCTCGAAAAGAGCGTTCTCGATCATTCTGCATCCTTCTGACAGAAGAATCACCAAGATTATCGCAGAAAATGCATATCTCAGCTTGAATCCCGACCGTAACCAAGATATCTCCGGTTCTGCATGCCGAACGCACTGTGGAGTGGCGAAAGCACCAGATAACGTGTTTCTCGCATTAAGTAGCTCGTAAAGAGCGATCTCGAAGATTCTGCATACTTCTGACAAAAGACTCACCAAGCTTATCGCAGAAAATGCATATCTCAGCTGGAAACACCACGAATATCAAGATATCGCCGGTTCTGCATATCAAACGCTCTGCGGAGTGGTGAATACACCAGAAAACGTGTTTCTCGCATTAAATAGCTCGAAAAGTGCAATCTAGGTGATTCTGCATACTTCTGACAGAAGACTCACCAAGATTATCGCAGAAAATGCATATCTCAGCTTGATACCCGACGACAGCCAAGATGTCGCCGGTTCTGCATATCAAACGCACTGTGGAGTGGTGAAAACACCAGCTAACGTGTTTCTCGCATTAAATAGCTCGAAACGAGCGATCTAGACGATTCTGCATACTTCGGACAGAGGTCTCACCAATATTATCGCAGAAAATGCATATCTCAGCTAGAAACCTCACGAAAATCAAGATATCGCCAGTTCTGCAATTCAAACGCACTGTGGAGAGGTGAGAACAACCAGATAACGTGTTTCTCGCATTACATAGCTCGAATAGAGCGATCGCGATGATTCGGCATACTTCTGACAGAAGACTCACCATGATTATCGCGGAAAATGCATATCTCAGCTGGAAACCCCACGAAAACCAAGATATCGCCTGTTCTGCATATCAGACGCACTGTGGAGTGGTGAAAACACCAGAAAACGTGTTTCGCGCATTAACTAGCTCGAAAAGAGCGTTCTCGATGATTCTGCATACTTCTCATAGATGAAACACCAAGATTATCGCACAAAATGCATATCTCAGCTGGAAACCCCACGAAAACCAAGATATCGCCGGTTCTGCATATCAGACGCACTGTGGAGTGGTGAAAACACCAGAAAACGTGTTTCTCGAATTAACTAGCTCGAAGAGAGCGTTCTCGATGATTCTGCATACTTCTCATAGCTGAAACACCAAGATTATCGCACAAAATGCATATCTCAGCTGGAATCCCCACGAAAACCAAGATATCGCCTGTTCTGCATATCAGACGCACTGTGGAGTGGTGAAAACACCAGAAAACGTGTTTCTCGCATTAACTAGCTCGAACAGAGCGTTCTCGATGATTCTGCATACTTCTCATAGATGAAACACCAAGATTATCGCAGAAAATGCATATTTCAGCTGGAAACCCCACGAAAACCACGTTATCGGCGGCTCTACATATCAAACGTACTGTGGAGTGCTGAAAACAACAGAAAACGAGTTTTTCGCACTAAATAGCACGAAAATAGCGATTTCTGTGATTCTGAAAACTTCTCACAGAAGAATATCCAAGATTATCGTAGAAAATGCATGTCTCAGCTGGAAACCCCACGAAAACGAAGATATCGCAGTTTCGGCATATCAAACGCACTGTGGAGTGCAGAAAACACCAGAAAACGTGTTTTTCGAATTAAATAGCACGAAAACAGCGCTTTTGGTGATTCTGCACACTTGTCACAGGAGAATCACGACGATTATCACTGAAAATGCATATATCAGCGGGAAACACCACGAAAATCAAGATATCTCCGGTTCTGCATGTCAAACGTACTGTGGAGTGGTGAAAACACCAGAAAACGTGTTTCTCGCATTAAGTAGCTTGAAAAGAGCGTTCTCGAAGATTGTGCATAGTTCTGACAGAAGTCTCACCAAGATTATCGTAGAAAATGCATATCTCAGGGGGAAACACCACGAAAATTAAGATATCGCCGGTTCTGCATATCAAACGTACTGTGGAGTGCTGAAAACAACAGAAAACGAGTTTCTCGCACTAAATAGCACGAAAACAGCGATTTCTGTGATTCTGCAAACTTCTCACAGAAGAATATCCAAGATTATCGTAGAAAATGCATATCTCAGCTTGATACCCTACGAAAGCCAAGATGTCGCCGGGTCTGCATATCAAACGAACTGTGGAGTGGTGAAAACACCAGATAACGTGTTTCTCGCATTAAATAGCTCGAAACGAGCGATCTCGATGATTAAGCATACTTCGGACAGAAGTCTCACCAAGATTATCGCAGAAATTGCATATCTCAACTTGAATCCCCACGAAAACCAAGATATCGCTGGTGCTGCATATCAAACGCACTGTGGAGTGGTGAAAACACCAGATATCTTGTTTCTCGCATTAAATAGCTCGATAAGAGCGATCTCGATGACTCTGCATACTTCGGACAGAAGTCTCACCAAGATTATCGCAGAAAATGCATATCTGAGCTTGAAACCCCACGAATACCAAGATATCGTCGGTTCTGCATATCATTCGCACTGTGGAGTGGTGAAAACACCAGATAACGTTTTTCTCGCATTAAATAGCTCGAAACGAGCGATCTCGATGAATAAGCATACTTCGGACAGAAGTCTCACCAAGATTATCGCAGAAATTGCATATCTCAGCTTGAATCCCCACGAAAACCAAGATATCGCTGGTTCTGCATATCAAACGCACTGTGGAGTGCTCAAAACACCAGCTAACGTGTTCCTCGCATTAAATAGCTCGAATAGTGCGCTATTGATGTTTCTGCATACTTCGGACAGATGTTTCACCAAGATTATCGTAGAAAATGCATATCTCAGCTTGATACCCTACGAAAGCCAAGATGTCGCCGGGTCTGCATATCAAACGAACTGTGGAGTGGTGAAAACACCAGATAACGTGTTTCTCGCATTAAATAGCCCGAAAAGAGTGATCTCGATGATTCTGCATACTTCTGACAGAAGACTCACCAAGATCATCGCAGAAAATGCATATCTCAGCTGGAAACACCACGAAAATCAAGATATCTCCTGTTCTGCATATCCAACGAACTGTGGAGTGGTGAAAACCCCAGAACACCTGTTTCTCGCATTAAATAGCTCGAAAAGTACGATCTCGATGACTCTGCATACTTCGGACAGAAGTCTCACCAAGATTATCGCAGAAAATGCATATCTGAGCTTGAAGCCCCACGAAAACCAAGATATCGTCGGTTCTGCATATCATACGCACTGTGGAGTGGTGAAAACACCAGATAACGTGTTTCTCGCATTAAATAGCTCGAAACGAGCGATCTCGATGATTAAGCATACTTCGGACAGAAGTCTCACCAAGATTATCGCAGAAATTGCATATCTCAACTTGAATCCCCACGAAAACCAGGATATCGCTGGTGCTGCATATCAAACGCACTGTGGAGTGGTGAAAACACCAGATATCTTGTTTCTCGCATTAAATAGCTGGATAAGAGCGATCTCGATGACTCTGCATACTTCGGACAGAAGTCTCACCAAGATTATCGCAGAAAATGCATATCTGAGCTTGAAACCCCACGAATACCAAGATATCGTCGGTTCTGCATATCATTCGCACTGTGGAGTGGTGAAAACACCAGATAACGTTTTTCTCGCATTAAATAGCACGAAACGAGCGATCTCGATGAATAAGCATACTTCGGACAGAAGTCTCACCAAGATTATCGCAGAAATTGCATATCTCAGCTTGAATCCCCACGAAAACCAAGATATCGCTGGTTCTGCATATCAAACGCACTGTGGAGTGCTCAAAACACCAGATAACGTGTTCCTCGCATTAAATAGCTCGAATAGTGCGCTATTGATGTTTCTGCATACTTCGGACAGATGTTTCACCAAGATTATCGTAGAAAATGCATATCTCAGCTTGAAATCCGACGAAAACCAAACATCGCCGGTTCTGCATGTCAAACCAACTGTGGAGTGGCGAAAACACCAGACAACGTGTTTCTCGCATTAAATAGCTCGAAAAGTACGATCTCGATGACTCTGCATACTTCGGACAGAAGTCTCACCAAGATTATCGCAGAAAATGCATATCTGAGCTTGAAACCCCACGAAAACCAAGATATCGCTGGTTCTGCATATCAAACGCACTGTGGAGTGGTGAAAACACCAGATAACTTGTTGCTCGCATTAAATAGCTCGAAAAGAGGGTTCTCGATGATTCTGCATACTGCAGACAGAAGTCTCACCATGATTATCGCAGAAAATGCATATCTCTGCTAGAAACCCCACGAAAACCAAGATATCTCCTGTTCTGCATATCCAACGTACTGTGGAGTGGTGAAAACCCCAGAAAACCTGTTTCTCGCATTAAATAGCTCGAAAAGTACGATCTCGATGACTCTGCATCCTTCGGACAGAAGTCTCACCAAGATTATCGCAGAAAATGCATATCTGAGCTTGAAACCCCACGAAAACCAAGATATCGTCGGTTCTGCATATCATACGCACTGTGGAGTGGTGAAAACACCAGATAACGTGTTTTTCGCATTAAATATCTCGAAACGAGCGATCTCGATGATTAAGCATACTTCGGACAGAAGTCTCACCAAGATTATCGCAGAAATTGCATATCTCAGCTTGAATCCCCACGAAAACCAAGATATCGCAGGTGCTGCATATCAAACGCACTGTGGAGTGGTGAAAACACCAGATATCTTGTTTCTCGCATTAAATAGCTCGATAAGAGCGATCTCGATGACTCTGCATACTTCGGACAGAAGTCTCACCAAGATTATCGCAGAAAATGCATATCTGAGCTTGAAACCCCACGAAAACCAAGATATCGTCGGTTCTGCATATCATTCGCACTGTGGAGTGGTGAAAACACCAGATAACGTGTTTCTCGCATTAAATAGCTCGAAACGAGCGATCTCGATGAATAAGCATACTTCGGACAGAAGTCTCACCAAGATTATCGCAAAAATTGCATATCTCAGCTTGAATCCCCACGAAAACCAAGATATCGCTGGATCTGCATATCAAACGCACTGTGGAGTGGTGAAAACACCAGATAACTTGTTTCTCGCATTAAATAGCTCGAATAGAGCGGTCTCGATGATTTAGCATACTTCTGACAAAAGACCCACCAAGATTATCGCAGAAAATGCATATCTCATCTGGAAACACCACGAAAATCAAGATATCGCCTGTTCTGCATATCAAACGCAATGTGGAGTGGTGAAAACAACCAGAGAACGTGTTTCTCGCATTAAATAGCTCGAAAAGAGCGATCCCGATGATTCAGCAAACTTCGGACAGAAGTCTCACCAAGATTATCGCAGGAAATGCATATCTCAACTTGAAACCCCACGAAAACCAAGATATCTCCGGTTCTGCATATCCAACGAACTGTGGAGTGGTGGAAACCCCAGAAAACGAGTGTCTCGCATTCAATAGCACGAAAACAGCGATTTCGATGATTCTGCATACTTGTCACAGAAGAATCATGAGGATTATCACTGAAAATGCATATCTCATCTGTTAACCCCACGAAAACCAAGTTCTCGGCGGCTCTACATATCATACGCACTGTGGAGTGGTCAAAACCCCAGAAAACGTGTTTCTCGCATTAAATAGCTCGAAAAGAGCGATCTAGTTGATTCTGCATACTTCTGACAGAAGACTCACCAATATTATCGCAGAAAATGCATCTCTCAGCTGGAAACCCCACGAAAACCAAGATATCGCCGGTTCTGCATATCAGACGCACTGTGGAGTGCTCAAAACACCAGAAAACGTGTTTCTCGCATTAACTAGCTCGAACGGAGCGTTCTCGATGATTCT
Organism: Anthophora plumipes; assembly: GCA_951804975.1. NCBI lineage: Eukaryota > Metazoa > Arthropoda > Insecta > Hymenoptera > Apidae > Anthophora > Anthophora plumipes. Next base: position 871,768 of record CATORF010000226.1, read on the forward strand.
GCATACTTCTCATAGATGAAACACCAAGATTATCGCAGAAAATGCATATTTCAGCTGGAAACCCCACGAAAACCAAGTTATCGGCGGCTCTACATATCAAACGCACTGTGGAGTGGTCAAAACACCAGATAACGTGTTTCTCGCATTAAATAGCTCGAAACGAGCGATCTAGATGATTCTGCATACTTCTGACTGAAGTCTCACCAATATTATCGCAGAAAATGCATATCTCAGCTTGAAACCCGACGAAAACCACGATGTCGCCGATTCTGCATATCAAACGCACTGTGGGGTGGAGAAAAAACCCGAAAACGCGTGTCTCGCATTAAATAGCTCGAAAAGAGCGATCTAGATGATTCTGCATACTTCTGACAGAAGACTTACCAAGATTATCGCAGAAAATGCATATCTCAGCTGGAAACCCCACGAAAACCAAGATATCGCCGGTTCTGCATATCAGACGCACCGTGGAGTGGTCAAAACACCAGATAACGTGTTTCTCGAATTAAATAGCTCGAAACGAGCGATCTAGACGATTCTGCATACTTCTGACTGAAGTCTCACCAATATTATCGCAGAAAATGCATATCTCAGCTTGAAACCCGACCGTAACCAAGATATCTCCGTTTCTGCATGTCAAACGTACTGTGGAGTGGTGAATACACCAGAAAACGTGTTTCTCGCATTAAATAGCTCGAAAAGAGCGATCTGGATGCTTCTGCATACTTCTGACAAAAAACTCACCTAGATTATCGCAGAAAATGCATATCTCAGCTGGAAACATCACGAAAATCAAGATATCGCCGGTTCTGCATATCAGACGCACTGTGGAGTGCTCAAAACACCAGAAAACGTGTTTCTCGCATTAACTAGCTCGAAAGGAGCGTTCTCGATGATTCTGCATACTTCTCATAGATGAAACACCAAGATTATCGCAGAAAATGCATATCTGAGCTTGAAACCCCACGAAAACCAAGATATCGCTGGTTCTGCATATCAAACGCACTGTGGAGTGGTGAAAACACCAGATAACTTGTTGCTCGCATTAAATAGCTCGAAAAGAGGGTTCTCGATGATTCTGCATACTGCAGACAGAAGTCTCACCATGATTATCGCAGAAAATGCATATCTCTGCTAGAAACCCCACGAAAACCAAGATATCTCCTGTTCTGCATATCCAACGTACTGTGGAGTGGTGAAAACCCCAGAAAACCTGTTTCTCGCATTAAATAGCTCGAAAAGTACGATCTCGATGACTCTGCATCCTTCGGACAGAAGTCTCACCAAGATTATCGCAGAAAATGCATATCTGAGCTTGAAACCCCACGAAAACCAAGATATCGTCGGTTCTGCATATCATACGCACTGTGGAGTGGTGAAAACACCAGATAACGTGTTTTTCGCATTAAATATCTCGAAACGAGCGATCTCGATGATTAAGCATACTTCGGACAGAAGTCTCACCAAGATTAACGCAGAAATTGCATATCTCAGCTTGAATCCCCACGAAAACCAAGATATCGCAGGTGCTGCATATCAAACGCACTGTGGAGTGGTGAAAACACCAGATATCTTGTTTCTCGCATTAAATAGCTCGATAAGAGCGATCTCGATGACTCTGCATACTTCGGACAGAAGTCTCACCAAGATTATCGCAGAAAATGCATATCTCAGCATGAATCCCCACGAAAACCAAGATATCGCTGGATCTGCATATCAAACGCACTGTGGAGTGGTGAAAACACCAGATAACTTGTTTCTCGCATTAAATAGCTCGAATAGAGCGGTCTCGATGATTAAGCATACTTCTGACAAAAGGCCCACCAAGATTATCGCAGAAAATGCATATCTCATCTGGAAACACCACGAAAATCAAGATATCGCCTGTTCTGCATATCAAACGCAATGTGGAGTGGTGAAAACAACCAGAGAACGTGTTTCTCGCATTAAATAGCTCGAAAAGAGCGATCCCGATGATTCAGCAAACTTCGGACAGAAGTCTCACCAAGATTATCGCAGGAAATGCATATCTCAACTTGAAACCCCACGAAAACCAAGATATCTCCGGTTCTGCATATCCAACGAACTGTGGAGTGGTGGAAACCCCAGAAAACGAGTGTCTCGCATTCAATAGCACGAAAACAGCGATTTCGATGATTCTGCATACTTGTCAGAGAAGAATCATGAGGATTATCACTGAAAATGCATATCTCATCTGTTAACCCCACGAAAACCAAGTTCTCGGCGGCTCTACATATCAAACGCACTGTGGAGTGGTCAAAACCCCAGAAAACGTGCTTCTCGCATTAAATAGCTCGAAAAGAGCGATCTAGTTGATTCTGCATACTTCTGACAGAAGACTCACCAATATTATCGCAGAAAATGCATCTCTCAGCTGGAAACCCCACGAAAACCAAGATATCGCCGGTTCTGCATATCAGACGCACTGTGGAGTGCTCAAAACACCTGAAAACGTGTTTCTCGCATTAACTAGTTCGAAAAGAGCGTTCTCGATGATTCTGCATACTTCTCATAGATGAAACACCAAGATTATCACAGAAAATGCATATTTCAGCTGGAAACCCCACGAAAACCAAGTTATCGGCGGCTCTACATATCAAATGCAATGTGGAGTGGTCAAAACACCAGATAACGTGTTTCTCGCATTAAATAGCTCGAAAAGAGCGATATCGATGATTCTGCATACTTCTGACTGAAGTCTCACCAATATTATCGCAGAAAATGCATATCTCAGCTGGAAACCCCACGAAAACCAAGATATCGCCGGTTCAGCATATCAGACGCACTGTGGAGTGGTGAAAACACCAGAAAACGTGTTTCTCGCATTAACTAGCTCGAAAAGAGCGTTCTGGTTGATTCTGCATACTTCTGACTGAAATCTCACCAGGATTATCGCAGAAAATGCATATCTCAGCTTGAAACCACACGAAAATCAAGATGTCGCCGGTTCTGCATATCAAACGTACTGTGGAGTGGTGAAAACACCAGAAAACCTGTTTCTCGCATTAAATAGCTCGAAAAGTACGATCTCGATGACTCTGCATACTTCGGACAGAAGTCTCACCAAGATTATCGCAGAAAATGCATATCTGAGCTTGAAACCCCACGAAAACCAAGATATCGTCGGTTCTGCATATCATACGCACTGTGGAGTGGTGAAAACACCAGATAACGTGTTTTTCGCATTAAATAGCTCGAAACGAGCGATCTCGATGATTAAGCATACTTCGGACAGAAGTCTCACCAAGATTATCGCAGAAATTGCATATCTCAGCTTGAATCCCCACGAAAACCAAGATATCGCTGGTGCTGCATATCAAACGCAATGTGGAGTGGTGAAAACACCAGATATCTTGTTTCTCGCATTCAATAGCTCGATAAGAGCGATCTCGATGACTCTGCATACTTCGGACAGATGTCTCACCAAGATTATCGCAGAAAATGCATATCTGAGCTTGAAACCCCACGAAAACCAAGATATCGTCGGTTCTGCATATCATTCGCACTGTGGAGTGGTGAAAACACCAGATAACGTGTTTCTCGCATTAAATAGCACGAAACGAGCGATCTCGATGAATAAGCATACTTCGGACAGATGTCTCACCAAGATTATCGCAGAAATTGCATATCTCAGCTTGAATCCCCACGAAAACCAAGATATCGCTGGATCTGCATATCAAACGCACTGTGGAGTGGTGAAAACACCAGATAACGTGTTTTTCGCATTAAATATCTCGAAACGAGCGATCTCGATGATTAAGCATACTTCGGACAGAAGTCTCACCAAGATTATCGCAGAAATTGCATATCTCAGCTTGAATCCCCACGAAAACCAAGATATCGCAGGTGCTGCATATCAAACGCACTGTGGAGTGGTGAAAACACCAGATATCTTGTTTCTCGCATTAAATAGCTCGATAAGAGCGATCTCGATGACTCTGCATACTTCGGACAGAAGTCTCACCAAGATTATCGCAGAAAATGCATATCTCAGCATGAATCCCCACGAAAACCAAGATATCGCTGGATCTGCATATCAAACGCACTGTGGAGTGGTGAAAACACCAGATAACTTGTTTCTCGCATTAAATAGCTCGAATAGAGCGGTCTCGATGATTAAGCATACTTCTGACAAAAGGCCCACCAAGATTATCGCAGAAAATGCATATCTCATCTGGAAACACCACGAAAATCAAGATATCGCCTGTTCTGCATATCAAACGCAATGTGGAGTGGTGAAAACAACCAGAGAACGTGTTTCTCGCATTAAATAGCTCGAAAAGAGCGATCCCGATGATTCAGCAAACTTCGGACAGAAGTCTCACCAAGATTATCGCAGGAAATGCATATCTCAACTTGAAACCCCACGAAAACCAAGATATCTCCGGTTCTGCATATCCAACGAACCGTGGAGTGGTGGAAACCCCAGAAAACGAGTGTCTCGCATTCAATAGCACGAAAACAGCGATTTCGATGATTCTGCATACTTGTCAGAGAAGAATCATGAGGATTATCACTGAAAATGCATATCTCATCTGTTAACCCCACGAAAACCAAGTTCTCGGCGGCTCTACATATCAAACGCACTGTGGAGTGGTCAAAACCCCAGAAAACGTGTTTCTCGCATTAAATAGCTCGAAAAGAGCGATCTAGTTGATTCTGCATACTTCTGACAGAAGACTCACCAATATTATCGCAGAAAATGCATCTCTCAGCTGGAAACCCCACGAAAACCAAGATATCGCCGGTTCTGCATATCAGACGCACTGTGGAGTGCTCAAAACACCTGAAAACGTGTTTCTCGCATTAACTAGTTCGAAAAGAGCGTTCTCGATGATTCTGCATACTTCTCATAGATGAAACACCAAGATTATCACAGAAAATGCATATTTCAGCTGGAAACCCCACGAAAACCAAGTTATCGGCGGCTCTACATATCAAATGCAATGTGGAGTGGTCAAAACACCAGATAACGTGTTTCTCGCATTAAATAGCTCGAAAAGAGCGATATCGATGATTCTGCATACTTCTGACTGAAGTCTCACCAATATTATCGCAGAAAATGCATATCTCAGCTGGAAACCCCACGAAAACCAAGATATCGCCGGTTCAGCATATCAGACGCACTGTGGAGTGGTGAAAACACCAGAAAACGTGTTTCTCGGTTTAACTAGCTCGAAAAGAGCGTTCTGGATGATTCTGCATACTTCTGACTGAAATCTCACCAGGATTATCGCAGAAAATGCATATCTCAGCTTGAAACCACACGAAAATCAAGATGTCGCCGGTTCTGCATATCAAACGTACTGTGGAGTGGTGAAAACACCAGAAAACCTGTTTCTCGCATTAAATAGCTCGAGAAGTACGATCTCGATGACTCTGCATACTTCGGACAGAAGTCTCACCAAGATTATCGCAGAAAATGCATATCTGAGCTTGAAACCCCACGAAAACCAAGATATCGTCGGTTCTGCATATCATACGCACTGTGGAGTGGTGAAAACACCAGATAACGTGTTTTTCGCATTAAATAGCTCGAAACGAGCGATCTCGATGATTAAGCATACTTCGGACAGAAGTCTCACCAAGATTATCGCAGAAATTGCATATCTCAGCTTGAATCCCCACGAAAACCAAGATATCGCTGGTGCTGCATATCAAACGCACTGTGGAGTGGTGAAAACACCAGATATCTTGTTTCTCGCATTCAATAGCTCGATAAGAGCGATCTCGATGACTCTGCATACTTCGGACAGATGTCTCACCAAGATTATCGCAGAAAATGCATATCTGAGCTTGAAACCCCACGAAAACCAAGATATCGTCGGTTCTGCATATCATTCGCACTGTGGAGTGGTGAAAACACCAGATAACGTGTTTCTCGCATTAAATAGCACGAAACGAGCGATCTCGATGAATAAGCATACTTCGGACAGAAGTCTCACCAAGATTATCGCAGAAATTGCATATCTCAGCTTGAATCCCCACGAAAACCAAGATATCGCTGGATCTGCATATCAAACGCACTGTGGAGTGGTGAAAACACCAGATAACTTGTTTCTCGCATTAAATAGCTCGAATAGAGCGGTCTCGATGATTAAGCATACTTCTGACAAAAGACCCACCAAGATTATCGCAGAAAATGCATATCTCATTTGGAAACACCACGAAAATCAAGATATCGCCTGTTCTGCATATCAAACGCAATGTGGAGTGGTGAAAACAACCAGAGAACGTGTTTCTCGCATTAAATAGCTCGAAAAGAGCGATCTAGTTGATTCTGCATACTTCTGACAGAAGACTCACCAATATTATCGCAGAAAATGCATCTCTCAGCTGGAAACCCCACGAAAACCAAGATATCGCCGGTTCTGCATATCAGACGCACCGTGGAGTGGTCAAAACACCAGATAACGTGTTTCTCGAATTAAATAGCTCGAAACGAGCGATCTAGACGATTCTGCATACTTCTGACTGAAGTCTCACCAATATTATCGCAGAAAATGCATATCTCAGCTTGAAACCCGACCGTAACCAAGATATCTCCGTTTCTGCATGTCAAACGTACTGTGGAGTGGTGAATACACCAGAAAACGTGTTTCTCGCATTAAATAGCTCGAAAAGAGCGATCTGGATGCTTCTGCATACTTCTGACAAAAGACTCACCTAGATTATCGCAGAAAATGCATATCTCAGCTGGAAACATCACGAAAATCAAGATATCGCCGGTTCTGCATATCAGACGCACTGTGGAGTGCTCAAAACACCAGAAAACGTGTTTCTCGCATTAACTAGCTCGAAAGGAGCGTTCTCGATGATTCTGCATACTTTTCATAGATGAAACACCAAGATTATCGCAGAAAATGCATATCTGAGCTTGAAACCCCACGAAAACCAAGATATCGTCGGTTCTGCATATCATACGCACTGTGGAGTGGTCAAAACCCCAGAAAACGTGTTTCTCGCATTAAATAGCTCGAAAAGAGCGATCTAGTTGATTCTGCATACTTCTGACAGAAGACTCACCAATATTATCGCAGAAAATGCATCTCTCAGCTGGAAACCCCACGAAAACCAAGATATCGCCGGTTCTGCATATCAGACGCACTGTGGAGTGCTCAAAACACCTGAAAACGTGTTTCTCGCATTAACTAGCTCGAACGGAGCGTTCTCGATGATTCTGCATACTTCTCATAGATGAAACACCAAGATTATCGCAGAAAATGCATATTTCAGCTGGAAACCCCACGAAAACCAAGTTATCGGCGGCTCTACATATCAAACGCACTGTGGAGTGGTCAAAACACCAGATAACGTGTTTCTCGCATTAAATAGCTCGAAACGAGCGATCTCGATGAATAAGCATACTTCGGACAGAAGTCTCACCAAGATTATCGCAGGAAATGCATATCTCAACTTGAAACCCCACGAAAACCAAGATATCTCCGGTTCTGCATATCCAACGAACTGTGGAGTGCTCAAAACACCAGAAAACGTGTTTCTCGCATTAACTAGCTCGAAAGGAGCGTTCTCGATGATTCTGCATACTTCTCATAGATGAAACACCAAGATTATCGCAGAAAATGCATATTTCAGCTGGAAACCCCACGAAAACCAAGTTATCGGCGGCTCTACATATCAAACGCACTGTGGAGTGGTCAAAACACCAGATATCTTGTTTCTCGCATTAAATAGCTCGAAACGAGCGATCTCGATGAATTAGCATACTTCGGACAGAAGTCTCACCAAGATTATCGCAGAAATTGCATATCTCAGCTTGAATCCCCACGAAAACCAAGATATCGCTGGATCTGCATATCAAACGCACTGTGGAGTGGTGAAAACACCAGATAACTTGTTTCTCGCATTAAATAGCTCGAATAGAGCGGTCTCGATGATTAAGCATACTTCTGACAAAAGACCCACCAAGATTATCGCAGAAAATGCATATCTCATCTGGAAACACCACGAAAATCAAGATATCGCCTGTTCTGCATATCAAACGCAATGTGGAGTGGTGAAAACAACCAGAGAACGTGTTTCTCGCATTAAATAGCTCGAAAAGAGCGATCTAGTTGATTCTGCATACTTCTGACAGAAGACTCACCTAGATTATCGCAGAAAATGCATATCTCAGCTGGAAACATCACGAAAATCAAGATATCGCCGGTTCTGCATATCATACGCACTGTGGAGTGGTGAAAACACCAGATAACGTGTTTTTCGCATTAAATAGCTCGATAAGAGCGATCTCGATGACTCTGCATACTTCGGACAGAAGTCTCACCAAGTTTATCGCAGAAAATGCATATCTCAGCTTGAAACCCGACCGTAACCAAGATATCTCCGTTTCTGCATGTCAAACGTACTGTGGAGTGGTGAATACACCAGAAAACGTGTTTCTCGCATTAAATAGCTCGAAAAGAGCGATCTGGATGCTTCTGCATACTTCTGACAAAAGACTCACCTAGATTATCGCAGAAAATGCATATCTCAGCTGGAAACATCACGAAAATCAAGATATCGCCGGTTCTGCATATCATACGCACTGTGGAGTGGTGAAAACACCAGATAACGTGTTTTTCGCATTAAATATCTCGAAACGAGCGATCTCGATGATTAAGCATACTTCGGATAGAAGTCTCACCAAGATTATCGCAGAAATTGCATATCTCAGCTTGAATCCCCACGAAAACCAAGATATCGCAGGTGCTGCATATCAAACGCACTGTGGAGTGGTGAAAACACCAGATATCTTGTTTCTCGCATTAAATAGCTCGATAAGAGCGATCTCGATGACTCTGCATACTTCGGACAGAAGTCTCACCAAGTTTATCGCAGAAAATGCATATCTGAGCTTGAAACCCCACGAAAACCAAGATATCGTCGGTTCTGCATATCATTCGCACTGTGGAGTGGTGAAAACACCAGATAACGTGTTTCTCGCATTAAGTAGCTCGAAACGAGCGATCTCGATGAATAAGCATACTTCGGACAGAAGTCTCACCAAGATTATCGCAGAAATTGCATATCTCAGCATGAATCCCCACGAAAACCAAGATATCGCTGGATCTGCATATCGAACGCACTGTGGAGTGGTGAAAACACCAGATAACTTGTTTCTCGCATTAAATAGCTCGAATAGAGCGGTCTCGATGATTAAGCATACTTCTGACAAAAGGCCCACCAAGATTATCGCAGAAAATGCATATCTCATCTGGAAACACCACGAAAATCAAGATATCGCCTGTTCTGCATATCAAACGCAATGTGGAGTGGTGAAAACAACCAGAGAACGTGTTTCTCGCATTAAATAGCTCGAAAAGAGCGATCCCGATGATTCAGCAAACTTCGGACAGAAGTCTCACCAAGATTATCGCAGGAAATGCATATCTCAACTTGAAACCCCACGAAAACCAAGATATCTCCGGTTCTGCATATCCAACGAACTGTGGAGTGGTGGAAACCCCAGAAAACGAGTGTCTCGCATTCAATAGCACGAAAACAGCAATTTCGATGATTCTGCATACTTGTCACAGAAGAATCATGAGGATTATCACTGAAAATGCATATCTCATCTGTTAACCCCACGAAAACCAAGTTCTCGGCGGCTCTACATATCAAACGCACTGTGGAGTGGTCAAAACCCCAGAAAACGTGTTTCTCGCATTAAATAGCTCGAAAAGAGCGATCTAGTTGATTCTGCATACTTCTGACAGAAGACTCACCAATATTATCGCAGAAAATGCATCTCTCAGCTGGAAACCCCACGAAAACCAAGATATCGCCGGTTCTGCATATCAGACGCACTGTGGAGTGCTCAAAACACCTGAAAACGTGTTTCTCGCATTAACTAGCTCGAACGGAGCGTTCTCGATGATTCTGCATACTTCTCATAGATGAAACACCAAGATTATCGCAGAAAATGCATATTTCAGCTGGAAACCCCACGAAAACCAAGTTATCGGCGGCTCTACATATCAAACGCACTGTGGAGTGGTCAAAACACCAGATAACGTGTTTCTCGCATTAAATAGCTCGAAAAGAGCGATATCGATGATTCTGCATACTTCTGACTGAAGTCTCACCAATATTATCGCAGAAAATGCATATCTCAGCTGGAAACCCCACGAAAACCAAGATATCGCCGGTTCAGCATATCAGACGCACTGTGGAGTGGTGAAAACACCAGAAAACGTGTTTCTCGCATTAACTAGCTCGAAAAGAGCGTTCTGGATGATTCTGCATACTTCTGACTGAAATCTCACCAGGATTATCGCAGAAAATGCATATCTCAGCTTGAAACCACACGAAAATCAAGATGTCGCCGGTTCTGCATATCAAACGTACTGTGGAGTGGTGAAAATACCAGAAAACCTGTTTCTCGCATTAAATAGCTCGAAAAGTACGATCTCGATGACTCTGCATACTTCGGACAGAAGTCTCACCAAGATTATCGCAGAAAATGCATATCTGAGCTTGAAACCCCACGAAAACCAAGATATCGTCGGTTCTGCATATCATACGCACTGTGGAGTGGTGAAAACACCAGATAACGTGTTTTTCGCATTAAATAGCTCGAAACGAGCGATCTCGATGATTAAGCATACTTCGGACAGAAGTCTCACCAAGATTATCGCAGAAATTGCATATCTCAGCTTGAATCCCCACGAAAACCAAGATATCGCTGGTGCTGCATATCAAACGCACTGTGGAGTGGTGAAAACACCAGATATCTTGTTTCTCGCATTCAATAGCTCGATAAGAGCGATCTCGATGACTCTGCATACTTCGGACAGATGTCTCACCAAGATTATCGCAGAAAATGCATATCTGAGCTTGAAACCCCACGAAAACCAAGATATCGTCGGTTCTGCATATCATTCGCACTGTGGAGTGGTGAAAACACCAGATAACGTGTTTCTCGCATTAAATAGCACGAAACGAGCGATCTTGATGAATAAGCATACTTCGGACAGAAGTCTCACCAAGATTATCGCAGAAATTGCATATCTCAGCTTGAATCCCCACGAAAACCAAGATATCGCTGGTGCTGCATATCAAACGCACTGTGGAGTGGTGAAAACACCAGATATCTTGTTTCTCGCATTCAATAGCTCGATAAGAGCGATCTCGATGACTCTGCATACTTCGGACAGAAGTCTCACCAAGATTATCGCAGGAAATGCATATCTCAACTTGAAACCCCACGAAAACCAAGATATCTCCGGTTCTGCATATCCAACGAACTGTGGAGTGCTCAAAACACCAGAAAACGTGTTTCTCGCATTAACTAGCTCGAAAGGAGCGTTCTCGATGATTCTGCATACTTCTCATAGATGAAACACCAAGATTATCGCAGAAAATGCATATTTCAGCTGGAAACCCTACGAAAACCAAGTTATCGGCGGCTCTACATATCAAACGCACTGTGTAGTGGTCAAAACACCAGATATCTTGTTTCTCGCATTAAATAGCTCGATAAGAGCGATCTCGATGACTCTGCATACTTCGGACAGAAGTCTCACCAAGATTATCGCAGAAAATGCATATCTGAGCTGGAAACCCCACGAAAACCAAGATATCGCCGGTTCTGCATATCAGACGCACTGTGGAGTGCTCAAAACACCAGAAAACGTGTTTCTCGCATTAACTAGCTCGAGATTAGCGTTCTCGATGATTCTGCATACTTCTCATAGATGAAACACCAAGATTATCGCAGAAAATGCATATTTCAGCTGGAAACCCCACGAAAACCAAGTTATCGGCGGCTCTACATATCAAACGCACTGTGGAGTGGTCAAAACACCAGATAACGTGTTTCTCGCATTAAATAGCTCGAAACGAGCGATCTAGATGATTCTGCATACTTCTGACTGAAGTCTCACCAATATTATCGCAGAAAATGCATATCTCAGCTTGAAACCCGACGAAAACCACGATGTCGCCGATTCTGCATATCAAACGCACTGTGTGGTGGAGAAAAAACCCGAAAACGTGTGTCTCGCATTAAATAGCTCGAAAAGAGCGATCTAGATGATTCTGCATACTTCTGACAGAAGACTTACCAAGATTATCGCAGAAAATGCATATCTCAGCTGGAAACCCCACGAAAACCAAGATATCGCCGGTTCTGCATATCAGACGCTCTGTGGAGTGGTGAAAACACCAGAAAACGTGTTTCTCGCATTAAATAGCTCGAAAAGAGCGATCTAGATGATTCTGCATACTTCTGACAGAAGACTTACCAAGATTATCGCAGAAAATGCATATCTCAGCTTGAAACCACACGAAAATCAAGATGTCGCCGGTTCTGCATATCAAACGTACTGTGGAGTGGTGAAAACACCAGAAAACCTGTTTCTCGCATTAAATAGCTCGAAAAGTACGATCTCGATGACTCTGCATACTTCGGACAGAAGTCTCACCAAGATTATCGCAGAAAATGCATATCTGAGCTTGAAACCCCACGAAAACCAAGATATCGTCGGTTCTGCATATCATTCGCACTGTGGAGTGGTGAAAACACCAGATAACGTGTTTCTCGCATTAAATAGCTCGAAACGAGCGATCTCGATGAATAAGCATACTTCGGACAGAAGTCTCACCAAGATTATCGCAGAAATTGCATATCTCAGCTTGAATCCCCACGAAAACCAAGATATCGCTGGATCTGCATATCAAACGCACTGTGGAGTGGTGAAAACACCAGATAACTTGTTTCTCGCATTAAATAGCTCGAATAGAGCGGTCTCGATGATTAAGCATACTTCTGACAAAAGACCCACCAAGAGTATCGCAGAAAATGCATATCTCATTTGGAAACACCACGAAAATCAAGATATCGCCTGTTCTGCATATCAAACGCAATGTGGAGTGGTGAAAACAACCAGAGAACGTGTTTCTCGCATTAAATAGCTCGAAACGAGCGATCTCGATGAATAAGCATACTTCGGACAGAAGTCTCACCAAGATTATCGCAGGAAATGCATATCTCAACTTGAAACCCCACGAAAACCAAGATATCTCCGGTTCTGCATATCCAACGAACTGTGGAGTGCTCAAAATACCAGAAAACGTGTTTCTCGCATTAACTAGCTCGAAAGGAGCGTTCTCGATGATTCTGCATACTTCTCATAGATGAAACACCAAGATTATCGCAGAAAATGCATATTTCAGCTGGAAACCCCACGAAAACCAAGTTATCGGCGGCTCTACATATCAAACGCACTGTGGAGTGGTCAAAACACCAGATATCTTGTTTCTCGCATTAAATAGCTCGATAAGAGCGATCTCGATGACTCTGCATACTTCGGACAGAAGTCTCACCAAGATTATCGCAGAAAATGCATATCTGAGCTGGAAACCCCACGAAAACCAAGATATCGCCGGTTCTGCATATCAGACGCACTGTGGAGTGCTCAAAACACCAGAAAACGTGTTTCTCGCATTAACTAGCTCGAATTTAGCGTTCTCGATGATTCTGCATACTTCTCATAGATGAAACACCAAGTTTATCGCAGAAAATGCATGTTTCAGCTGGAAACCCCACGAAAACCAAGTTATCGGCGGCTCTACATATCAAACGCACTGTGGAGTGGTCGAAACACCAGATAACGTGTTTCTCGCATTAGATAGCTCGAAACGAGCGATCTAGATGATTCTGCATACTTCTGACTGAAGTCTCACCAATATTATCGCAGAAAATGCATATCTCAGCTTGAAACCCGACGAAAACCACGATGTCGCCGATTCTGCATATCAAACGCACTGTGTGGTGGAGAAAAAACCCGAAAACGTGTGTCTCGCATTAAATAGCTCGAAAAGAGCGATCTAGATGATTCTGCATACTTCTGACAGAAGACTTACCAAGATTATCGCAGAAAATGCATATCTCAGCTGGAAACCCCACGAAAACCAAGATATCGCCGGTTCTGCATATCAGACGCTCTGTGGAGTGGTGAAAACACCAGAAAACGTGTTTCTCGCATTAACTAGCTCGAAAGGAGCGTTCTCGATGATTCTGCATACTTCTCATAGATGAAACACCAAGATTATCGCAGAAAATGCATATTTCAGCTGGAAACCCCACGAAAACCAAGTTATCGGCGGCTCTACATATCAAACGCACTGTGGAGTGGTCAAAACACCAGATATCTTGTTTCTCGCATTAAATAGCTCGAAAAGTACGATCTCGATGACTCTGCATCCTTCGGACAGAAGTCTCACCAAGATTATCGCAGAAAATGCATATCTGAGCTTGAAACCCCACGAAAACCAAGATATCGTCGGTTCTGCATATCATACGCACTGTGGAGTGGTGAAAACACCAGATAACGTGTTTTTCGCATTAAATATCTCGAAACGAGCGATCTCGATGATTAAGCATACTTCGGACAGAAGTCTCACCAAGATTATCGCAGAAATTGCATATCTCAGCTTGAATCCCCACGAAAACCAAGATATCGCAGGTGCTGCATATCAAACGCACTGTGGAGTGGTGAAAACACCAGATATCTTGTTTCTCGCATTAAATAGCTCGATAAGAGCGATCTCGATGACTCTGCATACTTCGGACAGAAGTCTCACCAAGATTATCGCAGAAAATGCATATCTGAGCTTGAAACCCCACGAAAACCAAGATATCGTCGGTTCTGCATATCATTCGCACTGTGGAGTGGTGAAAACACCAGATAACGTGATTCTCGCATTAAATAGCTCGAAACGAGCGATCTCGATGAATAAGCATACTTCGGACAGAAGTCTCACCAAGATTATCGCAGAAATTGCATATCTCAGCATGAATCCCCACGAAAACCAAGATATCGCTGGATCTGCATATCAAACGCACTGTGGAGTGGTGAAAACACCAGATAACTTGTTTCTCGCATTAAATAGCTCGAATAGAGCGGTCTCGATGATTAAGCATACTTCTGACAAAAGGCCCACCAAGATTATCGCAGAAAATGCATATCTCATCTGGAAACACCACGAAAATCAAGATATCGCCTGTTCTGCATATCAAACGCAATGTGGAGTGGTGAAAACAACCAGAGAACGTGTTTCTCGCATTAAATAGCTCGAAAAGAGCGATCCCGATGATTCAGCAAACTTCGGACAGAAGTCTCACCAAGATTATCGCAGGAAATGCATATCTCAACTTGAAACCCCACGAAAACCAAGATATCTCCGGTTCTGCATATCCAACGAACTGTGGAGTGGTGGAAACCCCAGAAAACGAGTGTCTCGCATTCAATAGCACGAAAACAGCGATTTCGATGATTCTGCATACTTGTCACAGAAGAATCATGAGTATTATCACTGAAAATGCATATCTCATCTGTTAACCCCACGAAAACCAAGTTCTCGGCGGCTCTACATTTCAAACGCACTGTGGAGTGGTCAAAACCCCAGAAAACGTGTTTCTCGCATTAAATAGCTCGAAAAGAGCGATCTAGTTGATTCTGCATACTTCTGACAGAAGACTCCCCAATATTATCGCAGAAAATGCATCTCTCAGCTGGAAACCCCACGAAAACCAAGATATCGCCGGTTCTGCATATCAGACGCACTGTGGAGTGCTCAAAACACCTGAAAACGTGTTTCTCGCATTAACTAGTTCGAAAAGAGCGTTCTCGATGATTCTGCATACTTCTCATAGATGAAACACCAAGATTATCACAGAAAATGCATATTTCAGCTGGAAACCCCACGAAAACCAAGTTATCGGCGGCTCTACATATCAAATGCAATGTGGAGTGGTCAAAACACCAGATAACGTGTTTCTCGCATTAAATAGCTCGAAAAGAGCGATATCGATGATTCTGCATACTTCTGACTGAAGTCTCACCAATATTATCGCAGAAAATGCATATCTCAGCTGGAAACCCCACGAAAACCAAGATATCGCCGGTTCAGCATATCAGACGCACTGTGGAGTGGTGAAAACACCAGAAAACGTGTTTCTCGCATTAACTAGCTCGAAAAGAGCGTTCTGGATGATTCTGCATACTTCTGACTGAAATCTCACCAGGATTATCGCAGAAAATGCATATCTCAGCTTGAAACCACACGAAAATCAAGATGTCGCCGGTTCTGCATATCAAACGTACTGTGGAGTGGTGAAAACACCAGAAAACCTGTTTCTCGCATTAAATAGCTCGAAAAGTACGATCTCGATGACTCTGCATACTTCGGACAGAAGTCTCACCAAGATTATCGCAGAAAATGCATATCTGAGCTTGAAACCCCACGAAAACCAAGATATCGTCGGTTCTGCATATCATACGCACTGTGGAGTGGTGAAAACACCAGATAACGTGTTTTTCGCATTAAATAGCTCGAAACGAGCGATCTCGATGATTAAGCATACTTCGGACAGAAGTCTCACCAAGATTATCGCAGAAATTGCATATCTCAGCTTGAATCCCCACGAAAACCAAGATATCGCTGGTGCTGCATATCAAACGCACTGTGGAGTGGTGAAAACACCAGATATCTTGTTTCTCGCATTCAATAGCTCGATAAGAGCGATCTCGATGACTCTGCATACTTCGGACAGATGTCTCACCAAGATTATCGCAGAAAATGCATATCTGAGCTTGAAACCCCACGAAAACCAAGATATCGTCGGTTCTGCATATCATTCGCACTGTGGAGTGGTGAAAACACCAGATAACGTGTTTCTCGCATTAAATAGCACGAAACGAGCGATCTCGATGAATAAGCATACTTCGGACAGAAGTCTCACCAAGATTATCGCAGAAATTGCATATCTCAGCTTGAATCCCCACGAAAACCAAGATATCGCTGGATCTGCATATCAAACGCACTGTGGAGTGGTGAAAACACCAGATAACTTGTTTCTCGCATTAAATAGCACGAAACGAGCGATCTCGATGATTAAGCATACTTCTGACAAAAGACCCACCAAGATTATCGCAGAAAATGCATATCTCATTTGGAAACACCACGAAAATCAAGATATCGCCTGTTCTGCATATCAAACGCAATGTGGAGTGGTGAAAACAACCAGAGAACGTGTTTCTCGCATTAAATATCTCGAAACGAGCGATCTCGATGAATAAGCATACTTCGGACAGAAGTCTCACCAAGATTATCGCAGGAAATGCATATCTCAACTTGAAACCCCACGAAAACCAAGATATCTCCGGTTCTGCATATCCAACGAACTGTGGAGTGCTCAAAACACCAGAAAACGTGTTTCTCGCATTAACTAGCTCGAAAGGAGCGTTCTCGATGATTCTGCATACTTCTCATAGATGAAACACCAAGATTATCGCAGAAAATGCATATTTCAGCTGGAAACCCCACGAAAACCAAGTTATCGGCGGCTCTACATATCAAACGCACTGTGGAGTGGTCAAAACACCAGATATCTTGTTTCTCGCATTAAATAGCTCGATAAGAGCGATCTCGATGACTCTGCATACTTCGGACAGAAGTCTCACCAAGATTATCGCAGAAAATGCATATCTGAGCTGGAAACCCCACGAAAACCAAGATATCGCCGGTTCTGCATATCAGACGCACTGTGGAGTGCTCAAAACACCAGAAAACGTGTTTCTCGCATTAACTAGCTCGAAATTAGCGTTCTCGATGATTCTGCATACTTCTCATAGATGAAACACCAAGATTATCGCAGAAAATGCATATTTCAGCTGGAAACCCCACGAAAACCAAGTTATCGGCGGCTCTACATATCAAACGCACTGTGGAGTGGTCAAAACACCAGATAACGTGTTTCTCGCATTAAATAGCTCGAAACGAGCGATCTAGATGATTCTGCATACTTCTGACTGAAGTCTCACCAATATTATCGCAGAAAATGCATATCTCAGCTTGAAACCCGACGAAAACCACGATGTCGCCGATTCTGCATATCAAACGCACTGTGTGGTGGAGAAAAAACCCGAAAACGTGTGTCTCGCATTAAATAGCTCGAAAAGAGCGATCTAGATGATTCTGCATACTTCTGACAGAAGACTTACCAAGATTATCGCAGAAAATGCATATCTCAGCTGGAAACCCCACGAAAACCAAGATATCGCCGGTTCTGCATATCAGACGCTCTGTGGAGTGGTGAAAACACCAGAAAACGTGTTTCTCGCATTAAATAGCTCGAAAAGAGCGATCTAGATGATTCTGCATACTTCTGACAGAAGACTTACCAAGATTATCGCAGAAAATGCATATCTCAGCTTGAAACCACACGAAAATCAAGATGTCGCCGGTTCTGCATATCAAACGTACTGTGGAGTGGTGAAAACACCAGAAAACCTGTTTCTCGCATTAAATAGCTCGAAAAGTACGATCTCGATGACTCTGCATACTTCGGACAGAAGTCTCACCAAGATTATCGCAGAAAATGCATATCTGAGCTTGAAACCCCACGAAAACCAAGATATCGTCGGTTCTGCATATCATACGCACTGTGGAGTGGTGAAAACACCAGATAACGTGTTTTTCGCATTAAATAGCTCGAAACGAGCGATCTCGATGATTAAGCATACTTCGGACAGAAGTCTCACCAAGATTATCGCAGAAATTGCATATCTCAGCTTGAATCCCCACGAAAACCAAGATATCGCTGGTGCTGCATATCAAACGCACTGTGGAGTGGTGAAAACACCAGATATCTTGTTTCTCGCATTCAATAGCTCGATAAGAGCGATCTCGATGACTCTGCATACTTCGGACAGAAGTCTCACCAAGATTATCGCAGAAAATGCATATCTGAGCTTGAAACCCCACGAAAACCAAGATATCGTCGGTTCTGCATATCATTCGCACTGTGGAGTGGTGAAAACACCAGATAACGTGTTTCTCGCATTAAATAGCTCGAAACGAGCGATCTCGATGAATAAGCATACTTCGGACAGAAGTCTCACCAAGATTATCGCAGAAATTGCATATCTCAGCTTGAATCCCCACGAAAACCAAGATATCGCTGGATCTGCATATCAAACGCACTGTGGAGTGGTGAAAACACCAGATAACTTGTTTCTCGCATTAAATAGCTCGAATAGAGCGGTCTCGATGATTAAGCATACTTCTGACAAAAGACCCACCAAGATTATCGCAGAAAATGCATATCTCATTTGGAAACACCACGAAAATCAAGATATCGCCTGTTCTGCATATCAAACGCAATGTGGAGTGGTGAAAACAACCAGAGAACGTGTTTCTCGCATTAAATAGCTCGAAACGAGCGATCTCGATGAATAAGCATACTTCGGACAGAAGTCTCACCAAGATTATCGCAGGAAATGCATATCTCAACTTGAAACCCCACGAAAACCAAGATATCTCCGGTTCTGCATATCCAACGAACTGTGGAGTGCTCAAAACACCAGAAAACGTGTTTCTCGCATTAACTAGCTCGAAAGGAGCGTTCTCGATGATTCTGCATACTTCTCATAGATGAAACACCAAGATTATCGCAGAAAATGCATATTTCAGCTGGAAACCCCACGAAAACCAAGTTATCGGCGGCTCTACATATCAAACGCACTGTGGAGTGGTCAAAACACCAGATATCTTGTTTCTCGGATTAAATAGCTCGATAAGAGCGATCTCGATGACTCTGCATACTTCGGACAGAAGTCTCACCAAGATTATCGCAGAAAATGCATATCTGAGCTGGAAACCCCACGAAAACCAAGATATCGCCGGTTCTGCATATCAGACGCACTGTGGAGTGCTCAAAACACCAGAAAACGTGTTTCTCGCATTAACTAGCTCGAATTTAGCGTTCTCGATGATTCTGCATACTTCTCATAGATGAAACACCAAGATTATCGCAGAAAATGCATATTTCAGCTGGAAACCCCACGAAAACCAAGTTATCGGCGGCTCTACATATCAAACGCACTGTGGAGTGGTCAAAACACCAGATAACGTGTTTCTCGCATTAGATAGCTCGAAACGAGCGATCTAGATGATTCTGCATACTTCTGACTGAAGTCTCACCAATATTATCGCAGAAAATGCATATCTCAGCTTGAAACCCGACGAAAACCACGATGTCGCCGATTCTGCATATCAAACGCACTGTGTGGTGGAGAAAAAACCCGAAAACGTGTGTCTCGCATTAAATAGCTCGAAAAGAGCGATCTAGATGATTCTGCATACTTCTGACAGAAGACTTACCAAGATTATCGCAGAAAATGCATATCTCAGCTGGAAACCCCACGAAAACCAAGATATCGCCGGTTCTGCATATCAGACGCTCTGTGGAGTGGTGAAAACACCAGAAAACGTGTTTCTCGCATTAACTAGCTCGAAAAGAGCGTTCTCGAAGATTCTGCATACTTCTGACAGAGGTATCACCAATATTATCGTAGAAAATGCATATCTCAGCTTGAAACTCGACCGAAACCAAGATATCGCCGGATCTGCATATCAGACGCACTGTGGATTGCTCAAAACACCTGAAAACGTGTTTCTCGCATTAACTAGTTCGAAAAGAGCGTTCTCGATGATTCTGCATACTTCTCATAGATGAAACACCAAGATTATCACAGAAAATGCATATTTCAGCTGGAAACCCCACGAAAACCAAGTTATCGGCGGCTCTACATATCAAACGCAATGTGGAGTGGTCAAAACACCAGATAACTTGTTTCTCGCATTAAATAGCTCGAATAGAGCGGTCTCGATGATTAAGCATACTTCTGACAAAAGACCCACCAAGATTATCGCAGAAAATGCATATCTCATTTGGAAACACCACGAAAATCAAGATATCGCCTGTTCTGCATATCAGACGCTCTGTGGAGTGGTGAAAACACCAGAAAACGTGTTTCTCGCATTAAATATCTCGAAAAGAGCGATCTAGATGATTCTGCATACTTCTGACAGAAGACATACCAAGATTATCGCAGAAAATGCATATCTCAGCTGGAAACCCCACGAAAACCAAGATATCGCCGGTTCTGCATATCAGACGCACCGTGGAGTGGTCAAAACACCAGATATCTTGTTTCTCGGATTAAATAGCTCGATAAGAGCGATCTCGATGACTCTGCATACTTCGGACAGAAGTCTCACCAAGATTATCGCAGAAATTGCATATCTCATCTTGAATCCCCACGAAAACCAAGATATCGCTGGATCTGCATATCAAACGCACTGTGGAGTGGTGAAAACACCAGATAACTTGTTTCTCGCATTAAATAGCTCGAATAGAGCGGTCTCGATGATTAAGCATACTTCTGACAAAAGACCCACCAAGATTATCGCAGAAAATGCATATCTCATTTGGAAACACCACGAAAATCAAGATATCGCCTGTTCTGCATATCAGACGCTCTGTGGAGTGGTGAAAACACCAGAAAACGTGTTTCTCGCATTAAATAGCTCGAAAAGAGCGATCTAGATGATTCTGCATACTTCTGACAGAAGACATACCAAGATTATCGCAGAAAATGCATATCTCAGCTGGAAACCCCACGAAAACCAAGATATCGCCGGTTCTGCATATCAGACGCACCGTGGAGTGGTCAAAACACCAGATAACGTGTTTCTCGAATTAAATAGCTCGAAACGAGCGATCTAGACGATTCTGCATACTTCTGACTGAAGTCTCACCAATATTATCGCAGAAAATGCATATCTCAGCTTGAAACCCGACCGTAACCAAGATATCTCCGTTTCTGCATGTCAAACGTACTGTGGAGTGGTGAATACACCAGAAAACGTGTTTCTCGCATTAAATAGCTCGAAAAGAGCGATCTGGATGCTTCTGCATACTTCTGACAAAAGACTCACCTAGATTATCGCAGAAAATGCATATCTCAGCTGGAAACATCACGAAAATCAAGATATCGCCGGATCTGCATATCAGACGCACTGTAGAGTTGTGAAAGCACCAGAAAACGTGTTACTCGCATTAACTAGCACGAAAAGAGCGTTCTGGATGATTCTGCATACTTCTCATAGATGAAACACAAAGATTATCGCCGAAAATGCATATTTCAGCTGGAAACCCAACGAAACCGAATATATTGCAGTTTGCGCATGTCAAACGCACTGTGGAGTGCTGAAAACACCACAAAACCTGTTTTTCGCATTCAATAGCACGAAAACAGCGATTTCGATGATTCTGCATACTTGTCACAGAAGAATCATGAGGATTATCACTGAAAATGCATATCTCATCTGGAAACCCCACGAAAACCAAGTTATCGGCGGCTCTACATATCAAACGCACTGTGGAGTGGTCAAAACACCAGAAAACTTGTTTTTTCGAATTAAATAGCTCGAAACGAGCGATCTAGACGATTCTGCATACTTCTGACTGAAGTCTCACCAATATTATCGCAGAAAATGCATATCTCAGCTGGAAACCCCACGAAAACCAAGATATCACCGGTTCTGCATATCAGACGCACTGTGGAGTGGTGAAAACACCAGAAAACGTGTTTCTCGCATTAACTAGCTCGAAAAGAGCGTTCTCGAAGATTCTGCATACTTCTGACAGAGGTATCACCAATATTATCGTAGAAAATGCATATCTCAGCTTGAAACTCGACCGAAACCAAGATATCGCCGGATCTGCATATCAGACGCACTGTGGATTGCTCAAAACACCTGAAAACGTGTTTCTCGCATTAACTAGTTCGAAAAGAGCGTTCTCGATGATTCTGCATACTTCTCATAGATGAAACACCAAGATTATCACAGAAAATGCATATTTCAGCTGGAAACCCCACGAAAACCAAGTTATCGGCGGCTCTACATATCAAACGCAATGTGGAGTGGTCAAAACACCAGATAACGTGTTTCTCGCATTAAATAGCTCGAAAAGAGCGATATCGATGATTCTGCATACTTCTGACTGAAGTCTCACCAATATTATCGCAGAAAATGCATATCTCAGCTGGAAACCCCACGAAAACCAAGATATCGCCGGTTCAGCATATCAGATGCACTGTGGAGTGGTGAAAACACCAGAAAACGTGTTTCTCGCATTAACTAGCTCGAAAAGAGCATTCTGGATGATTCTGCATACTTCTGACTGAAGTCTCACCAGGATTATCGCAGAAAATGCATATCTCAGCTTGAAACCACACGAAAATCAAGATGTCGCCGGTTCTGCATATCAAACGTACTGTGGAGTGGTGAAAACACCAGAAAACGTGTTTCTCGCATTAAGTAGCTCGAAAAGAGCGTTCTCGAAGATTCTGCATACTTCTGACAGAGGTTTCACCAATATTATCGTAGAAAATGCATATCTCACCTTGAAACTCGACCGAAACCAAGATATCTCCGGTTCTGCATGACAAACGTACTGTGGAGTGGTGAATACACCAGAAAACGTGTTTCTCGCATTAAATAGCTCGAAAAAAGCGATCTAGATGATTCTGCATACTTCTGACAGAAGTCTCACCAAGATTATCGCAGAAAATGCATATCTCAGGTGGAAACACCACGAAAATCAAGATATCGCCGGTTCTGCATATCAAACGCACCGTGGAGTGGTCAATACACCAGATAACGTGTTTCTCGCATTAAATAGCTCGAAAAGAGCGATCTCGATGATTCTGCATACTTCTCATAGATGAAACACCAAGATTATCGCAGTAAATGGATATTTCAGCTGGAAACCCCACGAAAACCAAGTTATCGGCGGCTCTACATATCAAACTCCCTGTGGAGTGGTGAAAACACCAGAAAACGTGTTAATCGCATTAACTAGCTCGAAAAGAGCGTTCTGGATGATTCTGCATACTTCTGACTGAAGTCTCACCAGGATTATCGCAGAAAATGCATATCTCA
This sequence comes from Anthophora plumipes, assembly GCA_951804975.1. Taxonomy (NCBI): domain Eukaryota; kingdom Metazoa; phylum Arthropoda; class Insecta; order Hymenoptera; family Apidae; genus Anthophora; species Anthophora plumipes. The sequence goes on from CATORF010000226.1 coordinate 895,591, forward strand.
ACTTGAAACCTCACGAAAAGCAAGTTATCTCCGGTTCTGCACATCAAACGTACTGTGGAGTGGAGAAAACACCAGAAAACGTGTTTCTCGCATTAAGTAGCTCGAAAAGTGCGTTCTCGAAGATTCTGCATTCTTCTGACAGAGGTCTCACCAATATTATCGTAGAAAATGCATATCTCAGCTTGAAACTCGACCGAAACCAAGATATCTCCGGTTCTGCATGTCAAGCGTACTGTGGAGTGCTCAAAACACCAGAAAACGTGTTTCTCGCATTAACTAGCTCGAAAAGAGCGTTCTCGATGATTCTGCATACTTCTCATAGATGAAACACCAAGATTATCGCAGAAAATGCATATTTCAGCTGGAAACCCCACGAAAACCAGGTTATCGGCGGCTCTACATATCAAACAACCTGTGGAGTGGTGAAAACACCAGAAAACGTGTTTCTCGCATTAAGTAGCTCGAAAAGAGCGTACTCGAAGATTCTGCATTCTTCTGACAGAGGTCTCACCACTATTATCGTAGAAAATGCATATCTCAGCTTGAAACTCGACCGAAACCAAGATATCTCCGGTTCTGCATGTCAAGCGTGCTGCGGAGTGCTCAAAACACCAGAAAACGTGTTTCTCGCATTAACTAGCTCGAAAAGAGCGTTCTCGATGATTCTGCATACTTCTCATAGATGAAATACCAATATTATCGCAGAAAATGCATATCACAGCTGGAAACCCCACGAAAACCAAGATATCGCCGGTTCTGCATATCAGACGCACTGTGGAGTGGTGAAAACACCAGAAAACGTGTTTCTCGCATTAAGTAGCACGAAAAGAGCGTTCTCGAAGATTCTGCATACTTCTGACAGAGGTATCACCAATATTATCGTAGAAAATGCATATCTCAGCTTGAAACTCGACCGAAACCAAGATATCTCCGGTTCTGCATGACAAACGTACTGTGGAGTGGTGAGTACACCAGAAAACGTGTTTCTCGCATTAAATAGCTCGAAAAAAGCGATCTAGATGATTCTGCATACTTCTGACAGAAGACTCACCAAGATTACCGCAGAAACTGCATATCTCAGGTGGAAACGCCACGAAAATCAAGATATCGCCGGTTCTGCATATCAAACGCACGGTGGAGTGGTCAATACACCAGATAACGTGTTTCTCGCATTAAATAGCTTGAAAAGATGGATCTCGATGATTCTGCATACTTCTCATAGATGAAACACCAAGATTATCGCAGAATATGCATATTTCAGCTGGAAACCCCACCAAAACCAAGTTATCGGCGGCTCTACATATCAAACGCCCTGTGGAGTGGTGAAAACACCAGAAAACGTGTTACTCGCATTAACTATCTCGAAAAGAGCGGTCTAGTTGATTCTGCATACTTCTGACTGATGTCTCACCAGTATTATCGCAGAAAATGCATATCTCAGCTGGAAACACCACGAAAACCAAGATATCGCCTGTTCTGCATATCAGACGCACTGTGGAGTGGTGAAAACACCAGAAAACGTGTATCGCGCATTAACTAGCTCGAAAAGAGCGATATCGATGATTCTGCATACTTCGGACAGAAGTCTCATCAATATTATCGCAGAAAATGCATATCTCAGCTAGAAACTTCACGAAAATCAAGATATCGCCAGTTCTGCAATTCAAACGCACTGTGGTGTGGTGAGAACAACCAGATAACGTGTTTCTCGCATTACATAGCTCGAATAGAGCGATCTCGATGATTCGGCATAGTTCTGACAGAAGACTCACCAAGATTATTGCAGAAAATGCATATCTCAGCTGGAAACCCCACGAAAACCAAGATATCGCCCGTTCTGCATATCAGACGCACTGTGGAGTGGTGAAAACACCAGAAAACGTGTTTCGCGCATTGACTAGCTCGAAAAGAGCGTTCTCGATGATTCTGCATACTTCTCATAGATGAAACACCAAGATTATCGCACAAAATGCATATCTCAGCTGGAAACCCCACGAAAACCAAGATATCGCCGGTTCTGCATATCAGACGCACTGTGGAGTGGTGAAAACACCAGAAAACGTGTTTCTCGAATTAACTAGCTCGAAAAGAGCGTTCTCGATGATTCTGCATACTTCTCATAGATGAAACACCAAGATTATCGCACAAAATGCATATCTCAGCTGGAATCCCCACGAAAACCAAGATATCGCCTGTTCTGCATATCAGACGCACTGTGGAGTGGTGAAAACACCAGAAAACGTGTTTCTCGCATTAACTAGCTCGAACAGAGCGTTCTCGATGATTCTGCATACTTCTCATAGATGAAACACCAAGATTATCGCAGAAAATGCATATTTCAGCTGGAAACCCCACGAAAACCACGTTATCGGCGGCTCTACATATCAAACGTACTGTGGAGTGCTGAAAACAACAGAAAACGAGTTTTTCGCACTAAATAGCACGAAAATAGCGATTTCTGTGATTCTGAAAACTTCTCACAGAAGAATATCCAAGATTATCGTAGAAAATGCATGTCTCAGCTGGAAACCCCACGAAAACGAAGATATCGCAGTTTCGGCATATCAAACGCACTGTGGAGTGCAGAAAACACCAGAAAACGTGTTTTTCGCATTAAATAGCACGAAAACAGCGATTTCGGTGATTCAGCACACTTGTCACAGACGAATCATGACGATTATCACTGAAAATGCATATCTCATCTGGAAACCCCACGAAAACCAAGATATCGCCGGTTCTGCATATCAGACGCCCTATGGAGTGATGAAAACACCAGATAACGTGTTTTTCGCATTAAATAGCTCGAATAGAGCGATCTCGATGATTCTGCATACTTCTGACAGAAGACTCAGAAAGATTATCGCAGAAAATGCATATTTCAGCTGGAAACCCGACGAAAACCAAAGTGTCGCCGGTTCTGCATATCAAACACACTGTGGAGTGGTGAACACAACCAGATAACGTGTTTCTCGCATTAAATAGCTCGAAACGAGCGATCTAGGTGATTCTGCATACTTCTGACTGAAGTCTCACCAATATTATCGCAGAAAATGCATATCTCAGCTTGAAACCCGACGAAAACCACGATGTCGCTGGTTCTGCATATCAAACGCACTGTGGGGTGGTGAAAACACCAGAAAACGTGTTTCTCGCATTAAATAGCTCGAAAAGAGCGATATCGATGATTCTGCATACTTCGGACAGAAGTCTGACCAATGTTATCGCAGAAAATGCATATCTCAGCATGAAACCTCACGAAAATCAAGATGACGCCGGTTCTGCATATCAAACGCACTGTGGAGTGGTGAAAACAACCAGATAACGTGTTTCTCGCATTAAATAGCTCGAAACGAGCGATCTAGGTGATTCTGCATACTTCTGACTGAAGTCTCACCAATATTATCGCAGAAAATGCATATCTCAGCTTGAAACCCGACGAAAACCACGATGTCGCTGGTTCTGTATATCAAACGCACTGTGGGGTGATGAAAACACCAGAAAACGTGTTTCTCGCATTAAATAGCCCGAATAGAGCGATCGCGATGATTCTGCATACTTCTCATAGATGAAACACCAAGATTATCGCAGAAAATGCATATTTCAGCTGGAAACCCCACGAAAACCAAGTTATCGGCGGCTCTACATATCAAACGTACTGTGGAGTGGTGAAAACAACAAGATAACGTGTTTTTCGCACTAAATAGCACGAAAACAGCGATATCTGTGATTCTGCAAACTTGTCACAGAAGAATATCCAAGATTATCATAGAAAATGCATGTCTCAGCAGGAAACCCCACGAAAACGAAGATATTGCAGTTTCCGCATGTCAAACGCACTGTGAAGTGCTGAAAACACCACAAAACGTGTTTTTCGCATTCAATAGCACGAAAACAGCGATTTCGGTGATTCTGCAAACTTCTCACAGAAGAATATCCAAGATTATCGTAGAAAATGCATGTGTCATCTGGAAACCCAACGAAACCGAATATATTGCAGTTTCCGCATGTCAAACGCACTGTGAAGTGCTGAAAACACCACAAAACGTGTTTTTCGCATTCAATAGCACGAAAACAGCGATTTCGGTGATTCTGCATACTTGTCACAGAAGAATCATGAGGATTATCACTGAAAATGCATATCTCATCTGGGAACCCCACGAAAACCAAGATATCGCCGGTTCTGCATATCAGACGCCCTATGGAGTGATGAAAACACCAGATAACGTGTTTTTCGCATTAAATAGCTCGAATAGAGCGATCTCGATGATTCTGCATACTTCTGACAGAAGACTCACCAAGATGATCGCAGAAAATGCATATCTCAGCTAGAAACCCCCCGAAAACCAAGATATCGTCGGTTCTGCATATCAGACGCACTGTGTAATGTTGAAAACACCAGAAAACGTGTTTCTCGCATTAAATAGCTCGAAAAGAGCGATATCGATGATTCTGCATACTTCGGACAGAAGTCTCACCAATATTATCGCAGAAAATGCATATCTCAGCTTGAAACCTTCCGAAAATCAAGATGACGCCGGTTCTGCGTATCAAACGCACTGTGGAGTGGTGAAAACAACCAGATAACGTGTTTGTCGCATTAAATAGCTCGAAAAGAGGGTTCTCGGTGATTCTGCATACTTCTGACTGATGTCTCACCAAGATTATCGTAGAAAATGCATATCTCAGCTTGATACCCTACGAAAGCCAAGATGTCGCCGGGTCTGCATATCAAACGAACTGTGGAGTGGTGAAAACACCAGATAACGTGTTTCTCGCATTAAATAGCCCGAAAAGAGGGATCTCCATGATTCTGCATACTTCTGACAGAAGACTCACCAAGATCATCGCAGAAAATGCATATCTCAGCTGGAAACACCACGAAAATCAAGATATCGCCGGTTCTGCATATCAAACGCACTGTGAAATGTTGAAAACACCAGGAAACTTGTTTTTTTGCATTAAATAGCTCGAAAAGTACGCTATTGATGTTTCTGCATACTTCGGACAGAAGTCTCACCAAGATTATCGCAGAAATTGCATATCTCAACTTGAATCCCCACGAAAACCAAGATATCGCTGGTGCTGCATATCAAACGCACTGTGGAGTGGTGAAAACACCAGATATCTTGTTTCTCGCATTAAATAGCTCGATAAGAGCGATCTCGATGACTCTGCATACTTCGGACAGAAGTCTCACCAAGATTATCGCAGAAAATGCATATCTGAGCTTGAAACCCCACGAATACCAAGATATCGTCGGTTCTGCATACCATTCGCACTGTGGAGTGGTGAAAACACCAGATAACGTTTTTCTCGCATTAAATAGCTCGAAACGAGCGATCTCGATGAATAAGCATACTTCGGGCAGAAGTCTCACCAAGATTATCGCAGAAATTGCATATCTCAGCTTGAATCCCCACGAAAACCAAGATATCGCTGGTTCTGCATATCAAACGCACTGTGGAGTGCTCAAAACACCAGATAACGTGTTCCTCGCATTAAATAGCTCGAAAAGTGCGCTATTGATGTTTCTGCATACTTCGGACAGATGTTTCACCAAGATTATCGCAGAAAATGCATATCTCAGCTTGAAATCCGACGAAAACCAAACATCGCCGGTTCTGCATGTCAAACCAACTGTGGAGTGGCGAAAACACCAGACAACGTGTTTCTCGCATTAAATAGCTCGAAAAGTACGATCTCGATGACTCTGCATACTTCGGACAGAAGTCTCACCAAGATTATCGCAGAAAATGCATATCTGAGCTTGAAACCCCACGAAAACCAAGATATCGCTGGTTCTGCATATCAAACGCACTGTGGAGTGGTGAAAACACCAGATAACTTGTTGCTCGCATTAAATAGCTCGAAAAGAGGGTTCTCGATGATTCTGCATACTGCAGACAGAAGTCTCACCATGATTATCGCAGAAAATGCATATCTCTGCTAGAAACCCCACGAAAACCAAGATATCTCCTGTTCTGCATATCCAACGTACTGTGGAGTGGTGAAAACCCCAGAAAACCTGTTTCTCGCATTAAATAGCTCGAAAAGTACGATCTCGATGACTCTGCATCCTTCGGACAGAAGTCTCACCAAGATTATCGCAGAAAATGCATATCTGAGCTTGAAACCCCACGAAAACCAAGATATTGTCGGTTCTGCATATCATACGCACTGTGGAGTGGTGAAAACACCAGATAACGTGTTTTTCGCATTAAATATCTCGAAACGAGCGATCTCGATGATTAAGCATACTTCGGACAGAAGTCTCACCAAGATTATCGCAGAAATTGCATATCTCAGCTTGAATCCCCACGAAAACCAAGATATCGCTGGATCTGCATATCAAACGCACTGTGGAGTGGTGCAAACACCAGATAACTTGTTTCTCGCATTAAATAGCTCGAATAGAGCGGTCTCGATGATTAAGCATACTTCTGACAAAAGGCCCACCAAGATTATCGCAGAAAATGCATATCTCATCTGGAAACACCACGAAAATCAAGATATCGCCTGTTCTGCATATCAAACGCAATGTGGAGTGGTGAAAACAACCAGAGAACGTGTTTCTCGCATTAAATAGCTCGAAAAGAGCGATCCCGATGATTCAGCAAACTTCGGACAGAAGTCTCACCAAGATTATCGCAGGAAATGCATATCTCAACTTGAAACCCCACGAAAACCAAGATATCTCCGGTTCTGCAAATCCAACGAACTGTGGAGTGGTGGAAACCCCAGAAAACGAGTGTCTCGCATTCAATAGCACGAAAACAGCGATTTCGATGATTCTGCATACTTGTCACAGAAGAATCATGAGGATTATCACTGAAAATGCATATCTCATCTGTTAACCCCACGAAAACCAAGTTCTCGGCGGCTCTACATATCAAACGCACTGTGGAGTGGTCAAAACCCCAGAAAACGTGTTTCTCGCATTAAATAGCTCGAAAAGAGCGATCTAGTTGATTCTGCATACTTCTGACAGAAGACTCACCAATATTATCGCAGAAAATGCATCTCTCAGCTGGAAACCCCACGAAAACCAAGATATCGCCGGTTCTGCATATCAGACGCACTGTGGAGTGCTCAAAACACCTGAAAACGTGTTTCTCGCATTAACTAGTTCGAAAAGAGCGTTCTCGATGATTCTGCATACTTCTCATAGATGAAACACCAAGATTATCACAGAAAATGCATATCTCATCTGTTAACCCCACGAAAACCAAGTTCTCGGCGTCTCTACATATCAAACGCACTGTGGAGTGGTCAAAACCCCAGAAAACGTGTTTCTCGCATTAAATAGCTCGAAAAGAGCGATCTAGTTGATTTTGCATACTTCTGACAGAAGACTCACCAATATTATCGCAGAAAATGCATCTCTCAGCTGGAAACCCCACGAAAACCAAGATATCGCCGGTTCAGCATATCGGACGCACTGTGGAGTGGTGAAAACACCAGAGAACGTGTTTCTAGCATTAACTAGCTCGAAAAGAGCGTTCTGGATGATTCTGCATACTTCTGACTGAAGTCTCACCAGGATTATCGCAGAAAATGCATATCTCAGCTTGAAACCACACGAAAATCAAGATGTCGCCGGTTCTGCATATCAAACGTACTGTGGAGTGGTGAAAACACCAGAAAACCTGTTTCTCGCATTAAATAGTTCGAAAAGTACGATCTCGATGACTCTGCATACTTCGGACAGAAGTCTCACCAAGATTATCGCAGAAAATGCATATCTGAGCTTGAAACCCCACGAAAACCAAGATATCGTCGGTTCTGCATATCATTCGCACTGTGGAGTGGTGAAAACACCAGATAACGTGTTTCTCGCATTAAATAGCTCGAAACGAGCGATCTCGATGAATAAGCATACTTCGGACAGAAGTCTCACCAAGATTATCGCAGAAATTGCATATCTCAGCTTGAATCCCCACGAAAACCAAGATATCGCTGGATCTGCATATCAAACGCACTGTGGAGTGGTGAAAACACCAGATAACTTGTTTCTCGCATTAAATAGCTCGAATAGAGCGGTCTCGATGATTAAGCATACTTCTGACAAAAGACCCACCAAGATTATCGCAGAAAATGCATATCTCATTTGGAAACACCACGAAAATCAAGATATCGCCTGTTCTGCATATCAAACGCAATGTGGAGTGGTGAAAACAACCAGAGAACGTGTTTCTCGCATTAAATAGCTCGAAAAGAGCGATCCCGATGATTCAGCAAACTTCGGACAGAAGTCTCACCAGGATTATCGCAGGAAATGCATATCTCAACTTGAAACCCCACGAAAACCAAGATATCTCCGGTTCTGCATATCCAACGAACTGTGGAGTGGTGGAAACCCCAGAAAACGAGTGTCTCGCATTCAATAGCACGAAAACAGCGATTTCGATGATTCTGCATACTTCGGACAGAAGTCTCACCAATGTTATCGCAGAAAATGCATATCTCAGCATGAAACCTCACGAAAATCAAGATGACGCCGGTTCTGCATATCAAACGCACTGTGGAGTGGTGAAAACAACCAGATAACGTGTTTCTCGCATTAAATAGCTCGAAACGAGCGATCTAGGTGATTCTGCATACTTCTGACTGAAGTCTCACCAATATTATCGCAGAAAATGCATATCTCAGCTTGAAACCCGACGAATACCACGATGTCGCTGGTTCTGTATATCAAACGCACTGTGGGGTGATGAAAACACCAGAAAACGTGTTTCTCGCATTAAATAGCCCGAATAGAGCGATCGCGATGATTCTGCATACTTCTCATAGATGAAACACCAAGATTAACGCAGAAAATGCATATTTCAGCTGGAAACCCCACGAAAACCAAGTTATCGGCGGCTCTACATATCAAACGTACTGTGGAGTGGTGAAAACAACAAGATAACATGTTTTTCGCACTAAATAGCACGAAAACAGCGATATCTGTGATTCTGCAAACTTGTCACAGAAGAATATTAAAGATTATCATAGAAAATGCATGTCTCAGCAGGAAACCCCACGAAAACGAAGATATTGCAGTTTCCGCATGTCAAACGCACTGTGCAGTGCTGAAAACTCCACAAAACGTGTTTTTCGCATTCAATAGCACGAAAACAGCGATTTCGGTGATTCTGCAAACTTCTCACAGAAGAATATCCAAGATTATCGTAGAAAATGCATGTCTCATCTGGAAACCCAACGAAACCGAATATATTGCAGTTTCCGCATGTCAAACGCACTGTGAAGTGCTGAAAACACCACAAAACGTGTTTTTCGCATTCAATAGCACGAAAACAGCGATTTCGGTGATTCTGCATACTTGTCACAGAAGAATCATGAGGATTATCACTGAAAATGCATATCTCATCTGGGAACCCCACGAAAACCAAGTTATCGCCGGTTCTGCATATCAGACGCCCTATGGAGTGATGAAAACACCAGATAACGTGTTTCTCGCATTAAATAGCTCGAAAAGAGCGATATCGATGATTCTGCATACTTCGGACAGAAGTCTCACCAATATTATCGCAGAAAATACATATCTCAGCTTGAAACCTTCCGAAAATCAAGATGACGCCGGTTCTGCATATCAAACGCACTGTGGAGTGGTGAAAACAACCAGATAACGTGTTTGTCGCATTAAATAGCTCGAAAAGAGGGTTCTCGATGATTCTGCATACTTCTGACTGATGTCTCACCAAGATTATCGTAGAAAATGCATATCTCAGCTTGATACCCTACGAAGGCCAAGATGTCGCCGGGTCTGCATATCAAACGAACTGTGGAGTGGTGAAAACACCAGATAACTTGTTGCTCGCATTAAATAGCTCGAAAAGAGGGTTCTCGATGATTCTGCATACTGCAGACAGAATTCTCACCATGATTATCGCAGAAAATGCATATCTCTGCTAGAAACCCCACGAAAACCAAGATATCTCCTGTTCTGCATATCCAACGTACTGTGGAGTGGTGAAAACCCCAGAAAACCTGTTTCTCGCATTAAATAGCTCGAAAAGTACGATCTCGATGACTCTGCATCCTTCGGACAGACGTCTCACCAAGATTATCGCAGAAAATGCATATCTGAGCTTGAAACCCCACGAAAACCAAGTTATCGTCGGTTCTGCATATCATACGCACTGTGGAGTGGTGAAAACACCAGATAACGTGTTTTTCGCATTAAATATCTCGAAACGAGCGTTCTGGATGATTCTGCATACTTCTGACTGAAGTCTCACCAGGATTATCGCAGAAAATGCATATCTCAGCTTGAAACCACACGAAAATCAAGATGTCGCCGGTTCTGCATATCAAACGTACTGTGGAGTGGTGAAAACACCAGAAAACCTGTTTCTCGCATTAAATAGCTCGAAAAGTACGATCTCGATGACTCTGCATACTTCGGACAGAAGTCTCACCAAGATTATCGCAGAAAATGCATATCTGAGCTTGAAACCCCACGAAAACCAAGATATCGTCGGTTCTGCATATCATACGCACTGTGGAGTGGTGAAAACACCAGATAACGTGTTTTTCGCATTAAATAGCTCGAAACGAGCGATCTCGATGATTAAGCATACTTCGGACAGAAGTCTCACCAAGATTATCGCAGAAATTGCATATCTCAGCTTGAATCCCCACGAAAACCAAGATATCGCTGGTGCTGCATATCAAACGCACTGTGGAGTGGTGAAAACACCAGATATCTTGTTTCTCGCATTCAATAGCTCGATAAGAGCGATCTCGATGACTCTGCATACTTCGGACAGAAGTCTCACCAAGATTATCGCAGAAAATGCATATCTGAGCTTGAAACCGCACGAAAACCAAGATATCGTCGGTTCTGCATATCATTCGCACTGTGGAGTGGTGAAAACACCAGATAACGTGTTTCTCGCATTAAATAGCTCGAAACGAGCGATCTCTATGAATAAGCATACTTCGGACAGAAGTCTCACCAAGATTATCGCAGAAATTGCATATCTCAGCTTGAATCCCCACGAAAACCAAGATATCGCTGGATCTGCATATCAAACGCACTGTGGAGTGGTGAAAACACCAGATAACTTGTTTCTCGCATTAAATAGCTCGAATAGAGCGGTCTCGATGATTAAGCATACTTCTGACAAAAGACCCACCAAGATTATCGCAGAAAATGCATATCTCATTTGGAAACACCACGAAAATCAAGATATCGCCTGTTCTGCACATCAAACGCAATGTGGAGTGGTGAAAACAACCAGAGAACGTGTTTCTCGCATTAAATAGCTCGAAACGAGCGATCTCGATGAATAAGCATACTTCGGACAGAAGTCTCACCAAGATTATCGCAGGAAATGCATATCTCAACTTAAAACCCCACGAAAACCAAGATATCTCCGGTTCTGCATATCCAACGAACTGTGGAGTGCTCAAAACACCAGAAAACGTGTTTCTCGCATTAACTAGCTCGAAAGGAGCGTTCTCGATGATTCTGCATACTTCTCATAGATGAAACACCAAGATTATCGCAGAAAATGCTTATTTCAGCTGGAAACCCCACGAAAACCAAGTTATCGGCGGCTCTACATATCAAACGCACTGTGGAGTGGTCAAAACACCAGATAACGTGTTTCTCGCATTAAATAGCTCGAAACGAGCGATCTCGATGAATAAGCATACTTCGGACAGAAGTCTCACCAAGATTATCGCAGAAATTGCATATCTCAGCTTGAATCCCCACGAAAACCAAGATATCGCTGGATCTGCATATCAAACGCACTGTGGAGTGGTGAAAACACCAGATAACGTGTTTCTCGCATTAAATAGCTCGAAACGAGCGATCTAGATGATTCTGCATACTTCTGACTGAAGTCTCACCAATATTATCGCAGAAAATGCATATGTCAGCTTGAAACCCGACGAAAACCACGATGTCGCCGATTCTGCATATCAAACGCACTGTGGGGTGGAGAAAAAACCCGAAAACGTGTGTCTCGCATTAAATAGCTCGAAAAGAGCGATCTAGATGATTCTGCATACTTCTGACAGAAGACTTACCAAGATTATCGCAGAAAATGCATATCTCAGCTGGAAACCCCACGAAAACCAAGATATCGCCGGTTCTGCATATCAGACTCACTGTGGAGTGGTGAAAACACCAGATATCTTGTTTCTCGCATTAAATAGCTCGATAAGAGCGATCTCGATGACTCTGCATACTTCGGACAGAAGTCTCACCAAGATTATCGCAGAAAATGCATATCTGAGCTGGAAACCCCACGAGAACCAAGATATCGCCGGTTCTGCATATCAGACGCACTGTGGAGTGCTCAAAACACCAGAAAACGTGTTTCACGCATTAACTAGCTCGAAATTAGCGTTCTCGATGATTCTGCATACTTCTCATAGATGAAACACCAAGATTATCGCAGAAAATGCATATTTCAGCTTTAAACCCCACGAAAACCAAGTTATCGGCGGCTCTACATATCAAACGCACTGTGGAGTGGTCAAAACACCAGATAACGTGTTTCTCGCATTAAATAGCTCGAAACGAGCGATCTAGATGATTCTGCATACTTCTGACTGAAGTCTCACCAATATTATCGCAGAAAATGCATATCTCAGCTTGAAACCCGGCGAAAACCACGATGTCGCCGATTCTGCATATCAAACGCACTGTGGGGTGGAGAAAAAACCCGAAAACGTGTGTCTCGCATTAAATAGCTCGAAAAGAGCGATCTAGATGATTCTGCATACTTCTGACAGAAGACTTACCAAGATTATCGCAGAAAATGCATATCTCAGCTGGAAACCCCACGAAAACCAAGATATCGCCGGTTCTGCATATCAGACGCACTGTGGAGTGGTGAAAACACCAGAAAACGTGTTTCTCGCATTAACTAGCTCGAAAAGAGCGTTCTGGATGATTCTGCATACTTCTGACTGAATTCTCACCAGGATTATCGCAGAAAATGCATATCTCAGCTTGAAACCACACGAAAATCAAGATGTCGCCGGTTCTGCATATCAAACGTACTGTGGAGTGGTGAAAACACCAGAAAACCTGTTTCTCGCATTAAATAGCTCGAAAAGTACGATCTCGATGACTCTGCATACTTCGGACAGAAGTCTCACCAAGATTATCGCAGAAAATGCATATCTGAGCTTGAAACCCCACGAAAACCAAGATATCGTCGGTTCTGCATATCATTCGCACTGTGGAGTAGTGAAAACACCAGATAACGTGTTTCTCGCATTAAATAGCTCGAAACGAGCGATCTCGATGAATAAGCATACTTCGGACAGAAGTCTCACCAAGATTATCGCAGAAATTGCATATCTCAGCTTGAATCCCCACGAAAACCAAGATATCGCTGGATCTGCATATCAAACGCACTGTGGAGTGGTGAAAACACCAGATAACTTGTTTCTCGCATTAAATAGCTCGAATAGAGCGGTCTCGATGATTAAGCATACTTCTGACAAAAGACCCACCAAGATTATCGCAGAAAATGCATATCTCATTTGGAAACACCACGAAAATCAAGATATCGCCTGTTCTGCATATCAAACGCAATGTGGAGTGGTGAAAACAACCAGAGAACGTGTTTCTCGCATTAAATAGCTCGAAAAGAGCGATCCCGATGATTCAGCAAACTTCGGACAGAAGTCTCACCAAGATTATCGCAGAAAATGCATATCTCATTTGGAAACACCACGAAAATCAAGATATCGCCGATTCTGCATATTAAACGCACTGTGGGGTGGAGAAAAAACCCGAAAACGTGTGTCTCGCATTAAATAGCTCGAAAAGAGCGATCTAGATGATTCTGCATACTTCTGACAGAAGACTTACCAAGATTATCGCAGAAAATGCATATCTCAGCTGGAAACCCCACGAAAACCAAGATATCGCCGGTTCTGCATATCAGACTCACTGTGGAGTGGTGAAAACACCAGATATCTTGTTTCTCGCATTAAATAGCTCGATAAGAGCGATCTCGATGACTCTGCATACTTCGGACAGAAGTCTCACCAAGATTATCGCAGAAAATGCATATCTCAGCTGGAAACCCCACGAAAACCAAGATATCGCCGGTTCTGCATATCAGACGCACTGTGGAGTGGTGAAAACACCAGAAAACGTGTTTCTCGCATTAACTAGCTCGAAAAGAGCGTTCTGGATGATTCTGCATACTTCTGACTGAATTCTCACCAGGATTATCGCAGAAAATGCATATCTCAGCTTGAAACCACACGAAAATCAAGATGTCGCCGGTTCTGCATATCAAACGTACTGTGGAGTGGTGAAAACACCAGAAAACCTGTTTCTCGCATTAAATAGCTCGAAAAGTACGATCTCGATGACTCTGCATACTTCGGACAGAAGTCTCACCAAGATTATCGCAGAAAATGCATATCTGAGCTTGAAACCCCACGAAAACCAAGATATCGTCGGTTCTGCATATCATTCGCACTGTGGAGTAGTGAAAACACCAGATAACGTGTTTCTCGCATTAAATAGCTCGAAACGAGCGATCTCGATGAATAAGCATACTTCGGACAGAAGTCTCACCAAGATTATCGCAGAAATTGCATATCTCAGCTTGAATCCCCACGAAAACCAAGATATCGCTGGATCTGCATATCAAACGCACTGTGGAGTGGTGAAAACACCAGATAACTTGTTTCTCGCATTAAATAGCTCGAATAGAGCGGTCTCGATGATTAAGCATACTTCTGACAAAAGACCCACCAAGATTATCGCAGAAAATGCATATCTCATTTGGAAACACCACGAAAATCAAGATATCGCCTGTTCTGCATATCAAACGCAATGTGGAGTGGTGAAAACAACCAGAGAACGTGTTTCTCGCATTAAATAGCTCGAAAAGAGCGATCCCGATGATTCAGCAAACTTCGGACAGAAGTCTCACCAAGATTATCGCAGAAAATGCATATCTCATTTGGAAACACCACGAAAATCAAGATATCGCCGATTCTGCATATTAAACGCACTGTGGGGTGGAGAAAAAACCCGAAAACGTGTGTCTCGCATTCAATAGCTCGAAAAGAGCGATCTAGATGATTCTGCATACTTCTGACAGAAGACTTACCAAGATTATCGCAGAAAATGCATATCTCAGCTGGAAACCCCACGAAAACCAAGATATCGCCGGTTCTGCATATCAGACTCACTGTGGAGTGGTGAAAACACCAGATATCTTGTTTCTCGCATTAAATAGCTCGATAAGAGCGATCTCGATGACTCTGCATACTTCGGACAGAAGTCTCACCAAGATTATCGCAGAAAATGCATATCTGAGCTGGAAACCCCACGAAAACCAAGATATCGCCGGTTCTGCATATCAGACGCACTGTGGAGTGCTCAAAACACCAGAAAACGTGTTTCTCGCATTAACTAGCTCGAAATTAGCGTTCTCGATGATTCTGCATACTTCTCATAGATGAAACACCAAGATTATCGCAGAAAATGCATATTTCAGCTTTAAACCCCACGAAAACCAAGTTATCGGCGGCTCTACATATCAAACGCACTGTGGAGTGGTGAAAACCCCAGAAAACGAGTTTCTCGCATTAAATAGCTCGAAAAGAGCGATCCCGATGATTCAGCAAACTTCGGACAGAAGTCTCACCAAGATTATCGCAGAAAATGCATATCTCATTTGGAAACACCACGAAAATCAAGATATCGCCGATTCTGCATATCAAACGCACTGTGGGGTGGAGAAAAAACCCGAAAACGTGTGTCTCGCATTAAATAGCTCGAAAAGAGCGATCTAGATGATTCTGCATACTTCTGACAGAAGACTTACCAAGATTATCGCAGAAAATGCATATCTCAGCTGGAAACCCCACGAAAACCAAGATATCGCCGGTTCTGCATATCAGACTCACTGTGGAGTGGTGAAAACACCAGATATCTTGTTTCTCGCATTAAATAGCTCGATAAGAGCGATCTCGATGACTCTGCATACTTCGGACAGAAGTCTCACCAAGATTATCGCAGAAAATGCATATCTGAGCTGGAAACCCCACGAAAACCAAGATATCGCCGGTTCTGCATATCAGACGCACTGTGGAGTGCTCAAAACACCAGAAAACGTGTTTCTCGCATTAACTAGCTCGAAATTAGCGTTCTCGATGATTCTGCATACTTCTCATAGATGAAACACCAAGATTATCGCAGAAAATGCATATTTCAGCTTTAAACCCCACGAAAACCAAGTTATCGGCGGCTCTACATATCAAACGCACTGTGGAGTGGTGAAAACCCCAGAAAACGAGTTTCTCGCATTAAATAGCTCGAAACGAGCGCTCTCGATGTTTCTGCATACTTCGGACAGAAGTCTCACCAAGATTATCGTAAAAAATGCATATCTCAGCTTGAAACCCCACGAAAACCAAGATATCGCTGGTACTGCATATCAAACGCACTGTGGAGTGGTGAAAACACCAGATAACGTGTTTCTCGCATTAAATAGCTCGAAAAGAGCGTTCTCGAAGATCGTGCATACTTCTGGCAGAAGTCTCACCAAGATTATCGTAGAAAATGCATATCTCAGCTTGAAACCCGACGAAAACCGAGTTATCTCCGGTTCTGCACATCAAACGTACCGTGGAGTGGTGAAAACACCAGAAAACGTGTTTCGTGCATTAAGTAGCTCGAAAAGAGCGATCTAGATGATTCTGCATACTTCTGACTGAAGTCTCACCAATATTATCGCAGGAAATGCATATCTCAGCTTGAAACCCAACGAAAACTAAGGTATCTCCGGTTCTGCATATCCAACGAACTGTGGAGTGGTGAAAACACCGGATACGGTTTTTCTCGCATTAACTAGCTCGAAAAGAGCGATCTCGATGTTTCAGCATACTTCGGACAGATGTTTCACCAAGATTATCGCAGAAAATGCATATCTCTGCTTGAAACCCCACGAAAACAAAGATATCTACTGTTCTGCATATCCAACGAATTGTGGAGTGGTGAAAACCCCAGAAAACGCGTTTCTCGCATTAAATAGCTCGAAACGAGCGCTCTCGATGTTTCTGCATACTTCGGACAGAAGTCTCACCAAGATTATCGTAAAACATGCATATCTCAGCTTGATACACCACGAAAACCAAGATGTCGCCGGTTCTGCATATCAAACGCACTGTGGAGTGGTGAAAACACCAGATAACGTGTTTCTGGCATTAAATAGCTCGAAAAGAGCGATCTAGTTGATTCTGCATACTTCTGACAAAAGACCCACCAAGATTATCGCAGAAAATGCATATCTCAGCTGGAAACACCACGAAAATCAAGATATCGCCGGTTCTGCATATCAAACCAACTGTGGAGTGGTGAGAACACCAGATAACGTGTTTCTCGCATTAAATAGCTCGAAAAGTGCGATCTCGATGATTCTGCATACTTCTAACAGAAGTCACACCAAGATTATCGCAGAAAATGCATATCTCTGCTTGAAACCCCACGAAAACAAAGATATCTACTGTTCTGCATATCCAACGAATTGTGGAGTGGTGAAAACCCCAGAAAACGCGATTCTCGCATTAAGTAGCTCGAAACGATCGCTCTCGATGTTTCTGCATACTTCGGACAGAAGTCTCACCAAGATTATCGCAGAAAATGCATATCTCAGCTTGAAACCCCACGAAAACCATGATATCGCCGGTTCTGCATATCAGACGCACTGTGGAGTGGTGAAAACACCGGATAAGGTTCTTCTCGCATTAACTAGCTCGAAAAGAGCGTTCTCGATGATTCTGCATACTTCTCATAGATGAAATACCAATATTATCGCAGAAAATGCATATCACAGCTGGAAACCCCACGAAAACAAAGATATCGCCGGTTCTGCATATCAGATGCACTGTGGAGTGGTCAATACACCAGATAACGTGTTTCTCGCATTAAATAGCTCGAAAAGATGGATCTCGATGATTCTGCATACTTCTCATAGATGAAACACCAAGATTATCGCAGAATATGCATATTTCAGCTGGAAACCCCACCAAAACCAAGTTATCGGCGGCTCTACATATCAAACGCCCTGTGGAGTGGTGAAAACACCAGAAAACGTGTTACTCGCATTAACTAGCTCGAAAAGAGCGGTCTAGTTGATTCTGCATACTTCTGACTGATGTCTCACCAGTATTATCGCAGAAAATGCATATCTCAGCTGGAAACCCCACGAAAACCAAGATATCGCCGGTTCTGCATATCAGACGCACTGTGGAGTGGTGAAAACACCAGAAAACGTGTTTCTCGCATTAACTAGCTCGAAAAGAGCGTTCTGGATGATTCTGCATACTTCTGACTGAAGTCTCACCAGGATTATCGCAGAAAATGCATATCTCAGCTTGAAACCACACGAAAATCAAGATGTCGCCGGTTCTGCATATCAAACGTACTGTGGAGTGGTGAAAACACCAGAAAACGTGTTTCTCGCATTAAGTAGCTCGAAAAGAGCGTTCTCGAAGATTCTGCATACTTCTGACAGAGGTCTCACCAATATTATCGTAGAAAATGCATATCTCAGCTTGAAACCCGACCGAAACCAAGATATCTCCGGTTCTGCATGTCAAACGTCATGTGGAGTGGTGAAAACACCAGAAAACGTGTTTCGTGCATTAAGTAGCTAGAAGAGAGCGATCTAGATGATTCTGCATACTTCTGGCTGAAGTCCCACCAAGATTATCGCAGAAAATGCATATCTCAGCTTGAAACCCGACCGAAACCAAGATATCTCCGGTTCTGCATGTCAAACGTACTATGGAGTGGTGAAAACACCAGAAAACGTGTTTCGTGCATTAAGTAGCTCGAAAAGAGCGATCGAGTTATTCTGCATTATTCGGACAGAAGTCTCACCAAGATTATCGTTGAAAATGCATATCTCAGCCTGAAACCCGACCGAAACCAAGATATCTCCGGTTCTGCACATCAAACGTACCGTGGAGTGGTGAAAACACCAGAAAACGTGTTTCTCGCATTAAATAGCTCGAAACGAGCGATCTCGATGATTAAGCATTCTTCGGACAGAAGTCTCACCAAGATTATCGTAAAACATGCATATCTCAGCTTGATACCCCACGAAAACCAAGATATCGCCGGTTCTGCATATCAAACGCACTGTGGAGTGGTGGAATCACCAGATAACGTGTTTCTCGCATTAAATAGCTCGAAAAGTGCGATTTCGAAGATTCTGCATACTTCGGACAGAAGTCTCACCAAGATTATCGTAGAAAATGCATATCTCAGCTTGAAACCCGACCGAAACCAAGATATCTCCGGTTCTGCACATCAAACGTACCGTGGAGTGGTGAAAACACCAGAAAACGTGTTTCGCGCATTAAGTAGCTCGCAAAGAGCGTTCTCGAAGATTCTGCATACTTCTGACAGAAGTCTCACCAACATAATCGTAGAAAATGCATATCTCAGCTGGAAACACCACGAAAATCAAGATATCGCCGGTTCGGCATATCAAACCAACTGTGGAGTGGTGAAAACACCAGATAACGTGTTTCTCGCATTAAATAGCTCGAAAAGAGCGATCTAGATGATTCAGCATACTTCGGACAGAAGTCTCACCAAGATTATCGCAGGAAATGCATATCTCATCTTGAAACCCCACGAAAACCAAGATATCTCCGGTTCTTCATATCCAACGAACTGTGGAGTGGTGAAAACCCCAGAAAACGTGTTTCTCGCATTAAATAGCTCGAAAAGAGCGCTCTCGATGTTTCTGCATACTTCGGACAGATGTTTCACCAAGCTTATCGTAAAACATGCATATCTCAGCTTGATACCCCACGAAAATCAAGATGTCGCCGGTTCTGCATATCAAACGCACTGTGGAGTGGTGAAAACACCATATAACGTGTTTCTCGCATTACATAGCTCGAAAAGCGCGATCTCGATGATTCTGCATACTTCGGACAGAAGTCTCACCAAGATTATCGTAGAAAATGCATATCTCAGCTTGAAACCCGACGAAAACCAAGTTATCTCCGGTTCTGCACATCAAACGTACCGTGGAGTGGTGAAAACACCAGAAAACGTGTTTCGCGCATTAAGTAGCTCGAATAGAGCGTTCTCGAAGATTCTGCATACTTCAGACAGAAGTCTCACCAACATTATCGTAGAAAATACATATCTCAGCTGGAAACACCACGAAAATCAAGATATCGCCGGTTCTGCATATCAAACCAACTGTGGAGTGGTGAAAATACCAGATATCGTGTTTCTCGCATTACATTGCTCGAAAAGCGCGATCTCGATGATTCTGCATACTTCGGACGGAAGTCTCACCAAGTTTATCGTAAAACATGCATATCTCAGCTTGATACCCCACGAAAACCAAGATATCGCCGGTTCTGCATATCAAACCAACTGTGGAGTGGTGAAAACACCAGATAACGTGTTTCTCGCATTAAATAGCTCGAAAAGCGCGATCTCGATGATTCTGCATACTTCGGACGGAAGTCTCACCAAGTTTATCGTAAAACATGCATATCTCAGCTTGATTCCCCACGAAAACCAAGATGTCGCCGGTTCTGCATATCAAACGCACTGTGGAGTGGTGAAAACACCAGAAAACGTGTTTCGTGCATTAAGTAGCTCGAAAAGAGCGATCGAGTTATTCTGCATACTTCGGACAGAAGTCTCACAAACATTATCGTAGAAAATGCATATCCCAGCTTGAAACCCGACGGAAACCAAGATATCTCCGGTTCTGCACATCACACGTACCGTGGAGTGGTGAAAACCCCAGAAAACGTGTTTCTCGCATTAAATAGCTCGAAAAGAGCGCTCTCGATGTTTCTGCATACTTCGGACAGAAGTCTCACCAACATTATCGTAGAAAATGCATATCTCAGCTTGAAACCCGACCGAAACCAAGATATCTCCGCTTCTGCATGTCAAACGTACTGTGGAGTGGTGAAAACACCAGAAAACGTGTTTCGTGCATTAAGTATCTCGAAAAGTGCGATCTCGAAGATTCTGCATACTTCTGACAGAAGTCTCACCAGGATTATCGTAGAAAATGCATATCTCAGCTTGAAACCCGACCGAAACCAAGATATCTCCGGTTCTGCATGTCAAACGTACTGTGGAGTGGTGAAAACACCAGAAAAAGTGTTTCGTGCATTAAGTAGCTCGAAAAGAGCGATCTAGATGATTCTGCATACTTCTGACTGAAGTTTCACCAACATTATCGCAGAAAATGCATATCTCAGCTGGAAACACCACGAAAATCAAGATATCGCCGGTTCTGCATATCACACCAACTGTGGAGTGGTGAAAACACCAGATATCGTGTTTCTCGCATTACATAGCTCGAAAAGCGCGATCTCGATGATTCTGCATACTTCGGACAGAAGTCTCACCAAGATTATCGTAAAACATGCATATCTCAGCATGATACCCCACGAAAACCAAGATATCGCCGGTTCTGCATATCAAACGCACTGTGGAGTGGTGAAAACACCAGAAAACGTGTTGCTAGCATTAAATAGCTCGAAAAGAGCGTTCTCGAAGGTTCTGCATACTTCTGACAGAAGTCTCACCAACTTTATCGTAGAAAATGCATATCTCAGCTGGAAACACCACGAAAATCAAGATATCTCCGGTTCTGCATATCCAACGAACTGTGGAGTGGTGAAAACGCCAGAAAACGTGTTTCTCGCATTAAATAGCTCGAAAAGTGCGATCTCGAAGATTCTGCATACTTCTGACAGAAGTCTCACCAATATTATCGCAGAAAATGCATATCTCAGCTTGAAACCCCACGAAAACCAAGATATCGCCGGTTCTGCATATCAAACGCACTGTGGAGTGGTGAAAACACCAGATAACGTGTTTCTCGCATTAAATAGCTCGAAAAGAGTGATCTAGATGATTCAGCATACTTCGGACAGAGTCTCACCAAGATTATCGCAGGAAATGCATATCTCAGCTTGAAACCCCACGAAAACCAAGATATCTCCGGTTCTGCATATCCAACGAACTGTGGAGTGGTGAAAACGCCAGAAAACGTGTTTCTCGCATTAAATAGCTCGAAAAGTGCGATCTCGAAGATTCTGCATACTTCTGACAGAAGTCTCACCAGGATTATCGTAGAAAATGCATATCTCAGCTTGAAACCCGACCGAAACCAAGATATCTCCGGTTCTGCATGTCAAACGTACTATGGAGTGGTGAAAACACCAGAAAACGTGTTTCGTGCATTAAGTATCTCGAAAAGTGCGATCTCGAAGATTCTGCATACTTCTGACAGAAGTCTCACCAGGATTATCGTAGAAAATGCATATCTCAGCTTGAAACCCGACCGAAACCAAGATATCTCCGGTTCTGCATGTCAAACGTACTGTGGAGTGGTGAAAACACCAGAAAAAGTGTTTCGTGCATTAAGTAGCTCGAAAAGAGCGATCTAGATGATTCTGCATACTTCTGACTGAAGTTTCACCAACATTATCGTAGAAAATGCATATCTCAGCTGGAAACACCACGAAAACCAAGATATCTCCGGTTCTGCATATCCAACGAACTGTGGAGTGGTGAAAACGCCAGAAAACGTGTTTCTCGCATTAAATAGCTCGAAAAGTGCGATCTCGAAGATTCTGCATACTTCTGACAGAAGTCTCACCAACTTTATCGTAGAAAATGCATATCTCAGCTGGAAACACCACGAAAATCAAGATATCGCCGGTTCTGCATATCAAACGTACTGTGGAGTGGTGAATACACCAGAAAACGTGTTTCGTGCATTAAGTAGCTCGAAAAGAGCGATCTAGATGATTCCGCATACTTCTGACTGAATTCTCACCAATATTATCGCAGAAAATGCATATCTCAGCTTGAAACCCCACGAAAACCAAGATATCGCCGGTTCTGCATATCAAACGCACTGTGGAGTGGTGGAAACACCAGAAAACGTGTTTCGCGCATTAAGTAGCTCGAAAAGAGCGATCTAGATGATTCTGCATACTTCTGACTGAAGTCTCACCAATATTATCGCAGAAAATGCATATCTCAGCTTGAAACCCCACGAAAACCAAGATATCGCTGGTTCTGCATATCAAACGCACTGTGGAGTGGTGAAAACACCAGATAACGTGTTTCTCGCATTAAATAGCTCGAAAAGAGTGATCTAGATGATTCAGCATACTTCGGACAGAGTCTCACCAAGATTATCGCAGGAAATGCATATCTCAGCTTGAAACCCCACGAAAACCAAGATATCTCCGGTTCTGCATATCCAACGAACTGTGGAGTGGTGAAAACGCCAGAAAACGTGTTTCTCGCATTACATAGCTCGAAAAGCGCGATCTCGATGATTCTGCATACTTCGGACAGAAGTCTCACCAAGATTATCGTAGAAAATGCATATCTCAGCTTGAAACCCGACGAAAACCGAGTTATCTCCGGTTCTGCACATCAAACGTACCGTGGAGTGGTGAAAACACCAGAAAACGTGTTTCGCGCATTAAGTAGCTCGAAAAGAGCGTTCTCGAAGATTCTGCATACTTCAGACAGAAGTCTCACCAACATTATCGTAGAAAATGCATATCTCAGCTGGAAACACCACGAAAATCAAGATATCGCCTGTTCTGCATATCAAACCAACTGTGGAGTGGTGAAAATACCAGATATCGTGTTTCTCGCATTACATAGCTCGAAAAGCGCGATCTCGATGATTCTGCATACTTCGGACGGAAGTCTCACCAAGTTTATCGTAAAACATGCATATCTCAGCTTGATTCCCCACGAAAACCAAGATGTCGCCGGTTCTGCATATCAAACGCACTGTGGAGTGGTGAAAACACCAGAAATCGTGTTTCGTGCATTAAGTAGCTCGAAAAGAGCGATCGAGTTATTCTGCATACTTCGGACAGAAGCCTCACCAGGATTATCGCAGAAAATGCATATCCCAGCTTGAAACCCCACGAAAACCAAGATATCTCCGGTTCTGCATATCCAACGAACTGTGGAGTGGTGAAAACGCCAGAAAACGTGTTTCTCGCATTAAATAGCTCGAAAAGTGCGATCTCGAAGATTCTGCATACTTCTGACAGAAGTCTCACCAGGATTATCGTAGAAAATGCATATCTCAGCTTGAAACCCGACCGAAACCAAGATATCTCCGGTTCTGCATGTCAAACGTACTGTGGAGTGGTGAAAACACCAGAAAACGTGTTTCGTGCATTAAGTATCTCGAAAAGTGCGATCTCGAAGATTCTGCATACTTCTGACAGAAGTCTCACCAGGATTATCGTAGAAAATGCATATCTCAGCTTGAAACCCGACCGAAACCAAGATATCTCCGGTTCTGCATGTCAAACGTACTGTGGAGTGGTGAAAACACCAGAAAAAGTGTTTCGTGCATTAAGTAGCTCGAAAAGAGCGATCTAGATGATTCTGCATACTTCTGACTGAAGTTTCACCAACATTATCGTAGAAAATGCATATCTCAGCTGGAAACACCACGAAAATCAAGATATCGCCGGTTCTGCGTATCAAACGTACCGTGGAGTGGTGAAAACACCAGAAAACGTGTTTCGCGCATTAAGTAGCTCGAAAAGAGCGTTCTCGAAGATTCTGCATACTTCTGACAGAAATCTCACCAACATTATCGTAGAAAATGCATATCTCAGCTGGAAACACCACGAAAATCAAGATATCGCCGGTTCTGCATATCAAACCAACTGTGGAGTGGTGAAAATACCAGATATCGTGTTTCTCGCATTACATAGCTCGAAAAGCGCGATCTCGATGATTCTGCATACTTCGGACAGAAGTCTCACCAAGATTATCGTAAAACATGCATATCTCTGCTGGATACCCCACGAAAACCAAGATATCGCCGGTTCTTCATATCAAACGCACTGTGGAGTGGTGAAAACACCAGATAACGTGTTTCTCGCATCAAATAGCTCGAAAAGTGCGATCTCGAAGATTCTGCATACTTCTGACAGAAGTCTCACCAGGATTATCGTAGAAAATGCATATCTCAGCTTGAAACCCGACGAAAACCAAGATATCGCCGGTTCTGCATATCAAACGCACTGTGGAGTGGTGAAAACACCAGATAACGTGTTTCTCGCATTAAATAGCTCGAAAAGAGCGATCTAGATGATTCAGCATACTTCGGACAGAGTCTCACCAAGATTATCGCAGGAAATGCATATCTCAGCTTGAAACCCCACGAAAACCAAGATATCTCCGGTTCTGCATATCCAACGAACTGTGGAGTGGTGAAAACGCCAGAAAACGTGTTTCTCGCATTAAATAGCTCGAAAAGTGCGATCTCGAAGATTCTGCATACTTCTGACAGAAGTCTCACCAGGATTATCGTAGAAAATGCATATCTCAGCTTGAAACCCGACCGAAACCAAGATATCTCCGGTTCTGCATGTCAAACGTACTGTGGAGTGGTGAAAACACCAGAAAACGTGTTTCGTGCATTAAGTATCTCGAAAAGAGCGTTCTCGAAGGTTCAGCATACTTCTGACAGAAGTCTCACCAACTTTATCGTAGAAAATGCATATCTCAGCTGGAAACACCACGAAAATCAAGATATCTCCGGTTCTGCATATCCAACGAACTGTGGAGTGGTGAAAACGCCAGAAAACGTGTTTCTCGCATTAAATAGCTCGAAAAGTGCGATCTCGAAGATTCTGCATACTTCTGACAGAAGTCTCACCAATATTATCGCAGAAAATGCATATCTCAGCTTGAAACCCCACGAAAACCAAGATATCGCCGGTTCTGCATGTCAAACGTACTGTGGAGTGGTGAAAACACCAGAAAACGTGTTTCGTGCATTAAGTATCTCGAAAAGTGCGATCTCGAAGATTCTGCATACTTCTGACAGAAGTCTCACCAGGATTATCGTAGAAAATGCATATCTCAGCTTGAAACCCGACCGAAACCAAGATATCTCCGGTTCTGCATGTCAAACGTACTGTGGAGTGGTGAAAACACCAGAAAAAGTGTTTCGTGCATTAAGTAGCTCGAAAAGAGCGATCTAGATGATTCTGCATACTTCTGACTGAAGTTTCACCAACATTATCGTAGAAAATGCATATCTCAGCTGGAAACACCACGAAAATCAAGATATCGCCGGTTCTGCATATCAAACGTACCGTGGAGTGGTGAAAACACCAGAAAACGTGTTTCGCGCATTAAGTAGCACGAAAAGAGCGTTCTCGAAGATTCTGCATACTTCTGACAGAAATCTCACCAACATTATCGTAGAAAATGCATATCTCAGCTTGAAACCCGACCGAAACCAAGATATCTCCGGTTCTGCATGTCAAACGTACTGTGGAGTGGTGAAAACACCAGAAAAAGTGTTTCGTGCATTAAGTAGCTCGAAAAGAGCGATCTAGATGATTCTGCATACTTCGGACAGAAGTCTCACCAAGATTATCGTAAAACATGCATATCTCTGCTGGATACCCCACGAAAACCAAGATATCGCCGGTTCTTCATATCAAACGCACTGTGGAGTGGTGAAAACACCAGATAACGTGTTTCTCGCATCAAATAGCTCGAAAAGTGCGATCTCGAAGATTCTGCATACTTCTGACAGAAGTCTCACCAGGATTATCGTAGAAAATGCATATCTCAGCTTGAAACCCGACGAAAACCAAGATATCGCCGGTTCTGCATATCAAACGCACTGTGGAGTGGTGAAAACACCAGATAACGTGTTTCGTGCATTAAGTATCTCGAAAAGTGCGATCTCGAAGATTCTGCATACTTCTGACAGAAGTCTCACCAACTTTATCGTAGAAAATGCATATCTCAGCTGGAAACACCACGAAAATCAAGATATCGCCGGTTCTGCATATCAAACGTACTGTGGAGTGGTGAAAACACCAGAAAACGTGTTTCGTGCATTAAGTAGCTCGAAAAGAGCGATCTAGATGATTCAGCATACTTCGGACAGAGTCTCACCAAGATTATCGCAGGAAATGCATATCTCAGCTTGAAACCCGACCGAAACCAAGATATCTCCGGTTCTGCATGTCAAACGTACTGTGGAGTGGTGAAAACACCAGAAAACGTGTTTCGTGCATTAAGTATCTCGAAAAGTGCGATCTCGAAGGTTCTGCATACTTCTGACAGAAGTCTCACCAGGATTATCGTAGAAAATGCATATCTCAGCTTGAAACCCGACCGAAACCAAGATATCTCCGGTTCTGCATGTCAAACGTACTGTGGAGTGGTGAAAACACCAGAAAAAGTGTTTCGTGCATTAAGTAGCTCGAAAAGAGCGATCTAGATGATTCTGCATACTTCTGACTGAAGTTTCACCAACATTATCGTAGAAAATGCATATCTCAGCTGGAAACACCACCAAAATCAAGATATCGCCGGTTCTGCATATCAAACCAACTGTGGAGTGGTGAAAACCCCAGATATCGTGTTTCTCGCATTACATAGCTCGAAAAGCGCGATCTCGATGATTCTGCATACTTCGGACAGAAGTCTCACCAAGATTATCGTAAAACATGCATATCTCAGCATGATACCCCACGAAAACCAAGATATCGTCGGTTCTGCATATCAAACGCACTATGGAGTGGTGAAAACACCAGAAAACGTGTTTCGTGCATTAAGTAGCTCGAAAAGAGCGATCTAGATGATTCCGCATACTTCTGACTGAATTCTCACCAATATTATAGCAGAAAATGCATATCTCAGCTTGAAACCCCACGAAAACCAAGATATCGCCGGTTCTGCATATCAAACGCACTGTGGAGTGGTGAAAACACCAGATAACGTGTTTCTCGCATTCAATAGCTCGAAAAGAGCGTTCTCGAAGATCCTGCATACTTCTGACAGAAGTCTCACCAAGATTATCGTAGAGAATGCATATCTCAGCTTGAAACCCGACGAAAACCGAGTTATCTCCGGTTCTGCACATCAAACGTACCGTGGATTGGTGAAAACACCAGAAAACGTGTTGCTAGCATTAAATAGCTCGAAAAGAGCGCTCTCGACGTTTCTGCATACTTCGGACAGATGTTTCACCAAGCTTATCGTAGAAAATGCATATCTCAGCTTGAAACCCGACGAAAACCGAGTTATCTCCGGTTCTGCACATCAAACGTACCGTGGATTGGTGAAAACACCAGAAAACGTGTTTCGTGCATTAAGTAGCCTGAAAAGAGCGATCTAGATGATTCCCCATACTTCTGACTGAATTCTCACCAATATTATCGCAGACAATGCATATCTCAGCTTGAAACCCCACGAAAACCAAGATATCGCCGGTTCTGCATATCAAACCAACTGTGGAGTGGTGAAAACACCAGATATCGTGTTTCTCGCATTACATAGCTCGAAAAGCGCGATCTCGATGATTCTGCATACTTCGGACAGAAGTCTCACCAAGATTATCGTAAAACATGCATATCTCAGCTTGATACCCCACGAAAACCAAGATATCGTCGGTTCTGCATATCAAACGCACTGTGGAGTGGTGAAAACACCAGAAAACGTGTTTCGTGCATTAAGTAGCTCGAAAAGAGCGATCTAGATGATTCCGCATACTTCTGACTGAATTCTCACCAATATTATAGCAGAAAATGCATATCTCAGCTTGAAACCCCACGAAAACCAAGATATCGCCGGTTCTGCATATCAAACGCACTGTGGAGTGGTGAAAACACCAGATAATGTGTTTCTCGCATTCAATAGCTCGAAAAGAGCGTTCTCGAAGATCCTGCATACTTCTGACAGAAGTCTCACCAAGATTATCGTAGAGAATGCATATCTCAGCTTGAAACCCGACGAAAACCGAGTTATCTCCGGTTCTGCACATCAAACGTACCGTGGATTGGTGAAAACACCAGAAAACGTGTTGCTAGCATTAAATAGCTCGAAAAGAGCGCTCTCGACGTTTCTGCATACTTCGGACAGATGTTTCACCAAGCTTATCGTAGAAAATGCATATCTCAGCTTGAAACCCGACGAAAACCGAGTTATCTCCGGTTCTGCACATCAAACGTACCGTGGATTGGTGAAAACACCAGAAAACGTGTTTCGCGCATTAAGTAGCTCGAAAAGAGCGATCTAGATGATTCCCCATACTTCTGACTGAATTCTCACCAATATTATCGCAGAAATTGCATATCTCTGCTTGAAACCCCACGAAAACCAAGATATCTACTGTTCTGCATATCCAACGAACTGTGGAGTGGTGAAAACACCAGATAACGTGTTTCTCGCATTAAATAGCTCGAAAAGAGCGATCTAGATGATTCAGCATACTTCGGACAGAAGTCTCACCAAGATTATCGCAGGAAATGCATATCTCAGCTTGAAACCCGACCGAAACCAAGATATCTCCGGTTCTGCATGTCAAACGTACTGTGGAGTGGTGAAAACACCAGAAAACGTGTTTCGTGCATTAAGTAGCTCGAAAAGAGCGATCTAGATTATTCTGCATACTTCTGACTGAAGTCTCACCAATATTATCGCAGAATATGCATTTCTCAGCTTGAAACCCCACGAAAACCAAGATATCGTTGGTTCTGCATATCAAACACACTGTGGAGTGGTGATAACACCAGGTACCGTGTTCCTCGCATTAAATAGCTCGAAAAGAGCTCTCTCGATGGTTCTGCATACTTCGGACAGATGTTTCACCAAGCTTATCGCAGAAAATGCAAATCTCAGCTTGAAACCCCACGAAAACCAAAATATCTACTGTTCTGCATATCATACGCACTGTGGAGTGGTGAAAACACCAGATAACGTGTTTCTCGCATTAAATAGCTCGAAAAGAGCGTCCTCGATGATTCAGCATACTTCGGACAGAAGTCTCACCAAGATTATCGCAGGAAATGCATTTCTCATCTTGAAACCCCACGAAAACCAAGATATCTCCGGTTCAGCATATCCAACGAACTGTGGAGTGGTGAAAACACCAGAAAACGTGTTTCGCGCATTAAGTAGCTCGAAAAGACCGTTCTCGAAGATTCTGCATACTTCTGACAGAAGTCTCACCAGGATTATCGTAGAAAATGCATATCTCAGCTTGAAACCCGACCGAAACCAAGATATCTCCCGTTCTGCATGTCAAACGTACTGTGGAGTGGTGAAAACACCAGAAAACGTGTTTCGTGCATTAAGTAGCTCGAAAAGAGCGTTCTAGATGATTCTGCATACTTCTGACTGAAGTCTCACCAATATTATCGCAGAAAATGCATATCTCAGCTCGAAACCTCGCGAAAATCAAGATGTTGCCGGTTCTGCATATCAAACGCACTGTGGAGTGGTGAAAACAACCAGAGAACGTGTTTCTGGCATTAAGTAGCTCGAATAGTGCGATCTCGATGATTCTGCATACTTCGGACAGAAGTCTCACCAAGATTATCGTAAAAAATGCATATCTCAGCTTGAAACCACACGAAAACCAAGATATCGCTGGTACTGCATATCAAACGCACTGTGGAGTGGTGAAAACACCAGATATCGTGTTTCTCGCATTAAATAGCTCGAAAAGAGCGTTCTCGAAGATCCTGCATACTTCTGACAGAAGTCTCACCAAGATTATCGTAGAAAATGCATATCTCAGCTTGAAACCCCACGAAAACCAAGATATCGCTGGTTCTGTAAATCAAACATACTGTGGGGTGCTGAAAACACCAGATAACGTGTTTGTCGCATTAAATGGCTCGAATAGAGCGATCTCGATGATTCTGCATATTTCGGACAGAAGTTTCACCGAGATTATCGTAAAAAATGCATATCTCAGCATGAAACGCCACGAAAACCAAGATATCGCTGGTTCTGCATATCAAACGCACTGTGGAGTGGTGAAAACACCAGATAACGTGTTTCTCGCATTAAATAGCTCGAAAAGAGCGATCTAGATGATTCAGCATACTTCGGACAGAAGTCTCACCAAGATTATCGCAGGAAATGCATATCTCAGCTTGAAACCCGACCGAAACCAAGATATCTCCGGTTCTGCATGTCAAACGTACTGTGGAGTGGTGAAAACACCAGAAAACGTGTTTCGTGCATTAAGTAGCTCGAAAAGAGCGATCTAGATGATTCTGCATACTTCTGACTGAAGTCTCACCAATATTATCGCAGAATATGCATTTCTCAGCTTGAAACCCCACGAAAACCAAGATATCGTTGGTTCTGCATATCAAACACACTGTGGAGTGGTGATAACACCAGGTACCGTGTTCCTCGCATTAAATAGCTCGAAAAGAGCTCTCTCGATGGTTCTGCATACTTCGGACAGATGTTTCACCAAGCTTATCGCAGAAAATGCATATCTCAGCTTGAAACCCCACGAAAACCAAGATATCGCCGGTTCTGCATATCAAACGCACTGTGGAGTGGTGAAAACACCAGATAACGTGTTTCTCGCATTAAATAGCTCGAAAAGTGCGATCTCGAAGATTCTGCATACTTCTGACAGATGTCTCACCAGGATTACCGTAGAAAATGCATATCTCAGCTTGAAACCCGACCGAAACCAAGATATCTCCGGTTCTGCATGTCAAACGTACTGTGGAGTGGTGAAAACACCAGAAAAAGTGTTTCGTGCATTAAGTAGCTCGAAAAGACCGTTCTCGAAGATTCTGCATACTTCTGACTGAAGTCTCACCAGGATTATCGTAGAAAATGCATATCTCAGCTTGAAACCCGACCGAAACCAAGATATCTCCCGTTCTGCATGTCAAACGTACTGTGGAGTGGTGAAAACACCAGAAAACGTGTTTCGTGCATTAAGTAGCTCGAAAAGAGCGTTCTAGATGATTCTGCATACTTCTGACTGAAGTCTCACCAATATTATCGCAGAAAATGCATATCTCAGCTCGAAACCTCACGAAAATCAAGATGTTGCCGGTTCTGCATATCAAACGCACTGTGGAGTGGTGAAAACAACCAGAGAACGTGTTTCTGGCATTAAATAGCTCGAATAGTGCGATCTCGATGATTCTGCATACTTCGGACAGAAGTCTCACCAAGATTATCGTAAAAAATGCATATCTCAGCTTGAAACCCCACGAAAACCAAGATATCGCTGGTACTGCATATCAAACGCACTGTGGAGTGGTGAAAACACCAGATATCGTGTTTGTCGCATTAAATAGCTCGAACAGAGCGTTCTCGAAGATCCTGCATACTTCTGACAGAAGTCTCACCAAGATTATCGTAGAAAATGCATATCTCAGCTGGAAACCCCACGAAAACCAAGAAATCGTTGGTTCTGTATATCAAACATACTGTGGGGTGCTGAAAACACCAGATAACGTGTTTGTCGCGTTAAATGGCTCGAATAGAGCGCTCTCGATGTTTCTGCATACTTCGGACAGATGTTTCACCAAGCTTATCGTAAAACATGCATATCTCAGCTTGATACCCCACGAAAACCAAGATGTCGCCGGTTCTGCATATCAAACGCACTGTGGAGTGGTGAAAACACCAGAAAACATGTTTCTCGCATCAAGTAGCTCGAAAAGAGCGTTCTCGAAGATCCTGCATACTTCTGACAGAAGTCTCACCAAGATTATCGTAGAAAATGCATATCTCAGCTGGAAACACCACAAATCAAGGTATTGCCGGTTCTGCATATCAAACCAACTGTGGAGTGGTGAAAACACCAGATAACGTGTTTCTCGCATTAAAAAGCTCGAATAGAGCGATCTCGATGATTCTGCATACTTCGGACAGAAGTCTCACCAAGATTATCGTAAAACATGAATATCTCAGCTTGATACCCCACGAAAACCAAGATATCGCCGGTTCTGCATATCAAACGCACTGTGGAGTGGTGAAAACACCAGATAACGTGTTTCTCGCATTAAATAGCTCGAAAAGTGCGATCTCGAAGATTCTGCATACTTCTGACAGATGTCTCACCAGGATTACCGTAGAAAATGCATATCTCAGCTTGAAACCCGACCGAAACCAAGATATCTCCGGTTCTGCATGTCAAACGTACTGTGGAGTGGTGGAAACACCAGAAAACGTGTTTCGCGCATTAAGTAGCTCGAAAACAGCGATCTAGATGATTCTGCATACTTCTGACTGAAGTCTCACCAACATTATCGTAGAAAATGCATATCTCAGCTTGAAACCCCACGAAAACCAAGATATCGCTGGTTCTGCATATCAAACGCACTGTGGAGTGGTGAAAACACCAGATAACGTGTTTCTCGCATTAAATAGCTCGAAAAGAGCGATCTAGATGATTCAGCATACTTCGGACAGAAGTCTCACCAAGATTATCGCAGGAAATGCATATCTCAGCTTGAAACCCAACCGAAACCAAGATATCTCCGGTTCTGCATGTCAAACGTACTGTGGAGTGGTGAAAACACCAGAAAACGTGTTTCGTGCATTAAGTAGCTCGAAAAGAGCGATCTAGATGATTCTGCATACTTCTGACTGAAGTCTCACCAATATTATCGCAGAATATGCATTTCTCAGCTTGAAACCCCACGAAAACCAAGATATCGTTGGTTCTGCATATCAAACACACTGTGGAGTGGTGATAACACCAGGTACCGTGTTCCTCGCATTAAATAGCTCGAAAAGAGCACTCTCGATGGTTCTGCATACTTCGGACAGATGTTTCACCAAGCTTATCGCAGAAAATGCAAATCTCAGCTTGAAACCCCACGAAAACCAAAATATCTACTGTTCTGCATATCAAACGCACTGTGGAGTGGTGAAAACACCAGAAAACGTGTTTCTCGCATTAGCTAGCTCGAAAAGAGCGTTCTCGATGATTCTGCATACTTCTCACAGAAGAATATCCAAGATTATCGCAGAAAGAGCATATCTCAGCGGGAAACCCCACGAAAACCAAGATATCGCAGGTTCTGCATATCAAACGCACTGTGGAGTGGTGAAAACACCGGATAAGGTTTTTCTCGCATTAACTAGCTCGAAAAGAGCGATCTCGATGTTTCAGCATACTTCAGACAGAAGTCTCACCAAGATTATCGCAGAAAATGCATATCTCAGCTTGAAACCCCACGAAAACCCAGATATCGCCGGTTCTGCATATCATACGCACTGTGGAGTGGTGAAAACACCAGATAACGTGTTTCTCGCATTAAATAGCTCGAAAAGAGCGATCTCGATGATTCAGCATACTTCGGACAGAAGTCTCACCAAGATTATCGCAGGAAATGCATTTCTCATCTTGAAACCCCACGAAAACCAAGATATCTCCGGTTCAGCATATCCAACGAACTGTGGAGTGGTGAAAACACCAGAAAACGTGTTTCGCGCATTAAGTAGCTCGAAAAGACCGTTCTCGAAGATTCTGCATACTTCTGACAGAAGTCTCACCAGGATTATCGTAGAAAATGCATATCTCAGCTTGAAACCCGACCCAAACCAAGATATCTCCCGTTCTGCATGTCAAACGTACTGTGGAGTGGTGAAAACACCAGAAAACGTGTTTCGTGCATTAAGTAGCTCGAAAAGAGCGTTCTAGATGATTCTGCATACTTCTGACTGAAGTCTCACCAATATTATCGCAGAAAATGCATATCTCAGCTCGAAACCTCACGAAAATCAAGATGTCGCTGGTACTGCATATCAAACGCACTGTGGAGTGGTGAAAACACCAGATATCGTGTTTCTCGCATTAAATAGCTCGAAAAGAGCGTTCTCGAAGATCCTGCATACTTCTGACAGAAGTCTCACCAAGATTATCGTAGAAAATGCATATCTCAGCTTGAAACCCCACGAAAACCAAGATATCGCTGGTTCTGTAAATCAAACATACTATGGGGTGCTGAAAACACCAGATAACGTGTTTGTCGCATTAAATGGCTCGAATAGAGCGATCTCGATGATTCTGCATATTTCGGACAGAAGTTTCACCGAGATTATCGTAGAAAATGCATATCTCAGCTGGAAACACCACAAATCAAGGTATTGCCGGTTCTGCATATCAAACCAACTGTGGAGTGGTGAAAACACCAGATAACGTGTTTCTCGCATTAAAAAGCTCGAATAGAGCGATCTCGATGATTCTGCATACTTCGGACAGAAGTCTCACCAAGATTATCGTAAAACATGAATATCTCAGCTTGATACCCCACGAAAACCAAGATATCGCCGGTTCTGCATATCAAACGCACTGTGGAGTGGTGAAAACACCAGATAACGTGTTTCTCGCATTAAATAGCTCGAAAAGTGCGATCTCGAAGATTCTGCATACTTCTGACAGATGTCTCACCAGGATTACCGTAGAAAATGCATATCTCAGCTTGAAACCCGACCGAAACCAAGATATCTCCGGTTCTGCATGTCAAACGTACTGTGGAGTGGTGGAAACACCAGAAAACGTGTTTCGCGCATTAAGTAGCTCGAAAACAGCGATCTAGATGATTCTGCATACTTCTGACTGAAGTCTCACCAACATTATCGTAGAAAATGCATATCTCAGCTTGAAACCCCACGAAAACCAAGATATCGCTGGTTCTGCATATCAAACGCACTGTGGAGTGGTGAAAACACCAGATAACGTGTTTCTCGCATTAAATAGCTCGAAAAGAGCGATCTAGATGATTCAGCATACTTCGGACAGAAGTCTCACCAAGATTATCGCAGGAAATGCATATCTCAGCTTGAAACCCAACCGAAACCAAGATATCTCCGGTTCTGCATGTCAAACGTACTGTGGAGTGGTGAAAACACCAGAAAACGTGTTTCGTGCATTAAGTAGCTCGAAAAGAGCGATCTAGATGATTCTGCATACTTCTGACTGAAGTCTCACCAATATTATCGCAGAATATGCATTTCTCAGCTTGAAACCCCACGAAAACCAAGATATCGTTGGTTCTGCATATCAAACACACTGTGGAGTGGTGATAACACCAGGTACCGTGTTCCTCGCATTAAATAGCTCGAAAAGAGCACTCTCGATGGTTCTGCATACTTCGGACAGATGTTTCACCAAGCTTATCGCAGAAAATGCAAATCTCAGCTTGAAACCCCACGAAAACCAAAATATCTACTGTTCTGCATATCAAACGCACTGTGGAGTGGTGAAAACACCAGAAAACGTGTTTCTCGCATTAGCTAGCTCGAAAAGAGCGTTCTCGATGATTCTGCATACTTCTCACAGAAGAATATCCAAGATTATCGCAGAAAATGCATATCTCAGCGGGAAACCCCACGAAAACCAAGATATCGCAGGTTCTGCATATCAAACGCACTGTGGAGTGGTGAAAACACCGGATAAGGTTTTTCTCGCAATAACTAGCTCGAAAAGAGCGATCTCGATGTTTCAGCATACTTGAGACAGAAGTCTCACCAAGATTATCGCAGAAAATGCATATCTCAGCTTGAAACCCCACGAAAACCCAGATATCGCCGGTTCTGCATATCATACGCACTGTGGAGTGGTGAAAACACCAGATAACGTGTTTCTCGCATTAAATAGCTCGAAAAGAGCGATCTCGATGATTCAGCATACTTCGGACAGAAGTCTCACCAAGATTATCGCAGGAAATGCATTTCTCATCTTGAAACCCCACGAAAACCAAGCTATCTCCGGTTCAGCATATCCAACGAACTGTGGAGTGGTGAAAACACCAGAAAACGTGTTTCGCGCATTAAGTAGCTCGAAAAGACCGTTCTCGAAGATTCTGCATACTTCTGACAGAAGTCTCACCAGGATTATCGTAGAAAATGCATATCTCAGCTTGAAACCCGACCGAAACCAAGATATCTCCCGTTCTGCATGTCAAACGTACTGTGGAGTGGTGAAAACACCAGAAAACGTGTTTCGTGCATTAAGTAGCTCGAAAAGAGCGTTCTAGATGATTCTGCATACTTCTGACTGAAGTCTCACCAATATTATCGCAGAAAATGCATATCTCAGCTCGAAACCTCACGAAAATCAAGATGTTGCCGGTTCTGCATATCAAACGCACTGTGGAGTGGTGAAAACAACCAGAGAACGTGTTTCTGGCATTAAGTAGCTCGAATAGTGCGATCTCGATGATTCTGCATACTTCGGACAGAAGTCTCACCAAGATTATCGTAAAAAATGCATATCTCAGCTTGAAACCACACGAAAACCAAGATATCGCTGGTACTGCATATCAAACGCACTGTGGAGTGGTGAAAACACCAGATATCGTGTTTCTCGCATTAAATAGCTCGAAAAGAGCGTTCTCGAAGATCCTGCATACTTCTGACAGAAGTCTCACCAAGATTATCGTAGAAAATGCATATCTCAGCTTGAAACCCCACGAAAACCAAGATATCGCTGGTTCTGTAAATCAAACATACTGTGGGGTGCTGAAAACACCAGATAACGTGTTTGTCGCATTAAATGGCTCGAATAGAGCGATCTCGATGATTCTGCATATTTCGGACAGAAGTTTCACCGAGATTATCGTAAAAAATGCATATCTCAGCATGAAACGCCACGAAAACCAAGATATCGCTGGTTCTGCATATCAAACGCACTGTGGAGTGGTGAAAACACCAGATAACGTGTTTCTCGCATTAAATAGCTCGAAAAGAGCGATCTAGATGATTCAGCATACTTCGGACAGAAGTCTCACCAAGATTATCGCAGGAAATGCATATCTCAGCTTGAAACCCGACCGAAAACAAGATATCTCCGGTTCTGCATGTCAAACGTACTGTGGAGTGGTGAAAACACCAGAAAACGTGTTTCGTGCATTAAGTAGCTCGAAAAGAGCGATCTAGATGATTCTGCATACTTCTGACTGAAGTCTCACCAATATTATCGCAGAATATGCATTTCTCAGCTTGAAACCCCACGAAAACCAAGATTTCGTTGGTTCTGCATATCAAACACACTGTGGAGTGGTGATAACACCAGGTACCGTGTTCCTCGCATTAAATAGCTCGAAAAGAGCTCTCTCGATGGTTCTGCATACTTCGGACAGATGTTTCACCAAGCTTATCGCAGAAAATGCATATCTCAGCTTGAAACCCCACGAAAACCAAGATATCGCTGGTTCTGCATATCAAACGCACTGTGGAGTGGTGAAAACACCAGATAACTTGTTTCTCGCATTAAATAGCTCG
Source organism: Anthophora plumipes (assembly GCA_951804975.1). Taxonomy (NCBI): domain Eukaryota; kingdom Metazoa; phylum Arthropoda; class Insecta; order Hymenoptera; family Apidae; genus Anthophora; species Anthophora plumipes. The sequence continues at coordinate 933,680 of CATORF010000226.1, forward strand.
AAAAGAGCGATCTAGATGATTCAGCATACTTCGGACAGAAGTCTCACCAAGATTATCGCAGGAAATGCATATCTCAGCTTGAAACCCGACCGAAACCAAGATATCTCCGGTTCTGCATGTCAAACGTACTGTGGAGTGGTGAAAACACCAGAAAACGTGTTTCGTGCATTAAGTAGCTCGAAAAGAGCGATCTCGATGATTCTGCATACTTCGGACAGATGTTTCACCAAGCTTATCGCAGAAAATGCATATCTCAGCTTGAAACCCCACGAAAACCAAAATATCTACTGTTCTGCATATCAAACGCACTGTGGAGTGGTGAAAACACCAGATAACGTGTTTCTCGCATTAGCTAGCTCGAAAAGAGCGTTCTCGATGATTCTGCATACTTCTCACAGAAGAATATCCAAGATTATCGTAGAGAATGCATATCTCAGCTTGAAACCCGACGAAAACCGAGTTATCTCCGGTTCTGCACATCAAACGTACCGTGGATTGGTGAAAACACCAGAAAACGTGTTGCTAGCATTAAATAGCTCGAAAAGAGCGCTCTCGACGTTTCTGCATACTTCGGACAGATGTTTCACCAAGCTTATCGTAGAAAATGCATATCTCAGCTTGAAACCCGACGAAAACCGAGTTATCTCCGGTTCTGCACATCAAACGTACCGTGGATTGGTGAAAACACCAGAAAACGTGTTTCGTGCATTAAGTAGCTCGAAAAGAGCGATCTAGATGATTCCCCATACTTCTGACTGAATTCTCACCAATATTATCGCAGAAATTGCATATCTCAGCTTGAAACCCCACGAAAACCAAGATATCGCCGGTTCTGCATATCAAACGCACTGTGGAGTGGTGAAACCACCAGATAACGTGTTTCTCGCATTAAATAGCTGGAAAAGAGCGTTCTCGAAGATCGTGCATACTTCTGACAGAAGTCTCACCAAGATTATCGTAGAAAATCCATATCTCAGCTTGAAACCCGACGAAAACCGAGTTATCTCCGGTTCTGCACATCAAACGTACCGTGGATTGGTGAAAACACCAGAAAACGTGTTTCGCGCATTAAGTAGCTCGAAAAGAGCGTTCTCGAAGGTTCTGCATACTTCTGACAGAAGTCTCACAAGGGTTATCGTAGAAAATGCATATCCCAGCTTGAAACCCCACGAAAACCAAGATATCTACGGTTCTGCATATCCAACGAACTGTGGAGTGGTGAAAATCCCAGAAAACGTGTTTCTCGCATTAAATAGCTCGAAAAGAGCGCTCTCGATGTTTCTGCATACTTCGGACAGATGTTTCACCAAGCTTATCGTAAAACATGCATATCTCAGCTTGATACCCCACGAAAACCAAGATGTCGTCGGTTCTGCATATCAAACGCACTGTGGAGTGGTGAAAACACCAGAAAACATGTTTCTCGCATCAAGTAGCTCGAAAAGAGCGTTCTCGAAGATCCTGCATACTTCTGACAGAAGTCTCACCAAGATTATCGTAGAAAATGCATATCTCAGCTGGAAACACCACAAATCAAGGTATCGCCGGTTCTGCATATCGAACCAACTGTGGAGTGGTGAAAACACCAGATAACGTGTTTCTCGCATTAAAAAGCTCGAAAAGCGCGATCTCGATGATTCTGCATACTTCGGACAGAAGTCTCACCAAGATTATCGTAAAACATGCATATCTCAGCTTGATACCCCACGAAAACCAAGATATCGCCGGTTCTGCATATCAAACGCACTGTGGAGTGGTGAAAACACCAGATAACGTGTTTCTCGCATTAAATAGCTCGAAAAGTGCGATCTCGAAGATTCTGCATACTTCTGACAGATGTCTCACCAGGATTACCGTAGAAAATGCATATCTCAGCTTGAAACCCGACCGAAACCAAGATATCTCCGGTTCTGCATGTCAAACGTACTGTGGAGTGGTGAAAACACCAGAAAAAGTGTTTCGTGCATTAAGTAGCTCGAAAAGACCGTTCTCGAAGATTCTGCATACTTCTGACAGAAGTCTCACCAGGATTACCGTAGAAAATGCATATCTCAGCTTGAAACCCGACCGAAACCAAGATATCTCCCGTTCTGCATGTCAAACGTACTGTGGAGTGGTGAAAACACCAGAAAACGTGTTTCGTGCATTAAGTAGCTCGAAAAGAGCGTTCTAGATGATTCTGCATACTTCTGACTGAAGTCTCACCAATATTATCGCAGAAAATGCATATCTCAGCTCGAAACCTCACGAAAATCAAGATGTTGCCGGTTCTGCATATCAAACGCACTGTGGAGTGGTGAAAACAACCAGAGAACGTGTTTCTGGCATTAAATAGCTCGAATAGTGCGATCTCGATGATTCTGCATACTTCGGACAGAAGTCTCACCAAGATTATCGTAAAAAATGCATATCTCAGCTTGAAACCCCACGAAAACCAAGATATCGCTGGTACTGCATATCAAACGCACTGTGGAGTGGTGAAAACCCCAGATATCGTGTTTCTCGCATTAAATAGCTCGAAAAGAGCGTTCTCGAAGATCCTGCATACTTCTGACAGAAGTCTCACCAAGATTATCGTAGAAAATGCATATCTCAGCTGGAAACCCCACGAAAACCAAGATATCGTTGGTTCTGTATATCCAACATACTGTGGGGTGCTGAAAACACCAGATAACGTGTTTGTCGCGTTAAATGGCTCGAATAGAGCGCTCTCGATGTTTCTGCATACTTCGGACAGATGTTTCACCAAGCTTATCGTAAAACATGCATATCTCAGCTTGATACCCCACGAAAACCAAGATGTCGCCGGTTCTGCATATCAAACGCACTGTGGAGTGGTGAAAACACCAGAAAACATGTTTCTCGCATCAAGTAGCTCGAAAAGAGCGTTCTCGAAGATCCTGCATACTTCTGACAGAAGTCTCACCAAGATTATCGTAGAAAATGCATATCTCAGCTGGAAACACCACAAATCAAGGTATTGCCGGTTCTGCATATCAAACATACTGTGGAGTAGTGAAAACACCAGATAACGTGTTTCTCGCATTAAAAAGCTCGAATAGAGCGATCTCGATGATTCTGCATACTTCGGACAGAAGTCTCACCAAGATTATCGTAAAACATGAATATCTCAGCTTGATACCCCACGAAAACCAAGATATCGCCGGTTCTGCATATCAAACGCACTGTGGAGTGGTGAAAACACCAGATAACGTGTTTCTCGCATTAAATAGCTCGAAAAGTGCGATCTCGAAGATTCTGCATACTTCTGACAGATGTCTCACCAGGATTACCGTAGAAAATGCATATCTCAGCTTGAAACCCGACCGAAACCAAGATATCTCCGGTTCTGCATGTCAAACGTACTGTGGAGTGGTGGAAACACCAGAAAACGTGTTTCGCGCATTAAGTAGCTCGAAAACAGCGATCTAGATGATTCTGCATACTTCTGACTGAAGTCTCACCAACATTATCGTAGAAAATGCATATCTCAGCTTGAAACCCCACGAAAACCAAGATATCGCTGGTTCTGCATATCAAACGCACTGTGGAGTGGTGAAAACACCAGATAACGTGTTTCTCGCATTAAATAGCTCGAAAAGAGCGATCTAGATGATTCAGCATACTTCGGACAGAAGTCTCACCAAGATTATCGCAGGAAATGCATATCTCAGCTTGAAACCCAACCGAAACCAAGATATCTCCGGTTCTGCATGTCAAACGTACTGTGGAGTGGTGAAAACACCAGAAAACGTGTTTCTCGCATTAGCTAGCTCGAAAAGAGCGTTCTCGATGATTCTGCATACTTCTCACAGAAGAATATCCAAGATTATCGCAGAAAATGCATATCTCAGCGGGAAACCCCACGAACACCAAGATATCGCAGGTTCTGCATATCAAACGCACTGTGGAGTGGTGAAAACACCAGATAACGTGTTTCTCGCATTAAATAGCTCGAAAAGAGCGATCTAGATGATTCAGCATACTTCGGACAGAAGTCTCACCAAGATTATCGCAGGAAATGCATATCTCAGCTTGAAACCCCACGAAAACCAAAACATCTACTGTTCTGCATATCCAACGAACTGTGGAGTGGTGAAAACCCCAGAAAACGTGTTGCTAGCATTAAATAGCTCGAAAAGAGCGTTCTCGAAGGTTCTGCATACTTCTGACAGAAGTCTCACAAGGGTTATCGTAAAACATGCATATCTCAGCTTGAAACCCGACCGAAACCAAGATATCTCCGGTTCTGCATGTCAAACGTACTGTGGAGTGGTGAAAACACCAGAAAACGTGTTTCGCGCATTAAGTAGCTTGAAAAGAGCGTTCTCGAAGGTTCTGCATACTTCTGACAGAAGTCTCACAAGGGTTATCGTAAAACATGCATATCTCAGCTTGATACCCCACGAAAACCAAGATGTCGCCGGTTCTGCATATCAAACGCACTGTGGAGTGGTGAAAACACCAGAAAACATGTTTCTCGCATCAAGTAGCTCGAAAAGAGCGTTCTCGAAGATCCTGCATACTTCTGACAGACGTCTCACCAAGATTATCGTAGAAAATGCATATCTCAGCTGGAAACACCACAAATCAAGGTATCGCCGGTTCTGCATATCAAACCAACTGTGGAGTGGTGAAAACACCAGATAACGTGTTTCTCGCATTAAAAAGCTCGAAAAGCGCGATCTCGATGATTCTGCATACTTCGGACAGATGTTTCACCAAGCTTATCGTAGAAAATGCATATCTCAGCTTGAAACCCGACGAAAACCGAGTTATCTCCGGTTCAGCACATCAAACCTACCGTGGATTGGTGAAAACACCAGAAAACGTGTTTCGTGCATTAAGTAGCTCGAAAAGAGCGATCTAGATGATTCCCCATACTTCTGACTGAATTCTCACCAATATTATCGCAGAAATTGCATATCTCAGCTTGAAACCCCACGAAAACCAAGATATCGCCGGTTCTGCATATCAAACGCACTGTGGAGTGGTGAAACCACCAGATAACGTGTTTCTCGCATTAAATAGCTCGAAAAGAGCGTTCTCGAAGATCGTGCATACTTCTGACAGAAGTCTCACCAAGATTATCGTAGAAAATCCATATCTCAGCTTGAAACCCGACGAAAACCGAGTTATCTCCGGTTCTGCACATCAAACGTACCGTGGATTGGTGAAAACACCAGAAAACGTGTTTCGCGCATTAAGTAGCTCGAAAAGAGCGTTCTCGAAGGTTCTGCATACTTCTGACAGAAATCTCACAAGGGTTATCGTAGAAAATGCATATCTCAGCTTGAAACCCGACGAAAACCGAGTTATCTCCGGTTCTGCACATCAAACGTACCGTGGATTGGTGAAAACACCAGAAAACGTGTTTCGCGCATTAAGTAGCTGGAAAAGAGCGTTCTCGAAGATTCTGCATACTTCTGACAGAGTTCTCTCCAAGATTATCGCAGAAAATGCATATCTCTGCTTGAAACCCCACGAAAACCAAGATATCTACTGTTCTGCATATCCAACGAACTGTGGAGTGGTGAAAACCCCAGAAAACGTGTTGCTAGCATTAAATAGCTCGAAAAGAGCGTTCTCGAAGATCGTGCATACTTCTGACAGAAGTCTCACCAGGATTATCGTAGAAAATGCATATCTCATCTTGAAACCCGACCGAAACCAAGATATCTCCGGTTCTGCATGTCAAACGTACTGTGGAGTGGTGGAAACACCAGAAAACGTGTTTCGCGCATTAAGTAGCTCGAAAAGAGCGATCTAGATGATTCTGCATACTTCTGACTGAAGTCTCACCAATATTATCGCAGAAAATGCATATCTCAGCTTGAAACCCCACGAAAACCAAGATATCGCTGGTTCTGCATATCAAACGCACTGTGGAGTGGTGAAAACACCAGATAACGTGTTTCTCGCATTAAATAGCTCGAAAAGAGCGATCTAGATGATTCAGCATACTTCGGACAGAAGTCTCACCAAGATTATCGCAGGAAATGCATATCTCAGCTTGAAACCCGACCGAAACCAAGATATCTCCGGTTCTGCATGTCAAACGTACTGTGGAGTGGTGAAAACACCAGAAAACGTGTTTCGTGCATTAAGTAGCTCGAAAAGAGCGATCTAGATGATTCTGCATACTTCTGACTGAAGTCTCACCAATATTATCGCAGAATATGCATTTCTCAGCTTGAAACCCCACGAAAACCAAGATATCGTTGGTTCTGCATATCAAACACACTGTGGAGTGGTGATAACACCAGATAACGTGTTTCTCGCATTAAATAGCTCGAAAAGAGCGATCTAGATGATTCAGCATACTTCGGACAGAAGTCTCACCAAGATTATCGCAGGAAATGCATATCTCAGCTTGAAACCCGACCGAAACCAAGATATCTCCGGTTCTGCATGTCAAACGTACTGTGGAGTGGTGAAAACACCAGAAAACGTGTTTCGTGCATTAAGTAGCTCGAAAAGAGCGATCTCGATGATTCTGCATACTTCGGACAGATGTTTCACCAAGCTTATCGCAGAAAATGCATATCTCAGCTTGAAACCCCACGAAAACCAAAATATCTACTGTTCTGCATATCAAACGCACTGTGGAGTGGTGAAAACACCAAATAACGTGTTTCTCGCATTAGCTAGCTCGAAAAGAGCGTTCTCGATGATTCTGCATACTTCTCACAGAAGAATATCCAAGATTATCGTAGAGAATGCATATCTCAGCTTGAAATCCGACGAAAACCGAGTTATCTCCGGTTCTGCACATCAAACGTACCGTGGATTGGTGAAAACACCAGAAAACGTGTTGCTAGCATTAAATAGCTCGAAAAGAGCGCTCTCGACGTTTCTGCATACTTCGGACAGATGTTTCACCAAGCTTATCGTAGAAAATGCATATCTCAGCTTGAAACCCGACGAAAACCGAGTTATCTCCGGTTCTGCACATCAAACGTACCGTGGATTGGTGAAAACACCAGAAAACGTGTTTCGTGCATTAAGTAGCTCGAAAAGAGCGATCTAGATGATTCCCCATACTTCTGACTGAATTCTCACCAATATTATCGCAGAAATTGCATATCTCAGCTTGAAACCCCACGAAAACCAAGATATCGCCGGTTCTGCATATCAAACGCACTGTGGAGTGGTGAAACCACCAGATAACGTGTTTCTCGCATTAAATAGCTCGAAAAGAGCGTTCTCGAAGATCGTGCATACTTCTGACAGAAGTCTCACCAAGATTATCGTAGAAAATCCATATCTCAGCTTGAAACCCGACGAAAACCGAGTTATCTCCGGTTCTGCACATCAAACGTACCGTGGATTGGTGAAAACACCAGAAAACGTGTTTCGCGCATTAAGTAGCTCGAAAAGAGCGTTCTCGAAGGTTCTGCATACTTCTGACAGAAATCTCACAAGGGTTATCGTAGAAAATGCATATCTCTGCTTGAAACCCCACGAAAACCAAGATATCTACTGTTCTGCATATCCAACGAACTGTGGAGTGGTGAAAACCCCAGAAAACGTGTTGCTAGCATTAAATAGCTCGAAAAGAGCGTTCTCGAAGATCGTGCATACTTCTGACAGAAGTCTCACCAGGATTATCGTAGAAAATGCATATCTCATCTTGAAACCCGACCGAAACCAAGATATCTCCGGTTCTGCATGTCAAACGTACTGTGGAGTGGTGGAAACACCAGAAAACGTGTTTCGCGCATTAAGTAGCTCGAAAAGAGCGATCTAGATGATTCTGCATACTTCTGACTGAAGTCTCACCAATATTATCGCAGAAAATGCATATCTCAGCTTGAAACCCCACGAAAACCAAGATATCGCTGGTTCTGCATATCAAACGCACTGTGGAGTGGTGAAAACACCAGATAACGTGTTTCTCGCATTAAATAGCTCGAAAAGAGCGATCTAGATGATTCAGCATACTTCGGACAGAAGTCTCACCAAGATTATCGCAGGAAATGCATATCTCAGCTTGAAACCCGACCGAAACCAAGATATCTCCGGTTCTGCATGTCAAACGTACTGTGGAGTGGTGAAAACACCAGAAAACGTGTTTCGTGCATTAAGTAGCTCGAAAAGAGCGATCTAGATGATTCTGCATACTTCTGACTGAAGTCTCACCAATATTATCGCAGAATATGCATTTCTCAGCTTGAAACCCCACGAAAACCAAGATATCGTTGGTTCTGCATATCAAACACACTGTGGAGTGGTGATAACTCCAGGTACCGTGTTCCTCGCATTAAATAGCTCGAAAAGAGCTCTCTCGATGGTTCTGCATACTTCGGACAGATGTTTCACCAAGCTTATCGCAGAAAATGCATATCTCAGCTTGAAACCCCACGAAAACCAAGATATCGCTGGTTCAGCATATCAAACGCACTGTGGAGTGCTGAAAACACCAGATAACGTGTTTCTCGCATTAAATAGCTCGAAAAGAGCGATCTAGATGATTCAGCATACTTCGGACAGAAGTCTCACCAAGATTATCGCAGGAAATGCATATCTCAGCTTGAAACCCGACCGAAACCAAGATATCTCCGGTTCTGCATGTCAAACGTACTGTGGAGTGGTGAAAACACCAGAAAACGTGTTTCGTGCATTAAGTAGCTCGAAAAGAGCGATCTCGATGATTCTGCATACTTCGGACAGATGTTTCACCAAGCTTATCGCAGAAAATGCATATCTCAGCTTGAAACCCCACGAAAACCAAAATATCTACTGTTCTGCATATCAAACGCACTGTGGAGTGGTGAAAACACCAAATAACGTGTTTCTCGCATTAGCTAGCTCGAAAAGAGCGTTCTCGATGATTCTGCATACTTCTCACAGAAGAATATCCAAGATTATCGTAGAGAATGCATATCTCAGCTTGAAATCCGACGAAAACCGAGTTATCTCCGGTTCTGCACATCAAACGTACCGTGGATTGGTGAAAACACCAGAAAACGTGTTGCTAGCATTAAATAGCTCGAAAAGAGCGCTCTCGACGTTTCTGCATACTTCGGACAGATGTTTCACCAAGCTTATCGTAGAAAATGCATATCTCAGCTTGAAACCCGACGAAAACCGAGTTATCTCCGGTTCTGCACATCAAACGTACCGTGGATTGGTGAAAACACCAGAAAACGTGTTTCGTGCATTAAGTAGCTCGAAAAGAGCGATCTAGATGATTCCCCATACTTCTGACTGAATTCTCACCAATATTATCGCAGAAATTGCATATCTCAGCTTGAAACCCCACGAAAACCAAGATATCGCCGGTTTGCATATCAAACGCACTGTGGAGTGGTGAAACCACCAGATAACGTGTTTCTCGCATTAAATAGCTCGAAAAGAGCGTTCTCGAAGATCGTGCATACTTCTGACAGAAGTCTCACCAAGATTATCGTAGAAAATCCATATCTCAGCTTGAAACCCGACGAAAACCGAGTTATCTCCGGTTCTGCACATCAAACGTACCGTGGATTGGTGAAAACACCAGAAAACGTGTTTCGCGCATTAAGTAGCTCGAAAAGAGCGTTCTCGAAGGTTCTGCATACTTCTGACAGAAGTCTCACAAGGGTTATCGTAGAAAATGCATATCTCAGCTTGAAACCCGACGAAAACCGAGTTATCTCCGGTTCTGCACATCAAACGTACCGTGGATTGGTGAAAACACCAGAAAACGTGTTTCGCGCATTAAGTAGCTCGAAAAGAGCTTTCTCGAAGATTCTGCATACTTCTGACAGAGTTCTCTCCAAGATTATCGCAGAAAATGCATATCTCTGCTTGAAACCCCACGAAAACCAAGATATCTACTGTTCTGCATATCCAACGAACTGTGGAGTGGTGAAAACCCCAGAAAACGTGTTGCTAGCATTAAATAGCTCGAAAAGAGCGCTCTCGACGTTTCTGCATACTTCGGACAGATGTTTCACCAAGCTTATCGTAGAAAATGCATATCTCAGCTTGAAACCCGACGAAAACCAAAATATCTGCGGATCTGCATATCCAACGCACTGTGGAGTGGTGAAAATACCAGATAACGTGTTTCTCGCATTAAATAGCTCGAAACGAGCGATCTCGATGATTCTGCATACTTCGGACAGAAGTCTCAACAAGATTATCGCAGAAAATGCATATCTCAGCTTGAAACCCCACGAAAACCAAGATATGTACTGTTCTGCATAGCAAACGCACTGTGGTGTGGTGAAAACAACTAGAGAACGTGTTTCCCGCATTAAATAGCTCGAAAAGAGCGATCTCGATGATTCAGCATACTTCGGACAGAAGTCTGACCAAGATTATCGCAGGAAATGCATATCTCAGCTTGAAACCCCACGAAAACCAAAATATCGCTGGTACTGCATATCAAACGCACTGTGGAGTGGTGAAAACACCAGATAACGTGTTTCTCGCATTAAATAGCTCGAAAAGAGCGTTCTCGAAGATCCTGCATACTTCTGACAGTAGTCTCACCAAGATTATCGTAGAAAATGCATATCTCAACTTGAAACCCGACGATAACCGAGTTATCTCCGGTTCTGCACATCAAACGTACCGTGGAGTGGTGAAAACACCAGAAAACGTGTTTCGCGCATTAGGTAGCTCGAAAAGAGCGATCGAGTTATTCTGCATACTTCTGACAAAAGACCCACCAAGATTATCGCAGAAAATGCATATCTCAGCTGGAAACACCACGAAAATCAAGATATTGCCTGTTCTGCATATCAAACGCACTGTGGAGTGGTGAAAACAACCAGAGAACGTGTTTCTCGCATTAAATAGCTCGAAAAGAGCGATCTCGATGATTCAGCATACTTCGGACAGAAGTTTCAGCAAGATTATCGCAGGAAATGCATATCTCAGCTTGAAACCCCACGAAAACCAAGATATCTCCGGTTCGGCATATCCAACGAACTGTGGAGTGGTGAAAACCCCAGAAAACGAGTTTCTCGCATTAAATAGCTCGAAAAGAGCGCTCTCGATGTTTCTGCATACTTCGGACAGATGTTTCACCAAGATTATCGTGGAAAATGCATATCTCAGCTTGAAACCCGACGAAAACCAAAATATCGCCGGTTCTGCATATCAAACCAACTGTGGAGTGGTGAAAACACCAGATAACGTGTTTCTCGCATTAAATAGCTCGAAAAGTGCGATCTCGATGATTCTGCATACTTCTAACAGCAGTCTCACCAAGATTATCGCAGAAAATGCATATCTCAGCTTGAAACCCCACGAAAACCAAGATATCGCAGGTTCTGCATATCAAACGCACTGTGGAGTGGTGAAAACACCGGATAAGGTTTTTCTCGCATTAACTAGCTCGAAAAGAGCGATATCGATGTTTCAGCATACTTCGGACAGAAGTCTCACAAGGGTTATCGTAGAAAATGCATATCTCAGCTTGAAACCCGACGAAAACCGAGTTATTTCCGGTTCTGCATATCAAACGTACCGTGGATTGGTGAAAACACCAGAAAACGTGTTTCGCGCATTAAGTAGCTCGAAAAGAGCGTTCTCGAAGATTCTGCATACTTCTGACAAAGTTCTCTCCAAGATGATCGCAGAAAATGCATATCTCTGCTTGAAACCCCACGAAAACCAAGATATCTACTGTTCCGCATATCCAACGAACTGTGGAGTGGTGAAAACCCCAGAAAACGTGTTGCTAGCATTAAATAGCTCGAAAAGAGCGCTCTCGACGTTTCTGCATACTTCGGACAGATGTTTCACCAAGCTTATCGTAGAAAATGCATATCTCAGCTTGAAACCCGACGAAAACCAAAATATCTGCGGATCTGCATATCCAACGCACTGTGGAGTGGTGAAAATACCAGATAACGTGTTTCTCGCATTAAATAGCTCGAAACGAGCGATCTCGAAGATTCTGCATACTTCGGACAGAAGTCTCAACAAGATTATCGCAGAAAATGCATATCTCAGCTTGAAACCCCACGAAAACCAAGATATGTACTGTTCTGCATAGCAAACGCACTGTGGTGTGGTGAAAACAACCAGAGAACGTGTTTCCCGCATTAAATAGCTCGAAAAGAGCGATCTCGATGATTCAGCATACTTCGGACAGAAGTCTGACCAAGATTATCGCAGGAAATGCATATCTCAGCTTGAAACCCCACGAAAACCAAAATATCGCTGGTACTGCATATCAAACGCACTGTGGAGTGGTGAAAACAACCAGAGAACGTGTTTCTGGCATTAAATAGCTCGAAAAGAGCGATCTCGATGATTCAGCATACTTCGGACAGAAGTTTCAGCAAGATTATCGCAGGAAATGCATATCTCAGCTTGAAACCCCACGAAAACCAAGATATCTCCGGTTCTGCATGTCAAACGTACTGTGGAGTGGTGAAAACACCAGAAAACGTGTTTCGTGCATTAAGTAGCTCGAAAAGAGCGATCTAGATGATTCTGCATACTTCTGACTGAAGTCTCACCAATATTATCGCAGAATATGCATTTCTCAGCTTGAAACCCCACGAAAACCAAGATATCGTTGGTTCTGCATATCAAACACACTGTGGAGTGGTGATAACACCAGGTACCGTGTTCCTCGCATTAAATAGCTCGAAAAGAGCTCTCTCGATGGTTCTGCATACTTCGGACAGATGTTTCACCAAGCTTATCGCAGAAAATGCATATCTCAGCTTGAAACCCCACGAAAACCAAGATATCGCTGGTTCTGCATATCAAACGCACTGTGGAGTGGTGAAAACACCAGATAACGTGTTTCTCGCATTAAATAGCTCGAAAAGAGCGATCTAGATGATTCAGCATACTTCGGACAGAAGTCTCACCAAGATTATCGCAGGAAATGCATATCTCAGCTTGAAACCCGACCGAAACCAAGATATCTCCGGTTCTGCATGTCAAACGTACTGTGGAGTGGTGAAAACACCAGAAAACGTGTTTCGTGCATTAAGTAGCTCGAAAAGAGCGATCTCGATGATTCTGCATACTTCGGACAGATGTTTCACCAAGCTTATCGCAGAAAATGCATATCTCAGCTTGAAACCCCACGAAAACCAAAATATCTACTGTTCTGCATATCAAACGCACTGTGGAGTGGTGAAAACACCAAATAACGTGTTTCTCGCATTAGCTAGCTCGAAAAGAGCGTTCTCGATGGTTCTGCATACTTCTCACAGAAGAATATCCAAGATTATCGTAGAGAATGCATATCTCAGCTTGAAACCCGACGAAAACCGAGTTATCTCCGGTTCTGCACATCAAACGTACCGTGGATTGGTGAAAACACCAGAAAACGTGTTTCGTGCATTAAGTAGCTCGAAAAGAGCGATCTAGATGATTCCCCATACTTCTGACTGAATTCTCACCAATATTATCGCAGAAATTGCATATCTCAGCTTGAAACCCCACGAAAACCAAGATATCGCCGGTTCTGCATATCAAACGCACTGTGGAGTGGTGAAACCACCAGATAACGTGTTTCTCGCATTAAATAGCTCGAAAAGAGCGTTCTCGAAGATCGTGCATACTTCTGACAGAAGTCTCACCAAGATTATCGTAGAAAATCCATATCTCAGCTTGAAACCCGACGAAAACCGAGTTATCTCCGGTTCTGCACATCAAACGTACCGTGGATTGGTGAAAACACCAGAAAACGTGTTTCGCGCATTAAGTAGCTCGAAAAGAGCGTTCTCGAAGGTTCTGCATACTTCTGACAGAAGTCTCACAAGGGTTATCGTAGAAAATGCATATCTCAGCTTGAAACCCGACGAAAACCGAGTTATCTCCGGTTCTGCACATCAAACGTACCGTGGATTGGTGAAAACACCAGAAAACGTGTTTCGCGCATTAAGTAGCTCGAAAAGAGCGTTCTCGAAGATTCTGCATACTTCTGACAGAGTTCTCTCCAAGATTATCGCAGAAAATGCATATCTCTGCTTGAAACCCCACGAAAACCAAGATATCTACTGTTCTGCATATCCAACGAACTGTGGAGTGGTGAAAACCCCAGAAAACGTGTTGCTAGCATTAAATAGCTCGAAAAGAGCGCTCTCGACGTTTCTGCATACTTCGGACAGATGTTTCACCAAGCTTATCGTAGAAAATGCATATCTCAGCTTGAAACCCGACGAAAACCAAAATATCTGCGGTTCTGCATATCCAACGCACTGTGGAGTGGTGAAAATACCAGATAACGTGTTTCTCGCATTAAATAGCTCGAAACGAGCGATCTCGATGATTCTGCATACTTCGGACAGAAGTCTCAACAAGATTATCGCAGAAAATGCATATCTCAGCTTGAAACCCCACGAAAACCAAGATATGTACTGTTCTGCATAGCAAACGCACTGTGGTGTGGTGAAAACAACCAGAGAACGTGTTTCCCGCATTAAATAGCTCGAAAAGAGCGATCTCGATGATTCAGCATACTTCGGACAGAAGTCTGACCAAGATTATCGCAGGAAATGCATATCTCAGCTTGAAACCCCACGAAAACCAAAATATCGCTGGTACTGCATATCAAACGCACTGTGGAGTGGTGAAAACACCAGATAACGTGTTTCTCGCATTAAATAGCTCGAAAAGAGCGTTCTCGAAGATCCTGCATACTTCTGACAGTAGTCTCACCAAGATTATCGTAGAAAATGCATATCTCAACTTGAAACCCGACGATAACCGAGTTATCTCCGGTTCTGCACATCAAACGCACCGTGGAGTGGTGAAAACACCAGAAATCGTGTTTCGCGCATTAGGTAGCTCGAAAAGAGCGATCGAGTTATTCTGCATACTTCTGACAAAAGACCCACCAAGATTATCGCAGAAAATGCATATCTCAGCTGGAAACACCACGAAAATCAAGATATTGCCTGTTCTGCATATCAAACGCACTGTGGAGTGGTGAAAACAACCAGAGAACGTGTTTCTCGCATTAAATAGCTCGAAAAGAGCGATCTCGATGATTCAGCATACTTCGGACAGAAGTTTCAGCAAGATTATCGCAGGAAATGCATATCTCAGCTTGAAACCCCACGAAAACCAAGATATCTCCGGTTCGGCATATCCAACGAACTGTGGAGTGGTGAAAACCCCAGAAAACGAGTTTCTCGCATTAAATAGCTCGAAAAGAGCGCTCTCGATGTTTCTGCATACTTCGGACAGATGTTTCACCAAGATTATCGTGGAAAATGCATATCTCAGCTTGAAACCCGACGAAAACCAAAATATCGCCGGTTCTGCATATCAAACCAACTGTGGAGTGGTGAAAACACCAGATAACGTGTTTCTCGCATTAAATAGCTCGAAAAGTGCGATATCGATGATTCTGCATACTTCTAACATCAGTCTCACCAAGATTATCGCAGAAAATGCATATCTCAGCTTGAAACCCCACGAAAACCAAGATATCGCAGGTTCTGCATATCAAACGCACTGTGGAGTGGTGAAAACACCGGATAAGGTTTTTCTCGCATTAACTAGCTCGAAAAGAGCGATATCGATGTTTCAGCATACTTCGGACAGAAGTCTCACAAGGGTTATCGTAGAAAATGCATATCTCAGCTTGAAACCCGACGAAAACCGAGTTATTTCCGGTTCTGCATATCAAACGTACCGTGGATTGGTGAAAACACCAGAAAACGTGTTTCGCGCATTAAGTAGCTCGAAAAGAGCGTTCTCGAAGATTCTGCATACTTCTGACAAAGTTCTCTCCAAGATTATCGCAGAAAATGCATATCTCTGCTTGAAACCCCACGAAAACCAAGATATCTACTGTTCCGCATATCCAACGAACTGTGGAGTGGTGAAAACCCCAGAAAACGTGTTGCTAGCATTAAATAGCTCGAAAAGAGCGCTCTCGACGTTTCTGCATACTTCGGACAGATGTTTTACCAAGCTTATCGTAGAAAATGCATATCTCAGCTTGAAACCCGACGAAAACCAAAATATCTGCGGATCTGCATATCCAACGCACTGTGGAGTGGTGAAAATACCAGAAAACGTGTTTCGCGCATTAAGTAGCTCGAAAAGAGCGTTCTCGAAGATTCTGCTTACTTCTGACAGAAGTCTCACCAAGATTATCGTAGAAAATGCATATCTCAGCTGGAAACACCACAAATCAAGGTATGGCCGGTTCTGCATATCATACGCACTGTGAAGTGGTGAAAACACCAGATAACGTGTTTCTCGCATTAAATAGCTCGAAAAGAGCGATCTCGATGATTCAGCATACTTCGGACAGAAGTCTCACCAAGATTATCGCAGAAAATGCATATCTCTGCTTGAAACCCCACGAAAACCAAGATATCGCTGGTTCTGTATATCAAACATACTGTGGGGTGGTGAAAACACCAGATATCGTGTTTCTCGCATTAAATAGCTCGAAAAGAGCGTTCTCGAAGATCCTGCATACTTCTGACAGAAGTCTCACCAAGATTATCGTAGAAAATGCATATCTCAGCTTGAAACCCCACGAAAACCAAGATATCGCTGGTTCTGTATATCAAACATACTGTGGGGTGCTGAAAACACCAGATAACGTGTTTGTCGCATTAAATGGCTCGAATAGAGCGATCTCGATGATTCTGCATATTTCGGACAGAAGTCTCACCGAGATTATCGTAAAAAATGCATATCTCAGCATGAAACGCCACGAAAACCAAGATTTCGCTGGTACTGCATATCAAACGCACTGTGGAGTGGTGAAAACACCAGATAACGTGTTTCTCGCATTAAATAGCTCGAAAAGTGCGATCTCGAAGATTCTGCATACTTCTGACAGAAGTCTCACCAGGATTATCGTAGAAAATGCATATCTCAGCTTGAAACCCGACCGAAACCAAGATATCTCCGGTTCTGCATATCAAACGCACTGTGGAGTGGTGAAAACACCAGAAAACATGTTTCTCGCATCAAGTAGCTCGAAAAGAGCGTTCTCGAAGATCCTGCATACTTCTGACAGAAGTCTCACCAAGATTATCGTAGAAAATGCATATCTCAGCTGGAAACACCACAAATCAAGGTATGGCCGGTTCTGCATATCAAACGCACTGTGGAGTGGTGAAAACACCAGATATCGTGTTTCTCGCATTAAATAGCTCGAAAAGAGCGTTCTCGAAGATCCTGCATACTTCTGACAGAAGTCTCACCAAGATTATCGAAGAAAATGCATATCTCAGCTTGAAACCCCACGAAAACCAAGATATCGCTGGTTCTGTATATCAAACATACTGTGGGGTGCTGAAATCACCAGATAACGTGTTTGTCGCATTAAATGGCTCGAATAGAGCGATCTCGATGATTCTGCATATTTCGGACAGAAGTCTCACCGAGATTATCGTAAAAAATGCATATCTCAGCATGAAACGCCACGAAAACCAAGATTTCGCTGGTACTGCATATCAAACGCTCTGTGGAGTGGTGAAAACACCAGATAACGTGTTTCTCGCATAAAATAGCTCGAAAAGTGCGATCTCGAAGATTCTGCATACTTCTGACAGAAGTCTCACCAGGATTATCGTAGAAAATGCATATCTCAGCTTGAAACCCGACCGAAACCAAGATATCTCCGGTTCTGCATGTCAAACGTACTGTGGAGTGGTGGAAACACCAGAAAACGTGTTTCGTGCATTAAGTAGCTCGAAAAGAGCGATCTAGATGATTCTGCATACTTCTGACTGAAGTCTCACCAATATTATCGCAGAAAATGCACATCTCAGCTTGAAACCCCACGAAAACCAAGATATCGCTGGTTCTGCATATCAAACGCACTGTGGAGTGGTGAAAACACCAGATAACGTGTTTCTCGCATTAAATAGCTCGAAAAGAGCGATCTAGATGATTCAGCATAGTTCGGACAGAAGTCTCACCAAGATTATCGCAGGAAAAGCATATCTCAGCTTGAAACCCCACGAAAACCAAGATATCTCCGGTTCTGCATATCCAACGAACTGTGGAGTGGTGAAAATCCCAGAAAACGTGTTTCTCGCATTAAATAGCTCGAAAAGAGCGCTCTCGATGTTTCTGCATACTTCGGACAGATGTTTCACCAAGCTTATCGTAAAACATGCATATCTCAGCTTGATACCCCACGAAAACGAAGATGTCGCCGGTTCTGCATATCAAACGCACTGTGGAGTGGTGAAAACACCAGAAAACATGTTTCTCGCATCAAGTAGCTCGAAAAGAGCGTTCTCGAGGATCCTGCATACTTCTGACAGAAGTCTCACCAAGATTATCGTAGAAAATGCATATCTCAGCTGGAAACACCACAAATCAAGGTATGGCCGGTTCTGCATATCAAACGCACTGTGGAGTGGTGAAAACACCAGATAACGTGTTTCTCGCATTAAATAGCTCGAAAAGTGCGATCTCGAAGATTCTGAATACTTCTGACAGATGTCTCACCAGGATTACCGTAGAAAATGCATATCTCAGCTTGAAACCCGACCGAAACCAAGATATCTCCGGTTCTGCATGTCAAACGTACTGTGGAGTGGTGAAAACACCAGAAAAAGTGTTTCGTGCATTAAGTAGCTCGAAAACAGCGATCTAGATGATTCTGCATACTTCTGACTGAAGTCTCACCGAGATTATCGTAAAAAATGCATATCTCAGCATGAAACGCCACGAAAACCAAGATTTCGCTGGTACTGCATATCAAACGCACTGTGGAGTGGTGAAAACACCAGATAACGTGTTTCTCGCATTAAATAGCTCGAAAAGTGCGATCTCGAAGATTCTGCATACTTCTGACAGAAGTCTCACCAGGATTATCGTAGAAAATGCATATCTCAGCTTGAAACCCGACCGAAACCAAGATATCTCCGGTTCTGCATGTCAAACGTACTGTGGAGTGGTGGAAACACCAGAAAACGTGTTTCGTGCATTAAGAAGCTCGAAAAGAGCGATCTAGATGATTCTGCATACTTCTGACTGAAGTCGCACCAATATTATCGCAGAAAATGCACATCTCAGCTTGAAACCCCACGAAAACCAAGATATCGCTGGTTCTGCATATCAAACGCACTGTGGAGTGGTGAAAACACCAGATAACGTGTTTCTCGCATTAAATAGCTCGAAAAGAGCGATCTAGATGATTCAGCATAGTTCGGACAGAAGTCTCACCAAGATTATCGCAGGAAAAGCATATCTCAGCTTGAAACCCCACGAAAACCAAGATATCTCCGGTTCTGCATATCCAACGAACTGTGGAGTGGTGAAATTCCCAGAAAACGTGTTTCTCGCATTAAATAGCTCGAAAAGAGCGCTCTCGATGTTTCTGCATACTTCGGACAGATGTTTCACCAAGCTTATCGTAAAACATGCATATCTCAGCTTGATACCCCACGAAAACGAAGATGTCGCCGGTTCTGCATATCAAACGCACTGTGGAGTGGTGAAAACACCAGAAAACATGTTTCTCGCATCAAGTAGCTCGAAAAGAGCGTTCTCGAAGATCCTGCATACTTCTGGCAGAAGTCTCACCAAGATTATCGTAGAAAATGCATATCTCAGCTGGAAACACCACAAATCAAGGTATGGCCGGTTCTGCATATCAAACGCACTGTGGAGTGGTGAAAACACCAGATATCGTGTTTCTCGCATTAAATAGCTCGAAAAGAGCGTTCTCGAAGATCCTGCATACTTCTGGCAGAAGTGTCACCAAGATTATCGTAGAAAATGCATATCTCAGCTTGAAACCCCACGAAAACCAAGATATCGCTGGTTCTGTATATCAAACATACTGTGGGGTGCTGAAAACACCAGATAACGTGTTTGTCGCATTAAATGGCTCGAATAGAGCGATCTCGATGATTCTGCATATTTCGGACAGAAGTCTCACCGAGATTATCGTAAAAAATGCATATCTCAGCATGAAACGCCACGAAAACCAAGATTTCGCTGGTACTGCATATCAAACGCTCTGTGGAGTGGTGAAAACACCAGATAACGTGTTTCTCGCATTAAATAGCTCCAAAAGTGCGATCTCGAAGATTCTGCATACTTCTGACAGAAGTCTCACCAGGATTATCGTAGAAAATGCATATCTCAGCTTGAAACCCGACCGAAACCAAGATATCTCCGGTTCTGCATGTCAAACGTACTGTGGAGTGGTGGAAACACCAGAAAACGTGTTTCGTGCATTAAGTAGCTCGAAAAGAGCGATCTAGATGATTCTGCATACTTCTGACTGAAGTCTCACCAATATTATCGCAGAAAATGCACATCTCAGCTTGAAACCCCACGAAAACCAAGATATCGCTGGTTCTGCATATCAAACGCACTGTGGAGTGGTGAAAACACCAGATAACGTGTTTCTCGCATTAAATAGCTCGAAAAGAGCGATCTAGATGATTCAGCATAGTTCGGACAGAAGTCTCACCAAGATTATCGCAGGAAAAGCATATCTCAGCTTGAAACCCCACGAAAACCAAGATATCTCCGGTTCTGCATATCCAACGAACTGTGGAGTGGTGAAAATCCCAGAAAACGTGTTTCTCGCATTAAATAGCTCGAAAAGAGCGCTCTCGATGTTTCTGCATACTTCGGACAGATGTTTCACCAAGCTTATCGTAAAACATGCATATCTCAGCTTGATACCCCACGAAAACGAAGATGTCGCCGGTTCTGCATATCAAACGCACTGTGGAGTGGTGAAAACACCAGAAAACATGTTTCTCGCATCAAGTAGCTCGAAAAGAGCGTTCTCGAGGATCCTGCATACTTCTGACAGAAGTCTCACCAAGATTATCGTAGAAAATGCATATCTCAGCTGGAAACACCACAAATCAAGGTAAGGCCGGTTCTGCATATCAAACCAACTGTGGAGTGGTGAAAACACCAGATAACGTGTTTCTCGCATTAAAAAGCTTGAAAAGCGCGATCTCGATGATTCTGCATACTTCGGACAGAAGTCTCACCAAGATTATCGTAAAACATGCATATCTCAGCTTGATACCCCACGAAAACCAAGATATCGCCGGTTCTGCATATCAAACGCACTGTGGAGTGGTGAAAACACCAGATAACGTGTTTCTCGCATTAAATAGCTCGAAAAGTGCGATCTCGAAGATTCTGCATACTTCTGACAGATGTCTCACCAGGATTACCGTAGAAAATGCATATCTCAGCTTGAAACCCGACCGAAACCAAGATATCTCCGGTTCTGCATGTCAAACGTACTGTGGAGTGGTGAAAACACCAGAAAAAGTGTTTCGTGCATTAAGTAGCTCGAAAACAGCGATCTAGATGATTCTGCATACTTCTGACTGAAGTCTCACCAACATTATCGTAGAAAATGCATATCTCAGCTTGAAACCCCACGAAAACCAAGATATCGCTGGTTCTGTATATCAAACATACTGTGGGGTGCTGAAAACACCAGATAACGTGTTTGTCGCATTAAATAGCTCGAATAGAGCGATCTCGATGATTCTGCATACTTCGGACAGAAGTCTCAACAAGATTATCGTAAAAAATGCATATCTCAGCATGAAACGCCACGAAAACCAAGATTTCGCTGGTACTGCATATCAAACGCACTGTGGAGTGGTGAAAACACCAGATAACGTGTTTCTCGCATTAAATAGCTCGAAAAGTGCGATCTCGAAGATTCTGCATACTTCTGACAGAAGTCTCACCAGGATTATCGTAGATAATGCATATCTCATCTTGAAACCCGACCGAAACCAAGATATCGCCGGTTCTGCATGTCAAACGTACTGTGGAGTGGTGGAAACACCAGAAAACGTGTTTCGCGCATTAAGTAGCTCGAAAAGAGCGATCCAGATGATTCTGCATACTTCTGACTGAAGTCTCACCAATATTATCGCAGAAAATGCATATCTCAGCTTGAAACCCCACGAAAACCAAGATATCGCTGGTTCTGCATATCAAACGCACTGTGGAGTGGTGAAAACACCAGATAACGTGTTTCTCGCATTAAATAGCTCGAAAAGAGCGATCTAGATGATTCAGCATACTTCGGACAGAAGTCTCACCAAGATTATCGCAGGAAATGCATATCTCAGCTTGAAACCCGACCGAAACCAAGATATCTCCGGTTCTGCATGTCAAACGTACTGTGGAGTGGTGAAAACACCAGAAAACGTGTTTCGTGCATTAAGTAGCTCGAAAAGAGCGATCTAGATGATTCTGCATACTTCTGACTGAAGTCTCACCAATATTATCGCAGAATATGCATTTCTCAGCTTGAAACCCCACGAAAACCAAGATATCGTTGGTTCTATATATCAAACACACTGTGGAGTGGTGATAACACCAGGTACCGTGTTCCTCGCATTAAATAGCTCGAAAAGAGCTCTCTCGATGGTTCTGTATACTTCGGACAGATGTTTCACCAAGCTTATCGCAGAAAATGCATATCTCAGCTTGAAACCCCACGAAAACCAAAATATCTACTGTTCTGCATATCAAACGCACTGTGGAGTGGTGAAAACACCAGAAAACGTGTTTCTCGCATTAGCTAGCTCGAAAAGAGCGTTCTCGATGATTCTGCATACTTCTCACAGAAGAATATCCAAGATTATCGCAGAAAATGCATATCTCAGCGGGAAACCCCACGAAAACCAAGATATCGCAGGTTCTGCATATCAAACGCACTGTGGAGTGGTGAAAACACCGGATAAGGTTTTTCTCGCATTAACTAGCTCGAAAAGAGCGATCTCGATGTTTCAGCATACTTCAGACAGAAGTTTCACCAAGATTATCGCAGAAAATGCATATCTCAGCTTGAAACCCCACGAAAACCAAGATATCGCTGCTACTGCATATCAAACGCACTGTGGAGTGGTGAAAACACCAGATATCGTGTTTCTCGCATTAAATAGCTCGAAAAGAGCGTTCTCGAAGATCCTGCATACTTCTGACAGAAGTCTCACCAAGATTATCGTAGAAAATGCATATCTCAGCTTGAAACCCCACGAAAACCAAGATATCGCTGGTTCTGTATATCAAACATACTGTGGGGTGCTGAAAACACCAGATAACGTGTTTGTCGCAATAAATGGCTCGAATAGAGCGATCTCGATGATTCTGCATATTTCGGACAGAAGTCTCACCGAGATTATCGTAAAAAATGCATATCTCAGCATGAAACGCCACGAAAACCAAGATTTCGCTGGTACTGCATATCAAACGCACTGTGGAGTGGTGAAAACACCAGATAACGTGTTTCTCGCATTAAATAGCTCGAAAAGTGCGATCTCGAAGATTCTGCATACTTCTGACAGAAGTCTCACCAGGATTATCGTAGAAAATGCATATCTCAGCTTGAAACCCGACCGAAACCAAGATATCTCCGGATCTGCATGTCAAACGTACTGTGGAGTGGTGGAAACACCAGAAAACGTGTTTCGTGCATTAAGTAGCTCGAAAAGAGCGATCTAGATGATTCTGCATACTTCTGACTGAAGTCTCACCAATGTTATCGCAGAAAATGCACATCTCAGCTTGAAACCCCACGAAAACCAAGATATCGCTGGTTCTGCATATCAAACGCACTGTGGAGTGGTGAAAACACCAGATAACGTGTTTCTCGCATTAAATAGCTCGAAAAGAGCGATCTAGATGATTCAGCATAGGTCGGATAGAAGTCTCACCAAGATTATCGCAGGAAATGCATATCTCAGCTTGAAACCCCACGAAAACCAAGATATCTCCGGTTCTGCATATCCAACGAACTGTGGAGTGGTGAAAATCCCAGGAAACGTGTTTCTCGCATTAAATAGCTCGAAAAGAGCGCTCTCGATGTTTCTGCATACTTCGGACAGATGTTTCACCAAGCTTATCGTAAAACATGCATATCTCAACTTGATACCCCACGAAAACCAAGATGTCGCCGGTTCTGCATATCAAACGCACTGTGGAGTGGTGAAAACACCAGAAAACATGTTTCTCGCATCAAGTAGCTCGAAAAGAGCGTTCTCGAAGATCCTGCATACTTCTGACAGAAGTCTCACCAAGATTATCGTAGAAAATGCATATCTCAGCTGGAAACACCACAAATCAAGGTATCGCCGGTTCTGCATATCAAACCAACTGTGGAGTGGTGAAAACACCAGATAACGTGTTTCTCGCATTAAAAAGCTCGAAAAGCGCGATCTCGATGATTCTGCATACTTCTGACAGAAGTCTCACCAGGATTACCGTAGAAAATGCATATCTCAGCTTGAAACCCGACCGAAACCAAGATATCTCCGGTTCTGCATGTCAAACGTACTGTGGAGTGGTGAAAACACCAGAAAAAGTGTTTCGTGCATTAAGTAGCTCGAATAGAGCGATCTCGATGATTCTGCATACTTCGGACAGAAGTCTCACCAAGATTATCGTAAAAAATGCATATCTCAGCATGAAACGCCACGAAAACCAAGATTTCGCTGGTACTGCATATCAAACGCACTGTGGAGTGGTGAAAACACCAGATAACGTGTTTCTCGCATTAAATAGCTCGAAAAGTGCGATCTCGAAGATTCTGCATACTTCTGACAGAAGTCTCACCAGGATTATCGTAGAAAATGCATATCTCATCTTGAAACCCGACCGAAACCAAGATATCTCCGCTTCTGCATGTCAAACGTACTGTGGAGTGGTGGAAACACCAGAAAACGTGTTTCGCGCATTAAGTAGCTCGAAAAGAGCGATCTAGATGATTCTGCATACTTCTGACTGAAGTCTCACCAATATTATCGCAGAAAATGCATATCTCAGCTTGAAACACCACGAAAACCAAGATATCGCTGGTTCTGCATATCAAACGCACTGTGCAGTGGTGAAAACACCAGATAACGTGTTTCTCGCATTAAATAGCTCGAAAAGAGCGATCTAGATGATTCAGCATACTTCGGACAGAAGTCTCACCAAGATTATCGCAGGAAATGCATATCTCAGCTTGAAACCCGACCGAAACCAAGATATCTCCGGTTCTGCATGTCAAACGTACTGTGCAGTGGTGAAAACACCAGAAAACGTGTTTCGTGCATTAAGTAGCTCGAAAAGAGCGATCTAGATGATTCTGCATACTTCTGACTGAAGTCTCACCAATATTATCGCAGAATATGCATTTCTCAGCTTGAAACCCCACGAAAACCAAGATATCGTTGGTTCTGCATATCAAACACACTGTGGAGAGGTGATAACACCAGGTACCGTGTTCCTCGCATTAAATAGCTCGAAAAGAGCTCTCTCGATGGTTCTGCATACTTCGGACAGATGTTTCACCAAGCTTATCGCAGAAAATGCATATCTCAGCTTGAAACCCCACGAAAACCAAAATATCTACTGTTCTGCATATCAAACGCACTGTGGAGTGGTGAAAACACCAGAAAACGTGTTTCTCGCATTAGCTAGCTCGAAAAGAGCGTTCTCGATGATTCTGCATACTTCTCACAGAAGAGTATCCAAGATTATCGCAGAAAATGCATATCTCAGCGGGAAACACCACGAAAATCAAGATGTCGCCGGTTCTGCATATCAAACGCACTGTGGAGTGGTGAAAACACCAGATAGCGTGTTTCTCCCATTAAATAGCACGAAAAGAGCGTTCTCGAAGATCCTGCATACTTCTGACAGAAGTCTCACCAGGATTATCGTAGAAAATGCATATCTCATCTTGAAACCCGACCGAAACCAAGATATCTCCGGTTCTGCATGTCAAACGTACTGTGGAGTGGTGGAAACACCAGAAAACGTGTTTCGCGCATTAAGTAGCTCGAAAAGAGCGATCTAGATGATTCTGCATACTTCTGACTGAAGTCTCACCAATATTATCGCAGAAAATGCATATCTCAGCTGGAAACCCCACGAAAACCAAGATATCGCTGGTTCTGCATATCAAACGCACTGTGGAGTGGTGAAAACACCAGATAACGTGTTTCTCGCATTAAATAGCTCGAAAAGAGCGATCTAGATGATTCAGCATACTTCGGACAGAAGTCTCACCAAGATTATCGCAGGAAATGCATATCTCAGCTTGAAACCCGACCGAAACCAAGATATCTTCGATTCTGCATGTCAAACGTACTGTGGAGAGGTGAAAACACCAGAAAACGTGTTTCGTGCATTAAGTAGCTCGAAAACAGCGATCTAGATGATTCTGCATACTTCTGACTGAAGTCTCACCAACATTATCGTAGAAAATGCATATCTCAGCTTGAAACCCCACGAAAACCAAGATATCGCTGGTTCTGTATATCAAACATACTGTGGGGTGCTGAAAACACCAGATAACGTGTTTGTCGCATTAAATAGCTCGAATAGAGCGATCTCGATGATTCTGCATACTTCGGACAGAATTCTCACCAAGATTATCGTAAAAAATGCATATCTCAGCATGAAACGCCACGAAAACCAAGATTTCGCTGGTACTGCATATCAAACGCACTGTGGAGTGGTGAAAACACCAGATAACGTGTTTCTCGCATTAAATAGCTCGAAAAGTGCGATCTCGAAGATTCTGCATACTTCTGACAGAAGTCTCACCAGGATTATCGTAGAAAATGCATATCTCATCTTGAAACCCGACCGAAACCAAGATATCTCCGGTTCTGCATGTCAAACGTACTGTGGAGTGGTGGAAACACCAGAAAACGTGTTTCGCGCATTAAGTAGCTCGAAAAGAGGGATCTAGATGATTCTGCATACTTCTGCCTGAAGTCTCACCAATATTATCGCAGAATATGCATTTCTCAGCTTGAAACCCCACGAAAACCAAGATATCGTTGGTTCTGCATATCAAACACACTGTGGAGTGGTGATAACACCAGGTACCGTGTTCCTCGCATTAAATAGCTCGAAAAGAGCTCTCTCGATGGTTCTGCATACTTCGGACAGATGTTTCACCAAGCTTATCGCAGAAAATGCATATCTCAGCTTGAAACCCCACGAAAACCAAAATATCTACTGTTCTGCATATCAAACGCACTGTGGAGTGGTGAAAACACCAGAAAACGTGTTTCTCGCATTAGCTAGCTCGAAAAGAGCGTTCTCGATGATTCTGCATACTTCTCACAGAAGAATATCCAAGATTATCGCAGAAAATGCATATCTCAGCGGGAAACACCACGAAAATCAAGATGTCGCCGGTTCTGCATATCAAACGCACTGTGGAGTGGTGAAAACACCAGATAGCGTGTTTCTCCCATTAAATAGCACGAAAAGAGCGTTCTCGAAGATCCTGCATACTTCTCACAGAAGTCTCACCAAGATTATCGTGGAAAATGCATATCTCAGCTTGAAACCCGACGAAAACCAAGATATCTCCGGTTCTGCACATCAAACGTACCGTGGAGTGGTGAAAACACCAGATAACGTGTTTCTCGCATTAAATAGCTCGAAAAGAGCGATCTAGATGATTCAGCATACTTCGGACAGAAGTCTCACCAAGATTATCGCAGGAAATGCATATCTCAGCTTGAAACCCGACCGAAACCAAGATATCTGCGGTTCTGCATGTCAAACGTACTGTGGAGTGGTGAAAACACCAGAAAACGTGTTTCGTGCATTAAGTAGCTCGAAAAGAGCGATCTAGATGATTCTGGATACTTCTGACTGAAGTCTCACCAATATTATCGCAGAATATGCATTTCTCAGCTTGAAACCCCACGAAAACCAAGATATCGTTGGTTCTGCATATCAAACACACTGTGGAGTGGTGATAACACCAGGTACCGTGTTCCTCGCATTAAATAGCTCGAAAAGAGCTCTCTCGATGGTTCTGCATACTTCGGACAGATGTTTCACCAAGCTTATCGCAGAAAATGCATATCTCAGCTTGAAACCCCACGAAAACCAAAATATCTACTGTTCTGCATATCAAACGCACTGTGGAGTGGTGAAAACACCAGAAAACGTGTTTCTCGCATTAGCTAGCTCGAAAAGAGCGTTCTCGATGATTCTGCATACTTCTCACAGAAGAATATCCAAGATTATCGCAGAAAATGCATATCTCTGCGGGAAACACCACGAAAATCATGATGTCGCCGGTTCTGCATATCAAACGCACTGTGGAGTGGTGAAAACACCAGATAGCGTGTTTCTCCCATTAAATAGCACGAAAAGAGCGTTCTCGAAGATCCTGCATACTTCACACAGAAGTCTCACCAGGATTACCGTAGAAAATGCATATCTCACCTTGAAACCCGACCGAAACCAAGATATCGCAGGTTCTGCATATCAAACGCACTGTGGAGTGGTGAAAACACCGGATAAGGTTTTTCTCGCATTAACTAGCTCGAAAAGAGCGATCTCGATGTTTCAGCATACTTCGGACAGAAGTCTCACCAAGATTATCGCAGAAAATGCATATCTCAGCTTGAAACCCCACGAAAACCCAGATATCGCCGGTTCGACATATTATACGCACTGTGGAGTGGTGAAAACACCAGATAACGTGTTTCTCGCATTAAATAGCTCGAAAAGAGCGATCTCGATGATTCAGCATACTTCGGACAGAAGTCTCACCAAGATTATCGGAGGAAATGCATTTCTCATCTTGAAACCCCACGAAAACCAAGATATCTCCGGTTCAGCATATCCAACGAACTGTGGAGTGGTGAAAACACCAGAAAACGTGTTTCTCGCATTAAATAGCTCGAAAAGTGCGATCTCGAAGATTCTGCATACTTCTGACAGAAGTCTCACCAGGATTATCGTAGAAAATGCATATCTCAGCTTGAAACCCGACCGAAACCAAGATATCTCCGGTTCTGCATGTCAAACGTACTGTGGAGTGGTGGAAACACCAGATAACGTGTTTGTCGCATTAAATGGCTCGAATAGAGCGATCTCGATGATTCTGCATATTTCGGACAGAAGTCTCACCGAGATTATCGTAGAAAATGCATATCTCAGCTTGAAACCCCACGAAAACCAAGATATCGCTGGTTCTGTATATCAAACATACTGTGGGGTGCTGAAAACACCAGATAACGTGTTTGTCGCATTAAATGGCTCGAATAGAGCGATCTCGATGATTCTGCATATTTCGGACAGAAGTCTCACCGAGATTATCGTAAAAAATGCATATCTCAGCATGAAACGCCACGAAAACCAAGATTTCGCTGGTTCTGTATATCAAACATACTGTGGGGTGCTGAAAACACCAGATAACGTGTTTGTCGCATTAAATGGCTCGAATAGAGCGATCTCGATGATTCTGCATATTTCGGACAGAAGTCTCACCGAGATTATCGTAAAAAATGCATATCTCAGCATGAAACGCCACGAAAACCAAGATTTCGCTGGTACTGCATATCAAACGCACTGTGGAGTGGTGAAAACACCAGATAACGTGTTTCTCGCATTAAATAGCTCGAAAAGTGCGATCTCGAAGATTCTGCATACTTCTGACAGAAGTCTCACCAGGATTATCGTAGAAAATGCATATCTCAGCTTGAAACCCGACCGAAACCAAGATATCTCCGGTTCTGCATGTCAAACGTACTGTGGAGTGGTGGAAACACCAGAAAACGTGTTTCGTGCATTAAGTAGCTCGAAAAGAGCGATCTAGATGATTCTGCATACTTCTGACTGAAGTCTCACCAATGTTATCGCAGAAAATGCACATCTCAGCTTGAAACCCCACGAAAACCAAGATATCTCCGGTTCAGCATATCCAACGAACTGTGGAGTGGTGAAAACACCAGAAAACGTGTTTCTCG
Source organism: Anthophora plumipes (assembly GCA_951804975.1). NCBI lineage: Eukaryota > Metazoa > Arthropoda > Insecta > Hymenoptera > Apidae > Anthophora > Anthophora plumipes. The sequence continues at coordinate 963,352 of CATORF010000226.1, forward strand.
CATTAAATAGCTCGATAAGTGCGATCTCGAAGATTCTGCATACTTCTGACAGAAGTCTCACCAGGATTTACGTAGAAAATGCATATCTCAGCTTGAAACCCCACGAAAACCAAGATATCGCTGGTTCTGTATATCAAACATACTGTGGGGTGCTGAAAACACCAGATAACGTGTTTGTCGTATCAAATAGCTCGAATAGAGCGATCTCGATGATTCTGCATACTTCTGACAGAAGTCTCACCAAGATTATCGTAGAAAATGCATATCTCAGCTTGAAACCCCACGAAAACCAAGATATCGCTGGTACTGTATATCAAACATACTGTGGGGTGCTGAAAACACCAGATAACGTGTTTGTCGCATTAAATGGCTCGAATAGAGCGATCTCGATGATTCTGCATATTTCGGACAGAAGTCTCACCGAGATTATCGTAAAAAATGCATATCTCAGCATGAAACGCCACGAAAACCAAGATTTCGCTGGTACTGCATATCAAACGCACTGTGGAGTGGTGAAAACACCAGATAACGTGTTTCTCGCATTAAATAGCTCGAAAAGTGCGATCTCGAAGATTCTGCATACTTCTGACAGAAGTCTCACCAGGATTATCGTAGAAAATGCATATCTCAGCTTGAAACCCGACCGAAACCAAGATATCTCCGGTTCTGCATGTCAAACGTACTGTGGAGTGGTGGAAACACCAGAAAACGTGTTTCGTGCATTAAGTAGCTCGAAAAGAGCGATCTAGATGATTCTGCATACTTCTGACTGAAGTCTCACCAATGTTATCGCAGAAAATGCACATCTCAGCTTGAAACCCCACGAAAACCAAGATATCGCTGGTTCTGCATATCAAACGCACTGTGGAGTGGTGAAAACACCAGATAACGTGTTTCTCGCATTAAATAGCTCGAAAAGAGCGATCTAGATGATTCAGCATAGGTCGGATAGAAGTCTCACCAAGATTATCGCAGGAAATGCATATCTCAGCTTGAAACCCCACGAAAACCAAGATATCTCCGGTTCTGCATATCCAACGAACTGTGGAGTGGTGAAAATCCCAGGAAACGTGTTTCTCGCATTAAATAGCTCGAAAAGAGCGCTCTCGATGTTTCTGCATACTTCGGACAGATGTTTCACCAAGCTTATCGTAAAACATGCATATCTCAGCTTGATACCCCACGAAAACCAAGATGTCGCCGGTTCTGCATATCAAACGCACTGTGGAGTGGTGAAAACACCAGAAAACATGTTTCTCGCATCAAGTAGCTCGAAAAGAGCGTTCTCGAAGATCCTGCATACTTCTGACAGAAGTCTCACCAAGATTATCGTAGAAAATGCATATCTCAGCTGGAAACACCACAAATCAAGGTATCGCCGGTTCTGCATATCAAACCAACTGTGGAGTGGTGAAAACACCAGATAACGTGTTTCTCGCATTAAAAAGCTCGAAAAGCGCGATCTCGATGATTCTGCATACTTCTGACAGAAGTCTCACCAGGATTACCGTAGAAAATGCATATCTCAGCTTGAAACCCGACCGAAACCAAGATATCTCCGGTTCTGCATGTCAAACGTACTGTGGAGTGGTGAAAACACCAGAAAAAGTGTTTCGTGCATTAAGTAGCTCGAATAGAGCGATCTCGATGATTCTGCATACTTCGGACAGAAGTCTCACCAAGATTATCGTAAAAAATGCATATCTCAGCACGAAACGCCACGAAAACCAAGATTTCGCTGGTACTGCATATCAAACGTACTGTGGAGTGGCGAAAATACCAGATAACGTGTTTCTCGCATTAAATAGCTCGAAAAGTGCGATCTCGAAGATTCTGCATACTTCGGACAGAAGTCTCACCAAGATTATCGTAAAAAATGCATATCTCAGCTTGATACCCCACGAAAACCAAGATATCGCCGGTTCTGCATATCAAACGCACTGTGGAGTGGTGAAAACACCAGATAACGTGTTTCTCGCATTAAATAGCTCGAAAAGTGCGATCTCGAAGATTCTGCATACTTCTGACAGAAGTCTCACCAGGATTACCGTAGAAAATGCATATCTCAGCTTGAACCCCGACCGAAACCAAGATATCTCCGGTTCTGCATGTCAAACGTACTGTGGAGTGGTGAAAACACCAGAAAAAGTGTTTCGTGCATTAAGTAGCTCGAAAACAGCGATCTAGATGATTCTGCATACTTCTGACTGAAGTCTCACCAACATTATCGTAGAAAATGCATATCTCAGCTTGAAACCCCACGAAAACCAAGATATCGCTGGTTCTGTATATCAAACATACTGTGGGGTGCTGAAAACATCAGATAACGTGTTTGTCGCATTAAATAGCTCGAATAGAGCGATCTCGATGATTCTGCATACTTCGGACAGAAGTCTCACCAAGATTATCGTAAAAAATGCATATCTCAGCATGAAACGCCACGAAAACCAAGATTTCGCTGGTACTGCATATCAAACGTACTGTGGAGTGGCGAAAATACCAGATAACGTGTTTCTCGCATTAAATAGCTCGAAAAGTGCGATCTCGAAGGTTCTGCATACTTCTGACAGAAGTCTCACCAGGATTATCGTAGAAAATGCATATCTCAGCTTGAAACCCCACGAAAACCAAGATATCGTTGGTTCTGCATATCAAACACACTGTGGAGTGGTGATAACACCAGGTACCGTGTTCCTCGCATTAAATAGCTCGAAAAGAGCTCTCTCGATGGTTCTGCATACTTCGGACAGATGTTTCACCAAGCTTATCGCAGAAAATGCATATCTCAGCTTGAAACCCCACGAAAACCAAAATATCTACTGTTCTGCATATCAAACGCACTGTGGAGTGGTGAAAACACCAGAAAACGTGTTTCTCGCATTAGCTAGCTCGAAAAGAGCGTTCTCGATGATTCTGCATACTTCTCACAGAAGAATATCCAAGATTATCGCAGAAAATGCATATCTCAGCGGGAAACACCACGAAAATCAAGATGTCGCCGGTTCTGCATATCAAACGCACTGTGGAGTGGTGAAAACACCAGATAGCGTGTTTCTCCCATTAAATAGCACGAAAAGAGCGTTCTCGAAGATCCTGCATACTTCTCACAGAAGTCTCACCAAGATTATCGTGGAAAATGCATATCTCAGCTTGAAACCCGACGAAAACCAAGATATCTCCGGTTCTGCACATCAAACGTACCGTGGAGTGGTGAAAACACCAGATAACGTGTTTCTCGCATTAAATAGCTCGAAAAGTGCGATCTCGAAGATTCTGCATACTTCTGACAGAAGTCTCACCAGGATTACCGTAGAAAATGCATATCTCACCTTGAAACCCGACCGAAACCAAGATATCGCAGGTTCTGCATATCAAACGCACTGTGGAGTGGTGAAAACACCGGATAAGGTTTTTCTCGCATTAACTAGCTCGAAAAGAGCGATCTCGATGTTTCAGCATACTTCGGACAGAAGTCTCACCAAGATTATCGCAGAAAATGCATATCTCAGCTTGAAACCCCACGAAAACCCAGATATCGCCGGTTCTGCATATCATACGCACTGTGGAGTGGTGAAAACACCAGATAACGTGTTTCTCGCATTAAATAGCTCGAAAAGAGCGATCTCGATGATTCAGCATACTTCGGACAGAAGTCTCACCAAGATTATCGCAGGAAATGCATTTCTCATCTTGAAACCCCACGAAAACCAAGATATCTCCGGTTCAGCATATCCAACGAACTGTGGAGTGGTGAAAACACCAGAAAACGTGTTTCTCGCACTAAATAGCTCGAAAAGTGCGATCTCGAAGATTCTGCATACTTCTGACAGAAGTCTCACCAGGATTATCGTAGAAAATGCATATCTCAGCTTGAAACCCCACGAAAACCAAGATATCTCCGGTTCTGCATATCCAACGAACTGTGGAGTGGTGAAAATCCCAGAAAACGTGTTTCTCGCATTAAATAGCTCGAAAAGAGCGCTCTCGATGTTTCTGAATACTTCGGACAGATGTTTCACCAAGCTTATCGTAAAACATGCATATCTCAGCTTGATACCCCACGAAAACCAAGATGTCGCCGGTTCTGCATATCAAACGCACTGTGGAGTGGTGAAAACACCAGAAAACATGTTTCTCGCATCAAGTAGCTCGAAAAGAGCGTTCTCGAAGATCCTGCATACTTCTGACAGAAGTCTCACCAAGATTATCGTTGAAAATGCATATCTCAGCTGGAAACACCACAAATCAAGGTATCGCCGGTTCTGCATATCAAACCAACTGTGGAGTGGTGAAAACACCAGATAACGTGTTTCTCGCATTAAAAAGCTCGAAAAGCGCGATCTCGATGATTCTGCATACTTCGGACAGAAGTCTCACCAAGATTATCGTAAAACATGCATATCTCAGCTTGATACCCCACGAAAACCAAGATATCGCCGGTTCTGCATATCAAACGCACTGTGGAGTGGTGAAAACACCAGATAACGTGTTACTCGCATTAAATAGCTCGAAAAGTGCGATCTCGAAGATTCTGCATACTTCTGACAGAAGTCTCACCAGGATTACCGTAGAAAATGCATATCTCAGCTTGAACCCCGACCGAAACCAAGATATCTCCGGTTCTGCATGTCAAACGTACTGTGGAGTGGTGAAAACACCAGAAAAAGTGTTTCGTGCATTAAGTAGCTCGAAAACAGCGATCTAGATGATTCTGCATACTTCTGACTGAAGTCTCACCAACATTATCGTAGAAAATGCATATCTCAGCTTGAAACCCCACGAAAACCAAGATATCGCTGGTTCTGTATATCAAACATACTGTGGGGTGCTGAAAACACCAGATAACGTGTTTGTCGCATTAAATAGCTCGAATAGAGCGATCTCGATGATTCTGCATACTTCGGACAGAAGTCTCACCAAGATTATCGTAAAAAATGCATATCTCAGCATGAAACGCCACGAAAACCAAGATTTCGCTGGTACTGCATATCAAACGTACTGTGGAGTGGCGAAAATACCAGATAACGTGTTTCTCGCATTAAATAGCTCGAAAAGTGCGATCTCGAAGGTTCTGCATACTTCTGACAGAAGTCTCACCAGGATTATCGTAGAAAATGCATATCTCAGCTTGAAACCCCACGAAAACCAAGATATCGTTGGTTCTGCATATCAAACACACTGTGGAGTGGTGATAACACCAGGTACCGTGTTCCTCGCATTAAATAGCTCGAAAAGAGCTCTCTCGATGGTTCTGCATACTTCGGACAGATGTTTCACCAAGCTTATCGCAGAAAATGCATATCTCAGCTTGAAACCCCACGAAAACCAAAATATCTACTGTTCTGCATATCAAACGCACTGTGGAGTGGTGAAAACACCAGAAAACGTGTTCCTCGCATTAGCTAGCTCGAAAAGAGCGTTCTCGATGATTCCGCATACTTCTCACAGAAGAATATCCAAGATTATCGCAGAAAATGCATATCTCAGCGGGAAACACCACGAAAATCAAGATGTCGCCGGTTCTGCATATCAAACGCACTGTGGAGTGGTGAAAACACCAGATAGCGTGTTTCTCCCATTAAATAGCACGAAAAGAGCGTTCTCGAAGATCCTGCATACTTCTCACAGAAGTCTCACCAAGATTATCGTAGAAAATGCATATCTCAGCTTGAAACCCGACGAAAACCAAGATATCTCCGGTTCTGCACATCAAACGTACCGTGGAGTGGTGAAAACACCAGATAACGTGTTTCTCGCATTAAATAGCTCGAAATGTGCGATCTCGAAGATTCTGCATACTTCTGACAGAAGTCTCACCAGGATTACCGTAGAAAATGCATATCTCACCTTGAAACCCGACCGAAACCAAGATATCTCCGGTTCTGCATGTCAAACGTACTGTGGAGTGGTGAAAACACCAGAAAACGTGTTTCGTGCATTAAGTAGCTCGAATAGAGCGATCTAGATGATTCTGCATACTTCTGACAGAAGTCTCACCAATATTATCGCAGAAAATGCATATCTCAGCTTGAAACCCCACGAAATCCAAGATATCGTTGGTTCTGCATATCAAACGCACTGTGGAGTGGTGAAAACACCAGATAACGTGTTCCTCGCATTAAATAGCTCGAAAAGAGCGATCTAGATGATTCAGCATACTTCGGACAGAAGTCTCACCAAGATTATCGCAGGAAATGCATATCTCAGCTTGAAACCCCACGAAAACCAAGATATCTCCGGTTCTGCACATCAAACGTACCGTGGAGTGGTGAAAACACCAGAAAACGTGTTTCGCGCATTATGTAGATCAAAAAGAGCGTTCGCGAAGTTTCTGCATACTTCTGACAGAAGTCTCACCAACATTATCGTAGAAAATGCATATCTCAGCTGGAAACACCACGAAAATCAAGGTATCGCCGGTCCTGCATATCAAACCATCTGTGGAGTGGTGAAAACACCAGATAACGTGTTTCTCGCATTATATAGCTCGACAAGCGCGATCTCGATGATTCTGCATACTTCGGACAGAAGTCTCAACAAGATTATCGTAAAACATGCATATCTCAGCTTGATACCCCACGAAAACCAAGATATCGCCGGTTCTGCATGTCAAACGTACTGTGGAGTGGTGAAAACACCAGATAACGTGTTCCTCGCATTAAATAGCTCGAAAAGAGCGATCTAGATGATTCAGCATACTTCGGACAGAAGTCTCACCAAGATTATCGCAGGAAATGCATATCTCAGCTTGAAACCCCACGAAAACCAAGATATCTCCGGTTCTGCATATCGAACGAACTGTGGAGTGGTGAAAACCCCCGCGAAACGTGTTTCTCGCATTAAATAGCCCGAAAAGAGCTCTCTCGATGGTTCTGCATACTTCGGACAGATGTTTCACCAAGCTTATCGCAGAAAATGCATATCTCAGCTTGAAACCCCACGAAAACCAAGATATCTCCGGTTCTGCATATCCAACGAACTGTGGAGTGGTGAAAACCCCAGAAAACGTGTTTCTCGCATTAAATAGCTCGAAAAGAGCTCTCTCGATGGTTCTGCATACTTCGGACAGATGTTTCACCAAGCTTATCGCAGAAAATGCATATCTCAGCTTGAAACCCCACGAAAACCAAGATATCTCCGGTTCTGCATATCCAACGAACTGTGAAGTGGTGAAAACCCCAGAAAACGTGTTTCTCGCATTAAATAGCTCGAAAAGAGCGCTCTCGATGTTTCTGCATACTTCGGACAGATGTTTCACCAAGCTTATCGTAAAACATGCATATCTCAGCTTGATACCCCGCGAAAACCAAGATTTCGCTGGTACTGCATATCAAACGCACTGTGGAGTGGTGAAAACACCAAATAACGTGTTTCTCGCATTAAATAGCTCGAAAAGTGCGATCTCGAAGATTCTGCATACTTCTGACAGAAGTCTCACCAAGATTATCGCAGGTAATGCATATCTCAGCCTGTAACCCCACGAAAACCAAGATATCTCCGGTTCTGCATATCCAACGAACTGTGGAGTGGTGAAAACCCCAGAAAACGGGTTTCTCGCATTAAACAGCTCGAAAAGAGCGCTCTCGATGTTTCTGCATACTTCGGACAGATGTTTCACCAAGCTTATCATAAAACATGCATATCTCAGCTTGATACCCCACGAAAACCAAGATGTCGCCGGTTCTGCATATCAAACGCACTGTGGAGTGGTGAAAACACCAGAAAACGTGTTTCTCGCATCAAGTAGCTCGAAAAGAGCGTTCTCGAAGGTTCTGCATACTTCTGACAGAAGTCTCACCAACATTATCGTAGAAAATGCATATCTCAGCTGGAAACACCACGAAAATCAAGGTATCGCCGGTTCTGCATATCAAACCAACTGTGGAGTGGTGAAAACACCAGATAACGTGTTTCTCGCATTAAATAGTTCGAAAATCGCGATCTCGTTGATTCTGCATACTTCTGACGGATGTCTCACCAGGATTACCGTAGAAAATGCATATCTCAGCTTGAAACACCACGAAAATCAAGGTATCGCCGGGTCTGCATATCAAACCAACTGTGGAGTGGTGAAAACACCAGAAAACGTGTTTCTCGCATTAAATAGCTCGAAAAGAGCTCTCTCGATGGTTCTGCATACTTCGGACAGATGTTTCACCAAGCTTATCGCAGAAAATGCATATCTCAGCTTGAAACCCCACGACAACCAAGATATCTCCGGTTCTGCATATCCAACGAACTGTGGAGTGGTGAAAACCCCAGAAAACGTGTTTCTCGCATTAAATAGCTCGAAAAGAGCGCTCTCGATGTTTCTGCATACTTCGGACAGATGTTTCACCAAGCTTATCGTAAAACATGCATATCTCATCTTGATACCCCACGAAAACCAAGATTTCGCTGGTACTGCATATCAAACGCACTGTGGAGTGGTGAAAACACCAAATAACGTGTTTCTCGCATTAAATAGCTCGAAAAGTGCGATCTCGAAGATTCTGCATACTTCTGACAGAAGTCTCACCAAGATTATCGCAGGTAATGCATATCTCAGCCTGTAACCCCACGAAAACCAAGATATCTCCGGTTCTGCATATCCAACGAACTGTGGAGTGGTGAAAACCCCAGAAAACGGGTTTCTCGCATTAAACAGCTCGAAAAGAGCGCTCTCGATGTTTCTGCATACTTCGGACAGATGTTTCACCAAGCTTATCGTAAAACATGCATATCTCAGCTTGATACCCCACGAAAACCAAGATGTCGCCGGTTCTGCATATCAAACGCACTGTGGAGTGGTGAAAACACCAGAAAACGTGTTTCTCGCATCAAGTAGCTCGAAAAGAGCGTTCTCGAAGGTTCTGCATACTTCTGACAGAAGTCTCACCAAGATTATCGCAGGAAATGCATATCTCAGCTTGAAACCCCACGAAAACCAAGATATCTCCGGTTCTGCATATCGAACGAACTGTGGAGTGGTGAAAACCCCCGCGAAACGTGTTTCTCGCATTAAATAGCTCGAAAAGAGCTCTCTCGATGGTTCTGCATACTTCGGACAGATGTTTCACCAAGCTTATCGCAGAAAATGCATATCTCAGCTTGAAACCCCACGAAAACCAAGATATCTCCGGTTCTGCATATCCAACGAACTGTGGAGTGGTGAAAACCCCAGAAAACGTGTTTCTCGCATTAAATAGCTCGAAAAGAGCTCTCTCGATGGTTCTGCATACTTCGGACAGATGTTTCACCAAGCTTATCGCAGAAAATGCATATCTCAGCTTGAAACCCCACGAAAACCAAGATATCTCCGGTTCTGCATATCCAACGAACTGTGGAGTGGTGAAAACCCCAGAAAACGTGTTTCTCGCATTAAATAGCTCGAAAAGAGCGCACTCGATGTTTCTGCATACTTCGGACAGATGTTTCACCAAGCTTATCGTAAAACATGCATATCTCAGCTTGATACCCCACGAAAACCAAGATTTCGCTGGTACTGCGTATCAAACGCACTGTGGAGTGGTGAAAACACCAAATAACGTGTTTCTCGCATTAAATAGCTCGAAAAGTGCGATCTCGAAGATTCTGCATACTTCTGACAGAAGTCTCACCAAGATTATCGATGGTAATGCATATCTCAGCCTGTAACCCCACGAAAACCAAGATATCTCCGGTTCTGCATATCCAACGAACTGTGGAGTGGTGAAAACCCCAGAAAACGGGTTTCTCGCATTAAACAGCTCGAAAAGAGCGCTCTCGATGTTTCTGCATACTTCGGACAGATGTTTCACCAAGCTTTTCGTAAAACATGCATATCTCAGCTTGATACCCCACGAAAACCAAGATGTCGCCGGTTCTGCATATCAAACGCTCTGTGGAGTGGTGAAAACACCAGAAAACGTGTTTCTCGCATCAAGTAGCTCGAAAAGAGCGTTCTCGAAGGTTCTGCATACTTCTGACAGAAGTCTCACCAACATTATCGTAGAAAATGCATATCTCAGCTGGAAACACCACGAAAATCAAGGTATCGCCGGTTCTGCATATCAAACCAACTGTAGAGTGGTGAAAACACCAGATAACGTGTTTCTCGCATTAAATAGTTCGAAAATCGCGATCTCGATGATTCTGCATACTTCTGACGGATGTCTCACCAGGATTACCGTAGAAAATGCATATCTCAGCTTGAAACACCACGAAAATCAAGGTATCGCCGGGTCTGCATATCAAACCAACTGTGGAGTGGTGAAAACACCAGATAACGTGTTTCTCGCATTAAATAGCTCGAAAAGTGCGATCTCGAAGATTCTGCATACTTCTGACAGAAGTCTCACCAAGATTATCGCAGGTAATGCATATCTCAGCTTGAAACCCGACCGAAACCAAGATATCTCCGGTTCTGCATGTCAAACGTACTGTGGAGTGGTGAAAACACCAGAAAACGTGTTTCGTGCATTAAGTAGCTCGAAAAGAGCGATCTAGATGATTCTGCATACTTCTGACTGAAGTCTCACCAATATTATCGCAGAAAATGCATATCTCAGCTTGAAACCCCACGAAAACCAAGATATCGCTGGTTCTGCATATCAAACGCACTGTGGAGTGGTGAAAACACCAGATGACGTGTTTCTCGCATTAAATAGCTCGAAAAGAGCGATCTAGATGATTCAGCATACTTCTGACTGAAGTCTCACCAATATTATCGCAGAAAATGCATATCTCAGCTTGAAACACCACGAAAATCAAGGTATCGCCGGGTCTGCATATCAAACCAACTGTGGAGTGGTGAAAACACCAGATAACATGTTTCTCGCATTAAATAGCTCGAAAAGCGCGATCTCGATGATTCTGCATACTTCGGACAGAAGTCTCACCAAGTTTATCGTAAAACATGCATATTTCAGCTTGATACCCCACGAAAACCAAGATATCGCCGGTTCTGCATATCAAACGCACTGTGGAGTGGTGAAAACACCAGATATCGTGTTTCTCGCATTAAATAGCTCGAAAAGTGCGATCTCGAAGATTCTGCATACTTCTGACAGAAGTCTCATCAGGATTACCGTAGAAAATGCATATCTCAGCTTGAAACCCGACCGAAACCAAGATATCTCCGGTTCTGCATGTCAAACGTACTGTGGAGTGGTGAAAACACCAGAAAACGTGTTTCGTGCATTAAGTAGCTCGAATAGAGCGATCTAGATGATTCTGCATACTTCTGACTGAAGTCTCACCAATATTATCGCAGAAAATGCATATCTCAGCTTGAAACCCCACGAAAACCAAGATATCGTTGGTTCTGCATATCAAACGCACTGTGGAGTGGTGAAAACACCAGATAACGTGTTCCTCGCATTAAATAGCTCGAAAAGAGCGATCTAGATGATTCAGCATACTTCGGACAGAAGTCTCACCAAGATTATCGCAGGAAATGCATATCTCAGCTTGAAACCCCACGAAAACCAAGATATCTCCGGTTCTCCACATCAAACGTACCGAGGAGTGGTGAAAACACCAGAAAACGTGTTTCGCGCATTATGTAGCTCAAAAAGAGCGTTCTCGAAGGTTCTGCATACTTCTGACAGAAGTCTCACCAACATTATCGTAGAAAATGCATATCTCAGCTGGAAACACCACGAAAATCAAGGTATCGCCGGTTCTGCATATCAAACCAACTGTGGAGTGGTGAAAACACCAGATAACGTGTTTCTCGCATTAAATAGCTCGAAAAGCGCGATCTCGATGATTCTGCATACTTCGGACAGAAGTCCCACAAAGATTATCGTAAAACATGCATATCTCAGCTTGATACCCCACGAAAACCAAGATATCGCCGGTTCTGCATATCAAACGCACTGTGGAGTGGTGAAAACACCAGATAACGTGTTTCTCGCATTAAATAGCTCGAAAAGTGCGATCTCGAAGATTCTGCATACTTCTGACAGAAGTCTCACCAGGATTACCGCAGAAAATGCATATCTCATCTTGAAACCCGACCGCAACAAAGATATCTCCGGTTCTGCATGTCAAACGTACTGTGGAGTGGTGAAAACCCCAGAAAACGTGTTTCGTGCATTAAGTAGCTCGAATAGAGCGATCTAGATGATTCTGCATACTTCTGACTGAAGTCTCACCAATATTATCGCAGAAAATGCATATCTCAGCTTGAAACCCCACGAAAACCAAGATATCGTTGGTTCTGCATATCAAACGCACTGTGGAGTGGTGAAAACACCAGATAACGTGTTCCTCGCATTAAATAGCTCGAAAAGAGCGATCTAGATGATTCAGCATACTTCGGACAGAAGTCTCACCAAGATTATCGCAGGAAATGCATATCTCAGCTTGAAACCCCACGAAAACCAAGATATCTCCGGTTCTGCACATCAAACGTACCGTGGAGTGGTGAAAACACCAGAAAACGTGTTTCGCGCATTATGTAGCTCAAAAAGAGCGTTCTCAAAGGTTCTGCATACTTCTGACAGAAGTCTCACCAGGGTTATAGTAGAAAATGTATATCTCAGCATGAAACCCAACCGAAACCAAGATATCTCCGGTTCTGCATATCAAACGCACTGTGGAGTGGTGAAAAAACCAGAAAACGTGTTTCGTGCATTAAATAGCTCGAAAAGCGCGATCTCGATGATTCTGCATACTTCGGACAGAAGTCTCACCAAGATTATCGTAAAACATGCATATCTCAGGTTGAAACCCGACCGAAACCAAGATATCTCCGGTTCTGCATGTCAAACGTACTGTGGAGTGGTGAAAACACCAGAAAACGTGTTTCGTGCATTAAGTAGCTCGAAAAGAGCGAACTAGATGATTCTGCATACTTCTGACAGAAGTCTCACCAAGATTATCGCAGGAAATGCATATCTCAGCTTGAAACCCCACGAAAACCAAGATATCGCTGGTTCTGCATTTCAAACGCACTGTGGAGTGGTGAAAACACCAGATAACGTGTTTCTCGCAATAAATAGCTCGAAAAGTGCGATCTCGAAGATTCTGCATACTTCTGACAGAAGTCTCACCAGGATTACCGTAGAAAATGCATATCTCAGCTTGAAACCCGACCGAAACCAAGATATCTCCGGTTCTGCATGTCAAACGTACTGTGGAGTGGTGAAAACACCAGAAAACGTGTTTCGTGCATTAAGTAGCTCGAAAAGAGCGAACTAGATGATTCTGCATACTTCTGACAGAAGTCTCACCAAGATTATCGCAGGAAATGCATATCTCAGCTTGAAACCCCACGAAAACCAAGATATCTCCGGTTCTGCATATCCAACGAACTGTGGAGTGGTGAAAACCCCAGAAAACGTGTTTCTCGCATTAAATAGCTCGAAAAGAGCTCTCTCGATGGTTCTGCATACTTCGGACAGATGTTTCACCAAGGTTATCGCAGAAAATGCATATCTCAGCTTGAAACCCCACGAAAACCAAGATATCTCCGGTTCTGCATATCCAACGAACTGTGGAGTGGTGAAAACCCCACAAAACGTGTTTCTCGCATTAAATAGCTCGAAAAGAGCTCTCTCGATGGTTCTGCATACTTCGGACAGATGTTTCACCAAGGTTATCGTAGAAAATGCATATCTCAGCTTGAAACCCGACGAAAACCGAGTTATCTCCGGTTCTGCACATCAAACGTACCGTGGAGTGGTTAAAACACCAGAAAACGTGTTTCGCGCATTAAGTAGCTCGAAAAAAGCGTTCTCGTAGATTCTGCATACTTCTGACAGAAGTCTCACCAGGGTTATAGTAGAAAATGCATATCCCAGCTTGAAACCCCGCGAAAACCAAGATATCACTGTGTTCAGCATATCAAACACACTGTGGAGTGGTGAAAACCCCAGAAAACGAGTTTCGTGCGTTAAGTGGCTCGAAAAGAGCGATCTAGATGATTCTGCATACTTCTGACTGAAGTCTCACAAATATTATCGCAGAAAATGCATATCTCAGCTTAAAACCCCACGAAAATCAAGGTATCGCCGGTTCTGCATATCAAACCAACTGTGGAGTGGTGAAAACACCAGATAACGTGTTTCGCGCATTAAGTAGCTCGAAAAGAGCGTTCTCGAAGATTCTGCATACTTCTGACAGAAGTCTCACCAGGGTTATAGTAGAAAATGTATATCTCAGCATGAAACCCAACCGAAACCAAGATATCTCCGGTTCTGCATATCAAACGCACTGTGGAGTGGTGAAAAAACCAGAAAACGTGTTTCGTGCATTAAGTAGCTCGAAAAGAGCGATCTAGATGATTCTGCATACTTCTGACTGAAGTCTCACCAATATTATCGCAGAAAATGCATATCTCAGCTTTGAAACCTCACGAAAACCAAGATATCGCTGGTTCTGCATATCAAACGCACTGTGGAGTGGTGAAAACACCAGATGACGTGTTTCTCGCATTAAATAGCTCGAAAAGAGCGATCTAGATGATTCAGCATACTTCGGACAGAAGTCTCACCAAGATTATCGCAGGAAATGCATATCTCAGCTTGAAACCCCACGAAAACCAAGATATCTCCGGTTCTGCATATCCAACGAACTGCGGAGTGGTGAAAACCCCAGAAAACGTGATTCTCTCATTAAATAGCTCGAAAAGAGCGCGCTCGATGTTTCTTCATACTTCGGACAGATGTTTCACCAAGCTTATCGTAAAACATGCATATCTCAGCTTGATACCCCACGAAAACCAAGATGACGCCGGTTCTGCATATCAAACGCACTGTGGAGTGGTGAAAACACCAGATAACGTGTTTCTCGCATTAAATAGCTAGAAAAGTGCGATCTCGATGATTCTGCATACTTCTGACTGAAGTCACACCAATATTATCGCAGAAAATGCATATCTCAGCTTGAAACGCCACGAAAACCGAGTTATCTCCGGTTCTGCACATCAAACGTACCGCGGAGAGGTGAAAACACCAGAAAACGTGTTTCGCGCATTAAGTCGCTCGAAAAGAGCGTTCTCCAAGATTCTGCATACTTCTGACAGAAGTCTCACCAACATTATCGTAGAAAATGCATATCTCAGCTGGAAACACCACGAAAATCAAGATATCGCCGGTTCTGCATATCAAACCAACTGTGGAGTGGTGAAAACACCAGATAACGTGTTTCTCGCATTAAATAGCTCGAAAAGCGCGATCTCGATGATTCTGCATACTTCGGAAAGAAGTCTCACCAAGATTATCGTAAAACAAGCATATCTCAGCTTGATACCCCACGAAAACCAAGATATCGCCGGTTCTGCATATCAAACGCACTGTGGAGTGGTGAAAACACCAGATAACGTGTTTCTCGCATTAAATAGCTCGAAAAGAGCGATCTAGATGATTCTGCATACTTCTGACTGAAGTCTCACCAATATTATCGCAGAAAATGCATATCCCAGCTTGAAACCCCTCGAAAACCAAGATATCGTTGGTTCTGCATATCAAACGCACTGTGGAGTGGTGAAAACACCAGATAACGTGTTTCTCGCATTAAATAGCTCGAAGAGAAATCTCTCGATGGTTCTGCATACTTCGGACAGATGTTTCATCAAGCTTATCGCAGAAAATGCATATCTCAGCTTGAAACCCCACGAAAACCAAGATATCTACTGTTCTGCATATCAAACGCACTGTGGAGTGGTGAAAACACCAGAAAACGTGTTTCTCGCATTAGCTAGCTCGAAAAGAGCGTTCTCGATGATTCTGCATACTTCTGATAGATGAAACACCAAGATTATCGCAGAAAATGCATATTTCAGCTGGAAACCCCACGAAAATCAAGATGTTGCCGGTTCTGCACATCAAACGCACTGTGGAGTGGTGAAAACAACCAGATAACGTGATTCTCGCATTAAACAGCTCGAATAGAGCGATTTCTGTGATTCTGCAAACGTCTCACACAAGAATATCCAAGATTATCGTAGAAAATGCATATCTCATCTGGAAACCCAATGAAACCGAAGATATCGCAGTTTCCGCATATCAAACGCACTGTGGAGTGCTGAAAACACCAGATAACGTGTTTCTCGCATTAAATAGCACGAAAAGAGCGTTCTCGATGATTCTGCATACTTCTGATAGATGAAACACCAAGATTATCGCAGAAAATGCATATTTCAGCTGGAAACCCCACGAAAATCAAGATGTTGCCGGTTCTGCACATCAAACGTACCGTGGAGTGGTGAAAACACCAGAAAACGTGTTTCGCGCATTAAGTAGCTCGAAAAGAGCGTTCTCGAAGATTCTGCATACTTCTGACAGAAGTCTCACCAGGGTTATAGTAGAAAATGTATATCTCAGCTTGAAACCCAACCGAAACCAAGATATCTCCGGTTCTGCATATCAAACGCACTGTGAAGTGGTGAAAACACCAGAAAACGTGTGTCGTGCATTAAGTAGCTCGAAAAGAGCGATCTAGATAATTCTGCATACTTCTGACTGAAGTCTCACCAATATTATCGCAGAAAATGCATATCTCAGCTTGAAACCCCACGAAAACCAAGATATCGCTGGTTCTGCATATCAAACGCACTGTGGAGTGGTGAAAAAACCAGATAACGTGTTTCTCGCATTAAATAGCTCGAAAAGAGCGATCTAGATGATTCAGCATACTTCGGACAGAAGTCTCACCAAGATTAACGCAGGAAATGCATATCTCAGCTTGAAACCCCACGAAAACCAAGATATCTCCGGTTCTGCATATCCAACGAACTGTGGAGTGGTGAAAACCCCAGAAAACGTGTTTCTCGCATTAAATAGCTCGAAAAGAGCGCTCTCGATGTTTCTGCATACTTCGGACAGATGTTTCACCAAGCTTATCATAAAACATGCATATCTCAGCTTGATACCCCACGAAAACCAAGATGTCGCCGGTTCTGCATATCAAACGCACTGTGGAGTGGTGAAAACACCAGAAAACGTGTTTCTCGCATCACGTAGCTCGAAAAGAGCGTTCTCGAACGTCCTGCATACTTCTGACAGAAGTCTCACCAAGATTATCGTAGAAAATGCATATCTCAGCTTGAAACCCGACGAAAACCGAGTTATCTCCGGTTCTGCACATCAAACGTACCGTGGAGTGGTGAAAACACCAGAAAACGTGTTTCGCGCATTAAGTCGCTCGAAAAGAGCGTTCTCGAAGATTCTGCATACTTCTGACGGAAGTCTCACCAACATTATCGTAGAAAATGCATATCTCAGCTTGAAACCCGACCGAAACCAAGATATCTCCGGTTCTGCATGTCAAACGTACTGTGGTGTGGTGAAAACACCAGAAAACGTGTTTCGCGCATTAAGTAGCTCGAAAAGAGCGTTCTCGAAGATTCTGCATACTTCTGACAGAAGTCTCACCAGGGTTATAGTAGAAAATGCATATCTCCGCTGGAAACACCACGAAAATCAAGATATCGCCGGTTCTGCATATCAAACCAACTGTGGAGTGGTGAAAACACCAGATAACGTGTTTATCGCATTAAATAGCTCGAAAAGAGCGATCTAGATGATTCAGCATACTTCGGACAGAAGTCTCACCAAGATTATCGCAGGAAATGCATATCTCAGCTTGAAACCCCACGAAAACCAAGATATCTCCGGTTCTGCATATCCAACGAACTGTGGAGTGGTGAAAACCCCAGAAAACGTGTTTCTCGCATTAAATAGCTCGAAAAGAGCGCTCTCGATGTTTCTGCATACTTCGGACAGATGTTTCACCAAGCTTATCATAAAACATGCATATCTCAGCTGGAAACACCACGAAAATCAAGATATCGCCGGTTCTGCATATCAAACCAACTGTGGAGTGGTGAAAACACCAGATAACGTGTTTCTCGCATTAAATAGCTCGAAAAGCGCGATCTCGATGATTCTGCATACTTCGGACAGAAGTCTCACCAGGATTATCGTAAAACAAGCATATCTCAGCTTGATACCCCACGAAAACCAAGATATCGCCGGTTCTGCATATCAAACGCACTGTGGAGTGGTGAAAACACCAGATAACGTGTTTCTCGCATTAAATAGCTCGAAAAGTGCGATCTCGAAGATTCTGCATACTTCTGACAGAAGTCTCACCAGGATTACCGTAGAAAATGCATATCTCAGCTTGAAACCCGACCGAAACCAAGATATCTCCGGTTCTGCATGTCAAACGTACTGTGGTGTGGTGAAAACACCAGAAAACGTGTTTCGCGCATTAAGTAGCTCGAAAAGAGCGTTCTCGAAGATTCTGCATACTTCTGACAGAAGTCTCACCAGGGTTATAGTAGAAAATGCATATCTCCGCTGGAAACACCACGAAAATCAAGATATCGCCGGTTCTGCATATCAAACCAACTGTGGAGTGGTGAAAACACCAGATAACGTGTTTATCGCATTAAATAGCTCGAAAAGAGCGATCTAGATGATTCAGCATACTTCGGACAGAAGTCTCACCAAGATTATCGCAGGAAATGCATATCTCAGCTTGAAACCCCACGAAAACCAAGATATCTCCGGTTCTGCATATCCAACGAACTGTGGAGTGGTGAAAACCCCAGAAAACGTGTTTCTCGCATTAAATAGCTCGAAAAGAGCGCTCTCCATGTTTCTGCATACTTCGGACAGATGTTTCACCAAGCTTATCGTTAAACATGCATATCTCAGCTTGATACCCCACGAAAACCAAGATGTCGCCGGTTCTGCATATCAAACGCACTGTGGAGTGGTGAAAACACCAGAAAACGTGTTTCTCGCATCACGTAGCTCGAAAAGAGCGTTCTCGAACGTCCTGCATACTTCTGACAGAAGTCTCACCAAGATTATCGTAGAAAATGCATATCTCAGCTTGAAACCCGACGAAAACCGAGTTATCTCCGGTTCTGCACATCAAACGTACCGTGGAGTGGTGAAAACACCAGAAAACGTGTTTCGCGCATTAAGTCGCTCGAAAAGAGCGTTCTCGAAGATTCTGCATACTTCTGACAGAAGTCTCACCAACATTATCGTAGAAAATGCATATCTCAGCTTGAAACCCGACCGAAACCAAGATATCTCCGGTTCTGCATGTCAAACGTACTGTGGTGTGGTGAAAACACCAGAAAACGTGTTTCGCGCATTAAGTAGCTCGAAAAGAGCGTTCTCGAAGATTCTGCATACTTCTGACAGAAGTCTCACCAGGGTTATAGTCGAAAATGCATATCTCCGCTGGAAACACCACGAAAATCAAGATATCGCCGGTTCTGCATATCAAACCAACTGTGGAGTGGTGAAAACACCAGATAACGTGTTTATCGCATTAAATAGCTCGAAAAGAGCGATCTAGATGATTCAGCATACTTCGGACAGAAGTCTCACCAAGATTATCGCAGGAAATGCATATCTCAGCTTGAAACCCCACGAAAACCAAGATATCTCCGGTTCTGCATATCCAACGAACTGTGGAGTGGTGAAAACCCCAGAAAACGTGTTTCTCGCATTAAATAGCTCGAAAAGAGCGCTCTCGATGTTTCTGCATACTTCGGACAGATGTTTCACCAAGCTTATCATAAAACATGCATATCTCAGCTGGAAACACCACGAAAATCAAGATATCGCCGGTTCTGCATATCAAACCAACTGTGGAGTGGTGAAAACACCAGATAACGTGTTTCTCGCATTAAATAGCTCGAAAAGCGCGATCTCGATGATTCTGCATACTTCGGACAGAAGTCTCACCAGGATTATCGTAAAACAAGCATATCTCAGCTTGATACCCCACGAAAACCAAGATATCGCCGGTTCTGCATATCAAACGCACTGTGGAGTGGTGAAAACACCAGATAACGTGTTTCTCGCATTAAATAGCTCGAAAAGTGCGATCTCGAAGATTCTGCATACTTCTGACAGAAGTCTCACCAGGATTACCGTAGAAAATGCATATCTCAGCTTGAAACCCGACCGAAACCAAGATATCTCCGGTTCTGCATGTCAAACGTACTGTGGTGTGGTGAAAACACCAGAAAACGTGTTTCGCGCATTAAGTAGCTCGAAAAGAGCGTTCTCGAAGATTCTGCATACTTCTGACAGAAGTCTCACCAGGGTTATAGTAGAAAATGCATATCTCCGCTGGAAACACCACGAAAATCAAGATATCGCCGGT
Organism: Anthophora plumipes; assembly: GCA_951804975.1. NCBI lineage: Eukaryota > Metazoa > Arthropoda > Insecta > Hymenoptera > Apidae > Anthophora > Anthophora plumipes. The sequence goes on from CATORF010000226.1 coordinate 983,458, forward strand.
TCTGCATATCAAACCAACTGTGGAGTGGTGAAAACACCAGATAACGTGTTTATCGCATTAAATAGCTCGAAAAGAGCGATCTAGATGATTCAGCATACTTCGGACAGAAGTCTCACCAAGATTATCGCAGGAAATGCATATCTCAGCTTGAAACCCCACGAAAACCAAGATATCTCCGGTTCTGCATATCCAACGAACTGTGGAGTGGTGAAAACCCCAGAAAACGTGTTTCTCGCATTAAATAGCTCGAAAAGAGCGCTCTCGATGTTTCTGCATACTTCGGACAGATGTTTCACCAAGCTTATCGTTAAACATGCATATCTCAGCTTGATACCCCACGAAAACCAAGATGTCGCCGGGTCTGCATATCAAACGCACTGTGGAGTGGTGAAAACACCAGAAAACGTGTTTCTCGCATCAAGTAGCTCGAAAAGAGCGTTCTCGAAAGTCCTGCATACTTCTGACAGAAGTCTCACCAAGATTATCGTAGAAAATGCATATCTCAGCTTGAAACCCGACGAAAACCGAGTTATCTCCGGTTCTGCACATCCTACGTACCGTGGAGTGGTGAAAACAGCAGAAAACGTGTTTCGCGCATTAAGTAGCTCGAAAAAAGCGTTCTCGAAGATCCTGCATACTTCTCACAGAAGTCTCACCAAGATTATCGTAGAAAATGCATATCTCAGCTTGAAACCCGACGAAAACCGAGTTATCTCCGGTTCTGCACATCAAACGTACCGTGGAGTGGTGAAAACAGCAGAAAACGTGTTTCGCGCATTAAGTAGCTCGAAAAGAGCGTTCTCGAAGATTCTGCATACTTCTGACAGAAGTCTCACCAGGGTTATAGCAGAAAATGCATATCTCAGCTTGAAACCCGACCGAAACCAAGATATCTCCGGTTCTGCATATCAAACGCACTGTGGAGTGGTGAAAACACCAGATAACGTGTTTCTCGCATTAAATAGCTCGAAAAGAGCGATCTAGATGTTGCAGCATACTTCGGACAGAAGTCTCTCCAAGATTATCGCAGGAAATGCATATCTCAGCTTGAAACCCCACGAAAACCAAGATATCTCCGGTTCTGCATATCCAACGAACTGTGGAGTGGTGAAAAACCCCAGAAAACGTGTTTCTCGCATTTAATAGCTCGAAAAGAGCGTTCTCGATGATTCTGCATACTTCTCATAGATGAAACACCAATATTATCGCAGAAAATGCATATTTCAGCTGGAAACCTCACGAAAACCAAGTTATCGGCGGCTCTACATATCAAACACACTGTGGAGTGGTCAAAACACCAGATAACGTGTTTCTCGCATTAAATAGCTCAAAATGTGCGATCTCGAAGATTCTGCATACTTCTGACAGAAGTCTCACCAGGATTATCGTAGAAAATGCATATCTCAGCTTGCAACCCGACCGAAACCAAGATATCTCCGGTTCTGCATGTCAAACGTACTGTAGAGTGGTGAAAACACCAGAAAACGTGTTTCGGGCATTAAGTAGCTCGAAAACAGCGTTCTCGAAGATTCTGCATACTTCTGACAGAAGTCTCACCAACATTATCGTAGAAAATGCATATCTCAGCTGGAAACACCACGAAAATCAAGATACCGCCGGTTCTGCATATCAAACCAGCTGTGGAGTGGTGAAAACACCAGATAACGTGTTTCGTGCATTAAGTAGCTCGAAAAGAGCGATCTAGATGATTCTGCATACTTCTGACTGAAGTCTCACCAATATTATCGCAGAAAATGCATATCTCAGCTTGAAACCCCACGAAAACCAAGATATCGCTGGTTCTGCATATCAAACGCACTGTGGAGTGGTGAAAACACCAGATAACGTGTTTCTCGCATTAAATAGCTCGAAAAGAGCGATCTAGATGATTCAGCATACTTCGGACAGAAGTCTCACCAAGATTATCGCAGGAAATGCATATCTCAGCTTGAAACCCCACGAAAACCGAGTAATCTCCGGTTCTGCACATCAAACGTACCGTGGAGTGGTGAAAACACCAGAAAACGTGTTTCGCGCATTAAGTCGCTCGAAAAGAGCGTTCTCGAAGATTCTGCATACTTCGGACAGAAGTCTCACCAGGATTACCGTAGAAAATGCATATCTCAGCTTGAAACCCGACCGAAACCAAGATATATCCGGTTCTGCATGTCAAACGTACTGTGGAGTGGTGAAAACACCAGAAAACGTGTTTCTCGCATTAAATAGCTCGAAAAGAGCGCTCTCGATGTTTCTGCATACTTCGGACAGATGTTTCACCAAGCTTATCGTAAAACATGCATATCTCAGCTTGATACCCCACGAAAACCAAGATGTCGCCGGTTCTGCATATCAAACGCACAGTGGAGTGGTGAAAACACCAGAAAACGTGTTTCGTGCATTAAGTAGCTCGAAAAGAGCGATCTAGATGATTCTGCATACTTCTCACAGAAGTCTCACCAAGATTATCGCAGGAAATGCATATCTCAGCTTGAAACCCGACCGAAACCAAGATATCTCCGGTTCTGCATATCAAACACACTGTGGAGTGGTCAAAACACCAGATAACGTGTTTCTCGCATTAAATAGCTCAAAAAGTGCGATCTCGAAGATTCTGCGTACTTCTGACAGAAGTCTCACCAGGATTATCGTAGAAAATGCATATCTCAGCTTGCAACCCGACCGAAACCAAGATATCTCCGGTTCTGCATGTCAAACGTACTGTAGAGTGGTGAAAACACCAGAAAACGTGTTTCGGGCATTAAGTAGCTCGAAAAGAGCGTTCTCGAAGATTCTGCATACTTCTGACAGAAGTCTCACCAACATTATCGTAGAAAATGCATATCTCAGCTGGAAACACCACGAAAATCAAGATATCGCCGGTTCTGCATATCAAACCAGCTGTGGAGTTTTGGAAACACCAGATAACGTGTTTCTCGCACTAAATAGCTCGAAAAGCGCGATCTCGATGATTCTGCATACTTCTGACTGAAGTCTCACCAATATTATCGCAGAAAATGCATATCTCAGCTTGAAGCCCCACGATAACCAAGATATCGCTGGTTCTGCATATCAAACGCACCGTGGAGTGGTGAAAACACCAGATAACGTGTTTCTCGCATTAGATAGCTCGAAAAGAGCGATCTAGATGATTCAGCATACTTCGGACAGAAGTCTCACCAAGATTATCGCAGGAAATGCATATCTCAGCTTGAAACCCCACGAAAACCAAGATATCTCCGGTTCTACATATCCAACGAACTGTGGAGTGGTGAAAACCCCAGAAAACGTGTTTCTCGCATTAAATAGCTCGAAAAGAGCGCTCTCGATGTTTCTGCATACTTCGGACAGATGTTTCACCAAGCTTATCGTAGAAAATGCATATCTCAGCTTGATACCCCACGAAAACCAAGATATCGCCGGTTCTGCATATCAAACGCACTGTGGATTGGTGAAAACACCAGATAACGTGTTTCTCGCATTCAATAGCACGAAAAGAGCGTTCTCGAAGATCCTGCATACTTCTCACAGAAGTCTCACCAAGATTATCGTAGAAAATGCATATCTCAGCTTGAAACCCGACGAAAACCGAGTTATCTCCGGTTCTGCACATCAAACGTACCGTGGAGTGGTGAAAACAGCAGAAAACGTGTTTCGCGCATTAAGTAGCTCGAAAAGAGCGTTCTCGAAGATTCTGCATACTTCTGACAGAAGTCTGACCAGGGTTATAGTAGAAAATGCATATCTCAGCTTGAAACCCGATCGAAACCAAGATATCTCCGGTTCTGCATATCAAACGCACTGTGGAGTGGTGAAAACACCAGATAACGTGTTTCTCGCATTAAATAGCTCGAAAAGAGCGATCTAGATGATTCAGCATACTTCGGACAGAAGTCTCACCAAGATTATCGCAGGAAATGCATATCTCAGCTTGAAACCCCACGAAAACCAAGATATCTCCGGTTCTGCATATCCAACGAACTGTGGAGTGGTGAAAACCCCAGAAAACGTGTTTCTCGCATTAAATAGCTCGAAAAGAGCGTTCACGATGATTCTGCATACTTCTCATAGATGAAACACCAATATTATCGCAGAAAATGCATATTTCAGCTGGAAACCTCAAGAAAACCAAGTTATCGGCGGCTCTACATATCAAACACACTGTGGAGTGGTCAAAACACCAGATAACGTGTTTCTCGCATTAAATAGCTCAAAAAGTGCGATCTCGAAGATTCTGCATACTTCTGACAGAAGTCTCACCAACATTATCGTAGAAAATGCATATCTCAGCTGGAAACACCACGAAAATCAAGATATCACCGGTTCTGCATATCAAACCAGCTGTGGAGTGGTGAAAACACCAGATAACGTGTTTCTCGCATTAAATAGCTCGAAAAGCGCGATCTCGATGATTCTGCATACTTCGGACAGAAGTCTCACCAAGATTATCGTAAAACATGCATATCTCAGCTTGAAGCCCCAGGAAAACCAAGATATCGCTGGTTCTGCATATCAAACGCACCGTGGAGTGGTGAAAACACCAGATAACGTGTTTCTCGCATTAGATAGCTCGAAAAGAGCGATCTATATGATTCAGCATACTTCGGACAGAAATCTCACCAAGATTATAGCAGGAAATGCATATCTCAGCTTGAAACCCCACGAAAACCAAGATATCTCCGGTTCTGCATATCCAACGAACTGTGGAGTGGTGAAAACCCCAGAAAACGTGTTTCTCGCATTAAATAGCTCGAAAAGAGCGTTCTCGAAGATCCTGCATACTTCTCACAGAAGTCTCACCAAGATAATCGTAGAAAATGCATATCTCAGCTTGAAACCCGACGAAAACCGAGTTATCTCCGGTTCTGCACATCAAACGTACCGTGGAGTGGTGAAAACAGCAGAAAACGTGTTTCGCGCATTAAGTAGCTCGAAAAGAGCGTTCTCGAAGATTCTGCATACTTCTGACAGAAGTCTCACCAGGGTTATAGCAGAAAATGCATATCTCAGCTTGAAACCCGACCGAAACCAAGATATCTCCGGTTCTGCATATCAAACGCACTGTGGAGTGGTGAAAACACCAGATAACGTGTTTCTCGCATTAAATAGCTCGAAAAGAGCGATCTAGATGATTCAGCATACTTCGGACAGAAGTCTCACCAAGATTATCGCAGGAAATGCATATCTCAGCATGAAACCCCACGAAAACCAAGATATCTCCGGTTCTGCATATCCAACGAACTGTGGAGTGGTGAAAAACCACAGAAAACGTGTTTCTCGCATTAAATAGCTCGAGAAGAGCGTTCTCGATGATTCTGCATACTTCTCATAGATGAAACACCAATATTATCGCAGAAAATGCATATTTCAGCTGGAAACCTCGCGAAAACCAAGTTATCGGCGGCTCTACATATCAAACACACTGTGGAGTGGTCAAAACACCAGATAACATGTTTCTCGCATTATATAGCTCAAAATGTGCGATCTCGAAGATTCTGCATACTTCTGACAGAAGTCTCACCAGGATTATCGTAGAAAATGCATATCTCAGCTTGCAACCCGACCGAAACCAAGATATCTCCGGTTCTGCATGTCAAACGTACTGTAGAGTGGTGAAAACACCAGAAAACGTGTTTCGGGCATTAAGTAGCTCGAAAAGAGCGTTCTCGAAGATTCTGCATACTTCTGACAGAAGTCTCACCAACATTATCGTAGAAAATGCATATCTCAGCTGGAAACACCACGAAAATCAAGATATCGCCGGTTCTGCATATCAAACCAGCTGTGGAGTGGTGAAAACAGCAGATAACGTGTTTCTCGCACTAAATAGCTCGAAAAGCGCGATCTCGATGATTCTGCATACTTCTGACTGAAGTCTCACCAATATTATCGCAGAAAATGCATATCTCAGCTTGAAGCTCCACGAAAACCAAGATATCGTTGGTTCTGCATATCAAACGCACTGTGGAGTGGTGAAAACACCAGATAACGTGTTTCTCGCATTCAATAGCACGAAAAGAGCGTTCTCGAAGATCCTGCATACTTCTCACAGAAGTCTCACCAAGATCATCGTAGAAAATGCATATCTCAGCTTGAAACCCGACGAAAACCGAGTTATCTCCGGTTCTGCACATCAAACGTACCGTGGAGTGGTGAAAACAGCAGAAAACGTGTTTTGCGCATTAAGTAGCTCGAAAAGAGCGTTCTCGAAGATTCTGCATACTTCTGACAGAAGTCTCACCAGGGTTATAGGAGAAAATGCATATCTCAGCTTGAAACCCGACCGAAACCAAGATATCTCCGGTTCTGCATATCAAACGCACTGTGGAGTGGTGAAAACACCAAATAACGAGTTTCTCGCATTAAATAGCTCGAAAAGAGCGATCTAGATGATTCTGCATACTTCGGACAGAAGTCTCACCAAGATTATCGCAGGAAATGCATATCTCAGCTTGAAACCCCACGAAAACCAAGATATCTCCGGTTCTGCATATCCAACGAACTGTGGAGTGGTGAAAACCCCAGAAAACGTGTTTCTCGCATTAAATAGCTCGAAAAGAGCGTTCTCGATGATTCTGCATACTTCTCATAGATGAAACACCAATATTATCGCAGAAAATGCATATTTCAGCTGGAAACCTCACGAAAACCAAGTTATCGGCGGCTCTACATATCAAACACACTGTGGAGTGGTCAAAACACCAGATAACGTGTTTCTCGCATTAAATAGCTCAAAAAGTGCGATCTCGAAGATTCTGCATACTTCTGACAGAAGTCTCACCAGGATTATCGTAGAAAATGCATATCTCAGCTTGCAACCCGACCGAAACCAAGATATCTCCGGTTCTGCATGTCAAACGTACTGTAGAGTGGTGAAAACACCAGAAAACGTGTTTCGGGCATTAAGTAGCTCGAAAAGAGCGTTCTCGAAGATTCTGCATACTTCTGACAGAAGTCTCACCAACATTATCGTAGAAAATGCATATCTCAGCTTGACACCCCACGAAAACCAAGATATCGTTGGTTCTGCATATCAAACGCACTGTGGAGTGGTGAAAACACCAGATAACGTGTTTCTCGCATTAAATAGCACGAAAAGAGCGTTCTCGAAGATCCTGCATACTTCTCACAGAAGTCTCACCAAGATAATCGTAAAACATGCATATCTCAGCTTGAAGCCCCACGAAAACCAAGATATCGCTGGTTCTGCATATCAAACGCACCGTGGAGTGGTGAAAACACCAGATAACGTGTTTCTCGCATTAGATAGCTCGAAAAGAGCGATCTAGATGATTCAGCATACTTCGGACAGAAATCTCACCAAGATTATAGCAGGAAATGCATATCTCAGCTTGAAACCCCACGAAAACCAAGATATCTCCGGTTCTGCATATCCAACGAACTGTGGAGTGGTGAAAGCCCCAGAAAACGTGTTTCTCGCATTAAATAGCTCGAAAAGAGCGCTCTCGATGTTTCTGCATACTTCGGACAGATGTTTCACCAAGCTTATCGTAGAAAATGCATATCTCAGCTTGATACCCCACGAAAACCAAGATATCGCCGGTTCTGCATATCAAACGCACTGTGAATTGGTGAAAACACCAGATAACGTGTTTCTCGCATTAAATAGCTGGAAAAGTGCGATCTCGATGATTCTGCATACTTCTGACTGAAGTCTCACCAATATTATCGCAGAAAATGCATATCTCAGCTTGACACCCCACGAAAACCAAGATATCGTTGGTTCTGCATATCAAACGCACTGTGGAGTGGTGAAAACACCAGATAACGTGTTTCTCGCATTAAATAGCACGAAAAGAGCGTTCTCGAAGATCCTGCATACTTCTCACAGAAGTCTCACCAAGGTTATCGTAGAAAATGCATATCTCAGCCTGAAACCCGACGAAAACCGAGTTATCTCCGGTTCTGCACATCAAACGTACCGTGGAGTGGTGAAAACAGCAGAAAACGTGTTTCGCGCATTAAGTAGCTCGAAAAGAGCGTTCTCGAAGATTCTGCATACTTCTGACAGAAGTCTCACCAGGGTTATAGCAGAAAATGCATATCTCAGCTTGCAACCCGACCGAAACCAAGATATCTCCGGTTCTGCATGTCAAACGTACTGTAGAGTGGTGAAAACACCAGAAAACGTGTTTCGGGCATTAAGTAGCTCGAAAAGAGCGTTCTCGAAGATTCTGCATACTTCTGACAGAAGTCTCACCAACATTATCGTAGAAAATGCATATCTCAGCTGGAAACACCACGAAAATCAAGATACCGCCGGTTCTGCATATCAAACCAGCTGTGGAGTGGTGAAAACACCAGATAACGTGTTTTTCGCATTAAATAGCTCGAAAAGCGCGATCTCGATGATTCTGCATACTTCGGACAGAAGTCTCACCAAGATTATCGTAAAACAAGCATATCTCAGCTTGATACCCCACGAAAACCAAGATATCGCCGGTTCTGCATATCAAACGCACTGTGGAGTGGTGAATACACCAGATAACGTGTTTCTCGCATTAAATAGCTAGAAAAGTGCGATCTCGATGATTCTGCATACTTCTGACTGAAGTCACACCAATATTATCGCAGAAAATGCATATCTCAGCTTGAAGCCCCACGAAAACCAAGATATCGCTGGTTCTGCATATCAAACGCACCGTGGAGTGATGAAAACACCAGATAACGTGTTTCTCGCATTAGATAGCTCGAAAAGAGCGATCTAGATGATTCAGCATACTTCGGACAGAAGTCTCACCAAGATTATCGCAGGAAATGCATATCTCAGCTTGAAACCCCACGAAAACCAAGATATCGCCGGTTCTGCATATCAAACGCACTGTGGAGTGGTGAAAACACCAGGTAACGTGTTTCTCGCATTAAATAGCTAGAAAAGTGCGATCTCGATGATTCTGCATACTTCTGACTGAAGTCTCACCAATATTATCGCAGAAAATGCATATCTCAGCTTGAAGCCCCACGAAAACCAAGATATCGTTGGTTCTGCATATCAAACGCACTGTGGAGTGGTGAAAACACCAGATAACGTGTTTCTCGCATTAAATAGCACGAAAAGAGCGTTCTCGACGATCCTGCATACTTCTCACAGAAGTCTCACCAAGATTATCGTAGAAAATGCATATCTCAGCTTGAAACCCGACGAAAACCGAGTTATCTCCGGTTCTGCACATCAAACGTACCGTGGAGTGGTGAAAGCAGCAGATAACGTGTTTCTCGCATTAAATAGCTCGAAAAGAGCGATCTAGATGATTCAGCATACTTCGGACAGAAGTCTCACCAGGATTATCGCAGGAAATGCATATCTCAGCTTGAAACCCCACGAAAACCAAGATATCTCCGGTTCTGCATATCCAACGAACTGTGGAGTAGTGAAAAACCCCAGAAAACGTGTTTCTCGCATTAAATATCTCGAAAAGAGCGTTCTCGATGATTCTGCATACTTCTCATAGATGAAACACCAATATTATCGCAGAAAATGCATATTTCAGCTGGAAACCTCACGAAAACCAAGTTATCGGCGGCTCTACATATCAAACACACTGTGGAGTGGTCAAAACACCAGATAACGTGATTCTCGCATTAAATAGCTCAAAATGTGCGATCTCGAAGATTCTGCATACTTCTGACAGAAGTCTCACCAGGATTATCGTAGAAAATGCATATCTCAGCTTGCAACCCGACCGAAACCAACATATCTCCGGTTCTGCATGTCAAACGTACTGTAGAGTGGTGAAAACACCAGAAAACGTGTTTCGGGCATTAAGTAGCTCGAAAAGAGCGTTCTCGAAGATTCTGCATACTTCTGGCAGAAGTCTCACCAACATTATCGTAGAAAATGCATATCTCAGCTGGAAACACCACGAAAATCAAGATATCGCCGGTTCTGCATATAAAACGCCCTGTGGAGTGATAAAAACAACCAGATAACTTGTTTCTCGCATTAACTAGCTCGAAAAGAGCGTTCTTGATGATTCTGCATACTTCTCATAGATGAAACACCAAGATTATCGCAGAAAATGCATATCTCAGCTGGAAACCCCACGAAAACCAAGATATCGCCGGTTCTGCATATCAGACGCACGGTGGAGTGGTGAAAACACCAGAAAACGTGTTACTCGCATTAACTAAGTAGCAAAGAGCGTTCTGCATGATTCTGCATACTTCTCATAGATGAAACACAAAGATTATCGCAGAAAATGCATATCTCAGCTTGAAACCCGACCGAAACCACGATATCTCCGTTTCTGCATGTCAAACGTACTGTGGAGTGGTGAATACTCCAGAAAACGTGTTTCTCGCATTAAATTGCTCGAAAAGAGCGATCTAGATGATTCTACATACTTCTGACAGAAGACCCACCAAGATTATCGCAGAAAATGCATATCTCAGCTGGAAACACTACGAAAATCAAGATATCGCCGGTTCTGCATATCAGACGCACCGTGGAGTGGTGAAAACACCAGAAAACGTGTTACTCGCATTAACTAGCTCGCATAGAGCGTACTGGATGATTCTGCATACTTCTCATAGATGAAACACAAAGATTATCGCAGAAAATGCATATTTCAGCTGGAAACCCCACGAAAACCAAGTTATCGGCGGCTCTACATATCAAACGCACTGTGGAGTGGTCAAAACACCACGTAACGCGTTTCTCGCATTAAATAGCTCGAAAAGAGCGATATGGATGATTCTGCATACTTCGGACAGAAGTCTCACCAATATTATCGCAGAAAATGCATATCTCAGCTTGAAACCTCACGAAAATCAAGATGTCGCCGGTTCTGCATATCAAACGCATTGTGGAGTGGTGAAAACAACCAGATAACGTGTTTCTCGCATTAACTAGCTCGAAAAGAGCGTTCTCGATGATTCTGCATACTTCTCATAGATGAAACACTAAGATTATCGCAGAAAATGCATATCTCAGCTGGAAACCCCACGAAAACCAAGATATCGCCGGTTCTGCATATCAGACGCACCGTGGAGTGGTGAAAACACCAGAAAACGTGTTACTCGCATTAACTAGCTCGCATAGAGCGTACTGGATGATTCTGCATACTTCTCATAGATGAAACACAAAGATTATCGCAGAAAATGCATATCTCAGCTTGAAACCCGACCGAAAACAAGATATCTCCGTTTCTGCATGTCAAACGTACTGTGGAGTGGTGAATACACCAGAAAACGTGTTTCTCGCATTAAATAGCTCGAAAAGAGCGATCTAGATGATTCTACATACTTCTGACAGAAGTCTCACCAATATTATCGCAGAAAATGCATATCTCAGCTTGAAACCTCACGAAAATCAAGATGTCGCCGGTTCTGCATATCAAACGCACTGTGGAGTGGTGAAAACACCAGATAACGTGTTTCTCGCATTAAATAGCTCGAAAAGAGCGATCTAGATGATTCAGCATACTTCGGACAGAAGTCTCACCAAGATTATCGCAGGAAATGCATATCTCAGCTTGAAACCCCACGAAAACCAAGATATCTCCGGTTCTGCATATCCAAAGAACTGTGGAGTGGTGAAAACCCCAGAAAACGTGTTTCTCGCATTAAATAGCTCGAAAAGATATCTCTCGATGGTTCTGCATACTTCGGACAGATGTTTCATCAAGCTTATCGCAGAAAATGCATATCTCAGCGGGAAACACCACGAAAATCAGGATATCGCCGGTTCTGAATATCAAACGCACTGTGGAGTGGTGAAAACACCAGATAACGTGTTTCTCGCATTAAGTAGCTTTAAAAGAGCGTTCTCGAAGATTCTGCATACTTCTGACAGAAGTCTCACCAACATTATCGTAGAAGATGCATATCTCAGCTGGAAACACCACGAAAATCAAGATACCGCCGGTTCTGCATATCAAACCAGCTGTGGAGTGGTGAAAACACCAGATAACGTGTTTTTCGCATTAAATAGCTCGAAAAGCGCGATCTCGATGATTCTGCATACTTCGGACAGAAGTCTCACCAAGATTATCGTAAAACATGCATATCTCAGCTTGATACCCCACGAAAACCAAGATATCGCCGGTTCTGCATATCAAACGCACTGTGGAGTGGTGAAAACACCAGATAACGTGTTTCTCGCATTAAATAGCTAGAAAAGTGTGATCTCGATGATTCTGCATACTTCTGACTGAAGTCACACCAATATTATCGCAGAAAATGCATATCTCAGCTTGAAGCCCCACGAAAACCAAGATATCGCTGGTTCTGCATATCAAACGCACTGTGGAGTGGTGAAAACACCAGATAACGTGTTTCTCGCATTAAATAGCACGAAAAGAGCGTTCTCGAAGATCCTGCATACTTCTCACAGAAGTCTCACCAAGATTATCGTAGAAAATGCATATCTCAGCTTGAAACCCGACGAAAACCGAGTTATTTCCGGTTCTGCACATCAAACGTACCGTGGAGTGGTGAAAGCAGCAGAAAACGTGTTTCGCGCATTAAGTAGCTCGAAAAGAGTGTTCTCGAAGATTCTGCATACTTCTGACAGAAGTCTCACCAGGGTTATAGCAGAAAATGCATATCTCAGCTTGAAACCCGACCGAAACCAAGATATCTCCGGTTCTGCATATCAAACGCACTGTGGAGTGGTGAAAACACCAGATAACGTGTTTCTCGCATTAAATAGTTCGAAAAGAGCGATCTAGATGATTCAGCATACTTCGGACAGAAGTCTCACCAGGATTATCGCAGGAAATGCATATCTCAGCTTGAAACCCCACGAAAACCAAGATATCTCCGGTTCTGCATATCCAAGGAACTGTGGAGTAGTGAAAAACCCCAGAAAACGTGTTTCTCGCATTAAATATCTCGAAAAGAGCGTTCTCGATGATTCTGCATACTTCTCATAGATGAAACACCAATATTATCGCAGAAAATGCATATTTCAGCTGGAAACCACACGAAAACCAAGTTATCGGCGGCTCTACATATCAAACACACTGTGGAGTGGTCAAAACACCAGATAACGTGATTCTCGCATTAAATAGCTCAAAATGTGCGATCTCGAAGATTCTGCATACTTCTGACAGAAGTCTCACCAGGATTATCGTAGAAAATGCATATCTCAGCTTGCAACCCGACCGAAACCAACATATCTCCGGTTCTGCATGTCTAACGTACTGTGGAGTGGTGAATACACCAGAAAACGTGTTTCTCGCATTAAGTAGCTCGAAAAGAGCGATCTAGATGAATCTGCATACTTCTTGTAGAAGTCTCACCAATATTATCGCAGAAAATGCATACCTCAGCTTGAAACCTCACGAAAACCAAGATATCTCCGGTTCTGCACATCAAACGTACTGTGGAGTGGTGAAAACACCAGAAAACGTGCTTCTCGCATTAACTAACTCGAAAAGAGCGTTCTCGATGGTTCTGCATACTTCTCATAGATGAAACACCAAGATTATCGCAGAAAATGCATATTTCAGCTGGAAACCCCACGAAAACAAATATATCGTCGGTCCTGCATATCAGACGCACTGTGGAATGTTGAAAACACCAGAAAACGTGTTTCTCGCATTAACTAACTCGAAAAGAGCGTTCTCGATGATTCTGCATACTTCTCATAGGTGAAACACCAGGATTAACGCAGAAAATGCATATTTCAGCTGGAAACCCCACGAAAACCAAGTTATCGGCGGCTCTACATATCAAACGCACTGTAGAGTGGTCAAAACACCAAATGACGTGTTTCTCGCATTAACTAGCTCGAAAAGAGCGTTCTCGATGATCCTGCATACTTCTCATAGATGAAACACCAATATTATCGCAGAAAATGCATATTTCAGCTGGAAACCCCACGAAAACCAAGTTATCGGCGGCTCTACATATCAAACGCACTGTAGAGTGGTCAAAACACCAGATGACGTGTTTCTCGCATTAACTAGCTCGAAAAGAGCGTTCTCGATGATCCTGCATACTTCTCATAGATGAAACACCAAGATTATCGCAGAAAATGCATATTTCAGCTGGAAACCCCACGAAAACCAAGTTATCGGCGGCTCTACATATCAAACGCACTGTAGAGTGGTGAAAGCACCAGAAATCGTGTTTCTCGCATTAAATAGCTCGAATAGAGCGATCTCGATGATTCTGCATACTTCTGACAGAAGACTCACCAAGCTTATCGCAGAAAATGCATATCTCAGCTGGAAACACCACGAAAATCAAGATATCGCCGGTTCCGCATATCAGACGCACTGTGGAGTGGTGAAAACACCAGAAAACGTGTTTCTCGCATTAACTAGCTCGAAAAGAGCGTTCTCGATGATCCTGCATACTTCTCATAGATGAAACACCAAGATTATCGCAGAAAATGCATATTTCAGCTGGAAACCCCACGAATACCAAGTTATCGGCGGCTCTACATATCAAACGCACTGTAGAGTGGTCAAAACACCAGATGACGTGTTTCTCGCATTAACTAGCTCGAAAAGAGCGTTCTCGATGATCCTGCATACTTCTCATAGATGAAAGACCAAGATTATCGCAGAAAATGCATATCTCAGCTGGAAACACCACGAAAATCAAGATATCGTCGGTCCTGCACATTAGACGCACTGTGGAATGTTGAAAATACCAGAAAACGTGTTTCTCGCATTAAATAGCTCGAAAACTGCGATCTCGATGATACTGCATACCTCGGACAGAAGTCTCACCAAGATTATCGCAGAAAATGCATATCTGAGCTTGAAACCCCACGAAAACCAAGATATCGCCGGTTCTGCATATCAAACGCACTGTGGAGTGGTGAAAACAACCAGATAACGTGTTTCTCGCATTAACTAACTCGAAAAGAGCGATCTAGATGATTCTGCATACTTCTGGCAGAATACTCACCAAGCTTATCGCAGAAAATGCATATCTCAGCTGGAAACACCACGAAAATCAAGATATCGCCGGTTCCGCATATCAGACGCACTGTGGAGTGGTGAATACACCAGAAAACGTGTTTCTCGCATTAACTAGCTCGAAAAGAGCGTTCTCGAAGATTCTGCTTACTTCTGACAGAAGTCTCACCAACATTATCGTAGAAAATGCATATCTCAGCTGGAAACACCACGAAAATCAAGATATCGCCGGTTCTGCATATCAAACCAACTATGGAGTGGTGAAAACACCAGATAACGTGTTTCTCGCATTAAATAGCTCGAAAAGCGCGATCTCGATGATTCTGCATACTTCTCATAGATGAAACACAAAGATTATCGCAGAAAATACATATTTCAGCTGGAAACCCCACGAAAACCAAGATATCGCCGGTTCTGCATATCAAACGCCCTGTGGAGTGGTGGAAACATCAGATAACGTGTTTCTCGCATTAAATAGCTCGAAAAGTGCGATCTCGATGATACTGCA
Source organism: Anthophora plumipes (assembly GCA_951804975.1). Lineage (NCBI taxonomy): Eukaryota > Metazoa > Arthropoda > Insecta > Hymenoptera > Apidae > Anthophora > Anthophora plumipes. Next base: position 998,860 of record CATORF010000226.1, read on the forward strand.
TACCTCGGACAGAAGTCTCACCAAGATTATCGCAGAAAATGCATATCTCTGCTAGAAACCCCACGAAAACCAAGATATCTCCTGTTCTGCATATCCAACGAACTGTGGAGTGGTGAAAACCCCAGAAAACGTGTTTCTCGCATTAAATAGATCGAATAGAGCGATCTCGATGATTCTGCATACTTCTGACAGACGACTCACCAAGATGATCGCAGAAAATGCATATCTCAGCTTGAAACCCGACCGAAACGAAGATATCTCCGGTTCTGCATGTCAAACGTACTGTGGAGTGGTGAATACACCAGAAAACGTGTTTCTCGCATTAAGTAGCTCGAATAGAGCAATCTCGATGTTTCTGCATACTTCTGGCAGAAGACTCACCAAGCTTATCGCAGAAAATGCATATCTCAGCTGGAAACCCCACGAAAACCATGTTATCGGCGGCTCTACATATCAAACGCACTGTGGAGTGGTGAAAACACCAGAAAACGTGTTTCTCGCATTAAATAGCTCGAATAGAGCGATCTCGATGATCCTGCATACTTCTGACAGAAGACTCACCAAGATGATCGCAGAAAATGCATATCTCAGCTGGAAACCCCACGAAAACAAAGATATCGTCGGTTCTGCATATCAGACGCACTGTGGAATGTTGAAAACACCAGAAAACGTGTTTCTCGCAATAACTAACTCCAAAAGAGCGTTCTCGATGATTCTGCATACTTCTCATAGATGAAGCACCAAGATTATCGCAGAAAATGCATATTTCAGCTGGAAACCCCACGAGAACCATGTTATCGGCGGCTCTACATATCAAACGCACTGTGGAGTGGTCAAAACACCAGAAAACTTGTTGTTTCGCATTAGCTAGCTCGAAAGGAGCGTTCTCGATGATTCTGCATACTTCTCATAGATGAAACACCAAGATTATCGCAGAAAATGAATATTTCAGCTGGAAACCCCACGAAAACCAAGTTATCGGCGGCTCTACATATCAAACGCACTGTGGAGTGGTCAAAACACCAGATGACGTGTTTCTCGCAATAAATAGCTCGAAAAGAGCGATATCGATGATTGTGCATACTTCGGACAGAAGTCTCACCAATATTGTCGCAGAAAATGCATATCTCAGCTTGAAACCTCACGAAAATCTAGATGTCGCCGGTTCTGCATATCAAACGCACTGTGGAATGTTGAAAACACCAGAAAACTGGTTTTTTCGCATTAAATAGCTCGAAAAGAGCGATCTAGATGATTCTGCATACTTCTGACTGAAGTCTCACCAAGATTATCGCAGAAAATGCATATCTCAGCTGGAAACACCACGAAAACCAAGATATCGCCGGTTCTGCACATCAAACGTACTGTGGAGTACTGAAAACACCAGAAAACGTGTTTATCGCATTAACTAACTCGAAAAGAGCGTTCTCGAATGATTCTGCATACTTCTCATAGATGAAACACCAAGATTATCGCAGAAAATGCATATTTCAGCTGGAAACCCCACGAAAACCAAGATATCGCCGGTTCTGCATATCAAACGCCCTGTGGAGTGGTGGAAACATCAGATAACGTGTTTCTCGCATTAAATAGCTCGAAAAGTGCGATCTCGATGATACTGCATACCTCGGACAGAAGTCTCACCAAGATTATCGCAGAAAATGCATATCTCTGCTAGAAACCCCACGAAAACCAAGATATCTCCTGTTCTGCATATCCAACGAACTGTGGAGTGGTGAAAACCCCAGAAAACGTGTTTCTCGCATTAAATAGATCGAAAAGTACGATCTCGATGACTCTGCATACTTCGGACAGAAGTCTCACCAAGATTATCGCAGAAAATGCATATCTGAGCTTGAAACCCCACGAAAACCAAGATATCGCCGGTTCTGCATATAAAACGCCCTGTGGAGTGATAAAAACACCAGATAACTTGTTTCTCGCATAAACTTGCTCCAAAAGAGCGTTCTTGATGATTCTGCATACTTCTCATAGATGAAACACCAAGATTCTCGCAGAAAATGCATATCTCAGCTGGAAACCCCACGAAAACCAAGATATCGCCGGTTCTGCATATCAGACGCACCGTGGAGTGGTGAAAACACCAGAAAACTGGTTTTTTCGCATTAAATAGCTCGAAAAGAGCGATCTAGATGATTCTGCATACTTCTGACTGAAGTCTCACCAATATTATCACCAGAAAATGCATATCTCAGCTAGAAACCTCACGAAAATCAAGATGTCGCCGGTTCTGCATGTCTAACGTACTGTGGAGTGGTGAATACACCAGATAACGTGTTTCTCGCATTAACTAACTCGAAAAGAGCGTTCTCGATGATTCTGCATACTTCTCATAGATGAAGCACCAAGATTATCGCAGAAAATGCATATTTCAGCTGGAAACCCCACGAAATCCATGTTATCGGCGGCTCTACATATCAAACGCACTGTGGAGTGGTCAAAACACCAGAAAACTTGTTGTTTCGCATTAACTAGCTCGAAAGGAGCGTTCTCGATGATTCTGCATACTTCTCATAGATGAAACACCAAGATTATCGCAGAAAATGAATATTTCAGCTGGAAACCCCACGAAAACCAAGTTATCGGCGGCTCTACATATCAAACGCACTGTGGAGTGGTCAAAACACCAGATGACGTGTATCTCGCAATAAATAGCTCGAAAAGAGCGATATCGATGATTGGGCATACTTCGGACAGAAGTCTCACCAATATTATCGCAGAAAATGCATATCTCAGCTTGAAACCTCACGAAAATCTAGATGTCGCCGGTTCTGCATATCAAACGCACTGTGGAATGTTGAAAACACCAGAAAACGTGTTTCTCGCATTAACTAACTCCAAAAGAGCGTTCTCGAATGATTCTGCATACTTCTCATAGATGAAACACCAAGATTATCGCAGAAAATGCATATTTCAGCTGGAAACCCCACGAAAACCAAGTTATCGGCGGCTCTACATATCAAACGCACTGTGGAGTGGTGAAAACACCAGAAAACGTGTTTCTCGCATTAAATAGCTCGAAAAGAGCGATCTAGATGATTCTGCATACTTCTGACTGAAGTCTCACCAAGATTATCGCAGAAAATGCATACCTCATCTTGAAACCTCACGAAAACCAAGATATCGCCGGTTCTGCACATCAAACGTACTGTGGAGTGGTGAAAACACCAGAAAACGTGTTTATCGCATTAACTAACTCGAAAAGAGCGTTCTCGAATGATTCTGCATACTTCTCATAGATGAAACACCAAGATTATCGCAGAAAATGCATATTTCAGCTGGAAACCCCACGAAAACCATGTTATCGGCGGCTCTACATATCAAACGCACTGTGGAGTGGTGAAAACACCAGAAAACGTGTTTCTCGCATTAAATAGCTCGAATAGAGCGATCTCGATGATCCTGCATACTTCTGACAGAAGACTCACCAAGATGATCGCAGAAAATGCATATCTCAGCTGGAAACCCCACGAAAACAAAGATATCGTCGGTTCTGCATATCAGACGCACTGTGGAATGTTGAAAACACCAGAAAACGTGTTTCTCGCAATAACTAACTCCAAAAGAGCGTTCTCGATGATTCTGCATACTTCTCATAGATGAAGCACCAAGATTATCGCAGAAAATGCATATTTCAGCTGGAAACCCCACGAGAACCATGTTATCGGCGGCTCTACATATCAAACGCACTGTGGAGTGGTCAAAACACCAGAAAACTTGTTGTTTCGCATTAGCTAGCTCGAAAGGAGCGTTCTCGATGATTCTGCATACTTCTCATAGATGAAACACCAAGATTATCGCAGAAAATGAATATTTCAGCTGGAAACCCCACGAAAACCAAGTTATCGGCGGCTCTACATATCAAACGCACTGTGGAGTGGTCAAAACACCAGATGACGTGTTTCTCGCAATAAATAGCTCGAAAAGAGCGATATCGATGATTGTGCATACTTCGGACAGAAGTCTCACCAATATTGTCGCAGAAAATGCATATCTCAGCTTGAAACCTCACGAAAATCTAGATGTCGCCGGTTCTGCATATCAAACGCACTGTGGAATGTTGAAAACACCAGAAAACTGGTTTTTTCGCATTAAATAGCTCGAAAAGAGCGATCTAGATGATTCTGCATACTTCTGACTGAAGTCTCACCAATAGTATCACCAGAAAATGCATATCTCAGCTAGAAACCTCACGAAAATCAAGATGTCGCCGGTTCTGCATGTCTAACGTACTGTGGAGTGGTGAATACACCAGATAACGTGTTTCTCGCATTAACTAACTCGAAAAGAGCGTTCTCGATGATTCTGCATACTTCTCATAGATGAAGCACCAAGATTATCGCAGAAAATGCATATTTCAGCTGGAAACCCCACGAAATCCATGTTATCGGCGGCTCTACATATCAAACGCACTGTGGAGTGGTCAAAACACCAGAAAACTTGTTGTTTCGCATTAACTAGCTCGAAAGGAGCGTTCTCGATGATTCTGCATACTTCTCATAGATGAAACACCAAGATTATCGCAGAAAATGAATATTTCAGCTGGAAACCCCACGAAAACCAAGTTATCGGCGGCTCTACATATCAAACGCACTGTGGAGTGGTCAAAACACCAGATGACGTGTATCTCGCAATAAATAGCTCGAAAAGAGCGATATCGATGATTGGGCATACTTCGGACAGAAGTCTCACCAATATTATCGCAGAAAATGCATATCTCAGCTTGAAACCTCACGAAAATCTAGATGTCGCCGGTTCTGCATATCAAACGCACTGTGGAATGTTGAAAACACCAGAAAACTGGTTTTTTCGCATTAAATAGCTCGAAAAGAGCGATCTAGATGATTCTGCATACTTCTGACTGAAGTCTCACCAAGATTATCGCAGAAAATGCATATCTCAGCTGGAAACACCACGAAAACCAAGATATCGCCGGTTCTGCACATCAAACGTACTGTGGAGTACTGAAAACACCAGAAAACGTGTTTATCGCATTAACTAACTCGAAAAGAGCGTTCTCGAATGATTCTGCATACTTCTCATAGATGAAACACCAAGATTATCGCAGAAAATGCATATTTCAGCTGGAAACCCCACGAAAACCAAGATATCGCCGGTTCTGCATATCAAACGCCCTGTGGAGTGGTGGAAACATCAGATAACGTGTTTCTCGCATTAAATAGCTCGAAAAGTGCGATCTCGATGATACTGCATACCTCGGACAGAAGTCTCACCAAGATTATCGCAGAAAATGCATATCTCTGCTAGAAACCCCACGAAAACCAAGATATCTCCTGTTCTGCATATCCAACGAACTGTGGAGTGGTGAAAACCCCAGAAAACGTGTTTCTCGCATTAAATAGATCGAAAAGTACGATCTCGATGACTCTGCATACTTCGGACAGAAGTCTCACCAAGATTATCGCAGAAAATGCATATCTGAGCTTGAAACCCCACGAAAACCAAGATATCGCCGGTTCTGCATATAAAACGCCCTGTGGAGTGATAAAAACACCAGATAACTTGTTTCTCGCATAAACTTGCTCCAAAAGAGCGTTCTTGATGATTCTGCATACTTCTCATAGATGAAACACCAAGATTCTCGCAGAAAATGCATATCTCAGCTGGAAACCCCACGAAAACCAAGATATCGCCGGTTCTGCATATCAGACGCACCGTGGAGTGGTGAAAACACCAGAAAACTGGTTTTTTCGCATTAAATAGCTCGAAAAGAGCGATCTAGATGATTCTGCATACTTCTGACTGAAGTCTCACCAATATTATCACCAGAAAATGCATATCTCAGCTAGAAACCTCACGAAAATCAAGATGTCGCCGGTTCTGCATGTCTAACGTACTGTGGAGTGGTGAATACACCAGATAACGTGTTTCTCGCATTAACTAACTCGAAAAGAGCGTTCTCGATGATTCTGCATACTTCTCATAGATGAAGCACCAAGATTATCGCAGAAAATGCATATTTCAGCTGGAAACCCCACGAAATCCATGTTATCGGCGGCTCTACATATCAAACGCACTGTGGAGTGGTCAAAACACCAGAAAACTTGTTGTTTCGCATTAACTAGCTCGAAAGGAGCGTTCTCGATGATTCTGCATACTTCTCATAGATGAAACACCAAGATTATCGCAGAAAATGAATATTTCAGCTGGAAACCCCACGAAAACCAAGTTATCGGCGGCTCTACATATCAAACGCACTGTGGAGTGGTCAAAACACCAGATGACGTGTATCTCGCAATAAATAGCTCGAAAAGAGCGATATCGATGATTGGGCATACTTCGGACAGAAGTCTCACCAATATTATCGCAGAAAATGCATATCTCAGCTTGAAACCTCACGAAAATCTAGATGTCGCCGGTTCTGCATATCAAACGCACTGTGGAATGTTGAAAACACCAGAAAACGTGTTTCTCGCATTAACTAACTCCAAAAGAGCGTTCTCGAATGATTCTGCATACTTCTCATAGATGAAACACCAAGATTATCGCAGAAAATGCATATTTCAGCTGGAAACCCCACGAAAACCAAGTTATCGGCGGCTCTACATATCAAACGCACTGTGGAGTGGTGAAAACACCAGAAAACGTGTTTCTCGCATTAAATAGCTCGAATAGAGCGATCTCGATGATCCTGCATACTTCTGACAGAAGACTCACCAAGATGATCGCAGAAAATGCATATCTCAGCTGGAAACCCCACGAAAACAAAGATATCGTCGGTTCTGCATATCAGACGCACTGTGGAATGTTGAAAACACCAGAAAACGTGTTTCTCGCATTAACTAACTCCAAAAGAGCGTTCTCGATGATTCTGCATACTTCTCATAGATGAAGCACCAAGATTATCGCAGAAAATGCATATTTCAGCTGGAAACCCCACCAAAACCATGTTATCGGCGGCTCTACATATCAAACGCACTGTGGAGTGGTCAAAACACCAGAAAACTTGTTGTTTCGCATTAACTAGCTCGAAAGGAGCGTTCTCGATGATTCTGCATACTTCTCATAGATGAAACACCAAGATTATCGCAGAAAATGAATATTTCAGCTGGAAACCCCACGAAAACCAAGTTATCGGCGGCTCTACATATCAAACGCACTGTGGAGTGGTCAAAACACCAGATAACGTGTATCTCGCAATAAATAGCTCGAAAAGAGCGATATCGATGATTGGGCATACTTCGGACAGAAGTCTCACCAATATATTCGCAGAAAATGCATATCTCAGCTTGAAACCTCACGAAAATCTAGATGTCGCCGGTTCTGCATATCAAACGCACTGTGGAATGTTGAAAACACCAGAAAACTGGTTGTTTCGCATTAACTAGCTCGAATGGAGCGTTCTCGATGATTCTGCATACTTCCCATAGATGAAACACAAAGATTATCGCAGAAAATGCATATTTCAACTGGAAACCCCACGAAAACCAAGTTATCGGCGGCTCTACATATCAAACGCACTGTGGAGTGGTCAAAACACCAGAAAACTTGTTTTTTCGCATTAAATAGCTCGAAACGAGCGATCTAGGTGATTCTGCATACTTCTGACTGAAGTCTCACCAATATTATCGCAGAAAATGCATATCTCAGCTAGAAACCTCACGAAAATCAAGATGTCGCCGGTTCTGCATATCAAACGCACTGTGGAGTGGTGAAAACAACCAGATAACGTGTTTCTCGCATTAAATAGCTCGAATAGAGCGATCTGGATGATTCTGCATACTTCTGACAGAAGACTCTCCAAGATTATCGCAGAAAATGCATATCTCAGCTGGAAACCCTACGAAAACCAAGATATCGCCGGTTCTGCATATCATACGCACTGTGCAGTGGTGAAAATAACAGAAAACGTGTTTATAGTATTAAGTAGCTCGAATAGAGCGATCTCGATGATTCTGCATACTTCTGGCAGAAGACTCACCAAGCTTATCGCAGAAAATGCATATCTCAGCTGGAAACACCACGAAAACGAAGATATCGTCGGTTCTGCATATCAGACGCACTGTGGAATGTTGAAAACACCAGAAAACGTGTTTCTCGCATTAACTAACTCCAAAAGAGCGTTCTCGATGATTCTGCATACTTCTCATAGATGAAGCACCAAGATTATCGCAGAAAATGCATATTTCAGCTGGAAACCCCACGAAAACCAAGTTATCGGCGGCTCTACATATCAAACGCACTGTGGAGTGGTCAAAACACCAGAAAACTTGTTTTTTCGCATTAAATAGCTCGAAACGAGCGATCTAGGTGATTCTGCATACTTCTGACTGAAGTCTCACCAATATTATCGCAGAAAATGCATATCTCAGCTGGAAACCCCACGAAAACAAAGATATCGTCGGTTCTGCATATCAGACGCACTGTGGAATGTTGAAAACACCAGAAAACGTGTTTCTCGCATTAACTAACTCCAACAGAGCGTTCTCGATGATTCTGCATACTTCTCATAGATGAAGCACCAAGATTATCGCAGAAAATGCATATTTCAGCTGGAAACCCCACGAAAACCAAGTTGTCGGCGGCTCTACATATCAAACGCACTGTGGGGTGGTGAAAACACCAGAAAACGTGTTTCTCGCATTAAATAGCTCGAATAGAGCGATATCGATGATTCTGCATACTTCTGACAGAAGACTCACCAAGATGATCGCAGAAAATGCATATCTCAGCTTGAAACCAGACCGAAACGAAGACATCTCCGGTTCTGCATGTCTAACGTACTGTGGAGTGGTGAATACACCAGATAACGTGTTTCTCGATTTAACTAACTCGAAAAGAGCGTTCTCGATGATTCTGCATACTTCTCATAGATGAAGCACCAAGATTATCGCAGAAAATGCATATTTCAGCTGGAAACCCCACGAAAACCATGTTATCGGCGGCTCTACATATCAAACGCACTGTGGAGTGGTCAAAACACCAGAAAACTTGTTGTTTCGCATTAACTAGCTCGAAAGGAGCGTTCTCGATGATTCTGCATACTTATGACTGAAGTCTCACCAATATTGTCGCAGAAAATGCATATCTCAGCTTGAAACCTCACGAAAATCTAGATGTCGCCGGTTCTGCATATCAAACGCACTGTGGAATGTTGAAAACACCAGAAAACTGGTTTTTTCGCATTAAATAGCTCGAAAAGAGCGATCTAGATGATTCTGCATACTTCTGACTAAAGTCTCACCAAGATTATCGCAGAAAATGCATATCTCAGCTGGAAACACCACGAAAACCAAGATATCGCCGGTTCTGCATATCAAACGCACTGTGGAGTGGTCAAAACACCAGAAAACGTGTTACTCGCATTAACTAGCTCGAATAGAGCGTTCTGGATGATTCTGCATACTTCCCATAAATGAAACACAAAGATTATCGCAGAAAATGCATATTTCAGCTGGAAACCCCACGAAAACCAAGTTATCGGCGGTTCTACATATCAAACGCACTGTGGAGTGGTCAAAACACCAGAAAACTTGTTTTTTCGCATTAAATATCTCGAAACGAGCGATCTAGATGATTCTGCATACTTCTGACTGAAGTCTCACCAATATTATCGCAGAAAATGCATATCTCAGCTTGAAACCCGACCGAAACGAAGACATCTCCGGTTCTGCATGTCTAACGTACTGTGGAGTGGTGAATACACCAGATAACGTGTTTCTCGCATTAACTAACTCGAAAAGAGCGTTCTCGATGATTCTGCATACTTCTCATAGATGAAGCACCAATATTATCGCAGAAAATGCATATCTCAGCTAGAAACCTCACGAAAATCAAGATGTCGCCGGTTCTGCATATCAAACGCACTGTGGAGTGGTGAAAACAACCAGATAACGTGTTTCTCGCATTAAATAGCTCGAATAGAGCGATCTGGATGATTCTGCATACTTCTGACAGAAGACTCACCAAGATGATCGCAGAAAATGCATATCTCAGCTTGAAACCCGACCGAAACGAAGACATCTCCGGTTCTGCATGTCTAACGTACTGTGGAGTGGTGAATACACCAGATAACGTGTTTATCGCATTAAATAGCTCCATAAGACCGATTTCGGTGTTTCTGCATACTTGTCACAGAAGAAACACCAAGATTGCCGCAGAAAATGCATATCTCAGCTTGAAACCTCACGAAAATCAAGATGTCGCCGGTTCTGCATATCAAACGCATTGTGGAGTGGTGAAAACAACCAGATAACGTGTTTCTCGCATTAAATAGCTCGAATAGAGCGATCTGGATGATTCTGCATGCTTCTGACAGAAGACACACCAAGATTATCGCAGAAAATGCATATCTCAGCTGGAAACCCTACGAAAACCAAGATATCGCCGGTTCTGCATATCATACGCACTGTGCAGTGGTGAAAATAACAGAAAACGTGTTTATCGCATTAAATAGCTCCATAAGACCGATTTCGGGGTTTCTGCATACTTATCACAGAAGAAACACCAAAATTATCGTAGAAAATGCATATCCAGCTGGAAACCCCATGAAAATCAACATATCGCCGGTTGTGCATATCAAACGCACTGTGGAGTGGTGAAAACAACCAGATAACGTGTTTCTCGCATTAAATAGCTCGAAAAGAGCGTTCTGGATGATTCTGCATACTTCCCATAGATGAAACACAAAGATTATCGCAGAAAATGCATATTTCAGCTGGAAACCCCACGAAAACGAAGTTATCGGCGGCTCTGCATATCAAACGCACAGTGGAGTGGTCAAAACACCAGAAAACTTGTTTTTTCGCATTAAATAGCTCGAAACGAGCGATCTAGATGATTCTGCATACTTCTGACTGAAGTCTCACCAATATTATCGCAGAAAATGCATATCTCAGCTAGAAACCTCACGAAAATCAAGATGTCGCCGGTTCTGCATATCCAACGCACTGTGGAGTGGTGAAAACAACCAGATAACGTGTTTCTCGCATTAAATAGCTCGAATAGAGCGATTTGGATGATTCTGTATACTTCTGACAGAAGACTCACCAAGATTATCGCAGAAAATGCATATCTCAGCTGGAAACCCCACGAAAACCAAGATATCGCCGGTTCTGCATATCAAACGCCCTGTGGAGTGTTGAAAACACCAGATAACGTGTTTCTCGCATTAACTAGCTCGAAAAGAGCGTTCTGGATGATTCTGCATACTTCCCATAGATGAAACACAAAGATTATCGCAGAAAATGCATATTTCAGCTGGAAACCCCACGAAAACCAAGTTATCGGCGGCTCTACATATCAAACGCACTGTGGAGTGGTCAAAACACCAGGAAAACTGGTGTTTTCGCATTTAATAGCTCGAATCGAGCGACCTAGATGATTCTGCATACTTCTGACTGAAGTATCACCAAGATTATCGCACAAAATGCATATCTCAGCTGGAAACCCCACGAAAACCAAGATATCGCCGGTTCTGCATATCAAACGCCCTGTGGAGTGATGAAAACACCAGATAACGTGTTTCTCGCATTAAATAGCTCGAATAGAGCGATCTCAATGATTCTGCATCCTACTTACAGAAGACTCACCAAGATTATCGCAGAAAACGCATATCTCAGCTTGAAACCTCACCAAAATCAAGATGTCGCCGGTTCTGCATATCAAACGCACTGTGGAGTAGTGAAAACACCAGAAAACTTGTTTTTTCGAATTAAATAGCTCGAAAAGAGCGATCTAGATGATTCTTCATACTTCTGACTGAAGTCTCACCAAGATTATCGCAGAAAATACATGTCTCAGCTGGAAACACCGCGAAAATCAAGATATATCCGGTTCTGCACATCAAACGTACTGGGGAGTGGCGAAAACACCAGAAAACGTGAGTCTCGCATTAAGTATCTCGAAAAGAGCGTTCTGGATGATTCTGCATACTTCTCTTGGATGAAACACCAAGATATTCGCAGAAAATGCATATTTCAGCTGGAAAACCCACGAAAACCAACATATCGGCGGCTCTACATATCAAACGCACTGTGGAGTGGTGAAAACAACCAGATAACGTGTTTTTCGCATTAAATAGCTCGAAACGAGCGATCTAGATGATTCTGCATACTTCTGACTGAAGTCACACCAATATTATCGCAGAAAATGCATATCTCAGCTTGAAACCTCACGAAAATCAAGATCTCGCCGGTTCTGCATATCAAACGCACTGTGGAGTGGTGAAAACAACCAGAACACTTGTTTTTTCGCATTAAATAGCTCGAAAAGAGCAATCTAGATGATTCTTCATGCTTCTGACTGAAGTCTCACCAAGATTATCGCAGAAAATACATGTCTCAGCTGGAAACACCGCGAAAAACAAGATATCGCCGGTTCTGCATATCAAACGCACTGTGGAATGTTGAAAACTGCAGAAAACCTGTTTCTCGCATTAAGTATCTCGAAAAGAGCGTTCTCGATGATTCTGCATACTTCTCATAGATGAAACACCAAGATATTCGCAGAAAATGCATATCTCAGCTTGAAACCTCACGAAAACCAAGATATATCCGGTTCTGCACATCAAACGTACTGGGGAGTGGCGAAAACACCAGAAAACGTGTTTCCCGCATTAAGTAGCTCGAAAAGAGCGATCTCGATGATTCTGCATACTTCGGACAGAAGTCTCACCAAGATAATAGTAGAAAATGCGTATCTCAGCTTGAACCCCGACGAAATCCAAGATGTCGCTGGTTCTGCATATCAAACGCACTGTGGAGTTGTGGAAACACCAGAAAACGTGTTTCTCGCATTAAATAGCTCGATAAGAGCGATCCCGATGATTCTGCATACTTCTGACAGAAGACTAAATAAGATTATCGCAGAAAAAGCATATCTCAGCTTGAAACCTCACGAAAATCAAGATATCGCCGGTTCTGCATATCAAACGCACTGTGGAATGTTGAAAACTGCAGAAAACCTGTTTCTCGCATTAAGTATCTCGAAAAGAGCGATCTCGATGATTCTGCATACTTCTCATAGATGAAACACCAAGATTATCGCAGAAAATGAATATTTCAGCTGGAAACCCCACGAAAACCAAGTTATCGGCGGCTCTACATATCAAACGCACTGTGGAGTGGTCAAAACACCAGATGACGTGTTTCTCGCAATAAATAGCTCGAAAAGAGCGATATCGATGATTGTGCATACTTCGGACAGAAGTCTCACCAATATTATCGCAGAAAATGCATATCTCAGCTTGAAACCTCACGAAAATCAAGATGTCGGCGGTTCTGCATATCAAACGCACTGTGCAGTGGTGAAAATAACAGAAAACGTGTTTATCGCATAAAATAGCTCCATAAGACCGATTTCGGTGTTTCTGCATACTTGTCACAGAAGAAACACCAAGATTGCCGCAGAAAATGCATATCTCAGCTTGAAACCTCACGAAAATCAAGATGTCGCCGGTTCTGCATATCAAACGCACTGTGGAGTGGTGAAAACAACCAGATAACGTGTTTCTCGCATTAAATAGCTCGAATAGAGCGATCTGGATGATTCTGCATGCTTCTGACAGAAGACTCACCAAGATTATCGCAGAAAATGCATATCTCAGCTGGAAACCCTACGAAAACCAAGATATCGCCGGTTCTGCATATCATACGCACTGTGCAGTGGTGAAAATAACAGAAAACGTGTTTATCGCTTTAAATAGCTCCATAAGACCGATTTCGGGGTTTCTGCATACTTATCACAGAAGAAACACCAAAATTATCGTAGAAAATGCATATCCAGCTGGAAACCCCATGAAAATCAACATATCGCCGGTTGTGCATATCAAACGCACTGTGGAGTGGTGAAAACAACCAGATAACGTGTTTCTCGCATTAAATAGCTCGAAAAGAGCGTTCTGGATGATTCTGCATACTTCCCATAGATGAAACACAAAGATTATCGCAGAAAATGCATATTTCAGCTGGAAACCCCACGAAAACGAAGTTATCGGCGGCTCTACATATCAAACGCACAGTGGAGTGGTCAAAACACCAGAAAACTTGTTTTTTCGCATTAAATAGCTCGAAACGAGCGATCTAGATGATTCTGCATACTTCTGACTGAAGTCTCACCAATATTATCGCAGAAAATGCATATCTCAGCTAGAAACCTCACGAAAATCAAGATGTCGCCGGTTCTGCATATCCAACGCACTGTGGAGTGGTGAAAACAACCAGATAACGTGTTTCTCGCATTAAATAGCTCGAATAGAGCGATTTGGATGATTCTGTATACTTCTGACAGAAGACTCACCAAGATTATCGCAGAAAATGCATATCTCAGCTGGAAACCCCACGAAAACCAAGATATCGCCGGTTCTGCATATCAAACGCCCTGTGGAGTGTTGAAAACACCAGATAACGTGTTTCTCGCATTAACTAGCTCGAAAAGAGCGTTCTGGATGATTCTGCATACTTCCCATAGATGAAACACAAAGATTATCGCAGAAAATGCATATTTCAGCTGGAAACCCAACGAAAACCAAGTTATCGGCGGCTCTACATATCAAACGCACTGTGGAGTGGTCAAAACACCAGGAAAACTGGTGTTTTCGCATTTAATAGCTCGAATCGAGCGACCTAGATGATTCTGCATACTTCTGACTAAAGTATCACCAAGATTATCGCACAAAATGCATATCTCAGCTGGAAACCCCACGAAAACCAAGATATCGCCGGTTCTGCATATCAAACGCCCTGTGGAGTGATGAAAACACCAGATAACGTGTTTCTCGCATTAAATAGCTCGAATAGAGCGATCTCAATGATTCTGCATCCTACTTACAGAAGACTCACCAAGATTATCGCAGAAAACGCATATCTCAGCTTGAAACCTCACCAAAATCAAGATGTCGCCGGTTCTGCATATCAAACGCACTGTGGAGTAGTGAAAACACCAGAAAACTTGTTTTTTCGAATTAAATAGCTCGAAAAGAGCGATCTAGATGATTCTTCATGCTTCTGACTGAAGTCTCACCAAGATTATCGCAGAAAATACATGTCGCAGCTGGAAACACCGCGAAAATCAAGATATATCCGGTTCTGCACATCAAACGTACTGGGGAGTGGCGAAAACACCAGAAAACGTGAGTCTCGCATTAAGTATCTCGAAAAGAGCGTTCTGGATGATTCTGCATACTTCTCTTGGATGAAACACCAAGATATTCGCAGAAAATGCATATTTCAGCTTGAAACCTCACGAAAACCAAGATATATCCGGTTCTGCACATCAAACGTACTGGGGAGTGGCGAAAACACCAGAAAACGTGTTTCCCGCATTAAGTAGCTCGAAAAGAGCGATCTCGATGATTCTGCATACTTCGGACAGAAGTCTCACCAAGATAATAGTAGAAAATGCGTATCTCAGCTTGAACCCCGACGAACTCCAAGATGTCGCTGGTTCTGCATATCAAACGCACTGTGGAGTTGTGAAAACACCAGAAAACGTGTTTCTCGCATTAAATAGCTCGATAAGAGCGATCCCGATGATTCTGCATACTTCTGACAGAAGACTAAATAAGATTATCGCAGAAAAAGCATATCTCAGCTTGAAACCTCACGAAAATCAAGATATCGCCGGTTCTGCATATCAAACGCACTGTGGAATGTTGAAAACTGCAGAAAACCTGTTTCTCGCATTAAGTATCTCGAAAAGAGCGTTCTCGATGATTCTGCATACTTCTCATAGATGAAACACCAAGATATTCGCAGAAAATGCATATCTCAGCTTGAAACCCCACGAAAACCAAGTTATCGGCGGCTCTGCATATCTAACGCACTGTGGAGTGGTGAAAACACCAGATAACGTGTTTCTCGCATTAAATAGCTCGAAAAGAGTGATCTCGATGATTCTGCATACTTCTGACAGAAGTCGCAC
This sequence comes from Anthophora plumipes, assembly GCA_951804975.1. NCBI lineage: Eukaryota > Metazoa > Arthropoda > Insecta > Hymenoptera > Apidae > Anthophora > Anthophora plumipes. Next base: position 1,014,763 of record CATORF010000226.1, read on the forward strand.
CAAGATTATCGCAGAAAATGCGTATCTCAGCTTGAACCCCGACGAAATCCAAGGTGTCGCCGGTTCTGCATATCAAACGCACTGTGTAGTTGTGAAAACACCAGATAACGTGTTTCTCGCATTACATAGCTCGATAAGAGCGATCCCGATGATTCTGCATACTTCTGACAGAAGACTAAATAAGATTATCGCAGAAAAAGCATATCTCAGCTTGAAACCTCACGAAAATCAAGATGTCGCCGGTTCTGCATATCAAACGCACTGTGGAGTGGTAGGAACAACCAGATAACGTGTTTTTCGCATTAAATAGCTCGAAACGAGCGATCTAGATGATTCTGCAAACTTCTGACGGAAGTCACACCAATATTATCGCAGAAAATACATGTCTCAGCTGGAAACACCGCGAAAAACAAGATATCGCCGGTTCTGCATATCAAACGCACTGTGGAATGTTGAAAACTGCAGAAAACCTATTTCTCGCATTAATTATCTCGAAGAGAGCGTTCTCGATGATTCTGCATACTTCTCATAGATGAAACACCAAGATATTCGCAGAAAATGCATATCTCAGCTTGAAACCTCACGAAAACCAAGATATATCCGGTTCTGCACATCAAACGTACTGGGGAGTGGCGAAAACACCAGAAAACGTGTTTCCCGCATTAAGTAGCTCGAAAAGAGCGATCTCGATGATTCTGCATACTTCTCATAGATGAAACACCAAGATTATCGCAGAAAATGAATATTTCAGCTGGAAACCCCACGAAAACCAAGTTATCGGCGGCTCTACATATCAAACGCACTGTGGAGTGGTCAAAACACCAGATGACGTGTTTCTCGCAATAAATAGCTCGAAAAGAGCGATATCGATGATTGTGCATACTTCGGACAGAAGTCTCACCAATATTATCGCAGAAAATGCATATCTCAGCTTGAAACCTCACGAAAATCAAGATGTCGGCGGTTCTGCATATCAAACGCACTGTGCAGTGGTGAAAATAACAGAAAACGTGTTTATCGCATTAAATAGCTCCATAAGACCGATTTCGGTGTTTCTGCATACTTGTCACAGAAGAAACACCAAGATTGCCGCAGAAAATGCATATCTCAGCTTGAAACCTCACGAAAATCAAGATGTCGCCGGTTCTGCATATCAAACGCACTGTGGAGTGGTGAAAACAACCAGATAACGTGTTTCTCGCATTAAATAGCTCGAATAGAGCGATCTGGATGATTCTGCATGCTTCTGACAGAAGACTCACCAAGATTATCGCAGAAAATGCATATCTCAGCTGGAAACCCTACGAAAACCAAGATATCGCCGGTTCTGCATATCATACGCACTGTGCAGTGGTGAAAATAACAGAAAACGTGTTTATCGCATTAAATAGCTCCATAAGACCGATTTCGGGGTTTCTGCATACTTATCACAGAAGAAACACCAAAATTATCGTAGAAAATGCATATCCAGCTGGAAACCCCATGAAAATCAACATATCGCCGGTTGTGCATATCAAACGCACTGTGGAGTGGTGAAAACAACCAGATAACGTGTTTCTCGCATTAAATAGCTCGAAAAGAGCGTTCTGGATGATTCTGCATACTTCCCATAGATGAAACACAAAGATTATCGCAGAAAATGCATATTTCAGCTGGAAACCCCACGAAAACGAAGTTATCGGCGGCTCTACATATCAAACGCACAGTGGAGTGGTCAAAACACCAGAAAACTTGTTTTTTCGCATTAAATAGCTCGAAACGAGCGATCTAGATGATTCTGCATACTTCTGACTGAAGTCTCACCAATATTATCGCAGAAAATGCATATCTCAGCTAGAAACCTCACGAAAATCAAGATGTCGCCGGTTCTGCATATCCAACGCACTGTGGAGTGGTGAAAACAACCAGATAACGTGTTTCTCGCATTAAATAGCTCGAATAGAGCGATTTGGATGATTCTGTATACTTCTGACAGAAGACTCACCAAGATTATCGCAGAAAATGCATATCTCAGCTGGAAACCCCACGAAAACCAAGATATCGCCGGTTCTGCATATCAAACGCCCTGTGGAGTGTTGAAAACACCAGATAACGTGTTTCTCGCATTAACTAGCTCGAAAAGAGCGTTCTGGATGATTCTGCATACTTCCCATAGATGAAACACAAATATTATCGCAGAAAATGCATATTTCAGCTGGAAACCCCACGAAAACCAAGTTATCGGTGGCTCTACATATCAAACGCACTGTGGAGTGGTCAAAACACCAGGAAAACTGGTGTGTTCGCATTTAATAGCTCGAATCGAGCGACCTAGATGATTCTGCATACTTCTGACTAAAGTATCACCAAGATTATCGCACAAAATGCATATCTCAGCTGGAAACCCCACGAAAACCAAGATATCGCCGGTTCTGCATATCAAACGCCCTGTGGAGTGATGAAAACACCAGATAACGTGTTTCTCGCAGTAAATAGCTCGAATAGAGCGATCTCAATGATTCTGCATCCTACTTACAGAAGACTCACCAAGATTATCGCAGAAAACGCATATCTCAGCTTGAAACCTCACCAAAATCAAGATGTCGCCGGTTCTGCATATCAAACGCACTGTGGAGTAGTGAAAACACCAGAAAACTTGTTTTTTCGAATTAAATAGCTCGAAAAGAGCGATCTAGATGATTCTTCATACTTCTGACTGAAGTCTCCCCAAGATTATCGCAGAAAATACATGTCTCAGCTGGAAACACCGCGAAAATCAAGATATATCCGGTTCTGCACATCAAACGTACTGGGGAGTGGCGAAAACACCAGAAAACGTGAGTCTCGCATTAAGTATCTCGAAAAGAGCGTTCTGGATGATTCTGCATACTTCTCTTGGATGAAACACCAAGATATTCGCAGAAATTGCATATTTCAGCTGGAAAACACACGAAAACCAAGATATCGGCGGCTCTACATATCAAACGCACTGTGGAGTGGTGAAAACAACCAGATAACGTGTTTTTCGCATTAAATAGCTCGAAACGAGCGATCTAGATGATTCTGCATACTTCTGACTGAAGTCACACCAATATTATCGCAGAAAATGCATATCTCAGCTTGAAACCTCACGAAAATCAAGATCTCGCCGGTTCTGCATATCAAACGCACTGTGGAGTGGTGAAAACAACCAGAACACTTGTTTTTTCGCATTAAATAGCTCGAAAAGAGCAATCTAGATGATTCTTCATGCTTCTGACTGAAGTCTCACCAAGATTATCGCAGAAAATACATGTCTCAGCTGGAAACACCGCGAAAAACAAGATATCGCCGGTTCTGCATATCAAACGCACTGTGGAATGTTGAAAACTGCAGAACACCTGTTTCTCGCATTAAGTATCTCGAAAAGAGCGTTCTCGATGATTCTGCATACTTCTCATAGATGAAACACCAAGATATTCGCAGAAAATGCATATCTCAGCTTGAAGCCTCACGAAAACCAAGATATATCCGGTTCTGCACATCAAACGTACTGGGGAGTGGCGAAAACACCAGAAAACGTGTTTCCCGCATTAAGTAGCTCGAAAAGAGCGATCTCGATGATTCTGCATACTTCGGACAGAAGTCTCACCAAGATAATAGTAGAAAATGCGTATCTCAGCTTGAACCCCGACGAAATCCAAGATGTCGCTGGTTCTGCATATCAAACGCACTGTGGAGTTGTGAAAACACCAGAAAACGTGTTTCTCGCATTAAATAGCTCGATAAGAGCGATCCCGATGATTCTGCATACTTCTGACAGAAGACTAAATAAGATTATCGCAGAAAAAGCATATCTCAGCTTGAAACCTCACGAAAATCAAGATATCGCCGGTTCTGCATATCAAACGCACTGTGGAATGTTGAAAACTGCAGAAAACCTGTTTCTCGCATTAAGTATCTCGAAAAGAGCGTTCTCGATGATTCTGCATACTTCTCATAGATGAAACACCAAGATATTCGCAGAAAATGCATATCTCAGCTTGAAACCCCACGAAAACCAAGTTATCGGCGGCTCTGCATATCTAACGCACTGTGGAGTGGTGAAAACACCAGATAACGTGTTTCTCGCATTAAATAGCTCGAAAAGAGTGATCTCGATGATTCTGCATACTTCTGACAGAAGTCGCACCAAGATTATCGCAGAAAATGCGTATCTCAGCTTGAACCCCGACGAAATCCAAGGTGTCGCCGGTTCTGCATATCAAACGCACTGTGTAGTTGTGAAAACACCAGATAACGTGTTTCCTGCATTACATAGCTCGATAAGAGCGATCCCGATGATTCTGCATACTTCTGACAGAAGACTAAATAAGATTATCGCAGAAAAAGCATATCTCAGCTTGAAACCTCACGAAAATCAAGATGTCGCCGGTTCTGCATATCAAACGCACTGTGGAGTGGTGAGAACAACCAGATAACGTGTTTTTCGCATTAAATAGCTCGAAACGAGCGATCTAGATGATTCTGCAAACTTCTGACGGAAGTCACACCAATATTATCGCAGAAAATACATGTCTCAGCTGGAAACACCGCGAAAAACAAGATATCGCCGGTTCTGCATATCAAACGCACTGTGGAATGTTGAAAACTGCAGAAAACCTATTTCTCGCATTAATTATCTCGAAGAGAGCGTTCTCGATGATTCTGCATACTTCTCATAGATGAAACACCAAGATATTCGCAGAAAATGCATATCTCAGCTTGAAACCTCACGAAAACCAAGATATATCCGGTTCTGCACATCAAACGTACTGGGGAGTGGCGAAAACACCAGAAAACGTGTTTCCCGCATTAAGTAGCTCGAAAAGAGCGATCTCGATGATTCTGCATACTTCGGACAGAAGTCTCACCAAGATTATAGTAGAAAATGTGTATCTCAGCTTGAACCCCGACGAAATCCAAGATGTCGCTGGTTCTGCATATCAAACGCACTGTGGAGTTGTGAAAACACCAGAAAACGTGTTTCTCGCATTAAATAGCTCGATAAGAGCGATCCCGATGATTCTGCATACTTCTGACAGAAGACTAAATAAGATTATCGCAGAAAAAGCATATCTCAGCTTGAAACCTCACGAAAATCAAGATATCGCCGGTTCTGCATATCAAACGCACTGTGGAATGTTGAAAACTGCAGAAAACCTGTTTCTCGCATTAAGTATCTCGAAAAGAGCGTTCTCGATGATTCTGCATACTTCTCATAGATGAAACACCAAGATATTCGCAGAAAATGCATATCTCAGCTTGAAACCCCACGAAAACCAAGTTATCGGCGGCTCTGCATATCTAACGCACTGTGGAGTGGTGAAAACACCAGATAACGTGTTTCTCGCATTAAATAGCTCGAAAAGAGTGATCTCGATGATTCTGCATACTTCTGACAGAAGTCGCACCAAGATTATCGCAGAAAATGCGTATCTCAGCTTGAACCCCGACGAAATCCAAGGTGTCGCCGGTTCTGCATATCAAACGCACTGTGGAGTTGTGAAAACACCAGATAACGTGTTTCTCGCATTAAATAGCTCGATAAGAGCGATCCCGATGATTCTGCATACTTCGGACAGAAGTCTCGCCAAGATTGCCGCAGAAAATGCATATCTCAGCTTGAAACCCCACGAAAACCAAGTTATCGGCGGCTCTGCATATCTAACGCACTGTGGAGTGGTGAAAACACCAGAAAACTTGTTTTTTCGCATTAAATAGCTCGAAATGTGCGTTCTCGAAGATTCTGCATACTTCTGACAGATTCTCACCAAGATTATCGCAGAAAATGCATATCTCAGCTTGAAACCTCACGAAAACCAAGATATATCCGGTTCTGCACATCAAACGTACTGGGGAGTGGCGAAAACACCAGAAAACGTGTTTCTCGCATTAAGTAGCTCGAAAAGAGCGATCTCGATGATTCTGCATACTTCGGACAGAAGTCTCACCAAGATTATAGTAGAAAATGCGTATCTCAGCTTGAACCCCGACGAAATCCAAGATGTCGCTGGTTCTGCATATCAAACGCACTGTGGAGTTGTGAAAACACCAGAAAACGTGTTTCACGCATTAAATAGCTCGAAAAGAGCGATCCCGATGATTCTGCATTCTTCTGACAGAAGACTAAACAAGATTATCGCAGAAAAAGCATATCTCAGCTTGAAACCTCACGAAAATCAAGATATAGCCGGTTCTGCATATCAAACGCACTGTGGAATGTTGAAAACTGCAGAAAACCTGTTTCTCGCATTAAGTATCTCGAAAAGAGCGTTCTCGATCATTCTGCATACTTCTCATAGATGAAACACCAAGATATTCGCAGAAAATGCATATCTCAGCTTGAAACCTCACGAAAAACAAGATATATCCGGTTCTGCACATCAAACGTACTGGGGAGTGGCGAAAACACCAGAAAACGTGTTTCTCGCATTAAGTAGCTCGAAAAGAGCGATCTCGACGATTCTGCATACTTCGGACAGAAGTCTCGCCAAGATTGCCGCAGAAAATGCATATCTCAGCTTGAAACCCCACGAAAACCAAGTTATCGGCGGCTCTGCATATCTAACGCAATGTGGAGTGGTGAAAACACCAGAAAACTTGTTTTTTTCGCATTAAATAGCTCGAAATGGGCGACCTAGATGATTCTTCATACTTCTGACTGGAGTCTCATCAAGATTATCGCAGAAAATACATGTCTCAGCTGGAAACACCGCGAAAAACAAGATATCGCCGGTTCTGCATATCAAACGCACTGTGGAAGGTTGAAAACTGCAGAAAACCTGTTTCTCGCATTAATTATCTCGAAGAGAGCGTTCTCGATGATTCTGCATACTTCTCATAGATGAAACACCAAGATATTCGCAGAAAATGCATATCTCAGCTTGAAACCTCACGAAAACCAAGATATATCCGGTTCTGCACATCAAACGTACTGGGGAGTGGCGAAAACACCAGAAAACGTGTTTCTCGCATTAAGTTGCTCGAAAAGAGCGATCTAGATGATTCTGCATACTCCGGACAGAAGTCTCACCAAGATTATAGTAGAAAATGCGTATCTCAGCTTGAACCCCGACGAAATCCAAGATGTCGCCGGTTCTGCATATCAAACGCACTGTGGATTTGTGAAAACACCAGATAACGTGTTTCTCGCATTAAATAGCTCGGTAAGAGCGATCTCGATGATTCTTCATACGTCTGACTGAAGTCTCACCAAGATTATCGCAGAAAATACATGTCTCAGCTGGAAACACCGCGAAAATCAAGATATCGCCGGTTCTGCATATCAAACGCACTGTGGAATGGTGAAAACAACCAGATAACGTGTTTCTCGCATTAAGTAGCTCGAAATGTGCATTCTCGAAGATTCTGCATACTTCTGACAGATTCTCACCAAGATTATCGCAGAAAATGCATATCTCAGCTTGAAACCCGACCGAAACAAAGATATCTCCGGTTCTGCATGTCAAACGCACTGTGGAGTGGTGAAAACACCAGATAACGTGTTTCTCGCATTAAATAGCTCGAAACGAGCGATCTAGATGATTCTGCATACTTCTGACTGAAGTCACACCAATATTATCGCAGAAAATGCATATCTCAGCTTGAAACCTAACGAAAATCAAGTTGTCGCCGGTTCTGCATATCAAACGCACTGTGGAGTGGTGAAAACAACCAGAACACCTGTTTTTTCGCATTAAATAGCTCGAAAAGAGCGTTCTCGATGATTCTGCATTCTTCTCATAGATGAAACACCAAGATATTCGCAGAAAATGCATATCTCAGCTTGAAACCTCACGAAAACCAAGATATATCCGGTTCTGCACATCAAACGTACTGGGGAGTGGCGAAAACACCAGAAAACGTGTTTCTCGCATTAAGTAGCTCGAAAAGAGCGATCTCGATGATTCTGCATATTTCGGACAGAAGTCTCACCAAGATTGCCGCAGAAAATGCATATCTCAGCTTGAAACCCCACGAAAACCAAGTTATCGGCGGCTCTGCATATCTAACGCACTGTGGAGTGGTGAAAACACCAGAAAACTTGTTTTTTCGCATTAGATAGCTCGAAACGGGCGATCTAGATGATTCTGCATACTTCTGACAGAAGTCTCACCAAGATTATCGCAGAAAATGCATATCTCAGCTTGAATCCCCACGAAAACCAAGTTATCGGCGGCTCTGCATATCTAACGCACTGTGGAGTGGTGAAAACACCAGATAACGTGTTTCTCGCATTAAATAGCTCGAAAAGAGCGATCCCGATGATTCTGCATACTTCTAACAGAAGACTAAATAAGATTATCGCAGAAAAAGCATATCTCAGCTTGAAACCTCACGAAAATCAAGATGTCGCCGGTTCTGCATATCAAACGCACTGTGGAGTGGTGAGAACAACCAGATAACGTGTTTTTCGCATTAAATAGCTCGAAACGAGCGATCTAGATGATTCTGCAAACTTCTGACGGAAGTCACACCAATACTATCGCAGAAAACGCATATCTCATCTTGAAACCTCACCAAAATCAAGATGTCGCCAGTTCTGCATATCAAACGCACTGTGGAGTGGTGAAAACACCAGAAAACTTGTTTTTTTCGCATTAAATAGCTCGAAAAGAGCGATCTAGATGATTCTTCATACTTCTGACTGAAGTCTCACCAAGATTATCGCAGAAAATACATGTCTCAGCTGAAAACACCGCGAAAAACAAGATATCGCCGGTTCTGCATATCAAACGCACTGTGGAATGTTGAAAACTGCAGAAAACCTGTTTCTCGCATTAAGTATCTCGAAGAGAGCGTTCTCGATGATTCTGCATACTTCTCATAGATGAAACACCAAGATATTCGCAGAAAATGCATATCTCAGCTTGAAACCTCACGAAAACCAAGATATATCCGGTTCTGCACATCAAACGTACTGGGGAGTGGCGAAAACACCAGAAAACGTGTTTCTCGCATTAAGTAGCTCGAAAAGAGCGATCTCGATGATTCTGCATACTTCGGACAGAAGTCTCACCAAGATTATAGTAGAAAATGCGTATCTCAGCATGAACCCAGACGAAATCCAAGATGTCGCTGGTTCTGCATATCAAACGCACTGTGGAATGTTGAAAACTGCAGAAAACCTGTTTCTCGCATTAAGTATCTCGAAACGAGCGTTCTCGATGATTCTGCATACTTCTCATAGATGAAACACCAAGTTATTCGCAGAAAATGCATATCTCAGCTTGAAACATCACGAAAACCAAGATATATCCGGTTCTGACATCAAACGTACTGGGGAGTGGCGAAAACACCACAAAACGTGTTTCTCGCATTAAGTAGCTCGAAAAGAGCGATCTAGATGATTCTGCAAACTTGTGACAGAAGACTCACCAAGATTATCGCAGAAAATGCATATCTCAGCTTGAAACCCCACGAAAACCAAGATGTCGCCGGTTCTGCATATCAAACGCACTGTGGAATGTAGAAAACTGCAGGAAACGTGTTTTTCGCGTTAAGTATCTGTAAAAGAGCGTTCTCGATGATTCTGCATACTTCTCATAGATGAAACACCAAGATATTCGCAGAAAATGCATATTTCAGCTGGAAACCCCACGAAAACCAAGATATCGGCGGCTCTACATATCAAACGCACTGTGGAGTGATGAAAACACCAGATAACGTGCTTCTCGCATTAAATAGCTCGAAAAGAGCGATATCGATGATTCTGCATACTTCGGACAGAAGTCTCACCAAGATTGCCGCAGAAAATGCATATCTCAGCTTGAAACCTCACGAAAATCAAGATGTCGCCGGTTCTGCATACCAAACGCACTGTGGAGTGGTGAAAACAACCAGATAACGTGATTCTCGAATTAAATAGCTCGAAGCGTGCGATCTCGGTGGTTCTGCATACTTCTGACAGAAGACTCACCAAGATTATCGCAGAAAATGCATATCTCAGCTTGAACCCTCACGTAAATCAAGATGGCGCCGGTTCTGCGTATCAAACGCACTGTGGAGTGGTGAAAACAACCAGATAACGTGTTTCTCGCATTAAATAGCTCGAAAAGAGCGATCCCTATGATTCTGCATGCTTCGGACAGAAGTCTCACCAAGATTGCAGCAGAAAATGCATATCTCAGCTGGAAACCCCACGAAAATCAAGATATCACCGGTTCTGCATATCAAACGCACTGTGGAATGTTGAAAACACCAGAAAACTTGTTTTTTCGCATTAAATAGATCGAAACGAGCGATCTCGATGATTCTGCATACTTCGGACAGACGTCTCACCAAGATTGCCGCAGAAAATGCATATCTCAGCTGGAAACACCACGAAAATCAAGATGTCGCCGGTTCTGCATATCAAACGCACTGTGGAGTGGTGAAAACAACCAGATAACGTGTTTCTCGCATTAAATAGCACGAAAAGAGCGATCCCGATGATTCTGCATACTTCTGACAGATTCTCACCAAGATTATCGTAGAAAATGCATATCTCAGCTTGAAACCCGACCGAAACCAAGATATCTCCGGTTCTGCAAGTCAAACGTACTGTGAAGTGGGTAAAACACCAGATAACGTGTTTCCCGCATTAAATAGCTCGGAAAGAGCGATCTAGATGATTCTGCATACTTCTAACAGAAGAATCACAAAGATTATCGCAGAAAATGCAAATCTCAGCTTGAAACCTCACGAAAATCAAGATGTCGCAAGTTCTGCATATCAAACGCACTGTGGAGTGGTGAATACACCAGAAAACGTGTTTCTCGCATTGAATAGCTCGGAAAGAGCGATCTAGATGATTCTGCATACTTCTGACAGAAGAATCACCAAGATTATCGCAGAAAATGCATATCTCAGCTTGAAACCTCACCAAAATCAAGATGTCGCCGTTTCTGCATATCAAACGCACTGTGGAGTGGTGAAAACAACCAGATAAGGTGTTTCCCGCATTAAATAGCTCGAAACGAGCGATCTAGATGATTCTGCATACTTCTGACTGAAGACTCATTAATATTATCCCAGAAAATGCATAACTCAGCTTGAAACCCGACCGAAACCAAGATATCGGCGGCTCTACATATCAAACGCACTGTGTAGTGATGAAAACACCAGATAACGTGTTTCTCGAATTGAATAGCTCGAAACGAGCGATCTCGATGATTCTGCATACTGCGGACAGAAGTCTCACCAAGATTGCCGCAGAAAATGCATATCTCAGCTTGAAACCCCACGAAAACCAAGTTATCGGCGGCTCTGCATATCTAGCGCACTGTGGAGTGGTGAAAACAAACAGATAACGTGTTTCTCGCATTAAATAGCACGAAAAGAGCGTTCTCGAAGATTCTGCATACTTCTGACAGAAGTGGCACCAAGATTATCGCAGAAAATGCATATCTCAGGTTCAAAACCGACGAAAACCAAGATATCGCCATTTCTGCATATCAAACGCACTGCGAAGTGGTGAAAACACCAGAAAACGTGTTTTTTCGCATTAAATGGCTCTAAACCAGCGTTCTCGGCGATTCTGCATACCTCTCACGGAAGTAACACCAAGATTATTGCAGAAAATGCATATCTAAGCTGGAAATCCCACGAAAATCAAGATATCGCCATTTCTGCATATCAAACGCACTGTGGAATGTTGGAAACACCAGAAAACTTGTTTTTTCGCATTAAACAGCTCGAAAAGAGCGATCTAGATGTTTCTGCATACTTCTGACTGAAGTCTCACCAAGTTATAGTAGAAAATGCGTATCTCAGCTTAAACCCCGACGAAATAAAAGATGTCGCCGGTTCTGCATATCAAACGCACTGTGGAATGTAGAAAACTGCAGGAAACGTGTTTTTCGCGTTAAGTATCTCGAAAAGAGCGTTCTCGATGATTCTGCATACTTCTCATAGATGAAACACCAAGGTATTCGCAGAAAATGCATATTTCGGCTGGAAACACCACGAAAACCAAGATATCGGCGGCTCTACATATCAAACGCACTGTGGAGTGATGAAAACACCAGATAACGTGTTTCTCGCATTAAATAGCTCGAAAAGAGCGATCCCGATGATTCTGCATGCTTCGGACAGAAGTCTCACCAAGATTGCAGCAGAAAACGCATATCTCAGCTGGAAACCCCACGGAAATCAAGATATCACCGGTTCTGCATATCAAACGCACTGTGGAATGTTGAAAACACCAGAAAACTTGTTTTTTCGCATTAAATAGCTCGAAAAGAGCGATCCCGATGATTCTGAATACTTCGGACAGAAGTCTCACCAAGATTGCCGCAGAAAATGCATATCTCAGGTTGAAAACCGACGAAAACCAAGATTTCGCCATTTCTGCATATCAAACGCACTGCGAAGTGGTGAAAACACCAGAAAACGTGTTTTTTCGCATTAAATGGCTCTAAACCAGCGTTATCGGCGATTCTGCATACCTCTCACGGAAGTAACACCAAGATTATTGCAGAAAATGCATATCTAAGCTGGAAACCCCACGAAAATCAAGATATCACCGGTTCTGCATATCAAACGCACTGTGGAATGTTGGAAACACCAGAAAACTTGTTTTTTCGCATTAAATAGCTCGAAAAGAGCGATCTAGATGTTTCTGCATACTTCTGACTGAAGTCTCACCAAGATTGCCGCAGAAAATGCATATCTCAGGTTGAAAACCGACGAAAACCAAGATTTCGCCATTTCTGCATATCAAACGCACTGCGAAGTGGTGAAAACACCAGAAAACGTGTTTTTTCGCATTAAATGGCTCTAAACCAGCGTTATCGGCGATTCTGCATACCTCTCACGGAAGTAACACCAAGATTATTGCAGAAAATGCGTATCTCAGCTTAAACCCCGACGAAATCCAAGATGTCGCCGGTTCTGCATATCAAACGCACTGTGGAATGTAGAAAACTGCAGGAAACGTGTTTTTCGCGTTAAGTATCTCGAAAAGAGCGTTCTCGATGATTCTGCAAACTTCTCATAGATGAAGCACCAAGATATTCGTAGAAAACGCATATTTCAGCTGGAAACACCACGAAAACCAAGATATCGGCGGCTCTACATATCAAACGCACTGTGGAGTGATGAAAACACCAGATAACGTGCTTCTCGCATTAAATAGCTCGAAAAGAGCGATATCGATGATTCTGCATACTTCGGACAGAAGTCTCACCAAGATTGCCGCCGAAAATGCATATCTCAGCTTGAAACCTCACGAAAATCAAGATGTCGCCGGTTCTGCATACCAAACGCACTGTGGAGTGGTGAAAACAACCAGATAACGTGTTTCTCGCATTAAATAGCTCGAAGCGAGCGATCTCGATGGTTCTGCATACTTCGGACAGAAGTCTCACCAAGATTGCCGCAGAAAATGCATATCTCAGCTTGAAACCCCACGAAAACCAAGTTATCGGCGGCTCTGCATATCTAACGCACTGTGGAGTGGTGAAAACAACCAGATAACGTGTTTCTCGCATTAAATAGCACGAAAAGATCGTTCTCGAAGATTCTGCATACTTCTGACAGAAGTGGCACAAAGATTATCGCAGAAAATGCATAGCTCAGCTTGAAACCCCACGAAAACCAAGTTATCGGCGGCTCTGCATATCTAACGCACTGTGGAGTGGTGAAAACAACCAGATAACGTGTTTCTCGCATTAAATAGCACGAAAAGAGCGTTCTCGAAGATTCTGCATACTTCTGACAGAAGTGGCACCAAGATTATCGCAGGAAATGCATATCTCATGTTGAAAACCGACGAAAACCAATATTTCTCCATTTCTGCATATCTAACGCACTGTGGAGTGGTGAAAACACCAGATAACGTGTTTCTCGCTTTAAATAGCTCGAGAAGAGCGATCTCGATGATTCTGCATACTTCTGACAGAAGTCGCATCAAGATTATCGCAGAAAATGCATATCTAAGCTGGAAACCCCACGAAAATCAAGATATCGCCATTTCTGCATATCAAACGCACTGTGGATTGTTGGAAACACCAGAAAACTTGTTTTTTCGCATTAAATAGCTCGAAAAGAGCGATTTAGATGTTTCTGCATACTTCTGACTGAAGTCTCACCAAGTTATCCTAGAAAATGCGTATCTCAGCTTAAACCCCGACGAAATCCAAGATGTCGCCGGTTCTGCATATCAAACGCACTGTGGAATGTAGAAAACTGCAGGAAACGTGTTTTTCGCGTTAAGTATCTCGAAAAGAGCGTTCTCGAAGATTCTGCATACTTCTCATAGATGAAACACCAAGATATTCGCAGAAAATGCATATTTCAGCTGGAAACACCACGAAAACCATGATATCGGCGGCTCTACATATCAAACGCTCTGTGGAGTGATGAAAACACCAGATAACGTGCTTCTCGAATTAAATAGCTCGAAAAGAGCGATATCGATGATTCTGCATACTTCTGACAGAAGTCGCACCAAGATTATCGCAGAAAATGCATATCTCATGTTGAAAACCGACGAAAACCAAGATTTCGCCATTTCTGCATATCTAACGCAATGTGGAGTGGTGAAAACACCAGATAACGTGTTTCCCGCAATAAATAACTCGAAACGAGTGATCTCGATGATTCTGCATACTTCGGACAGAAGTCTCACCAAGATTGCAGCAGAAAATGCATATCTCAGCTGGAAACACCACGAAAATCAAGATGTCGCCGGTTCTGCATATGAAACGCACTGTGGAATGTTGAAAACTGCAGGAAACGTGTTTCTCGCTTTAAGTATCTCGAAAAGAGCGTTCTCGATGATTCTGCATACTTCTCATAGATGAAACACCAAGATATTCGCAGCAAATGCATATTTCAGCTGGAAACCCCAAGAAAACCAAGACATCGGCGGCTCTACATATCAAACGCACTGTGGAGTGATCAAAACACCAGATGACGTGCTTCTCGCATTAAATAGCTCGAAATGAGCGATATCGGTGATTCTGCATACTTCGGACAGAAGTCTCACCAAGATTGCCGCAGAAAATGCATATCTCAACTTGAAACCTCACGAAAATCAAGATGTCGCCGGTTCTGCATACCAAACGCACTGTGGAGTGGTGAAAACAACCAGATAACGTGTTTCTCGCATTAAATAGCTCGAAGCGAGCGATCTCGATGGTTCTGCATACTTCTGACTGAAGTCTCACCAAGATTATAGCAGAAAATGCATATCTCAGCTGGAAACCCCACGAAAACCAAGATATCGCGGATTCTGCATATCAATCGCACTGTGGAGTGGTGCAAACACCAGAAAACGTGTTTCTCGCATTAAATAGCTCGAAAAGTGCGATCTAGATGATTCTGCATACTTCTGACAGAAGACTCACCAAGATTATCGCAGAAAATGCATATCTCAGCTGGAAACCCCACGAAAACCAAGATATCGCCGATTCTGCATATCAGACGCACTGTGGAGTGGTGAAATCACCAGAAAACGTGTTTCTCGCATTAAGTAGCTCGAAAAGAGCGATCTAGATGATTCTGCATACTTCTGACAGAAGACTCACCAAGATTATCGCAGAAAATGCATATCTCAGCTGGAAACCCCACGAAAACCAAGATATCGCCGATTCTGCATATCAGACGCACTGTGGAGTGGTGAAAACACCAGAAAACGTGTTTCTCGCATTAAGTAGTTCGAAAAGAGCGATCTAGATGATTCTGCATACTTCGGACAGAAGTCTCACCAAGATTATCGCCGAAAATGCATATCTCAGCTTGAACCCTCACGTAAATCAAGTCGGCGCCGGTTCGGCATATCAAACGCACTGTGGAGTGGTGAAAACAACCAGATAACGTGTTTCTCGCATTAAATAGCTCGAAAAGAGCGATCCCGATGATTCTGCATGCTTCGGACAGAAGTCTCACCAAGATTGCAGCAGAAAATGCATATCTCAGCTGGAAACCCCACGAAAATCAAGATATCACCGGTTCTGCATATCAAACGCACTGTGGAATGTTGAAAACACCAGAAAACTTTATTTCGCTTTAAATAGCTCGAAAAGAGCGATCTAGATGATTCTGCATGCTTCGGACAGAAGTCTCACCAAGATTGCAGCAGAAAATGCATATCTCAGCTGGAAACACCACGAAAATCAAGATGTCGCCGGTTCTGCATATCAAACGCACTGTGGAGTGGTGAAAACAACCAGATAACGTATTTCTCGCATTAAATTGCACGAAAAGAGCGATCCCGATGATTCTGCATACTTCTGACAGATTCTCACCAAGATTATCGTAGAAAATGCATATCTCAGCTTGAAACCCGACCGAAACCAAGATATCTCCGGTTCTGCATGTCAAACGTACTGTGGAGTGGTCAAAACACCAGATAACGTGTTTCCCGCAATAAATAGCTCGAAACGAGCGATCTCGATGATTCTGCATACTTCGGACAGAAGTCTCACCAAGATTGCAGCAGAAAATGCATATCTCAGCTGGAAACCCCACGAAAATCAAGATATCACCGGTTCTGCATATCAATCGCACTGTGGAGTGGTGAAAACAACCAGATAACGTGTTTCTCGCATTAAATAGCTCGAAAAGAGCGTTCTCGAAGATTCTGCATACTTCTGACAGATTCTCACCAAGATTATCGTAGAAAATGCATATCTCAGCTTGAAACCTCACGAAAATCAAGATGTCGCCGGTTCTGCATATCAGACGCACTGTGGAGTGGTGAAAACAACCAGATAACGTGTTTCTCGCATTAAATAGCTCGAAAAGAGCGTTCTCGAAGATTCTGCATACTTCTGACAGATTCTCTCCAAGATTATCGTAGAAAATGCATATCTCAGCTTGAAACCCGGCCGAAACCAAGATATCTCGGGTTCTGCATGTCAAACGTACTGTGGAGTGGTCAAAACACCAGATAACGTGTTTCCCGCAATAAATAGCTCGAAACGAGCGATCTCGATGATTCTGCACGCTTCGGACAGAAGTCTCACCAAGATTGCAGCAGAAAATGCATATCTCAGCTGGAAACCCCACGAAAATCAAGATATCACCGGTTCTGCATATCAAACGCACTGTGGAATGTTGAAAACACCAGAAAACTTGTTTTTTCGCATTAAATAGATCGAAACGAGCGATCTCGATGATTCTGCATACTTCGGACAGAAGTCTCACCAAGATTGCCGCAGAAAATGCATATCTCAGCTGGAAACACCACGAAAATCAAGATGTCGCCGGTTCTGCATATCAAACGCACTGTGGAGTGGTGAAAACAACCACATAACGTGTTTCTCGCATTAAATAGCACGAAAAGAGCGATCCCGATGATTCTGCATACTTCTGACAGATTCTCACCAAGATTATCGTAGAAAATGCATATCTCAGCTTGAAACCTCACGAAAATCAAGATGTCGCCGGTTCTGCATATCAGACGCACTGTGGAGTGGTGAAAACAACCAGATAACGTGTTTCTCGCATTAAATAGCACGAAAAGAGCATTCTCGAAGATTCTGCATACTTCTGACAGAAGTGACACCAAGATTATCGCAGAAAATGCATACCTCAGGTTGAAAACCGACGAAAACCAAGATTTCGCCATTTCTGCAAATCAAACGCACTGCGAAGTGGTGAAAACACCAGAAAACGTGTTTCTCGCATTAAATAGCTCGAAAAGAGCGATCTAGATGATTCTGCATACTTCTGACAGAAGACTCACCAAGATTATCGCAGAAAATGCATATCTCAGCTTGAACCCTCACGTAAATCAAGATGGCGCCGGTTCTGCATATCAAACGCACTGTGGAGTGGTGAAAACAACCAGATAACGTGTTTCTCGCATTAAATAGCTCGAAAAGAGCGATCCCGATGATTCTGCATGCTTCGGACAGAAGTCTCACCAAGATTGCAGCAGAAAATGCATATCTCAGCTGGAAACCCCACGAAAATCAAGATATCACCGGTTCTGCATATCAAACGCACTGTGGAATGTTGAAAACACCAGAAAACTTGTTTTTTCGCATTAAATAGATCGAAACGAGCGATCTCGATGATTCTGCATACTTCGGACAGAAGTCTCACCAAGATTGCCGCAGAAAATGCATATCTCAGCTGGAAACACCACGAAAATCAAGATGTCGCCGGTTCTGCATATCAAACGCACTGTGGAGTGGTGAAAACAACCAGATAACGTGTTTCTCGCATTAAATAGCACGAAAAGAGCGATCCCGATGATTCTGCATACTTCTGACAGATTCTCACCAAGATTATCGTAGAAAATGCATATCTCAGCTTGAAACCCGACCGAAACCAAGATATCTCCGGTTCTGCAAGTCAAACGTACTGTGAAGTGGGTAAAACACCAGATAACGTGTTTCCCGCATTAAATAGCTCGGAAAGAGCGATCTGGATGATTCTGCATACTTCTGACAGAAGAATCACAAAGATTATCGCAGAAAATGCAAATCTCAGCTTGAAACCTCACGAAAATCAAGATGTCGCAAGTTCTGCATATCAAACGCACTGTGGAGTGGTGAATACACCAGAAAACGTGTTTCTCGCATTGAATAGCTCGGAAAGAGCGATCTAGATGATTCTGCATACTTCTGACAGAAGAATCACCAAGATTATCGCAGAAAATGCATATCTCAGCTTGAAACCTCACGAAAATCAAGATGTCGCCGTTTCTGCATATCAAACGCACTGTGGAGTGGTGAAAACAACCAGATAAGGTGTTTCCCGCATTAAATAGCTCGAAACGAGCGATCTAGATGATTCTGCATACTTCTGACTGAAGACTCATTAATATTATCCCAGAAAATGCATAACTCAGCTTGAAACCCGACCGAAACCAAGATATCGGCGGCTCTACATATCAAACGCACTGTGGAGTGATGAAAACACCAGAAAACTGTTTTTTCGCATTAAATAGCTCGAAAAGAGCGATCTCGATGATTCTGCATACTGCGGACAGAAGTCTCACCAAGATTGCCGCAGAAAATGCATATCTCAGCTTGAAACCCCACGAAAACCAAGTTATCGGCGGCTCTGCATATCTAACGCACTGTGGAGTGGTGAAAACAACCAGATAACGTGTTTCTCGCATTAAATAGCACGAAAAGAGCGTTCTCGAAGATTCTGCATACTTCTGACAGAAGTGGCACCAAGATTATCGCAGAAAATGCATATCTCAGGTTCAAAACCGACGAAAACCAAGATATCGCCATTTCTGCATATCAATCGCACTGCGAAGTGGTGAAAACACCAGAAAACGTGTTTTTTCGCATTAAATGGCTCTAAACCAGCGTTCTCGGCGATTCTGCATACCTCTCACGGAAGTAACACCAAGATTATTGCAGAAAATGCATATCTAAGCTGGAAACCCCACGAAAATCAAGATATCGCCATTTCTGCATATCAAACGCACTGTGGAATGTTGGAAACACCAGAAAACTTGTTTTTTCGCATTAAATAGCTCGAAAAGAGCGATCTAGATGTTTCTGCATACTTCTGACTGAAGTCTCACCAAGTTATCGTAGAAAATGCGTATCTCAGCTTAAACCCCGACGAAATCCAAGATGTCGCCGGTTCTGCATATCAAACGCACTGTGGAATGTAGAAAACTGCAGGAAACGTGTTTTTCGCGTTAAGTATCTCGAAAAGAGCGTTCTCGATGATTCTGCATACTTCTCATAGATGAAACACCAAGGTATTCGCAGAAAATGCATATTTCAGCTGGAAACACCACGAAAACCAAGATATCGGCGGCTCTACATATCAAATGCACTGTGGAGTGATGAAAACACCAGATAACGTGTTTTTTCGCATTAAATAGCTCGAAAAGAGCGATCCCGATGATTCTGCATGCTTCGGACAGAAGTCTCACCAAGATTGCAGCAGAAAACGCATATCGCAGCTGGAAACCCCACGGAAATCAAGATATCACCGGTTCTGCATATCAAACGCACTGTGGAATGTTGAAAACACCAGAAAACTTGTTTTTTCGCATTAAATAGCTCGAAACGAGTGATCTCGATGATTCTGAATACTTCGGACAGAAGTCTCACCAAGATTGCCGCAAAAAATGCATATCTCAGGTTGAAAAGCGACGAAAACCAAGATTTCGCCATTTCTGCATATCAAACGCACTGCGAAGTGGTGAAAACACCAGAAAACGTGTTTTTTCGCATTAAATGGCTCTAAACCAGCGTTATCGGCGATTCTGCATACCTCTCAGGGAAGTAACACCAAGATTATTGCAAAAAATGCATATCTAAGCTGGAAACCCCACAAAAATCAAGATATCACCGGTTCTGCATATCAAACGCACTGTGGAATGTTGGAAACACCAGAAAACTTGTTTTTTCGCATTAAATAGCTCGAAAAGAACGATCTAGATGTTTCTGCATACTTCTGACTGAAGTCTCACCAAGATTATCGCAGAAAATGCATATCTCAGCTTGAACCCTCACGTAAATCAAGATGGCGCCTGTTCTGCGTATCAAACGCACCGTGGAGTGGTGAAAACAACCAGATAACTTGTTTCTCGCATTAAATAGCTCGAAAAGAGCGATCCCGATGATTCTGCATGCTTCGGACAGAAGTCTCACCAAGATTGCAGCAGAAAATGCATATCTCAGCTGGAAACCCCACGGAAATCAAGATATCACCGGTTCTGCATATCAAACGCACTGTGGAATGTTGAAAACACCAGAAAACTTGTTTTTTCGCATTAAATAGCTCGAAACGAGCGATCTCGATGATTGTGCATACTTCGGACAGAAGTCTCACCAAGATTGCCGCAGAAAATGCATATCTCAGCTTGAAACCCCACGAAAACCAAGTTATCGGCGGCTCTGCATATCTAACGCACTGTGGAGTGGTGAAAACAACCAGATAACGTGTTTCTCGCATTAAATAGCACGAAAAGATCGTTCTCGAAGATTCTGCATACTTCTGACAGAAGTGGCACCAAGATTATCGCAGAAAATGCATAGCTCAGCTTGAAACCCCACGAAAACCAAGTTATCGGCGGCTCTGCATATCTAACGCACTGTGGAGTGGTGAAAACAACCAGATAAGGTGTTTCTCGCATTAAATAGCACGAAAAGAGCGTTCTCGAAGATTCTGCATACTTCTGACAGAAGTGGCACCAAGATTATCGCAGAAAATGCATATCTCAGGTTGAAAACCGACGAAAACCAATATTTCGCCATTTCTGCATATCTAACGCACTGTGGAGTGGTGAAAACACCAGATAACGTGTTTCTCGCTTTAAATAGCTCGAGAAGAGCGATCTCGATGATTCTGCATACTTCTGACAGAAGTCGCACCAAGATTATCGCAGAAAATGCATATCTAAGCTGGAAACCCCACGAAAATCAAGATATCGCCATTTCTGCATATCAAACGCACTGTGGAATGTTGGAAACACCAGAAAACTTGTTTTTTCGCATTAAATAGCTCGAAAAGAGCGATCTAGATGTTTCTGCATACTTCTGACTGAAGTCTCACCAAGTTATCATAGAAAATGCGTATCTCAGCTTAAACCCCGACAAAATCCAAGATGTCGCCGGTTCTGCATATCAAACGCACTGTGGAATGTAGAAAACTGCAGGAAACGTGTTTTTCGCGTTAAGTATCTCGAAAAGAGCGTTCTCGAAGATTCTGCATACTTCTCATAGATGAAACACCAAGATATTCGCAGAAAATGCATATTTCAGCTGGAAACACCACGAAAACCAAGATATCGGCGGCTCTACATATCAAACGCACTGTGGAGTGATGAAAACACCAGATAACGTGCTTCTCGAATTAAATAGCTCGAAAAGAGCGATATCGATGGTTCTGCATACTTCTGACAGAAGTCGCACCAAGATTATCGCAGAAAATGCATATCTCAGGTTGAAAACCGACGAAAACCAAGATTTCGCCATTTCTGCATATCTAACGCAATGTGGAGTGGTGAAAACACCAGATAACGTGTTTCCCGCAATAAATAACTCGAAACGAGCGATCTCGATGATTCAGCATACTTCGGACAGAAGTCTCACCAAGATTGCAGCAGAAAATGCATATCTCAGCTGGAAACACCACGAAAATCAAGATGTCGCCGGTTCTGCATATGAAACGCACTGTGGAATGTTGAAAACTGCAGGAAACGTGTTTCTCGCTTTAAGTATCTCGAAAAGAGCGTTCTCGATGATTCTGCATACTTCTCATAGATGAAACACCAAGATATTCGCAGCGAATGCATATTTCAGCTGGAAACCCCACGAAAACCAAGACATCGGCGGCTCTACATATCAAACGCACTGTGGAGTGATCAAAACACCAGATAACGTGCTTCTCGCATTAAATAGCTCGAAATGAGCGATATCGGTGATTCTGCATACTTCGGACAGAAGTCTCACCAAGATTGCCGCAGAAAATGCATATCTCAACTTGAAACCTCACGAAAATCAAGATGTCGCCGGTTCTGCATACCAAACGCACTGTGGAGTGGTGAAAACAACCAGATAACGTGTTTCTCGCATTAAATAGCTCGAAGCGAGCGATCTCGATGGTTCTGCATACTTCTGACTGAAGTCTCACCAAGATTATAGCAGAAAATGCATATCTCAGCTGGAAACCCCACGAAAACCAAGATATCGCGGATTCTGCATATCAATCGCACTGTGGAGTGGTGCAAACACCAGAAAACGTGTTTCTCGCATTAAATAGCTCGAAAAGTGCGATCTAGATGATTCTGCATACTTCTGACAGAAGACTCACCAAGATTATCGCCGAAAATGCATATCTCAGCTGGAAACCCCACGAAAACCAAGATATCGCCGATTCTGCATATCAGACGCACTGTGGAGTGGTGAAATCACCAGAAAACGTGTTTCTCGCATTAAGTAGCTCGAAAAGAGCGATCTAGATGATTCTGCATACTTCTGACAGAAGACTCACCAAGATTATCGCAGAAAATGCATATCTCAGCTGGAAACCCCACGAAAACCAAGATATCGCCGATTCTGCATATCAGACGCACTGTGGAGTGGTGAAAACACCAGAAAACGTGTTTCTCGCATTAAGTAGTTCGAAAAGAGCGATCTAGATGATTCTGCATACTTCGGACAGAAGTCTCACCAAGATTATCGCCGAAAATGCATATCTCAGCTGGAAACACCACGAAAATCAAGATGTCGCCGGTTCTGCATATCAAACGCACTGTGGAGTGGTGAAAACAACCAGATAACGTGTTTCTCACATTAAATAGCTCGAAAAGAGCGATCCCGATGATTCTGCATGCTTCGGACAGAAGACTCACCAAGATTGCAGCAGAAAATGCATATCTCAGCTTGAAACCCGACCGAAACCAAGATATCTCCGGTTCTGCATATCAAACGCACTGTGGAATGTTGAAAACACCAGAAAACTTTATTTCGCTTTAAATAGCTCGAAAAGAGCGATCTAGATGATTCTGCATGCTTCGGACAGAAGTCTCACCAAGATTGCAGCAGAAAATGCATATCTCACCTGGAAACACCACGAAAATCAAGATGTCGCCGGTTCTGCATATCAAACGCACTGTGGAGTGGTGAAAACAACCAGATAACGTATTTCTCGCATTAAATTGCACGAAAAGAGCGATCCCGATGATTCTGCATACTTCTGACAGATTCTCACCAAGATTATCGTAGAAAATGCATATCTCAGCTTGAAACCCGACCGAAACCAAGATATCTCCGGTTCTGCATGTCAAACGTACTGTGGAGTGGTCAAAACACCAGATAACGTGTTTCCCGCAATAAATAGCTCGAAACGAGCGATCTCGATGATTCTGCATACTTCGGACAGAAGTCTCACCAAGATTGCAGCAGAAAATGCATATCTCAGCTGGAAACCCCACGAAAATCAAGATATCACCGGTTCTGCATATCAATCGCACTGTGGAGTGGTGAAAACAACCAGATAACGTGTTTCTCGCATTAAATAGCTCGAAAAGAGCGTTCTCGAAGATTCTGCATACTTCTGACAGATTCTCACCAAGATTATCGTAGAAAATGCATATCTCAGCTTGAAACCTCACGAAAATCAAGATGTCGCCGGTTCTGCATATCAGACGCACTGTGGAGTGGTGAAAACAACCAGATAACGTGTTTCTCGCATTAAATAGCTCGAAAAGAGCGTTCTCGAAGATTCTGCATACTTCTGACAGATTCTCTCCAAGATTATCGTAGAAAATGCATATCTCAGCTTGAAACCCGGCCGAAACCAAGATATCTCCGGTTCTGCATGTCAAACGTACTGTGGAGTGGTCAAAACACCAGATAACGTGTTTCCCGCAATAAATAGCTCGAAACGAGCGATCTCGATGATTCTGCATACTTAGGACAGAAGTCTCACCAAGATTGCAGCAGAAAATGCATATCTCAGCTGGAAACACCACGAAAATCAAGATGTCGCCGGTTCTGCATATCAAACGCACTGTGGAATGTTGAAAACTGCAGGAAACGTGTTTCTCGCTTTAAGTATCTCGAAAAGAGCGTTCTCGATGATTCTGCATACTTCTCATAGATGAAACACCAAGATATTCGCAGCGAATGCATATTTCAGCTGGAAACCCCACGAAAACCAAGATATCGCCGATTCTGCATATCAGACGCACTGTGGAGTGGTGAAATCACCAGAAAACTTTTTTTCGCTTTAAATAGCTCGAAAAGAGCGATCTAGATGATTCTGCATACTTCGGACAGATTCTCACCAAGATTATCGTAGAAACTGCATATCTCAGCTTGAAACCCGACCGAAACCAAGATATCTCCGGTTCTGCATGTCAAGCGTACTGTGGAGTGGTCAAAACACCAGATAACGTGTTTCCCGCAATAAATAGCTCGAAACGAGCGATCTCGATGATTCTGCATACTTCGGACAGAAGTCTCACCAAGATTGCAGCAGAAAATGCATATCTCAGCTGGAAACACCACGAAAATCAAGATGTCGCCGGTTCTGCATATGAAACGCACTGTGGAATGTTGAAAACTGCAGGAAACGTGTTTCTCGCTTTAAGTGTCTCGAAAAGAGCGTTCTCGATGATTCTGCATACTTCTCATAGATGAAACACCAAGATATTCGCAGCGAATGCATATTTCAGCTGGAAACCCCACGAAAACCAAGACATCGGCGGCTCTACATATCAAACGCACTGTGGAGTGATCAAAGCACCAGATAACGTGCTTCTCGCATTAAATAGCTCGAAATGAGCGATATCGGTGGTTCTGCATACTTCGGACAGAAGTCTCACCAAGATTGCCGCAGAAAATGCATATCTCAACTTGAAACCTCACGAAAATCAAGATGTCGCCGGTTCTGCATACCAAACGCACTGTGGAGTGGTGAAAACAACCAGATAACGTGTTTCTCGCATTAAATAGCTCGAAGCGAGCGATCTCAATGGTTCTGCATACTTCTGACTGAAGTCTCACCAAGATTATAGCAGAAAATGCATATCTCAGCTGGACACCCCACGAAAACCAAGATATCGCGGATTCTGCATATCAATCGCACTGTGGAGTGGTGCTAACACCAGAAAACGTGTTTCTCGCATTAAATAGCTCGAAAAGTGCGATCTAGATGATTCTGCATACTTCTGACAGAAGACTCACCAAGATTATCGCAGAAAATGCATATCTCAGCTGGAAACCCCACGAAAACCAAGATATCGCCGATTCTGCATATCAGACGCACTGTGGAGTGGTGAAAACACCAGAAAACGTGTTTCTCGCATTAAGTAGTTCGAAAAGAGCGATCTAGATGATTCTGCATACTTCTGACAGAAGACTCACCAAGATTATCGCCGAAAATGCATATCTCAGCTTGAACCCTCACGTAAATCAAGTCGGCGCCGGTTCGGCATATCAAACGCACTGTGGAGTGGTGAAAACAACCAGATAACGTGTTTCTCGCATTAAATAGCTCGAAAAGAGCGATCCCGATGATTCTGCATGCTTCGGACAGAAGTCTCACCAAGATTGCAGCAGAAAATGCATATCTCAGCTGGAAACCCCACGAAAATCAAGATATCACCGGTTCTGCATATCAAACGCACTGTGGAATGTTGAAAACACCAGAAAACTTTATTTCGCTTTAAATAGCTCGAAAAGAGCGATCTAGATGATTCTGCATGCTTCGGACAGAAGTCTCACCAAGATTGCAGCAGAAAATGCATATCTCAGCTGGAAACACCACGAAAATCAAGATGTCGCCGGTTCTGCATATCAAACGCACTGTGGAGTGGTGAAAACAACCAGATAACGTATTTCTCGCATTAAATTGCACGAAAAGAGCGATCCCGATGATTCTGCATACTTCTGACAGATTCTCACCAAGATTATCGTAGAAAATGCATATCTCAGCTTGAAACCCGACCGAAACCAAGATATCTCCGGTTCTGCATATCAATCGCACTGTGGAGTGGTGAAAACAACCAGATAACGTGTTTCTCGCATTAAATAGCTCGAAAAGAGCGTTCTCGAAGATTCTGCATACTTCTGAAAGAATTCTCACCAAGATTATCGTAGAAAATGCATATCTCAGCTTGAAACCTCACGAAAATCAAGATGTCGCCGGTTCTGCATATCAGACGCACTGTGGAGTGGTGAAAACAACCAGATAACGTGTTTCTCGCATTAAATAGCTCGAAAAGAGCGTTCTCGAAGATTCTGCATACTTCTGACAGATTCTCTCCAAGATTATCGTAGAAAATGCATATCTCAGCTTGAAACCCGGCCGAAACCAAGATATCTCCGGTTCTGCATGTCAAACGTACTGTGGAGTGGTCAAAACACCAGATAACGTGTTTCCCGCAATAAATAGCTCGAAACGAGCGATCTCGATGATTCTGCATACTTTGGACAGAAGTCTCACCAAGATTGCAGCAGAAAATGCATATCTCAGCTGGAAACACCACGAAAATCAAGATGTCGCCGGTTCTGCATATCAAACGCACTGTGGAATGTTGAAAACTGCAGGAAACGTGTTTCTCGCTTTAAGTATCTCGAAAAGAGCGTTCTCGATGATTCTGCATACTTCTCATAGATGAAACACCAAGATATTCGCAGCGAATGCATATTTCAGCTGGAAACCCCACGAAAACCAAGCCATCGGCGGCTCTACATATCAAACGCACTGTGGAATGTTGAAAACACCAGAAAACTTTTTTTCGCTTTAAATAGCTCGAAAAGAGCGATCTAGATGATTCTGCATACTTCGGACAGAAGTCTCACCAAGATTGCAGCAGAAAATGCATGTCTCAACTTGAAACCTCACGAAAATCAAGATGTCGCCGGTTCTGCATACCAAACCCACTGTGGAGTAGTGAAAACAACCAGATAACGTGTTTCTCGCATTAAATAGCTCGAACCGAGCGATCTCGATGGTTCTGCATACTTCTGACTGAAGTCTCACCAAGATTGCAGCAGAAAATGCATATCTCACCTGGAAACCCCACGAAAACCAAGATATCGCGGATTCTGCATATCAATCGCACTGTGGAGTGGTGCAAACACCAGAAAACGTGTTTCTCGCATTAAATAGCTCGAAAAGAGCGATCTCGATGGTTCTGCATCCTTCTGACTGAAGTCTCAATAAGATTATCGCAGAAAATGCATATCACAGCTGGAAACCCCACGAAAACCAAGATATCGCCGATTCTGCATAACAGACACACTGTGGAGTGGTGAAAACACCAGAAAACGTGTTCCTCGCATTAAATAGCTCGAAAAGAGCGATCTAGATGATTCTGCATACTTCTGACAGAAGACTCACCAAGATTATCGCAGAAA
This sequence comes from Anthophora plumipes, assembly GCA_951804975.1. Classification (NCBI taxonomy): domain Eukaryota; kingdom Metazoa; phylum Arthropoda; class Insecta; order Hymenoptera; family Apidae; genus Anthophora; species Anthophora plumipes. Next base: position 1,042,548 of record CATORF010000226.1, read on the forward strand.
ATGCAAATCTCAGCTGGAAACCCCACGAAAACCAAGATATCGCCGATTCTGCATAACAGACACACTGTGGAGTGGTGAAAACACCAGAAAACGTGTTTCTCGCATTAAGTAGTTCGAAAAGAGCGATCTAGATGATTCTGCATACTTCTGACAGAAGACTCACCAAGATTATCGCCGAAAATGCATATGTCAGCTTGAACCCTCACGTAAATCAAGTCGGCGCCGGTTCTGCATATCAAACGCACTGTGGAGTGGTGAAAACAACCTGATAACGTGTTTCTCGCATTAAATAGCTCGAAAAGAGCGATCCCGATGATTCTGCATGCTTCGGACAGAAGACTCACCAAGATTGCAGCAGAAAATGCATATCTCAGCTTGAAACCCGACCGAAACCAAGATATCTCCGGTTCTGCATATCAAACGCACTGTGGAATGTTGAAAACACCAGAAAACTTTATTTCGCTTTAAATAGCTCGAAAAGAGCGATCTAGATGATTCTGCATGCTTCGGCCAGAAGTCTCACCAAGATTGCAGCAGAAAATGCATATCTCAGCTGGAAACACCACGAAAATCAAGATGTCGCCGGTTCTGCATATCAAACGCACTGTGGAGTGGTGAAAACAACCAGATAACGTATTTCTCGCATTAAATTGCACGAAAAGAGCGATCCCGATGATTCTGCATACTTCTGACAGATTCTCACCAAGATTATCGTAGAAAATGCATATCTCAGCTTGAAACCCGACCGAAACCAAGATATCTCCGGTTCTGCATGTCAAACGCACTGTGGAATGTTGAAAACACCAGAAAACTTTATTTCGCTTTAAATAGCTCGAAAAGAGCGATCTAGATGATTCTGCATGCTTCGGACAGAAGTCTCACCAAGATTGCAGCAGAAAATGCATATCTCAGCTGGAAACCCCACGAAAATCAAGATATCACCGGTTCTGCATATCAATCGCACTGTGGAGTGGTGAAAACAACCAGATAACGTGTTTCTCGCATTAAATAGCTCGAAAAGAGCGTTCTCGAAGATTCTGCATACTTCTGATAGATTCTCACCAAGATTATCGTAGAAAATGCATATCTCAGCTTGAAACCTCACGAAAATCAAGATGTCGCCGGTTCTGCATATCAGACGCACTGTGGAGTGGTGAAAACAACCAGATAACGTGTTTCTCGCATTAAATAGCTCGAAAAGAGCGTTCTCGAAGATTCTGCATACTTCTGACAGATCCTCTCCAAGATTATCGTAGAAAATGCATATCTCAGCTTGAAACCCGGCCGAAACCAAGATATCTCCGGTTCTGCATGTCAAACGTACTGTGGAGTGGTCAAAACACCAGATAACGTGTTTCCCGCAATAAATAGCTCGAAACGAGCGATCTCGATGATTCTGCATACTTAGGACAGAAGTCTCACCAAGATTGCAGCAGAAAATGCATATCTCAGCTGGAAACACCACGAAAATCAAGATGTCGCCGGTTCTGCATATCAAACGCACTGTGGAATGTTGAAAACTGCAGGAAACGTGTTTCTCGCTTTAAGTATCTCGAAAAGAGCGTTCTCGATGATTCTGCATACTTCTCATAGATGAAACACCAAGATATTCGCAGCGAATGCATATTTCAGCTGGAAACCCCACGAAAACCAAGATATCGCCGATTCTGCATATCAGACGCACTGTGGAGTGGTGAAATCACCAGAAAACTTTTTTTCGCTTTAAATAGCTCGAAAAGAGCGATCTAGATGATTCTGCATACTTCGGACAGATTCTCACCAAGATTATCGTAGAAACTGCATATCTCAGCTTGAAACCCGACCGAAACCAAGATATCTCCGGTTCTGCATGTCAAGCGTACTGTGGAGTGGTCAAAACACCAGATAACGTGTTTCCCGCAATAAATAGCTCGAAACGAGCGATCTCGATGATTCTGCATACTTCGGACAGAAGTCTCACCAAGATTGCAGCAGAAAATGCATATCTCAGCTGGAAACACCACGAAAATCAAGATGTCGCCGGTTCTGCATATGAAACGCACTGTGGAATGTTGAAAACTGCAGGAAACGTGTTTCTCGCTTTAAGTGTCTCGAAAAGAGCGTTCTCGATGATTCTGCATACTTCTCATAGATGAAACACCAAGATATTCGCAGCGAATGCATATTTCAGCTGGAAACCCCACGAAAACCAAGACATCGGCGGCTCTACATATCAAACGCACTGTGGAGTGATCAAAGCACCAGATAACGTGCTTCTAGCATTAAATAGCTCGAAATGAGCGATATCGGTGGTTCTGCATACTTCGGACAGAAGTCTCACCAAGATTGCCGCAGAAAATGCATATCTCAACTTGAAACCTCACGAAAATCAAGATGTCGCCGGTTCTGCATACCAAACGCACTGTGGAGTGGTGAAAACAACCAGATAACGTGTTTCTCGCATTAAATAGCTCGAAGCGAGCGATCTCAATGGTTCTGCATACTTCTGACTGAAGTCTCACCAAGATTATAGCAGAAAATGCATATCTCAGCTGGACACCCCACGAAAACCAAGATATCGCGGATTCTGCATATCAATCGCACTGTGGAGTGGTGCAAACACCAGAAAACGTGTTTCTCGCATTAAATAGCTCGAAAAGTGCGATCTAGATGATTCTGCATACTTCTGACAGAAGACTCACCAAGATTATCGCAGAAAATGCATATCTCAGCTGGAAACCCCACGAAAACCAAGATATCGCCGATTCTGCATATCAGACGCACTGTGGAGTGGTGAAAACACCAGAAAACGTGTTCCTCGCATTAAGTAGTTCGAAAAGAGCGATCTAGATGATTCTGCATACTTCTGACAGAAGACTCACCAAGATTATCGCCGAAAATGCATATCTCAGCTTGAACCCTCACGTAAATCAAGTCGGCGCCGGTTCGGCATATCAAACGCACTGTGGAGTGGTGAAAACAACCAGATAACGTGTTTCTCGCATTAAATAGCTCGAAAAGAGCGATCCCGATGATTCTGCATGCTTCGGACAGAAGTCTCACCAAGATTGCAGCAGAAAATGCATATCTCAGCTGGAAACCCCACGAAAATCAAGATATCACCGGTTCTGCATATCAAACGCACTGTGGAATGTTGAAAACACCAGAAAACTTTATTTCGCTTTAAATAGCTCGAAAAGAGCGATCTAGATGATTCTGCATGCTTCGGACAGAAGTCTCACCAAGATTGCAGCAGAAAATGCATATCTCAGCTGGAAACACCACGAAAATCAAGATGTCGCCGGTTCTGCATATCAAACGCACTGTGGAGTGGTGAAAACAACCAGATAACGTATTTCTCGCATTAAATTGCACGAAAAGAGCGATCCCGATGATTCTGCATACTTCTGACAGATTCTCACCAAGATTATCGTAGAAAATGCATATCTCAGCTTGAAACCCGACCGAAACCAAGATATCTCCGGTTCTGCATATCAATCGCACTGTGGAGTGGTGAAAACAACCAGATAACGTGTTTCTCGCATTAAATAGCTCGAAAAGAGCGTTCTCGAAGATTCTGCATACTTCTGACAGATTCTCACCAAGATTATCGTAGAAAATGCATATCTCAGCTTGAAACCTCACGAAAATCAAGATGTCGCCGGTTCTGCATATCAGACGCACTGTGGAGTGGTGAAAACAACCAGATAACGTGTTTCTCGCATTAAATAGCTCGAAAAGAGCGTTCTCGAAGATTCTGCATACTTCTGACAGATTCTCACCAAGATTGCAGCAGAAAATGCATGTCTCAACTTGAAACCTCACGAAAATCAAGATGTCGCCGGTTCTGCATACCAAACGCACTGTGGAGTGGTGAAAACACCAGATAACGTGTTTCTCGCATTAAATAGCTCGAAAAGTGCGATCAAGATGATTCTGCATACTTCTGACAGAAGACTCACCATGATTATCGCAGAAAATGCATATCTCAGCTGGAAACACCACGAAAATCAAGATGTCGCCGGTTCTGCATATCAAACGCACTGTGGAATGTTGAAAACTGCAGGAAACGTGTTTCTCGCTTTAAGTATCTCGAAAAGAGCGTTCTCGATGATTCTGCATACTTCTCATAGATGAAACACCAAGATATTCGCAGCGAATGCATATTTCAGCTGGAAACCCCACGAAAACCAAGACATCGGCGGCTCTACATATCAAACGCACTGTGGAATGTTGAAAACACCAGAAAACTTTTTTTCGCTTTAAATAGCTCGAAAAGAGCGATCTAGATGATTCTGCATACTTCGGACAGAAGTCTCACCAAGATTGCAGCAGAAAATGCATGTCTCAACTTGAAACCTCACGAAAATCAAGATGTCGCCGGTTCTGCATACCAAACCCACTGTGGAGTAGTGAAAACAACCAGATAACGTGTTTCTCGCATTAAATAGCTCGAACCGAGCGATCTCGATGGTTCTGCATACTTCTGACTGAAGTCTCACCAAGATTGCAGCAGAAAATGCATATCTCACCTGGAAACCCCACGAAAACCAAGATATCGCGGATTCTGCATATCAATCGCACTGTGGAGTGGTGCAAACACCAGAAAACGTGTTTCTCGCATTAAATAGCTCGAAAAGAGCGATCTCGATGGTTCTGCATCCTTCTGACTGAAGTCTCAATAAGATTATCGCAGAAAATGCATATCACAGCTGGAAACCCCACGAAAACCAAGATATCGCCGATTCTGCATAACAGACACACTGTGGAGTGGTGAAAACACCAGAAAACGTGTTTCTCGCATTAAGTAGTTCGAAAAGAGCGATCTAGATGATTCTGCATACTTCTGACAGAAGACTCACCAAGATTATCGCCGAAAATGCATATGTCAGCTTGAACCCTCACGTAAATCAAGTCGGCGCCGGTTCTGCATATCAAACGCACTGTGGAGTGGTGAAAACAACCTGATAACGTGTTTCTCGCATTTAATAGCTCGAAAAGAGCGATCCCGATGATTCTGCATACTTCGGACAGAAGTCTCACCAAGATTGCTGCAGAAAATGCATATCTCAGCTGGAAACCCCACGAAAATCAAGATATCACCGGTTCTGCATATCAAACGCACTGTGGAATGTTGAAAACACCAGAAAACTTTTTTTCGCTTTAAATAGCTCGAAAAGAGCGATCTAGATGATTCTGCATACTTCGGACAGAAGTCTCACCAAGATTGCAGCAGAAAATGCATATCACAGCTGGAAACACCACGAAAATCAAGATGTCGCCGGTTCTGCATATCAAACGCACTGTGGAGTGGTGAAAACAACCAGATAACGTGTTTCTCGCATTAAATAGCTCGAAGCGAGCGATCTCGATGGTTCTGCATCCTTCTGACTGAAGTCTCAATAAGATTATCGCAGAAAATGCATATCACAGCTGGAAACCCCACGAAAACCAAGATATCGCCGATTCTGCATATCAATCGCACTGTGGAGTGGTGAAAACACCAGAAAACGTGTTCCTCGCATTAAATAGCTCGAAAAGAGCGATCTACATGATTCTGCATACTTGTGACAGAAGACTCACCAAGATTATCGCAGAAAATGCATATCTCTTCTTGAACCCTCACGTAAATCAAGATGGCGCCGGTTCTGCATATCGAACGCACTGTGGAGTGGTGAAAACAACCAGATAACGTGTTTCTCGCATTAAATAGCTCGAAAAGAGCGATCCCGATGATTCTGCATGCTTCGGACAGAAGTCTTACCAAGATTGCAGCAGAAAATGCATATCTCAGCTGGAAACCCCACGAAAATCAAGATATCACCGGTTCTGCATATCAAACGCACTGTGGAATGTTGAAAACACCAGAAAAGTTTTTTTCGCTTTAAATAGCTCGAAAAGAGCGATCTAGATGATTCTGCATACTTCGGACAGAAGTCTCACCAAGATTGCAGCAGAAAATGCATATCTCAGCTGGAAACACCACGAAAATCAAGATGTCGCCGGTTCTGCATATCAAACGCACTGTGGAATGTTGAAAACTGCAGGAAACGTGTTTCTCGCTTTAAGTATCTCGAAAAGAGCGTTCTCGATGATTCTGCATACTTCTCATAGATGAAACACCAAGATATTCGCAGCGAATGCATATTTCAGCTGGAAACCCCACGAAAACCAAGACATCGGCGGCTCTACATATCAAACGCACTGTGGAGTGATCAAAACACCAGATAACGTGCTTCTCGCATTAAATAGCTCGAAATGAGCGATATCGATGATTCTGCATACTTCGGACAGAAGTGTCACCAAGATTGCCGCAGAAAATGCATATCTCAACTTGAAACCTCACGAAAATCAAGATGTCGCCGGTTCTGCATACCAAACGCACTGTGGAGTGGTGAAAACAACCAGATAACGTGTTTCTCGCATTAAATAGCTCGAACCGAGCGATCTCGATGGTTCTGCATACTTCTGACTGAAGTCTCACCAAGATTGCAGCAGAAAATGCATATCTCAGCTGGAAACCCCACGAAAATCAAGATATCACCGGTTCTGCATATCAAACGCACTGTGGAATGTTGAAAACACCAGAAAACTTTTTTTCGCTTTAAATAGCTCGAAAAGAGCGATCTAGATGATTCTGCATACTTCGGACAGAAGTCTCACCAAGATTGCAGCAGAAAATGCATATCTCAGCTGAAAAAAAACCCCACGAAAACCAAGATATCGCGGATTCTGCATATCAATCGCACTGTGGAGTGGTGCAAACACCAGAAAACGTGTTTCTCGCATTAAATAGCTCGAAAAGAGCGATCTAGATGATTCTGCATACTTCGGACAGAAGTCTCACCAAGATTGCCGCAGAAAATGCATATCTCAACTTGAAACCTCACGAAAATCAAGATGTCGCCGGTTCTGCATACCAAACGCACTGTGGAGTGGTGAAAACAACCAGATAACGTGTTTCTCGCATTAAATAGCTCGAATCGAGCGATCTAGATGATTCTGCATACTTCTGACTGAAGTCTCATAAATATTATCCCAGAAAATGCATATCTCAGCTTGAAACCTCACGAAAATCAAGATGTCGCCGGTTCTGCATATCAGACGCACTGTGGAGTGGTGAAAACAACCAGATAACGTGTTTCTCGCATTAAATAGCTCGAAAAGAGCGTTCTCGAAGATTCTGCATACTTCTGACAGATTCTCACCAAGTTTATCGTAGAAAATGCATATCTCAGCTTGAAACCCGACCGAAACCAAGATATCTCCGGTTCTGCATGTCAAGCGTACTGTGGAGTGGTCAAAACACCAGATAACGTGTTTCCCGCAATAAATAGCTCGAAACGAGCGATCTCGATGATTCTGCATACTTCGGACAGAAGTCTCACCAAGATTGCAGCAGAAAATGCATATCTCAGCTGGAAACACCACGAAAATCAAGATGTCGCCGGTTCTGCATATGAAACGCTCTGTGGAATGTTGAAAACTGCAGGAAACGTGTTTCTCGCTTTAAGTGTCTCGAAAAGAGCGTTCTCGATGATTCTGCATACTTCTCATAGATGAAACACCAAGATATTCGCAGCGAATGCATATTTCAGCTGGAAACCCCACGAAAACCAAGACATCGGCGGCTCTACATATCAAACGCACTGTGGAGTGATCAAAGCACCAGATAACGTGCTTCTCGCATTAAATAGCTCGAAATGAGCGATATCGGTGATTCTGCATACTTCGGACAGAAGTCTCACCAAGATTGCCGCAGAAAATGCATATCTCAACTTGAAACCTCACGAAAATCAAGATGTCGCCGGTTCTGCATACCAAACGCACTGTGGAGTGGTGAAAACAACCAGATAACGTGTTTCCCGCATTAAATAGCTCGAAGCGAGCGATCTCAATGGTTCTGCATACTTCTGACTGAAGTCTCACCAAGATTATAGCAGAAAATGCATATCTCAGCTGGAAACCCCACGAAAACCAAGATATCGCGGATTCTGCATATCAACCGCACTGTGGAGTGGTGCAAACACCAGAAAACGTGTTTCTCGCATTAAATAGCTCGAAAAGTGCGATCAAGATGATTCTGCATACTTCTGACAGAAGACTCACCATGATTATCGCAGAAAATGCATATCTCAGCTGGAAACCCCACGAAAACCAAGATATCGCCGATTCTGCATATCAGACGCACTGTGGAGTGGTGAAAACACCAGAAAACGTGTTTCTCGCATTAAGTATCTCGAAAAGAGCGATCTAGATGATTCTGCATACTTCTGACAGAAGACTCACCAAGATTATCGCCGAAAATGCATATCTCAGCTTGAACCCTCACGTAAATCAAGTCGGCGCCGGTTCGGCATATCAAACGCACTGTGGAGTGGTGAAAACAACCAGATAACGTGTTTCTCGCATTAAATAGCTCGAAAAGAGCGATCCCGATGATTCTGCATGCTTCGGACAGAAGTCTCACCAAGATTGCAGCAGAAAATGCATATCTCAGCTGGAAACCCCACGAAAATCAAGATATCACCGGTTCTGCATATCAATCGCACTGTGGAGTGGTGAAAACAACCAGATAACGTGTTTCTCGCATTAAATTGCACGAAAAGAGCGATCCCGATGATTCTGCATACTTCTGACAGATTCTCACCAAGATTATCGTAGAAAATGCATATCTCAGCTTGAAACCCGACCGAAACCAAGATATCTCCGGTTCTGCATGTCAAACGTACTGTGGAGTGGTCAAAACACCAGATAACGTGTTTCCCGCAATAAATAGCTCGAAACGAGCGATCTCGATGATTCTGCATACTTCGCACAGAAGTCTCACCAAGATTGCAGCAGAAAATGCATATCTCAGCTGGAAACCCCACGAAAATCAAGATATCACCGGTTCTGCATATCAATCGCACTGTGGAGTGGTGAAAACAACCAGATAACGTGTTTCTCGCATTAAATAGCTCGAAAAGAGCGTTCTCGAAGATTCTGCATACTTCTGACAGATTCTCACCAAGATTATCGTAGAAAATGCATATCTCAGCTTGAAACCTCACGAAAATCAAGATGTCGCCGGTTCTGCATATCAAACGCACTGTGGAGTGGTGAAAACAACCAGATAACGTGTTTCTCGCATTAAATAGCTCGAAAAGTGCGATCAAGATGATTCTGCATACTTCTGACAGAAGACTCACCATGATTATCGCAGAAAATGCATATCTCAGCTGGAAACCCCACGAAAACCAAGATATCGCCGATTCTGCATATCAGACGCACTGTGGAGTGGTGAAAACACCAGAAAACGTGTTTCTCGCATTAAGTATCTCGAAAAGAGCGATCTAGATGATTCTGCATACTTCGGACAGAAGTCTCACCAAGATTGCAGCAGAAAATGCATGTCTCAACTTGAAACCTCACGAAAATCAAGATGTCGCCGGTTCTGCATACCAAACGCACTGTGGAGTGGTGAAAACAACCAGATAACGTGTTTCTCGCATTAAATAGCTCGAACCGAGCGATCTCGATGGTTCTGCATACTTCTGACTGAAGTCTCACCAAGATTGCAGCAGAAAATGCATATCTCAGCTGGAAACCCCACGAAAATCAGGATATCACCGGATCTGCATATCAAACGCACTGTGGAATGTTGAAAACACCAGAAAACTTTTTTTCGCTTTAAATAGCTCGAAAAGAGCGATCTAGATGATTCTGCATACTTCGGACAGAAGTCTCACCAAGATTGCAGCAGAAAATGCATATCTCACCTGGAAACCCCACGAAAACCAAGATATCGCGGATTCTGCATATCAATCGCACTGTGGAGTGGTGCAAACACCAGAAAACGTGTTTCTCGCATTAAATAGCTCGAAAAGAGCGATCTAGATGATTCTGCATACTTCGGACAGAAGTCTCACCAAGATTGCCGCAGAAAATGCATATCTCAACTTGAAACCTCACGAAAATCAAGATGTCGCCGGTTCTGCATACCAAACGCACTGTGGAGTGGTGAAAACAACCAGATAACGTGTTTCTTGCATTAAATAGCTCGAAAAGAGCGATCCCGATGATTCTGCATGCGTCGGACAGAAGTCTCACCTAGATTGCAGCAGAAAATGCATATCTCAGCTGGAAATCCCACGCAAATCAAGATATCACCGGTTCTGCATATCAAACGCACTGTGGAATGTTGAAAACACCAGAAAACTTTTTTTCGCTTTAAATAGCTCGAAAAGAGCGATCTAGATGATTCTGCATACTTCGGACAGAAGTCTCATCAAGATTGCAGCAGAAAATGCATATCTCAGCTGGAAACCCCACGAAAACCAAGATATCGCGGATTCTGCATATCAATCGCACTGTGGAGTGGTGCAAACACCAGAAAACGTGTTTCTCGCATTAAATAGCTCGAAAAGAGCGATCTAGGTGATTCTGCATACTTCGGACAGAAGTCGCACCAAGATTGCAGCAGAAAATGCATATCTCAGCTGGAAACACCACGAAAATCAAGATGTCGCCGGTTCTGCATATCAAACGCACTGTGGAATGTTGAAAACTGCAGGAAACGTGTTTCTCGCTTTAAGTATCTCGAAAAGAGCGTTCTCGATGATTCTGCATACTTCTCATAGATGAAACACCAAGATATTCGCAGCGAATGCATATTTCAGCTGGAAACCCCACGAAAACCAAGACATCGGCGGCTCTACATATCAAACGCACTGTGGAATGTTGAAAACACCAGAAAACTTTTTTTCGCTTTAAATAGCTCGAAAAGAGCGATCTAGATGATTCTGCATACTTCGGACAGAAGTCTCACCAAGATTGCAGCAGAAAATGCATGTCTCAACTTGAAACCTCACGAAAATCAAGATGTCGCCGGTTCTGCATACCAAACGCACTGTGGAGTGGTGAAAACAACCAGATAACGTGTTTCTCGCATTAAATAGCTCGAACCGAGCGATCTCGATGGTTCTGCATACTTCTGACTGAAGTCTCACCAAGATTGCAGCAGAAAATGCATATCTCAGCTGGAAACCCCACGAAAATCAGGATATCACCGGATCTGCATATCAAACGCACTGTGGAATGTTGAAAACACCAGAAAACTTTTTTTCGCTTTAAATAGCTCGAAAAGAGCGATCTAGATGATTCTGCATACTTCGGACAGAAGTCTCACCAAGATTGCAGCAGAAAATGCATATCTCACCTGGAAACCCCACGAAAACCAAGATATCGCGGATTCTGCATATCAATCGCACTGTGGAGTGGTGCAAACACCAGAAAACGTGTTTCTCGCATTAAATAGCTCGAAAAGAGCGATCTAGATGATTCTGCATACTTCGGACAGAAGTCTCACCAAGATTGCCGCAGAAAATGCATATCTCAACTTGAAACCTCACGAAAATCAAGATGTCGCCGGTTCTGCATACCAAACGCACTGTGGAGTGGTGAAAACAACCAGATAACGTGTTTCTTGCATTAAATAGCTCGAAAAGAGCGATCCCGATGATTCTGCATGCGTCGGACAGATGTCTCACCTAGATTGCAGCAGAAAATGCATATCTCAGCTGGAAATCCCACGAAAATCAAGATATCACCGGTTCTGCATATCAAACGCACTGTGGAATGTTGAAAACACCAGAAAACTTTTTTTCGCTTTAAATAGCTCGAAAAGAGCGATCTAGATGATTCTGCATACTTCGGACAGAAGTCTCACCAAGATTATCGCAGAAAATGCATATGTCAGCTTGAACCCTCACGTAAATCAAGTCGGCGCCGGTTCTGCATATCAAACGCACTGTGGAGTGGTGAAAACAACCAGATAACGTGTTTCTCGAATTAAATAGCTCGAAAAGAGCGATCCCGATGATTCTGCATGCTTCGGACAGAAATCTCACCAAGATTGCTGCAGAAACTGCATTTCTCAGCTGGAAACCCCACGAAAATCAAGATATCACCGGTTCTGCATATCAAACGCACTGTGGAATGTTGAAAACACCAGAAAACTTTTTTTCGCTTTAAATAGCTCGAAAAGAGCGATCTAGATGATTCTGCATACTTCGGACAGAAGTCTCACCAAGATTGCAGCAGAAAATGCATATCTCAGCTGGAAACACCACGAAAATCAAGATGTCGCCGGTTCTGCATATCAAACGCACTGTGGAGTAGTGAAAACAACCAGATAACGTGTTTCTCGCATTAAATAGCTCGAAGCGAGCGATCTAGATGATTCTGCATACTTCGGACAGAAGTCTCACCAAGATTGCAGCAGAAAATGCATATCACAGCTGGAAACACCACGAAAATCAAGATGTCGCCGGTTCTGCATATCAAACGCACTGTGGAGTGGTGAAAACAACCAGATAACGTGTTTCTCGCATTAAATAGCTCGAAGCGAGCGATCTCGATGGTTCTGCATCCTTCTGACTGAAGTCTCACCAAGATTATCGCAGAAAATGCATATCTCAGCTTGAACCCTCACGAAAAACAAGATGTCGCCGGTTCTGCATATCAAACGCACTGTGGAATGTTGAAAACACCAGAAAAGTTTTTTTCGCTTTAAATAGCTCGAAAAGAGCGATCTAGATGATTCTGCATACTTCGGACAGAAGTCTCACCAAGATTGCAGCAGAAAATGCATATCTCAGCTGGAAACACCACGAAAATCAAGATGTCGCCGGTTCTGCATATCAAACGCACTGTGGAGTGGTGAAAACAACCAGATAACGTGTTTCTCGCATTAAATAGCTCGAAAAGAGCGATCCCGATGATTCTGCATGCTTCGGACAGAAGTCTTACCAAGATTGCAGCAGAAAATGCATATCTCAGCTGGAAACCCCACGAAAATCAAGATATCACCGGTTCTGCATATCAAACGCACTGTGGAATGTTGAAAACACCAGAAAACTTGTGTTTTCGCTTTAAATAGCTCGACAAGAGCGATCTAGATGATTCTGCATACTTCTGACTGAAGTCTCACCAAGATTATCGCAGAAAATGCATATCTCAGCTTGAACCCTCACGAAAAACAAGATGTCGCCGGATCTGCATATCAAACGCACTGTGGAATGTTGAAAACACCAGAAAAGTTTTTTTCGCTTTAAATAGCTCGAAAAGAGCGATCTAGATGATTCTGCATACTTCGGACAGAAGTCTCACCAAGATTGCAGCAGAAAATGCATATTTGAGCTGGAAACCCCACGAAAACCAAGATATCGCGGATTCTGCATATAAATCGCACTGTGGAGTGGTGCAAACACCAGAAAACGTGTTTCTCGCATTTAATAGCTCGAAAAGAGTGATCTAGGTGATTCTGCATACTTCGGACAGAAGTCTCACCAAGATTGCAGCAGAAAATGCATATCTCAGCTGGAAACACCACGAAAATCAAGATGTCGCCGGTTCTGCATATCAAACGCACTGTGAAATGTTGAAAACTGCAGGAAACGTGTTTCTCGCTTTAAGTATCTCGAAAAGAGCGTTCTCGATGATTCTGCATACTTCTCATAGATGAAACACCAAGATATTCGCAGCGAATGCATATTTCAGCTGGAAACCCCACGAAAACCAAGACATCGGCGGCTCTACATATCAAACGCACTGTGGAGTGATCAAAACACCAGATAACGTGCTTCTCGCATTAAATAGCTCGAAATGAGCGATATCGGTGATTCTGCATACTTCGGACAGAAGTCTCACCAAGATTGCCGCAGAAAATGTATATCTCAACTTGAAACCTCACGAAAATCAAGATGTCGCGGGTTCTGCATACCAAACGCACTGTGGAGTGGTGAAAACAACCAGATGACGTGTTTCTCGCATTAAATAGCTCGAAGCGAGCGATCTCGATGGTTCTGCATACTTCTGACCGAAGTCTCACCAAGATTATAGCAGAAAATGCATATCTCAGCTGGAAACCCCACGAAAACCAAGATATCGCGGATTCTGCATATCAATCGCACTGTGGAGTGGTGCAAACACCAGAAAACGTGTTTCTCGCATTAAATAGCTCGAAAAGTGCGATCTAGATGATTCTGCATACTTCTGACAGAAGACTCACCAAGATTATCGCAGAAAATGCATATCTCAGCTGGAAACCCCACGAAAACCAAGATATCGCCGATTCTGCATATCAGACGCACTGTGGAGTGGTGAAATCACCAGAAAACGTGTTTCTCGCATTAAGTAGCTCGAAAAGAGCGATCTAGATGATTCTGCATACTTCTGACAGAAGACTCACCAAGATTATCGCCGAAAATGCATATCTCAGCTTGAACCCTCACGTAAATCAAGATCGCGCCGGATCTGCATATCAAACGCACTGTGGAGTGGTGAAAACAACCAGATAACGTGTTTCTCGCATTAAATAGCTCGAAAAGTGCGATCCGGATGATTCTGCATGCTTCGGACAGAAGTCTCACTAAGATTGCAGCAGAAAATGCATATCTCAGCTGGAAACCCCACGAAAATCAAGATATCACCGGTTCTGCATATCAAACGCACTGTGGAATGTTGAAAACACCAGAAAACTTTTTTTCGCTTTAAATAGCTCGAAAAGAGCGATCTAGATGATTCTGCATACTTCGGACAGAAGTCTCACCAAGATTGCAGCAGAAAATGCATATCTCAGCTGGAAACACCACGAAAATCAAGATGTCGCCGGTTCTGCATATCAAACGCACTGTGGAGTGGTCAAAACAACCAGATAACGTGTTTTTCGCATTAAATAGCACGAAAAGAGCGATCCCGATGATTCTGCATACTTCTGACAGATTCTCACCAAGATTATCGTAGAAAATGCATATCTCAGCTTGAACCCTCACGTAAATCAAGTCGGCGCCGGTTCGGCATATCAAACGCACTGTGGAGTGGTGAAAACAACCAGATATCGTGTTTCTCGCATTAAATAGCTCGAACCGAGCGATCTCGATGGTTCTGCATACTTCTGACTGAAGTCTCACCAAGATTGCAGCAGAAAATGCATATCTCAGCTGGAAACCCCACGAAAATCAAGATATCACCGGTTCTGCATATCAAACGCACTGTGGAGTGGTGCAAACACCAGAAAACTTTTTTTCGCTTTAAATAGCTCGAAAAGAGCGATCTAGATGATTCTGCATACTTCGGACAGAAGTCTCACCAAGATTGCAGCAGAAAATGCATATCTCAGCTGGAAACCCCACGAAAACCAAGATATCGCGGATTCTGCATATCAATCGCACTGTGGAGTGGTGAAAACAACCAGATAACGTGTTTCTCGCATTAAATAGCTCGAAAAGAGCGATCCCGATGATTCTGCATGCTTCGGACAGAAGTCTCACCAAGATTGCAGCAGAAAATGCAAATCTCAGCTGGAAACCCCACGAAAATCAAGATATCACCGGTTCTGCATATCAAACGCACTGTAGAATGTTGAAAACACCAGAAAACTTTTTTTCGCTTTAAATAGCTCGAAAAGAGCGATCTAGATGATTCTGCATACTTCGGACAGAAGTCTCGCCAAGACTGCAGCAGAAAATGCATATATCAGCTGGAAACCCCACGAAAACCAGATATCGCGAATTCTGCAAATCAATCGCACTGTGGAGTGGTGCAAACACCAGAAAACGTGTTTCTCGCATTAAATAGCTCGAATAGAGCGATCTAGATGATTCTGCATACTTCTGACAGAAGACTCACCAAGATTATCGCAGAAAATGCATATCTCAGCTGGAAACCCCACGAAAACCAAGATATCGCCGATTCTGCATAACAGACGCACTGTGGAGTGGTGAAAACACCAGAAAACGTGTTTCTCGCATTAAGTAGTTCGAAAAGAGCGATCTAGATGGTTCTGCATACTTCTGACAGAAGACTCACAAAGATTATCGCCGAAAATGCATATGTCAGCTTGAACCCTCACGTAAATCAAGTCGGCGCCGGTTCTGCATATCAAACGCACTGTGGAGTGGTGAAAACAACCAGATAACGTGTTTCTCGAATTAAATAGCTCGAAAAGAGCGATCCCGATGATTCTGCATGCTTCGGACAGAAATCTCACCAAGATTGCTGCAGAAACTGCATATCTCAGCTGGAAACCCCACGAAAATCAAGATATCACCGGTTCTGCATATCAAACGCACTGTGGAATGTTGAAAACACCAGAAAACTTTTTTTCGCTTTAAATAGCTCGAAAAGAGCGATCTAGATGATTCTGCATACTTCGGACAGAAGTCTCACCAAGATTGCAGCAGAAAATGCATATCTCAGCTGGAAACACCACGAAAATCAAGATGTCGCCGGTTCTGCATATCAAACGCACTGTGGAGTGGTGAAAACAACCAGATAACGTGTTTCTCGCATTAAATAGCTCGAAGCGAGCGATCTCGATGGTTCTGCATCCTTCTGACTGAAGTCTCAATAAGATTATCGCAGAAAATGCATATCACAGCTGGAAACCCCACGAAAACCAAGATATCGCCGATTCTGCATATCAATCGCACTGTGGAGTGGTGAAAACACCAGAAAACGTGTTCCTCGCATTAAATAGCTCGAAAAGAGCGATCTAGATGATTCTGCATACTTGTGACAGAAGACTCACCAAGATTATCGCAAAAAATGCATATCTCAGCTTGAACCCTCACGAAAAACAAGATGTCGCCGGTTCTGCATATCAAACGCACTGTGGAATGTTGAAAACACCAGAAAACTTGTGTTTTCGCTTTAAATAGCTCGACAAGAGCGATCTAGATGATTCTGCATACTTCTGACTGAGGTCTCACCAAGATTATCGCAGAAAATGCATATCTCAGCTTGAACCCTCACGAAAAACAAGATGTCGCCGGTTCTGCATATCAAACGCACTGTGGAATGTTGAAAACACCAGAAAAGTTTTTTTCGCTTTAAATAGCTCGAAAAGAGCGATCTAGATGATTCTGCATACTTCGGACAGAAGTCTCACCAAGATTGCAGCAGAAAATGCATATCTCAGCTGGAAACACCACGAAAATCAAGATGTCGCCGGTTCTGCATATCAAACGCACTGTGGAGTGGTGAAAACAACCAGATAACGTGTTTCTCGCATTAAATAGCTCGAAAAGAGCGATCCCGATGATTCTGCATGCTTCGGACAGAAGTCTTACCAAGATTGCAGCAGAAAATGCATATCTCAGCTGGAAACCCCACGAAAATCAAGATATCACCGGTTCTGCATATCAAACGCACTGTGGAATGTTGAAAACCCCAGAAAACTTGTGTTTTCGCTTTAAATAGCTCGACAAGAGCGATCTAGATGATTCTGCATACTTCTGACTGAAGTCTCACCAAGATTATCGCAGAAAATGCATATCTCAGCTTGAACCCTCACGAAAAACAAGATGTCGCCGGATCTGCATATCAAACGCACTGTGGAATGTTGAAAACACCAGAAAAGTTTTTTTCGCTTTAAATAGCTCGAAAAGAGCGATCTAGATGATTCTGCATACTTCGGACAGAAGTCTCACCAAGATTGCAGCAGAAAATGCATATTTGAGCTGGAAACCCCACGAAAACCAAGATATCGCGGATTCTGCATATAAATCGCACTGTGGAGTGGTGCAAACACCAGAAAACGTGTTTCTCGCATTAAATAGCTCGAAAAGAGCGATCTAGGTGATTCTGCATACTTCGGACAGAAGTCTCACCAAGATTGCAGCAGAAAATGCATATCTCAGCTGGAAACACCACGAAAATCAAGATGTCGCCGGTTCTGCATATCAAACGCACTGTGGAATGTTGAAAACTGCAGGAAACGTGTTTCTCGCTTTAAGTATCTCGAAAAGAGCGTTCTCGATGATTCTGCATACTTCTCATAGATGAAACACCAAGATATTCGCAGCGAATGCATATTTCAGCTGGAAACCCCACGAAAACCAAGACATCGGCGGCTCTACATATCAAACGCACTGTGGAGTGATCAAAACACCAGATAACGTGCTTCTCGCATTAAATAGCTCGAAATGAGCGATATCGATGATTCTGCATACTTCGGACAGAAGTCTCACCAAGATTGCCGCAGAAAATGCATATCTCAACTTGAAACCTCACGAAAATCAAGATGTCGCCGGTTCTGCATACCAAACGCACTGTGGAGTGGTGAAAACAACCAGATAACGTGTTTCTCGCATTAAATAGCTCGAACCGAGCGATCTCGATGGTTCTGCATACTTCTGACTGAAGTCTCACCAAGATTGCAGCAGAAAATGCATATCTCAGCTGGAAACCCCACGAAAATCAAGATATCACCGGTTCTGCATATCAAACGCACTGTGGAATGTTGAAAACACCAGAAAACATTTTTTCGCTTTAAATAGCTCGAAAAGAGCGATCTAGATGATTCTGCATACTTCGGACAGAAGTCTCACCAAGATTGCAGCAGAAAATGCATATCTCAGCTGGAAACCCCACGAAAACCAAGATATCGCGGATTCTGCATATCAATCGCACTGTGGAGTGGTGCAAACACCAGAAAACGTGTTTCTCGCATTAAATAGCTCGAAAAGAGCGATCTAGATGATTCTGCATACTTCGGACAGAAGTCTCACCAAGATTGCCGCAGAAAATGCATATCTCAACTTGAAACCTCACGAAAATCAAGATGTCGCCGGTTCTGCATACCAAACGCACTGTGGAGTGGTGAAAACAACCAGATAACGTGTTTCTCGCATTAAATAGCTCGAAGCGAGCGATCTCAATGGTTCTGCATACTTCTGACTGAAGTCTCACCAAGATTATAGCAGAAAATGCATATCTCAGCTGGAAACCCCACGAAAACCAAGATATCGCGGATTCTGCATATCAATCGCACTGTGGAGTGGTGCAAACACCAGAAAACGTGTTTCTCGCATTAAATAGCTCGAAAAGTGCGATCTAGATGATTCTGCATACTTCTGACAGAAGACTCACCAAGATTATCGCAGAAAATGCATATCTCACCTGGAAACCCCACGAAAACCAAGATATCGCCGATTCTGCATATCAGACGCACTGTGGAGTGGTGCAAACACCAGAAAACGTGTTTCTCGCATTAAATTGCTCGAAAAGAGCGATCCCGATGATTCTGCATGCTTCGGACAGAAGTCTCACCAAGATTGCTGCAGAAAATGCATATCTCAGCTGGAAACCCCACGAAAATCAAGATATCACCGGTTCTGCATATCAAACGCACTGTGGAATGTTGAAAACACCAGAAAACTTTTTTTCGCATTAAATAGCTCGAAAAGAGCGATCTAGATGATTCTGCATACTTCGGACAGAAGTCTCACCAAGATTATCGCAGAAAATGCATATCTCAGCAGGAAACCCCACGAAAACCAAGATATCGCCGATTCTGCATAACAGACGCACTGTGGAGTGGTGAAAACACCAGAAAACGTGTTTCTCGCATTAAGTAGTTCGAAAAGAGCGATCTAGATGATTCTGCATACTTCTGACAGAAGACTCACCAAGATTATCGCCGAAAATGCATATGTGAGCTTGAACCCTCACGTAAATCAAGTCGGCGCCGGTTCTGCATACCAAACGCACAGTGGAGTGGAGAAAACAACCAGATAACGTGTTTCTCGCATTAAATTGCTCGAAAAGAGCGATCCCGATGATTCTGCATGCTTCGGACAGAAGTCTCACCAAGATTGCTGCAGAAAATGCATATCTCAGCTGGAAACCCCACGAAAATCAAGATATCACCGGTTCTGCATATCAAACGCACTGTGGAATGTTGAAAACACCAGAAAACTTTTTTTCGCATTAAATAGCTCGAAAAGAGCGATCTAGATGATTCTGCATACTTCGGACAGAAGTCTCACCAAGATTGCAGCAGAAAATGCATATCTCAGCTGGAAACACCACGAAAATCAAGATGTCGCCGGTTCAGCATATCAAACGCACTGCGGAGTGGTGAAAACAACCAGATAACGTGTTTCTCGCATTAAATAGCTCGAAGCGAGCGATCTCGATGGTTCTGCATACTTCTGACTGAAGTCGCACCAAGATTGCAGCAGAAAATGCATATCTCAATTGGAAACACCACGAAAATCAAGATGTCGCCGGTTCTGCAGATCAAACGCACTGTGGAGTGGTGAAAACACCAGATAACGTGTTTCTCGCATTAAATAGCTCGAAAAGAGGGATCTCGATGATTCTGCATACTTCTGACAGAAGGCTCACCAAGATTATCGCAGTAAATGCATATCTCAGCTTGAAACCCGACCGAAACCAAGATATCTTCGGTTCTGCATGTCAAACGTACTGTGGAGTGGTGAAAACACCAGATAACGTGTTTCTCGCATTAAATAGCTCGAAAAGAGCAATCTCGATGATTCTGCATACTTCGGACAGAAGTCTCACCAAGATTATCGCAGAAAATGCATATCTCAGCAGGAAACCCCACGAAAACCAAGATATCGCCGATTCTGCATAACAGACGCACTGTGGAGTGGTGAAAACACCAGAAAACGTGTTTCTCGCATTAAGTAGTTCGAAAAGAGCGATCTAGATGATTCTGCATACTTCTGACAGAAGACTCACCAAGATTATCGCCGAAAATGCATATGTGAGCTTGAACCCTCACGTAAATCAAGTCGGCGCCGGTTCTGCATACCAAACGCACAGTGGAGTGGAGAAAACAACCAGATAACGTGTTTCTCGCATTAAATTGCTCGAAAAGAGCGATCCCGATGATTCTGCATGCTTCGGACAGAAGTCTCACCAAGATTGCTGCAGAAAATGCATATCTCAGCTGGAAACCCCACGAAAATCAAGATATCACCGGTTCTGCATATCAAACGCACTGTGGAATGTTGAAAACACCAGAAAACTTTTTTTCGCATTAAATAGCTCGAAAAGAGCGATCTAGATGATTCTGCATACTTCGGACAGAAGTCTCACCAAGATTGCAGCAGAAAATGCATATCTCAGCTGGAAACACCACGAAAATCAAGATGTCGCCGGTTCAGCATATCAAACGCACTGCGGAGTGGTGAAAACAACCAGATAACGTGTTTCTCGCATTAAATAGCTCGAAGCGAGCGATCTCGATGTTTCTGCATACTTCTGACTGAAGTCGCACCAAGATTGCAGCAGAAAATGCATATCTCAATTGGAAACACCACGAAAATCAAGATGTCGCCGGTTCTGCAGATCAAACGCACTGTGGAGTGGTGAAAACACCAGATAACGTGTTTCTCGAATTAAATAGCTCGAAAACAGGGGTCTCGATGATTCTGCATACTTCTGACAGAAGGCTCACCAAGATTATCGCAGTAAATGCATATCTCAGCTTGAAACCCGACCGAAACCAAGATATCTTCGGTTCTGCATGTCAAACGTACTGTGGAGTGGTGAAAACACCAGATAACGTGTTTCTCGCATTAAATAGCTCGAAAAGAGCAATCTCGATGATTCTCATACTTCTGACAGAAGTCGCACCTAGATTATCGCAGAAAATGCATACCTCAGGTTGAAAACCGACGAAAACCAAGATTTCGCCATTTCTGCAAATCAAACGCACTGCGAAGTGGTGAAAACTACAGAAAACGAGTTTCTCGCATTAAATGTCTCGAAAAGTGCGATCTAGATGATTCTGCATACTTCTGACAGAAGACTCACCAAGATTATCGCAGAAAATGCATATCTCAGCTTGAAACCCCACGAAAACCAAGTTATCAGCGGCTCTGCATATCTAACGCACTGTGGAGTGGTGAAAGCAGCAGAAAACGTGTTTCTCGCATTTAATAGCTCGAAAAGAGCGATCCCGATGATTCTGCATACTTCGGACAGAAGTCTCACCAAGATTGCAGCAGAAAATGCATATCTGAGCTGGAAACACCACGAAAATCAAGATATCGCCGGTTCTGCATATCAAACGTACTGTGGAGTGTTGAAAACACCAGATAACGTGTTTTTCGCATTAAATAGCTCCAAAAAAGCGATTTCGATGCATTCTGCATACTTCTTACAGTAGAAACACCAAGATTATCGCAGAAAATACATATCTCAGCTTGAAAGCCGACCAAAACCAAGATAACTCCGGTTCTGCATGTCGAACGTCCTGTGGAGTGGAGAAGAAACCAGAAAACGAGTTTTTTCGCATTAAATGTCACTAAACCAGCGATCTCGGCGATTCTGCATACTTCTCACAGAAGACTCACCAAGCTTTTCGTAGAAAATGCATATCTCGGATGGAAACCCCACGAAAATCAAAATATCGCCGATTCTGCATATCAAACGCCCTGTGGAGTGGTGAAAACACCAGATAACGTGTTTCTCGCATTAAATAGCTCGAAAAGAGCGATCTCGATTATTCTGCATACTTCTGACTGAGGTCTCATCAAGATAATCGGAGAAAATGCATATCTCAGATTGAAAGCCGACGAAAACCAAGATATCGTCGGTTCTGCATATCAAACGTACTGTGAACTGGTGAAAACACCAGATAACGTGTTTTTCGTATTAAATGGCACGAAACCAGCGATCTCGGCGATTCTGCATACTTCTCACAGAAGTCTCACCAAGATTATCGCAGAAAATGCATATCTCAGCTGGAAACCCCACGAAAACCAAGATATCGCCGGTTCTGCATATCAAACGCCCTGTGGAGTGGTGAAAACACCAGATAACGTGTTTCTCGCATTAAATAGCTCGAATAGATCGATCTCGATGATTCAGCATACTTCTGACAGAAGACTCACCAAGATTATCGCAGAAAATGCATGTCTCAGCTGGAAACACCGCGAAAATCAAGATATTACCGGTTCTGCATATCAAACGCCCTGTGGAGTGGTGAAAACACCAGATAACGTGTTTCTCGCATTAAATGGCACTAAACCAGCGATCTCGGCGATTCTGCATACTTCTCACAGAAGTCTCACCAAGATTATCGTAGAAAATGCATATCTCAGCTTGATACCCGACGAAATCCAAGATATCTCCGGTTCTGCATACCAAACGCACTGTGCAGTGGTGAAAAACCCAGTAAACTTGTTTTTTCGCATTAAATAGCTCGAAAAGAGCGATCTAGGTGATTCTTCATTCTTCTGACTGAAGTCTCACCAAGATTATCGCAGAAAATGCATATCCAGCTTGAAGCCCCACGAAAACAAGATATCTCCGGTTCTGCATATCAAACGCACTGTGTAGTGGTGAAAACACCAGAAAACGCGTTTTTTCGCATTAAATAGCTCCACTAGAGCGATTTCGACTATTCTGCAAACTTCTCAAAAAAGAACCACCATGATTATCCCAGAAAATACATAACTCAGTTTGAAACCCCACGAAAACCACAATATCTCCGGGCCTGCAAATCATACGCACTGTGGAGTGTTGAAAACACCAGATAGGGTGTTTCTCGCATTAATTAGCCCCAAAAGAGCGATTTCAATGATTCTGCATACTTCTCAAAGAAGCCTCACCAAGATTACCGCAGAAAATGCATGTCTCAGCTGGAATCACCGCGAAAATCAGGATATTACCGTTTCTGCATATCAAACGCACTGTGGAATGTTGAAAACTCCAGAAAACTTGTTTTTTCGCATTAAATAGCTCGAAAAGCGCGATCTCGATTATTCTGCATACTTCTGACTGAAGTCTCACCAAGCTTATCGCAGAAAATGCATATCTCAGCTGGAAACCCCACGAAAACCAAGTTATCGCCGGTTCTGCATATCAGACGCACTGTGGAGTGGTAAAAACACCACATAACGTGTTTCTCGCATTAAATAGCTCGAAAAGGGCGATCTCGATTATTCTGCATACATCTGACTGAAGTCTCACCAAGATTATCGCAGAAAATGCATATCGCAGCTGGAAACCCCACGAAAACCAAGTTATCGCCGGTTCTGCATATCAGACGCACTGTGGAGTGGTGAAAACACCAGATAACGTGTTTCTCGCATTAAACAGCACGAAAAGAGCGATCTCGATGATTCTGCATACTTTTCACAGGAGAAACAACAAGATTATCGCAGATAATGCTTATCTCAGCTTGAAACCCTACGAAAACCAAGATATCGTTTCTGGTGTTTCCACCACTCCACAGTACGTTTGACATGTAGAACCGGAGATATCTTGATTTTCGTGGGGTTTGCAGCTGTATATGCATTTTCTACGATAAGCTTGGTGAGTCTTCCGTCAGAAGTACGCAGAATCATCGAGATCGCTGGTTTAGTGCCTTATAATGAGAAAAAACACATTTTCTGGTGTTTGCAGCCCTCCACAGTGCGTTTGCTATGCGGAATCTGCGATATCTTTGTTTTCGTGAGATTGCCAGATGAGACAGCATTTTCTACGATAATCTTGGATATTCTTCTGTGAGAAGTATGCAGAATCACCGATATCGCTGTTTCGTTCTTACGAGTGCGAAAAACACGTTTTCTGGTGTTTTCAGCACTCCACAGATCTTTTGACATGCGGAAACGGCGATATCTTCGGTTTCGTTGGGTTTCCAGCTTAGATATGCATTCTCCGTGGTAATCTTCGAGATCCTTCTGTGACAAGTGTGCAGACTCAGCGAAATCGCTGTGTTCGTGCTACTGAATGCGAAAAACACGTTTTCTGGTGTTTTCAGCACTCCACAGTGCGTTTGATATGCGGAGACTGCGATATCTTCGTTTTCGTGGGGTTTCCAGCTGAGACATGCATTCTCTACGATAATCTTGGATATTCTTCTGTGACAAGTATGCAGAATCACCGAAATCGCTGTTTTCGTGCTATTTCATGCAAAAAACACGTTTTCTGTTCCTTTCAGCACTCCGCAGTGCGTTTGATATGCGGAAACAGCGATATGATCGCTTTCGTGGGGTTTCCAGCTGAAACATGCATTTCCTACGATAATCTTGGATATTCTTCTGTGAGAAGTATGCAGAATCACCGATATCGCTGTTTCGTTCTTACGAGTGCGAAAAACACGTTTTCTGGTGTTTTCAGCACTCCACAGATCTTTTGACATGCGGAAACGGCGATATCTTCGGTTTCGTTGGGTTTCCAGCTTAGATATGCATTCTCCGTGGTAATCTTCGAGATCCTTCTGTGACAAGTGTGCAGACTCAGCGAAATCGCTGTGTTCGTGCTACTGAATGCGAAAAACACGTTTTCTGGTGTTTTCAGCACTCCACAGTGCGTTTGATATGCGGAAAGCGCGGCATCTATGTTATCGTGCGGTTTCTAGCTGAGATATGCATTTTCAGTGATAATCTTGGATATTCTTCTGTGAGAAGTATGCAGAATAACCGATATCGCTGTTTTTGTGCTATTGAATGCGAAAAACACGTTTTCTGTTCCTTTCAGCACTCCGCAGTGCGTTTGATATGCGGAAACAGCGATATGATCGCTTTCGTGGGGTTTCCAGCTGAAACATGCATTTCCTACGATAATCTTGGATATTCTTCTGTGAGAAGTATGCAGAATCACCGCAATCGCTCTTTTGAAGCTATATAATGCGAGAAACACGTATTCTGGTGTTTTCAGCACTCCGCAATGCGTTTGATATGCGGAACCGGCAATATCTTTGGTTGCGTGTGGTTTCCAGCTGAGACATGCACTGTCTGTGATAATCCTCGAGATTCTTCTGTGACAAGTGTGCAGAATCACCGCAATCGCTCTTTTGAAGCTATATAATGCGAGAAACACCTTTTCTTGTGTTTTCTGCACTCTGCTGTGCGTTTGATATGCGGTACCGGCGATATCTTCGGTTTCGTGTTGTTTCCGGCTGAGATAGGCATTTTCTGTGATAATCTTGTTCATTCCTCTGTGAAGTGTATGCAGAATCACCGAAATCGCTGTTGTTGTTCAATATAATAAAGAAAAAAAAATCTTTCCTTGTGTTTTCTGCACTCCACAGTGCGTTTGATATGCGGAACCGGTGATATCTTCGGCTTCGTGTTGTTTCCAGCAGAGATAGGCATTTTCTGTGATAATCTTGGTGTTTCTTCTGTGACAAGTATGCAGAACCATTGAAGTCGTCCTTTTGGAGCTGTTTAATGCGAGAAACGCGTTATCTGGTGTTTTTACCACTCCACAGTGCGTTTGATATGCAGATCCGGCGATATCTTGGTTTTCGTGGGGTTTCAAGCTGAGACATGCATTTTCTACGAAAATCTTGGTGAGACTTCTGTCAGAAGTATGCAGAATAATCGAGATCGCTCTTTTCCAGCTATTTAATGCCAGAAACGCCGTATCTGGTGTATTCATCACTCCACAGAGCGTTTGATTTGCAGAACCGGCGATATCTTTGTTTTCGTGGGGTTTCCAGCTGAGATATGCAATTTCAGCGATAATTTTGGTGTTTCATCTGTGAGAAGGATGCAGGATCATCGAGATCGTTCGTTTCGAGCTATTTAATGCGGAAAATCACGTTTTCTGGTGTTTTCACCACTCCACAGTGCGTTTGATAGCAGAACCGCCGATACCTTGGGTTTCGTGAGGTTTCAAGCTGAGATATGCATTTTCTACGATAATCTTGGTGACACTTCAGTCAGAAGTATGCTGAATCATCGAGATCGCTCTTTTCGAGCTATTTAATGCGGAAAATCACGTTTTCTGGTACTTTCACCACTCCACAATGCGTTAGGATATGCAGAACCAGCGATATCTTGGTTTTCGTGGGGTTTCCAGCTGAGATATGCATTTTCAGCGATAATCTTGGTGTTTCATCTGTGAGAAGGATGCAGGATCACCGAAATCGCTATCTTCGTGCTATTGAATGCGAAAAACACGTTTTCTGGTGCTTTGAGCGCTCCACAGTGCGTTTGATATGCGCAAACTGCGATATCTTCGGTTTCGTGGGGTTTCCAGCTGAAACGTGCATTTTCTACGATAATCTTGGGTATTCGTCTGTGAGAAGTATGCAGAATCCCCGAATTCCCTTTTTTCGTGGTATTGAATGCGAAAAATACGTTATCTGGTGTTTTCAGCACTACGGAGTGTGATTGATATGCGGAATCTGCGATATCTATGTTATCGTGCGGTTTCCAGCTGAGATATGCATTTTCAGTGATAACCTTGGATATTCTTCAGTGAGAAGTATGCAGAATCACCCATATCGCTGTTTTTGTGCTATTGAATGCGAAAAACACGTTTTCTGTTCCTTTCAGCACTCCGCAGTGCGTTTGATATGCGGAAACAGCGATATGTTCGCTTTCGTGGGGTTGCCAGGTGAGACATGCATTTTCTACGATAATCTTCCAGATTCTTCTGTGACAAGTGTGCACAATCACCGAAATCGTTGGCTGACTACTATCTAATGCGAAATAACACGTTTCCTGGTGTTCCAGCACTCCAGAGTGCGATTGATAACCAGAACCGGCGAAATCTTCGTTTTCATGGGGTTTCCGAATAAGACATGCATTTTCTAGGATAATCTTGGACATTCATCTGTGAGAAGTATGCAGAATCACCGAAATCGCTGTATTCGTGCTATTGAATGCGAAAAACACGTTTCCTGATGTTTTCAGCACTCCACAGTGCGTTTGACATGCGAAAACTGCGATATCTTCGGTATCGTTCGGTTTCCAGCTGAGATATGCATTTTCAGTGATAATCTTGGATATTCTTCCGTGAGAAGTATGCAGAATCACCGATATCGCTGTTTTGGAGATATTTAAAGCGAGAAACAGGTTATCTGGTGTTTACACCACTCCACAATGCGTTTGATATGCAGAACCGGCGATAACTTGGTTTTCGTGGGGTTGCCAGCTGAGATATGCATTTTCTGAGATAATCTTGGTAATATTTCTGTGACATGTATGCAGAATCACCGAAATCGCTCTTCTGGAGCTATATAATGCGAGAAACACGTATTCTGGTGTTTTGAGCACTCCGCATTGCGTTTGATATGCGGAACCGGCGATATCTACGGTTTCGTGGGGTTGATAGCTGAGATATGCATTTTCTGTGATATCGTGGTGAATCTCCTGTGACGTGTATGCAGAATCACCGAAATCGACCTTTTGTAGCTATTTAATGCGAGAAACACGTATTCTGGTGTTTTCAGCACTCAGCAATGCGTTTGATATGCGGAACCGGCAATATCTTCGGTTTCGTGTTGTTGGCAGCTGAGATATGCATCTACTGTGACAATCTTCGAGATTCTTCTGTGGCACGTGTGCAGCATCAACGCAATCGCTGCTGTTGTTCTTTATAATAAAGAAAAAAGGACCTTATCTTGTGTTTTCTTCACTCCACAGAGCGTTTGATATGCGGAACCGGCGATATCTTCGGTTTCGTGTTGTTTCCAGCTGAGATAGGCATTTTCTGAGATAATCTTGGTGATTCTTCTGTGTCGTGTATGCAGAATCACCGAATTCGCTGTTTTTGTTCTATTTAATGCGAAAAACACATTTGGGGTGCGTTCAGCACTCCGCGGTGCATTTGATATGCAGAACCGGCGATACCTTCGGTTTCGTCAGGTTTCCAGCAGACATATGCATTTTCGGCGATAATCTTGGTGATTCTTCTGTGAGATGTATGCAGAATTACCGGAATCGCTCTACTGGAGCTATATAATGCGCGAAACACGTATTCTGGTGTTTTCAGCACTCCGCAATGCGTTTGATATGCGGAACCGGCAATATCTTCGGTTTCGTGTTGTTTCCAGCTGAGATATGCATTTTCTGCGATAATCTTGGTGATTCTTCTGTGACATGAATGCAGAATTACCGGAATCGCTGTTTTGCTGCTATATAATGCGAGAAACACGTATTCTTGTGTTTGCAGCACCCCGCAGTGCTTTTGATATGCGGTACCAGCGATATCTCCGCTTACGTGTTGTTTCCAGCTGAGATAGGCATTTTCTGTGATAATCTTGGTGATTCTGCTGTGCGTGTATGCAGAAACACCGAAACCGCTCTTTTGGAGCTATATAATGCGAGAAACACCTTTTCATGTGTTTTCTTCACTCTGCTGTGCGTTTGATATCCAGAACCGGCGACATCTTCGGTTTCGTGTTGTTTCCAG
Organism: Anthophora plumipes; assembly: GCA_951804975.1. NCBI lineage: Eukaryota > Metazoa > Arthropoda > Insecta > Hymenoptera > Apidae > Anthophora > Anthophora plumipes. The sequence continues at coordinate 1,071,483 of CATORF010000226.1, forward strand.
CTGAGATATGCATTTTCTGTTATAATCTAGGTGATTCTTCTGTTACATGTATGCAGAATCATCGAAATCGCTCTGCTGGAGCTATATAATGCGAGAAACACGTATTTTGGTGTTTTCAGCACTCCGCAATGCGTTTGATATGCGGAACCGGCAATATCTTTGGTTTCGTGTGGTTTCCAGCTGAGACACGCACTGTCTGTGATAATCCTCGAGATTCTTCTGTGACAAGTGTGCAGAAACACCGCAATCGCTCTTTTGAAGCTATATAATGCGAGAAACACCTTTTCTGGTGTTTTCACTACTCCACAGTGCGTTTGATATGCAGAACCGGCGATATCTTCTGTTTCATGGGGATTCCAGCTGAGATATGCATTTTCTGTGATAATCTTCGAGATTCTTCTGTGACAAGTGTGCAGAATCACCGCTATCGCTGTTGTTGTTCTATATAATAAAAAAAAACCCATCTTTTCTTGTTTTTTCTGCACTCCGCTGTGCATTTGATATGCGAAACCGGCAATATCTTTGGTTTCGTGTGGTTTCCAGCTGAGACATACACTGTCTGTGATAATCCTCGAGATTCTTCTGTGACAAGTGTGCAGAATCACCGCAATCGCTCTTTTGAAGCTATATAATGCGAGAAACACGTATTCTGGTGATTTCAGCACTCCGCAATGCGTTTGATATGCGGAACGGGCAATATCTTCGGCTTCGTGTTGTTTCCAGCAGAGATAGGCATTTTCTGTGATAATCTTGGTGTTTCTTCTGTGACAAGTATGCAGAACCATTGAAGTCGTTCTTTTGGAGCTGTTTAATGCGAGAAACGCGTTATCTGGTGTTTTTACCACTCCACAGTGCGTTTGATATGCAGATCCGGCGATATCTTGGTTTTCGTGGGGTTTCAAGCTGAGACATGCATTTTCTACGAAAATCTTGGTGAGACTTCTGTCAAAAGTATGCAGAATCATCGAGATCGCTGTTTTCCAGCGATTTAATGCCAGATACGCCGTATCTGGTGTATTCATCACTCCACAGAGCGTTTGATTTGCAGAACCGGCGATATCTTGGTTTTCGTGGGGTTTCAAGCTGAGACATGCATTTTCTAAGATAATCTTGGTGTTTCTTCTGTGAGAAGTAAGCAGGATCATCGAAACCGCTCTTTTGGAGCTATTTAATGCGAGAAACACGCTATCTGGTGTATTCATCACTCCACAGAGCGTTTGATTTGCAGAACCGGCGATATCTTGGTTTTCGTGGGGTTTCATGCTGAGATATGCATATTCTACGATAATCTTGGTGAGACTTCAGTCAGAAGTATGCAGAATCGTCGAGATCGCTCTTTTCCAGCGATTTAAAGCCAGATACGCCGTATCTGGTGTATTCATCACTCCACAGAGCGTTTGATTTGCAGAACCGGCGATATCTTGGTTTTCGTGGGGTTTCAAGCTGAGACATGCATTTTCTACGATAATCTTGGTGAGACTTCTGTCAGAAGTATGCAGAATCATCGATATCGCTCTTTTCCAGCTATTTAATGCCAGAAACGCCGTATCTGGTGTATTCACCACTCCACAGTGCGTTTGATATGCAGAAACTGCGATATCTTGGTTTTCGTCGGGTTTCAAGCTGAGAATATGCATATTCTGCGATAATCTTGGTGTTTCTTCTGTGAGAAGTATGCAGAATCATCGAAATCGCTCTTTTGGAGCTATTTAATGCGAGAAACACGTTATCTGGAGTTTTCACCACTGCACAGACCGTTTGATATGCAGAAACGTCGATATCCTGATTTTCGTGGGGTTTCCAGCTGGATATGCATTATCTAACATAATCCTGGTGGTTCTTCTGTGAGAAGTATGCCGCATCATCGAAATCGCTCTTTTGTAGCTATTTAATGCGAAAAGAAACGTTTTCTGGTGTTTTCACCACTGCACAGTGCGTTAGATATGCAGAACCGGCGATATCTTGGTTTTCGTGCGGTTTCAAGCTGAGACATGCATTTTCTACGATAATCTTGGTGAGACTTCTGTCAGAAGTATGCAGAATCATCGAGATCGCTCTATTCGAGCGATCTAATGCGAGAAACACGCTATCTGGTGTTTTCACCACTCCACAGTGCGTTTGATGGCAGAACCGGCGATACCTTGTTTTTCGTGAGGTTTCAAGCTGAGATATGCATTTTCTACGATAATCGTGGTGAGACTTCAGTCAGAAGTATGCAGAATCATCGATATCGCTCTTTTCCAGCTATTTAATGCCAGAAACGCAGTATCTGGTGTATTCACCACTCCACAGTGCGTTTGATATGCAGAAACTGCGATATCCTGGTTTTCGTCGGGTTTCAAGCTGAGACATGCATTTTCTACGATAATCTTGGTGAGACTTTAGTCAGAAGTATGCAGAATCATCGAGATCGCTCTATTCGAGCGATTTAATGCGAGAAACACGCTATCTGGTGGTTTCACCACTCCACAGTGCGTTTGATATGCAGAAACTGCGATATCTTGGTTTTCGTGCGGTTTCAAGCTGAGAATATGCATATTCTGCGATAATCTTGGTGTTTCTTCTGTGTGAAGTATGCAGAATCATCGAAATCGCGCTTTTGGCGCTATTTAATGCGAGAAGCACGTTATCTGGTGTTTTCACCACTCCACAATGCGTTTGATATGCAGAACCGGCGATATCTTGGTTTTCGTGGGGTTTCCAGCTGGATATGCATTTTCTACCCTAATCTTGGTAAGTCTTCTGCGAGAAGTATGCAGGATCATAGAATTCGCCATTTTGGAGATATTTAATGCGAGAAAAACGTTATCAGGTGTTTTCACCACTCCACCAACCGTTTGATATGCAGAAACGTCGATATCCTGATTTTCGTAGGGTTTCCAGCTGGATATGCATTATCTAACATAATCCTGGTGGTTCATCTGTGAGAAGTATGCCGCATCATCGAAATCGCTCTTTTGTAGCTATTTAATGCGAAAACAAACGTTTTCTGGTGTTTTCACCACTGCACAGTGCGTTAGATATGCAGAACCGGCGATATCTTGGTTTTCGTGCGGTTTCAAGCTGAGACATGCATTTTCTACGATAATCTTGGTGAGACTTCTGTCAGAAGTATGCAGAATCATCGATATCGCTCTTTTCCAGCTATTTAATGCCAGAAACGCAGTATCTGGTGTATTCACCACTCCACAGTGCGTTTGATATGCAGAAACTGCGATATCTTGGTTTTCGTCGGGTTTCAAGCTGAGACATGCATTTTCTACGATAATCTTGGTGAGACTTCAGTCAGAAGTATGCAGAATCATCGATATCGCTCTTTTCCAGCTATTTAATGCCAGAAACGCAGTATCTGGAGTTTTCACCACTCCACCAACCGTTTGATATGCAGAAACGTCGATATCCTGATTTTCGTAGGGTTTCCAGCTGGATATGCATTATCTAACATAATCCTGGTGGTTCATCTGTGAGAAGTATGCCGCATCATCGAAATCGCTCTTTTGTAGCTATGTAATGCGAAAACAAACGTTTTCTGGTGTTTTCACCACTGCACAGTGCGTTAGATATGCAGAACCGGCGATATCTTGGTTTTCGTGCGGTTTCAAGCTGAGACATGCATTTTCTACGATAATCTTGGTGAGACTTCTGTCAGAAGTATGCAGAATCATCGAGATCGCTCTGTTCGAGCGATCTAATGCGAGAAACACGCTATCTGGTGTTTTCACCACTCCACAGTACGTTTGATGGCAGAACCGGCGATATCTTGGTTTTCGTGGGGTTTCAAGCTGAGATATGCATTTTCTGCGATAATCTTGGTGTTTGTTCTGTGAGGAGAATGCAGAATCATCGAAATCGCTCTTTTGGAGCTATTTAATGCGAGAAGCACGTTATCTGGTGTTTTCACCACTCCACAGTGCGTTTGATATGCAGAAACTGCGATATCTTGGTTTTCGTCGGGTTTCAAGCAGAGACATGCATTTTCTACGATAATCTTGGTGAGACTTCTGTCAGAAGTATGCAGAATCATCGAGATCGCTCTGTTCGAGCGATCTAATGCGAGAAACACGCTATCGTGTGTTTTCACCACTCCACAGTGCGTTTGATGGCAGCACCGGCGATACCTTGGTTTTCGTGAGGTTTCAGGCTGAGATATGCATTTTCTACGATAATCTAGGTGAGACTTCTGTCAGATGTATGCAGAATCATCGAGATCGCTCTATTCGAGCGATTTAATGCGAGAAACACGCTATCTGGTGGTTTCACCACTCCACAGTGCGTTTGATATGCAGAAACTGCGATATCTTGGTTTCGTGCGGTTTCAAGCTGAGACATGCATTTTCTACGATAATCTTGGTGAGACTTCAGTCAGAAGTATGCAGAATCATCGAGATCGCTCTATTCGAGCGATTTAATGCGAGAAACACGCTATCTGGTGGTTTCACCACTCCACAGTGCGTTTGATATGCAGAAACTGTGATATCTTGGTTTTCGTCGGGTTTCAAGCTGAGAATATGCATATTCTGCGATAATCTTGGTGTTTCTTCTGTGTGAAGTATGAAGAATCATCGAAATCGCGCTTTTGGAGCTATTTAATGCGAGAAGCACGTTATCTGGTGTTTTCACCACTCCACAATGCGTTTGATATGCAGAACCGGCGATATCTTGGTTTTCGTGGGGTTTCCAGCTGGATATGCATTTTCTACCCTAATCTTGGTAAGTCTTCTGCGAGAAGTATGCAGGATCATAGAATTCGCCATTTTGGAGATATTTACTTCGAGAAAAACGTTATCAGGTGTTTTCACCACTCCACAATGCGTTTGATATGCAGAACCGGCGATATCTTGGTTTTCGTGGGGTTTCCAGCTGGATATGCATTTTCTACCATAATCTTGGTGAGACTTCTGTGAGAAGTATGCAGGATCATCGAATTCGCCCTTTTGGAGATATTTCATGCGAGAAAACGGTTATCAGGTGTTTTCACCACTCCACAATGCGTTTGATATGCAGAACCGGCGATATCTTGGCTTTCATTGGGTTTCAAGCTGAGAATATGCATATTCTGTGATAATCTTGGTGTTTGTTCTGTGAGAAGTATGCAGAATCATCGAAATCGCTCTTATGGAGCTATTTAATGCGAGAAACACGTTATCTGGAGTTTTCACCACTCCACAGACCGTTTGATAAGCAGAAACGTCGATATCCTGATTTTCGTGGGGTTTCCAGCTGGATATGCATTATCTAACATAATCCTGGTGGTTCTTCTGTGAGAAGTATGCCGCATCATCGAAATCGCTCTTTTGTAGCTATTTAATGCGAAAACAAACGTTTTCTGGTGTTTTCACCACTGCACAGTGCGTTAGATATGCAGAACCGGCGATATCTTGGTTTTCGTGCGGTTTCAAGCTGAGATATGCATTTTCTACGATAATCTTGGTGAGACTTCTGTCAGAAGTATGCAGAATCATCGAGATCGCTCTATTCGAGCGATCTAATGCGAGAAACACGCTATCTGGTGTTTTCACCACTCCACAGTGCGTTTGATGGCAGAACCGGCGATACCTTGTTTTTCGTGAGGTTTCAAGCTGAGATATGCATATTCTACGATAATCTTGGTGAGACTTCAGTCAGAAGTATGCAGAATCATCGATATCGCTCTTTTCCAGCTATTTAATGCCAGAAACGCCGTATCTGGTGTATTCACCACTCCACAGTGCGTTTGATATGCAGAAACTGCGATATCTTGGTTTTCGTCGGGTTTCAAGCTGAGACATGCATTTTCTACGATAATCTTGGTGAGACTTCAGTCAGATGTATGCAGAATCATCGAGATCGCTCTATTCGAGCGATTTAATGCGAGAAACACGCTATCTGGTGGTTTCACCACTCCACAGTGCGTTTGATATGCAGAAACTGCGATATCTTGGTTTTCGTCGGGTTTCAAGCTGAGAATATGCATATTCTGCGATAATCTTGGTGTTTCTTCTGTGTGAAGTATGCAGAATCATCGAAATCGCGCTTTTGGAGCTATTTAATGCGAGAAGCACGTTATCTGGTGTTTTCACCACTCCACAATGCGTTTGATATGCAGAACCGGCGATATCTTGGTTTTCGTGGGGTTTCCAGCTGGATATGCATTTTCTACCCTAATCTTGGTAAGTCTTCTGCGAGAAGTATGCCGGATCATAGAAATCGCCATTTTGGAGATATTTAATGCGAGAAAAACGTTATCAGGTGTTTTCACCACTCCACAATGCGTTTGATATGCAGAACCGGCGATATCTTGGCTTTCATTGGGGTTTCAAGCTGAGAATATGCATATTCTGTGATAATCTTGGTGTTTCTTCTGTGAGAAGTATGCAGAATCATCGAAATCGCTCTTTTGTAGCTATTTAATGCGAAAACGAATGTTTTCTGGTGTTTTCACCACTGCACAGTGCGTTAGATATGCAGAACCGGCGATATCTTGGTTTTCGTGCGGTTTCAAGCTGAGAATATGCATATTCTGCGATAATCTTGGTGTTTCTTCCGTGAGAAGTATGCAGAATCATCGAAATCGCTCTTTTGGAGCTATTTAATGCGATAAACGCGTTATCTGGTGTTTTCATCACTCCACAGTACGTTTGATATGCAGAACCGGCGATATCTTGGTTTTCGTGCGGTTTCAAGCTGAGACATGCATTTTCTACGATAATCTTGGTGGGACTTCTGTCAGAAGTATGCAGAATCATCGAAATCGCTCTTTTGGAGCTATTTAATGCGAGAAACACGTTATCTGGAGTTTTCACCACTCCACAGACCGTTTGATATGCAGAAACGTCGATATCCTGATTTTCGTGGGGTTTCCAGCTGGATATGCATTTTCTAACATAATCCTGGTGGTTCTTCTGTGAGAAGGATGCCGCACCATCGAAATCGCTCTTTTGTAGCTATTTAATGCGAAAACACGCGTTTTCTGGTGTTTTCACCACTGCACAGTGCGTTTAATATGCAGAACCGGCGATATCTTGGTTTTCGTGCGGTTTCAAGCTGAGACATGCATTTTCTACGATAATCTTGGTGGGACTTCTGTCAGAAGTATGCAGAATCATCGAGATCGCTCTATTCGAGCGATTTAATGCGAGAAACACGCTATCTGGTGTTTTCACCACTCCACAGTGCGTTTGATGGCAGTACCGGCGATACCTTGGTTTTCATTGGGGTTTCAAGCATAGAATATGCATATTCTGCGATATTCTTGGTGTTTCTTCTGTGTGAGGTATGCAGAATCATCGAAATCGCTCTTTTGGAGCTATTTAATGCGAGAAACACGCTATCGGGTGTTTTCACCACTCCACAGTGCGTTTGATGGCAGAACCGGCGATACCTTGGTTTTCGTGAGGTTTCAACCTGAGATATGCATTTTCTACGATAATCTTGGTGAGACTTCTGTCAGAAGTATGCAGAATCATCGAGATCGCTCTATTCGAGCGATTTAATGCGAGAAACACGCTATCTGGTGTTTTCACTACTCCACAGTGCGTTTGATGGCAGAACCGGCGATATCTTGGTTTTCGTGGGGTTTCAAGCTGAGATATGCATTTTCTGCGATTATCTTGGTGTTTGTTCTGTTTGAAGAATGCAGAATCATCGAAATCGCTCTTTTGGAGCTATTTAATGCGAGAAACACGTTATCTGGTGTTTTCACCACTCCACAATGCGTTTGATATGCAGAACCGGTGATATCTTGGTTTTCGTGGGGTTTCAAGCTGAGATATGCATTTTCTGCGATAATCTTGGTGTTTGTTCGGTGAGAAGTATGCAGAATCGCCGACATCGCTGGTTTAGTGCCATTTAATGCGATAAACGCGTTATCTGGTGTTTTCATCACTCCACAGTACGTTTGATATGCAGAACCGGCGATATCTTGGTTTTCGTGCGGTTTCAAGCTGAGACATGCATTTTCTACGATAATCTTGGTGGGACTTCTGTCAGAAGTATGCAGAATCATCGAAATCGCTCTTTTGGAGCTATTTAATGCGAGAAACACGTTATCTGGAGTTTTCACCACTCCACAGACCGTTTGATATGCAGAAACGTCGATATCCTGATTTTCGTGGGGTTTCCAGCTGGATATGCATTTTCTAACATAATCCTGGTGGTTCTTCTGTGAGAAGTATGCCGCATCATCGAAATCGCTCTTTTGTAGCTATTTAATGCGAAAACACGCGTTTTCTGGTGTTTTCACCACTGCACAGTGCGTTTAATATGCAGAACTGGCGATATCTTGGTTTTCGTGCGGTTTCAAGCGGAGACATGCATTTTCTGCGATTATCTTGGTGTTTGTTCTGTGAGAAGAATGCAGAATCATCGAAATCGCTCTTTTGGAGCTATTTAATGCGAGAAACACGTTATCTGGTGTTTTCACCACTCCACAATGCGTTTGATATGCAGAACCGGTGATATCTTGGTTTTCGTGGGGTTTCAAGCTGAGATATGCATTTTCTGCGATAATCTTGGTGTTTGTTCGGTGAGAAGTATGCAGAATCACCGACATCGCTGGTTTAGTGCCATTTAATGCGATAAACGCGTTATCTGGTGTTTTCATCACTCCACAGTACGTTTGATATGCAGAACCGGCGATATCTTGGTTTTCGTGGGATTACCAGCAGGATATGCATTTTCTACCATAATCTTGGTAAGTCTTCTGTGAAAAGTATGCAGGATCATAGAATTCACCATTTTGGAGATATTTAATGCGAGAAAAACATTATCAGGTGTTTTCACCACTCCACAATGCGTTTGATATGCAGAACCGGCGATATCTTGGTTTCGTGCGGTTTCAAGCTGAGACATGCATTATCTAACATTATCCTGGTGGTTCTTCTGTGAGAAGTATGTAGAATCGTTGATTTCGCTCTATTGGAGCTATTTAATGCGGACAATCACGTTTTCTGCTGTTTTCACCACTCCAAAGTGCGTTTGATATGCAGAACAGGCGATATCTTGGTTTTCGTTGGGTTTCAAGCTGGATATGCAATTTCTACGATAATCTTGGTGAAGCTTCTGTGAGAAGGATGCCGCATCATCGAAATCGCACTTTTGGAGCTATTTAATGCGAAAACGCGCGTTTTCTGGTGTTTTCACCACTGCACAGTGCGTCTGATATGCAGAACCGGCGATATCATGGTTTCGTGCGGTTTCAAGCTGAGACATGCATTTCTACGATGATCTTGGTGAGACTTCTGTCAGAAGTATGCAGAATCATCGAGATCGCTCTATTCGAGCGATTTAATGCGAGAAACACGCTATCTGGTGTTTTCACCACTCCACAGTGCGTTTGATGGCAGAACCGGCGATACCTTGGATTTCGTGAGGTTTCAGGCTGAGATATGCATCTTCTACGATAATCTTGGTGAGACTTCTGTCAGAAGTATGCAGAATCATCGAGATCGCTCTATTCGAGCGATTTAATGCGAGAAACACGCTATCTGGTGGTTTCACCACTCCACAATGCGTTTGATATGCAGAACCGGCGATATCTTGGCTTTCATTGGGGTTTCAAGCTGAGAATATGCATATTCTGCGATAATCTTGGTGCTTCTTCTGTGAGAAGTATGCAGAATCATCGAAATCGCTCTTTTGGAGCTATTTAATGCGAGAAACACGTTATCTGGTGTTTTCACCACTCCACAGTGCGTTTGATATGCAGAAACTGCGATATCTTGGTTTTCGTCGGGTTTCAAGCTGAGAATATGCATATTCTGCGATAATCTTGGTGTTTCTACTGTGAGAAGAATGCAGAATCATCAAAATCGCTCTTTTGGAGCTATTTAATGCGAGAAGCACGTTATCTGGTGTTTTCACCACTCCACAATGCGTTTGATATGCAGAACCGGCGATATCTTGGTTTTCGTGGGGTTTCCAGCTGGATATGCATTTTCTACCCTAATCTTGGTAAGTCTTCTGCGAGAAGTATGCAGGATCATAGAATTCGCCAATTTGGAGATATTTAATGCGAGAAAAACGTTATCAGGTGTTTTCACCACTCCACAATGCGTTTGATATGCAGAACCGGCGATATCTTGGTTTTCGTGGGGTTTCCAGCTGGATATGCATTTTCTACCATAATCTTGGTGAGTCTTCTGTGATAAGTATGCAGGATCATCGAATTCGCACTTTTGGAGATATTTAATGCGAGAAAACCGTTATCAGGTGTTTTCACCACTCCACAATGCGTTTGATATGCAGAACCGGCGATATCTTGGCTTTCATTGGGGTTTCAAGCTGAGAATATGCATATTCTGCGATAATCTTGGTGTTTCTTCTGTGAGAAGTATGCAGAATCATCGAAATCGCTCTTTTGGAGCTATTTAATGCGAGAAACACGTTATCTGGAGTTTTCACCACTCCACAGTGCGTTTGATGGCAGAACCGGCGATACCTTGTTTTTCGTGAGGTTTCAAGCTGAGATATGCATTTTCTACGATAATCTTGGTGAGACTTCAGTCAGAAGTTGCAGAATCATCGAGATCGCTCTTTTCCAGCTATTTAATGCCAGAAACGCCGTATCTGGTGTATTCACTACTCCACAGTGCGTTTGATATGCAGAAACTGCGATATCTTGGTTTTCCTCGGGTTTCAAGCATAGAATATGCATATTCTGCGATATTCTTGGTGTTTCTTCTGTGTGAGGTATGCAGAATCATCGAAATCGCTCTTTTGGAGCTATTTAATGCGAGAAACACGCTATCGGGTGTTTTCACCACTCCACAGAGCGTTTGATGGCAGAACCGGCGATACCTTGGTTTTCGTGAGGTTTCAACCTGAGATATGCATTTTCTGCGATTATCTTGGTGTTTGTTCTGTGAGAAGAATGCAGAATCATCGAAATCGCTCTTTTGGAGCTATTTAATGCGAGAAACACGTTATCTGGTGTTTTCACCACTCCACAATGCGTTTGATATGCAGAACCGGTGATATCTTGGTTTTCGTGGGGTTTCAAGCTGAGATATGCATTTTCTGCGATAATCTTGGTGTTTGTTCGGTGAGAAGTATGCAGAATCGCCGACATCGCTGGTTTAGTGCCATTTAATGCGATAAACGCGTTATCTGGTGTTTTCATCACTCCACAGTACGTTTGATATGCAGAACCGGCGATATCTTGGTTTTCGTGGGATTACCAGCAGGATATGCATTTTCTACCATAATCTTGGTAAGTCTTCTGTGAAAAGTATGCAGGATCATAGAATTCACCATTTTGGAGATATTTAATGCGAGAAAAACATTATCAGGTGTTTTCACCACTCCACAATGCGTTTGATATGCAGAACCGGCGATATCTTGGCTTTCATTGGGTTTCAAGCTGGATATGCAATTTCTACGATAATCTTGGTGAAGCTTCTGTGAGAAGTATGCCGCATCATCGAAATCGCTCTTTTGTTGCTATTTAATGCGAAAACGCGCGTTTTCTGGTGTTTTCACCACTGCACAGTGCGTTTGATATGCAGAACCGGCGATATCTTGGTTTCGTGCGGTTTCAAGCTGAGACATGCATTATCTAACATAATCCTGGTGGTTCTTCTGTGAGAAGTATGTAGAATCGTTGATTTCGCTCTATTGGAGCTATTTAATGCGGACAATCACGTTTTCTGCTGTTTTCACCTCTGCAAAGTGCGTTTGATATGCAGAACAGGCGATATCATGGTTTTCGTTGGGTTTCAAGCTGGATATGCAATTTCTACGATAATCTTGGTGAAGCTTCTGTGAGAAGGATGCCGCATCATCGAAATCGCTCTTTTGGAGCTATTTAATGCGAAAACGCGCGTTTTCTGGTGTTTTCACCACTGCACAGTGCGTCTGATATGCAGAACCGGCGATATCATGGTTTCGTGCGGGTTCAAGCTGAGACATGCATTTCTACGATAATCTTGGTGAGACTTCTGTCAGAAGTATGCAGAATCATCGAGATCGCTCTATTCGAGCGATTTAATGCGAGAAACACGCTATCTGGTGTTTTCACCACTCCACAGTGCGTTTGATGGCAGAACCGGCGATACCTTGGATTTCGTGAGGTTTCAGGCTGAGATATGCATCTTCTACGATAATCTTGGTGAGACTTCTGTCAGAAGTATGCAGAATCATCGAGATCGCTCTATTCGAGCGATTTAATGCGAGAATCACGCTATCTGGTGTTTTCACTACTCCACAGTGCGTTTAATATGCAGAACCGGCGATATCATGGTTTCGTGCGGTTTCAAGCTGAGACATGCATTTTCTACGATAATCTTGGTGGGACTTCTGTCAGAAGTATGCAGAATCATCGAGATCGCTCTATTCGAGCGATTTAATGCGAGAAACACGCTATCTGGTGTTTTCACCACTCCACAGTGCGTTTGATGGCAGAACCGGCGATACCTTGGTTTTCGTGAGGTTTCAACCTGAGATATGCATTTTCTGCGATTATCTTGGTGTTTGTTCTGTGAGAAGAATGCAGAATCATCGAAATCGCTCTTTTGGAGCTATTCAATGCGAGAAACACGTTATCTGGTGTTTTCACCACTCCACAATGCGTTTGATATGCAGAACCGGTGATATCTTGGTTTTCGTGGGGTTTCAAGCTGAGATATGCATTTTCTGCGATAATCTTGGTGTTTGTTCGGTGAGAAGTATGCAGAATCGCCGACATCGCTGGTTTAGTGCCATTTAATGCGATAAACGCGTTATCTGGTGTTTTCATCACTCCACAGTACGTTTGATATGCAGAACCGGCGATATCTTGGTTTTCGTGGGGTTTCCAGCTGGATATGCATTTTCTACCCTAATCTTGGTAAGTCTTCTGCGAGAAGTATGCAGGATCATAGAATTCGCCAATTTGGAGATATTTAATGCGAGAAAAACGTTATCAGGTGTTTTCACCACTCCACAATGCGTTTGATATGCAGAACCGGCGATATCTTGGTTTTCGTGGGGTTTCCAGCTGGATATGCATTTTCTACCATAATCTTGGTGAGCCTTCTGTGATAAGTATGCAGGATCATCGAATTCGCACTTTTGGAGATATTTAATGCGAGAAAACCGTTATCAGGTGTTTTCACCACTCCACAATGCGTTTGATATGCAGAACCGGCGATATCTTGGCTTTCATTGGGGTTTCAAGCTGAGAATATGCATATTCTGCGATAATCTTGGTGTTTCTTCTGTGAGAAGTATGCAGAATCATCGAAATCGCTCTTTTGGAGCTATTTAATGCGAGAATCACGTTATCTGGAGTTTTCACCACTCCACAGTGCGTTTGATGGCAGAACCGGCGATACCTTGTTTTTCGTGAGGTTTCAAGCTGAGATATGCATTTTCTACGATAATCTTGGTGAGACTTCAGTCAGAAGTTGCAGAATCATCGAGATCGCTCTTCTCCAGCTATTTAATGCCAGAAACACCGTATCTGGTGTATTCACCACTCCACAGTGCGTTTGATATGCAGAAACTGCGATATCTTGGTTTTCCTCGGGTTTCAAGCATAGAATATGCATATTCTGCGATATTCTTGGTGTTTCTTCTGTGTGAGGTATGCAGAATCATCGAAATCGCTCTTTTGGAGCTATTTAATGCGAGAAACACGCTATCGGGTGTTTTCACCACTCCACAGTGCGTTTGAAGGCAGAACCGGCGATACCTTGGTTTTCGTGAGGTTTCAACCTGAGATATGCATTTTCTACGATAATCTTGGTGAGACTTCTGTCAGAAGTATGCAGAATCATCGAGATCGCTCTATTCGAGCGATTTAATGCGAGAAACACGCTATCTGGTGTTTTCACTACTCCACAGTGCGTTTGATGGCAGAACCGGCGATATCTTGGTTTTCGTGGGGTTTCAAGCTGAGATATGCATTTTCTGCGATTATCTTGGTGTTTGTTCTGTTTGAAGAATGCAGAATCATCGAAATCGCTCTTGTGGAGCTATTTAATGCGAGAAACACGTTATCTGGTGTTTTCACCACTCCACAATGCGTTTGATATGCAGAACCGGCGATATCTTGGTTTTCGTGGGGTTTCAAGCTGAGATATGCATTTTCTGCGATAATCTTGGTGTTTGTTCGGTGAGAAGTATGCAGAATCGCCGACATCGCTGGTTTAGTGCCATTTAATGCGATAAACGCGTTATCTGATGTTTTCATCACTCCACAGTACGTTTGATATGCAGAACCGGCGATATCTTGGTTTTCGTGCGGTTTCAAGCTGAGACATGCATTTTCTACGATAATCTTGGTGGGACTTCTGTCAGAAGTATGCAGAATCATCGAAATCGCTCTTTTGGAGCTATTTAATGCGAGAAACACCTTATCTGGAGTTTTCACCACTCCACAGACCGTTTGATATGCAGAAACGTCGATATCCTCATTTTCGTGGGGTTTCCAGCTGGATATGCATTTTCTAACATAATCCTGGTGGTTCTTCTGTGAGAAGTATGCCGCATCATCGAAATCGCTCTTTTGTAGCTATTTAATGCGAAAACACGCGTTTTCTGGTGTTTTCACCACTGCACAGTGCGTTTGATATGCAGAACCGGCGATATCTTGGTTTCGTGCGGTTTCAAGCTGAGACATGCATTATCTAACATAATCCTGGTGGTTCTTCTGTGAGAAGTATGTAGAATCGTTGATTTCGCTCTATTGGAGCTATTTAATGCGGACAATCACGTTTTCTGCTGTTTTCACCACTCCAAAGTGCGTTTGATATGCAGAACAGGCGATATCATGGTTTTCGTTGGGTTTCAAGCTGGATATGCAATTTCTACGATAATCTTGGTGAAGCTTCTGTGAGAAGGATGCCGCATCATCGAAATCGCTCTTTTGGAGCAATTTAATGCGAAAACGCGCGTTTTCTGGTGTTTTCACCACTGCACAGTGCGTCTGATATGCAGAACCGGCGATATCATGGTTTCGTGCGGTTTCAAGCTGAGACATGCATTTCTACGATAATCTTGGTGAGACTTCTGTCAGAAGTATGCAGAATCATCGAGATCGCTCTATTCGAGCGATTTAATGCGAGAAACACGCTATCTGGTGTTTTCACCACTCCACAGTGCGTTTGATGGCAGAACCGGCGATACCTTGGATTTCGTGAGGTTTCAGGCTGAGATATGCATCTTCTACGATAATCTTGGTGAGACTTCTGTCAGAAGTATGCAGAATCATCGAGATCGCTCTATTCGAGCGATTTAATGCGAGAATCACGCTATCTGGTGTTTTCACTACTCCACAGTGCGTTTAATATGCAGAACCGGCGATATCATGGTTTCGTGCGGTTTCAAGCTGAGACATGCATTTTCTACGATAATCTTGGTGGGACTTCTGTCAGAAGTATGCAGAATCATCGAGATCGCTCTATTCGAGCGATTTAATGCGAGAAACACGCTATCTGGTGTTTTCACCACTCCACAGTGCGTTTGATGGCAGAACCGGCGATACCTTGGTTTTCATTGTGGTTTCAAGCATAGAATATGCATATTCTGCGATATTCTTGGTGTTTCTTCTGTGTGAAGTATGCAGAATCATCGAAATCGCTCTTTTGGAGCTATTTAATGCGAGAAACACGCTATCGGGTGTTTTCACCACTCCACAGTGCGTTTGATGGCAGAACCGGCGATACCTTGGTTTTCGTGAGGTTTCAACCTGAGATATGCATTTTCTGCGATTATCTTGGTGTTTGTTCTGTGAGAAGAATGCAGAATCATCGAAATCGCTCTTTTGGAGCTATTTAATGCGAGAAACACGTTATCTGGTGTTTTCACCACTCCACAATGCGTTTGATATGCAGAACCGGCGATATCTTGGCTTTCATTGGGGTTTCAAGCTGAGAATATGCATATTCTGTGATAATCTTGGTGTTTCTTCTGTGAGAAGTATGCAGAATCATCGAAATCGCTCTTTTGTAGCTATTTAATGCGAAAACGAATGTTTTCTGGTGTTTTCACCACTGCACAGTGCGTTAGATATGCAGAACCGGCGATATCTTGGTTTTCGTGCGGTTTCAAGCTGAGAATATGCATATTCTGCGATAATCTTGGTGTTTCTTCCGTGAGAAGTATGCAGAATCATCGAAATCGCTCTTTTGGAGCTATTTAATGCGATAAACGCGTTATCTGGTGTTTTCATCACTCCACAGTACGTTTGATATGCAGAACCGGCGATATCTTGGTTTTCGTGCGGTTTCAAGCTGAGACATGCATTTTCTACGATAATCTTGGTGGGACTTCTGTCAGAAGTATGCAGAATCATCGAAATCGCTCTTTTGGAGCTATTTAATGCGAGAAACACGTTATCTGGAGTTTTCACCACTCCACAGACCGTTTGATATGCAGAAACGTCGATATCCTGATTTTCGTGGGGTTTCCAGCTGGATATGCATTTTCTAACATAATCCTGGTGGTTCTTCTGTGAGAAGGATGCCGCACCATCGAAATCGCTCTTTTGTAGCTATTTAATGCGAAAACACGCGTTTTCTGGTGTTTTCACCACTGCACAGTGCGTTTAATATGCAGAACCGGCGATATCTTGGTTTTCGTGCGGTTTCAAGCTGAGACATGCATTTTCTACGATAATCTTGGTGGGACTTCTGTCAGAAGTATGCAGAATCATCGAGATCGCTCTATTCGAGCGATTTAATGCGAGAAACACGCTATCTGGTGTTTTCACCACTCCACAGTGCGTTTGATGGCAGTACCGGCGATACCTTGGTTTTCATTGGGGTTTCAAGCATAGAATATGCATATTCTGCGATATTCTTGGTGTTTCTTCTGTGTGAGGTATGCAGAATCATCGAAATCGCTCTTTTGGAGCTATTTAATGCGAGAAACACGCTATCGGGTGTTTTCACCACTCCACAGTGCGTTTGATGGCAGAACCGGCGATACCTTGGTTTTCGTGAGGTTTCAACCTGAGATATGCATTTTCTACGATAATCTTGGTGAGACTTCTGTCAGAAGTATGCAGAATCATCGAGATCGCTCTATTCGAGCGATTTAATGCGAGAAACACGCTATCTGGTGTTTTCACTACTCCACAGTGCGTTTGATGGCAGAACCGGCGATATCTTGGTTTTCGTGGGGTTTCAAGCTGAGATATGCATTTTCTGCGATTATCTTGGTGTTTGTTCTGTTTGAAGAATGCAGAATCATCGAAATCGCTCTTTTGGAGCTATTTAATGCGAGAAACACGTTATCTGGTGTTTTCACCACTCCACAATGCGTTTGATATGCAGAACCGGTGATATCTTGGTTTTCGTGGGGTTTCAAGCTGAGATATGCATTTTCTGCGATAATCTTGGTGTTTGTTCGGTGAGAAGTATGCAGAATCGCCGACATCGCTGGTTTAGTGCCATTTAATGCGATAAACGCGTTATCTGGTGTTTTCATCACTCCACAGTACGTTTGATATGCAGAACCGGCGATATCTTGGTTTTCGTGCGGTTTCAAGCTGAGACATGCATTTTCTACGATAATCTTGGTGGGACTTCTGTCAGAAGTATGCAGAATCATCGAAATCGCTCTTTTGGAGCTATTTAATGCGAGAAACACGTTATCTGGAGTTTTCACCACTCCACAGACCGTTTGATATGCAGAAACGTCGATATCCTGATTTTCGTGGGGTTTCCAGCTGGATATGCATTTTCTAACATAATCCTGGTGGTTCTTCTGTGAGAAGTATGCCGCATCATCGAAATCGCTCTTTTGTAGCTATTTAATGCGAAAACACGCGTTTTCTGGTGTTTTCACCACTGCACAGTGCGTTTAATATGCAGAACTGGCGATATCTTGGTTTTCGTGCGGTTTCAAGCGGAGACATGCATTTTCTGCGATTATCTTGGTGTTTGTTCTGTGAGAAGAATGCAGAATCATCGAAATCGCTCTTTTGGAGCTATTTAATGCGAGAAACACGTTATCTGGTGTTTTCACCACTCCACAATGCGTTTGATATGCAGAACCGGTGATATCTTGGTTTTCGTGGGGTTTCAAGCTGAGATATGCATTTTCTGCGATAATCTTGGTGTTTGTTCGGTGAGAAGTATGCAGAATCACCGACATCGCTGGTTTAGTGCCATTTAATGCGATAAACGCGTTATCTGGTGTTTTCATCACTCCACAGTACGTTTGATATGCAGAACCGGCGATATCTTGGTTTTCGTGGGATTACCAGCAGGATATGCATTTTCTACCATAATCTTGGTAAGTCTTCTGTGAAAAGTATGCAGGATCATAGAATTCACCATTTTGGAGATATTTAATGCGAGAAAAACATTATCAGGTGTTTTCACCACTCCACAATGCGTTTGATATGCAGAACCGGCGATATCTTGGTTTCGTGCGGTTTCAAGCTGAGACATGCATTATCTAACATTATCCTGGTGGTTCTTCTGTGAGAAGTATGTAGAATCGTTGATTTCGCTCTATTGGAGCTATTTAATGCGGACAATCACGTTTTCTGCTGTTTTCACCACTCCAAAGTGCGTTTGATATGCAGAACAGGCGATATCTTGGTTTTCGTTGGGTTTCAAGCTGGATATGCAATTTCTACGATAATCTTGGTGAAGCTTCTGTGAGAAGGATGCCGCATCATCGAAATCGCACTTTTGGAGCTATTTAATGCGAAAACGCGCGTTTTCTGGTGTTTTCACCACTGCACAGTGCGTCTGATATGCAGAACCGGCGATATCATGGTTTCGTGCGGTTTCAAGCTGAGACATGCATTTCTACGATGATCTTGGTGAGACTTCTGTCAGAAGTATGCAGAATCATCGAGATCGCTCTATTCGAGCGATTTAATGCGAGAAACACGCTATCTGGTGTTTTCACCACTCCACAGTGCGTTTGATGGCAGAACCGGCGATACCTTGGATTTCGTGAGGTTTCAGGCTGAGATATGCATCTTCTACGATAATCTTGGTGAGACTTCTGTCAGAAGTATGCAGAATCATCGAGATCGCTCTATTCGAGCGATTTAATGCGAGAAACACGCTATCTGGTGGTTTCACCACTCCACAATGCGTTTGATATGCAGAACCGGCGATATCTTGGCTTTCATTGGGGTTTCAAGCTGAGAATATGCATATTCTGCGATAATCTTGGTGCTTCTTCTGTGAGAAGTATGCAGAATCATCGAAATCGCTCTTTTGGAGCTATTTAATGCGAGAAACACGTTATCTGGTGTTTTCACCACTCCACAGTGCGTTTGATATGCAGAAACTGCGATATCTTGGTTTTCGTCGGGTTTCAAGCTGAGAATATGCATATTCTGCGATAATCTTGGTGTTTCTACTGTGAGAAGAATGCAGAATCATCAAAATCGCTCTTTTGGAGCTATTTAATGCGAGAAGCACGTTATCTGGTGTTTTCACCACTCCACAATGCGTTTGATATGCAGAACCGGCGATATCTTGGTTTTCGTGGGGTTTCCAGCTGGATATGCATTTTCTACCCTAATCTTGGTAAGTCTTCTGCGAGAAGTATGCAGGATCATAGAATTCGCCAATTTGGAGATATTTAATGCGAGAAAAACGTTATCAGGTGTTTTCACCACTCCACAATGCGTTTGATATGCAGAACCGGCGATATCTTGGTTTTCGTGGGGTTTCCAGCTGGATATGCATTTTCTACCATAATCTTGGTGAGTCTTCTGTGATAAGTATGCAGGATCATCGAATTCGCACTTTTGGAGATATTTAATGCGAGAAAACCGTTATCAGGTGTTTTCACCACTCCACAATGCGTTTGATATGCAGAACCGGCGATATCTTGGCTTTCATTGGGGTTTCAAGCTGAGAATATGCATATTCTGCGATAATCTTGGTGTTTCTTCTGTGAGAAGTATGCAGAATCATCGAAATCGCTCTTTTGGAGCTATTTAATGCGAGAAACACGTTATCTGGAGTTTTCACCACTCCACAGTGCGTTTGATGGCAGAACCGGCGATACCTTGTTTTTCGTGAGGTTTCAAGCTGAGATATGCATTTTCTACGATAATCTTGGTGAGACTTCAGTCAGAAGTTGCAGAATCATCGAGATCGCTCTTTTCCAGCTATTTAATGCCAGAAACGCCGTATCTGGTGTATTCACTACTCCACAGTGCGTTTGATATGCAGAAACTGCGATATCTTGGTTTTCCTCGGGTTTCAAGCATAGAATATGCATATTCTGCGATATTCTTGGTGTTTCTTCTGTGTGAGGTATGCAGAATCATCGAAATCGCTCTTTTGGAGCTATTTAATGCGAGAAACACGCTATCGGGTGTTTTCACCACTCCACAGAGCGTTTGATGGCAGAACCGGCGATACCTTGGTTTTCGTGAGGTTTCAACCTGAGATATGCATTTTCTGCGATTATCTTGGTGTTTGTTCTGTGAGAAGAATGCAGAATCATCGAAATCGCTCTTTTGGAGCTATTTAATGCGAGAAACACGTTATCTGGTGTTTTCACCACTCCACAATGCGTTTGATATGCAGAACCGGTGATATCTTGGTTTTCGTGGGGTTTCAAGCTGAGATATGCATTTTCTGCGATAATCTTGGTGTTTGTTCGGTGAGAAGTATGCAGAATCGCCGACATCGCTGGTTTAGTGCCATTTAATGCGATAAACGCGTTATCTGGTGTTTTCATCACTCCACAGTACGTTTGATATGCAGAACCGGCGATATCTTGGTTTTCGTGGGATTACCAGCAGGATATGCATTTTCTACCATAATCTTGGTAAGTCTTCTGTGAAAAGTATGCAGGATCATAGAATTCACCATTTTGGAGATATTTAATGCGAGAAAAACATTATCAGGTGTTTTCACCACTCCACAATGCGTTTGATATGCAGAACCGGCGATATCTTGGCTTTCATTGGGTTTCAAGCTGGATATGCAATTTCTACGATAATCTTGGTGAAGCTTCTGTGAGAAGTATGCCGCATCATCGAAATCGCTCTTTTGTTGCTATTTAATGCGAAAACGCGCGTTTTCTGGTGTTTTCACCACTGCACAGTGCGTTTGATATGCAGAACCGGCGATATCTTGGTTTCGTGCGGTTTCAAGCTGAGACATGCATTATCTAACATAATCCTGGTGGTTCTTCTGTGAGAAGTATGTAGAATCGTTGATTTCGCTCTATTGGAGCTATTTAATGCGGACAATCACGTTTTCTGCTGTTTTCACCTCTGCAAAGTGCGTTTGATATGCAGAACAGGCGATATCATGGTTTTCGTTGGGTTTCAAGCTGGATATGCAATTTCTACGATAATCTTGGTGAAGCTTCTGTGAGAAGGATGCCGCATCATCGAAATCGCTCTTTTGGAGCTATTTAATGCGAAAACGCGCGTTTTCTGGTGTTTTCACCACTGCACAGTGCGTCTGATATGCAGAACCGGCGATATCATGGTTTCGTGCGGGTTCAAGCTGAGACATGCATTTCTACGATAATCTTGGTGAGACTTCTGTCAGAAGTATGCAGAATCATCGAGATCGCTCTATTCGAGCGATTTAATGCGAGAAACACGCTATCTGGTGTTTTCACCACTCCACAGTGCGTTTGATGGCAGAACCGGCGATACCTTGGATTTCGTGAGGTTTCAGGCTGAGATATGCATCTTCTACGATAATCTTGGTGAGACTTCTGTCAGAAGTATGCAGAATCATCGAGATCGCTCTATTCGAGCGATTTAATGCGAGAATCACGCTATCTGGTGTTTTCACTACTCCACAGTGCGTTTAATATGCAGAACCGGCGATATCATGGTTTCTTGCGGTTTCAAGCTGAGACATGCATTTTCTACGATAATCTTGGTGGGACTTCTGTCAGAAGTATGCAGAATCATCGAGATCGCTCTATTCGAGCGATTTAATGCGAGAAACACGCTATCTGGTGTTTTCACCACTCCACAGTGCGTTTGATGGCAGAACCGGCGATACCTTGGTTTTCGTGAGGTTTCAACCTGAGATATGCATTTTCTGCGATTATCTTGGTGTTTGTTCTGTGAGAAGAATGCAGAATCATCGAAATCGCTCTTTTGGAGCTATTCAATGCGAGAAACACGTTATCTGGTGTTTTCACCACTCCACAATGCGTTTGATATGCAGAACCGGTGATATCTTGGTTTTCGTGGGGTTTCAAGCTGAGATATGCATTTTCTGCGATAATCTTGGTGTTTGTTCGGTGAGAAGTATGCAGAATCGCCGACATCGCTGGTTTAGTGCCATTTAATGCGATAAACGCGTTATCTGGTGTTTTCATCACTCCACAGTACGTTTGATATGCAGAACCGGCGATATCTTGGTTTTCGTGGGGTTTCCAGCTGGATATGCATTTTCTACCCTAATCTTGGTAAGTCTTCTGCGAGAAGTATGCAGGATCATAGAATTCGCCAATTTGGAGATATTTAATGCGAGAAAAACGTTATCAGGTGTTTTCACCACTCCACAATGCGTTTGATATGCAGAACCGGCGATATCTTGGTTTTCGTGGGGTTTCCAGCTGGATATGCATTTTCTACCATAATCTTGGTGAGCCTTCTGTGATAAGTATGCAGGATCATCGAATTCGCACTTTTGGAGATATTTAATGCGAGAAAACCGTTATCAGGTGTTTTCACCACTCCACAATGCGTTTGATATGCAGAACCGGCGATATCTTGGCTTTCATTGGGGTTTCAAGCTGAGAATATGCATATTCTGCGATAATCTTGGTGTTTCTTCTGTGAGAAGTATGCAGAATCATCGAAATCGCTCTTTTGGAGCTATTTAATGCGAGAATCACGTTATCTGGAGTTTTCACCACTCCACAGTGCGTTTGATGGCAGAACCGGCGATACCTTGTTTTTCGTGAGGTTTCAAGCTGAGATATGCATTTTCTACGATAATCTTGGTGAGACTTCAGTCAGAAGTTGCAGAATCATCGAGATCGCTCTTCTCCAGCTATTTAATGCCAGAAACACCGTATCTGGTGTATTCACCACTCCACAGTGCGTTTGATATGCAGAAACTGCGATATCTTGGTTTTCCTCGGGTTTCAAGCATAGAATATGCATATTCTGCGATATTCTTGGTGTTTCTTCTGTGTGAGGTATGCAGAATCATCGAAATCGCTCTTTTGGAGCTATTTAATGCGAGAAACACGCTATCGGGTGTTTTCACCACTCCACAGTGCGTTTGAAGGCAGAACCGGCGATACCTTGGTTTTCGTGAGGTTTCAACCTGAGATATGCATTTTCTACGATAATCTTGGTGAGACTTCTGTCAGAAGTATGCAGAATCATCGAGATCGCTCTATTCGAGCGATTTAATGCGAGAAACACGCTATCTGGTGTTTTCACTACTCCACAGTGCGTTTGATGGCAGAACCGGCGATATCTTGGTTTTCGTGGGGTTTCAAGCTGAGATATGCATTTTCTGCGATTATCTTGGTGTTTGTTCTGTTTGAAGAATGCAGAATCATCGAAATCGCTCTTGTGGAGCTATTTAATGCGAGAAACACGTTATCTGGTGTTTTCACCACTCCACAATGCGTTTGATATGCAGAACCGGCGATATCTTGGTTTTCGTGGGGTTTCAAGCTGAGATATGCATTTTCTGCGATAATCTTGGTGTTTGTTCGGTGAGAAGTATGCAGAATCGCCGACATCGCTGGTTTAGTGCCATTTAATGCGATAAACGCGTTATCTGATGTTTTCATCACTCCACAGTACGTTTGATATGCAGAACCGGCGATATCTTGGTTTTCGTGCGGTTTCAAGCTGAGACATGCATTTTCTACGATAATCTTGGTGGGACTTCTGTCAGAAGTATGCAGAATCATCGAAATCGCTCTTTTGGAGCTATTTAATGCGAGAAACACCTTATCTGGAGTTTTCACCACTCCACAGACCGTTTGATATGCAGAAACGTCGATATCCTCATTTTCGTGGGGTTTCCAGCTGGATATGCATTTTCTAACATAATCCTGGTGGTTCTTCTGTGAGAAGTATGCCGCATCATCGAAATCGCTCTTTTGTAGCTATTTAATGCGAAAACACGCGTTTTCTGGTGTTTTCACCACTGCACAGTGCGTTTGATATGCAGAACCGGCGATATCTTGGTTTCGTGCGGTTTCAAGCTGAGACATGCATTATCTAACATAATCCTGGTGGTTCTTCTGTGAGAAGTATGTAGAATCGTTGATTTCGCTCTATTGGAGCTATTTAATGCGGACAATCACGTTTTCTGCTGTTTTCACCACTCCAAAGTGCGTTTGATATGCAGAACAGGCGATATCATGGTTTTCGTTGGGTTTCAAGCTGGATATGCAATTTCTACGATAATCTTGGTGAAGCTTCTGTGAGAAGGATGCCGCATCATCGAAATCGCTCTTTTGGAGCAATTTAATGCGAAAACGCGCGTTTTCTGGTGTTTTCACCACTGCACAGTGCGTCTGATATGCAGAACCGGCGATATCATGGTTTCGTGCGGTTTCAAGCTGAGACATGCATTTCTACGATAATCTTGGTGAGACTTCTGTCAGAAGTATGCAGAATCATCGAGATCGCTCTATTCGAGCGATTTAATGCGAGAAACACGCTATCTGGTGTTTTCACCACTCCACAGTGCGTTTGATGGCAGAACCGGCGATACCTTGGATTTCGTGAGGTTTCAGGCTGAGATATGCATCTTCTACGATAATCTTGGTGAGACTTCTGTCAGAAGTATGCAGAATCATCGAGATCGCTCTATTCGAGCGATTTAATGCGAGAATCACGCTATCTGGTGTTTTCACTACTCCACAGTGCGTTTAATATGCAGAACCGGCGATATCATGGTTTCGTGCGGTTTCAAGCTGAGACATGCATTTTCTACGATAATCTTGGTGGGACTTCTGTCAGAAGTATGCAGAATCATCGAGATCGCTCTATTCGAGCGATTTAATGCGAGAAACACGCTATCTGGTGTTTTCACCACTCCACAGTGCGTTTGATGGCAGAACCGGCGATACCTTGGTTTTCATTGTGGTTTCAAGCATAGAATATGCATATTCTGCGATATTCTTGGTGTTTCTTCTGTGTGAAGTATGCAGAATCATCGAAATCGCTCTTTTGGAGCTATTTAATGCGAGAAACACGCTATCGGGTGTTTTCACCACTCCACAGTGCGTTTGATGGCAGAACCGGCGATACCTTGGTTTTCGTGAGGTTTCAACCTGAGATATGCATTTTCTGCGATTATCTTGGTGTTTGTTCTGTGAGAAGAATGCAGAATCATCGAAATCGCTCTTTTGGAGCTATTTAATGCGAGAAACACGTTATCTGGTGTTTTCACCACTCCACAATGCGTTTGATATGCAGAACCGGTGATATCTTGGTTTTCGTGGGGTTTCAAGCTGAGATATGCATTTTCTGCGATAATCTTGGTGTTTGTTCGGTGAGAAGTATGCAGAATCGCCGACATCGCTGGTTTAGTGCCATTTAATGCGATAAACGCGTTATCTGGTGTTTTCATCACTCCACAGTACGTTTGATATGCAGAACCGGCGATATCTTGGTTTTCGTGGGGTTTCCAGCTGGATATGCATTTTCTACCCTAATCTTGGTAAGTCTTCTGCGAGAAGTATGCAGGATCATAGAATTCGCCAATTTGGAGATATTTAATGCGAGAAAAACGTTATCAGGTGTTTTCACCACTCCACAATGCGTTTGATATGCAGAACCGGCGATATCTTGGTTTTCGTGGGGTTTCCAGCTGGATATGCATTTTCTACCATAATCTTGGTGAGTCTTCTGTGATAAGTATGCAGGATCATCGAATTCGCACTTTTGGAGATATTTAATGCGAGAAAACCGTTATCAGGTGTTTTCACCACTCCACAATGCGTTTGATATGCAGAACCGGCGATATTTTGGCTTTCATTGGGGTTTCAAGCTGAGAATATGCATATTCTGCGATAATCTTGGTGTTTCTTCTGTGAGAAGTATGCAGAATCATCGAAATCGCTCTTTTGGAGCTATTTAATGCGAGAAACACGTTATCTGGAGTTTTCACCACTCCACAGTGCGTTTGATGGCAGAACCGGCGATACCTTGTTTTTCGTGAGGTTTCAAGCTGAGATATGCATTTTCTACGATAATCTTGGTGAGACTTCAGTCAGAAGTTGCAGAATCATCGAGATCGCTCTTCTCCAGCTACTTAATGCCAGAAACGCCGTATCTGGTGTATTCACCACTCCACAGTGCGTTTGATATGCAGAAACTGCGATATCTTGGTTTTCCTCGGGTTTCAAGCATAGAATATGCATATTCTGCGATATTCTTGGTGTTTCTTCTGTGTGAGGTATGCAGAATCATCGAAATCGCTCTTTTGGAGATATTTAATGCGAGAAACACGCTATCGGGTGTTTTCACCACTCCACAGTGCGTTTGAAGGCAGAACCGGCGATACCTTGGTTTTCGTGAGGTTTCAACCTGAGATATGCATTTTCTACGATAATCTTGGTGAGACTTCTGTCAGAAGTATGCAGAATCATCGAGATCGCTCTATTCGAGCGATTTAATGCGAGAAACACGCTATCTGGTGTTTTCACTACTCCACAGTGCGTTTGATGGCAGAACCGGCGATATCTTGGTTTTCGTGGGGTTTCAAGCTGAGATATGCATTTTCTGCGATTATCTTGGTGTTTGTTCTGTTTGAAGAATGCAGAATCATCGAAATCGCTCTTGTGGAGCTATTTAATGCGAGAAACACGTTATCTGGTGTTTTCACCACTCCACAATGCGTTTGATATGCAGAACCGGCGATATCTTGGTTTTCGTGGGGTTTCAAGCTGAGATATGCATTTTCTGCGATAATCTTGGTGTTTGTTCGGTGAGAAGTATGCAGAATCGCCGACATCGCTGGTTTAGTGCCATTTAATGCGATAAACGCGTTATCTGATGTTTTCATCACTCCACAGTACGTTTGATATGCAGAACCGGCGATATCTTGGTTTTCGTGCGGTTTCAAGCTGAGACATGCATTTTCTACGATAATCTTGGTGGGACTTCTGTCAGAAGTATGCAGAATCATCGAAATCGCTCTTTTGGAGCTATTTAATGCGAGAAACACCTTATCTGGAGTTTTCACCACTCCACAGACCGTTTGATATGCAGAAACGTCGATATCCTCATTTTCGTGGGGTTTCCAGCTGAATATGCATTTTCTAACATAATCCTGGTGGTTCTTCTGTGAGAAGTATGCCGCATCATCGAAATCGCTCTTTTGTAGCTATTTAATGCGAAAACACGCGTTTTCTGGTGTTTTCACCACTGCACAGTGCGTTTAATATGCAGAACCGGCGATATCATGGTTTCGTGCGGTTTCAAGCTGAGACATGCATTTTCTACGATAATCTTGGTGGGACTTCTGTCAGAAGTATGCAGAATCATCGAGATCGCTCTATTCGAGCGATTTAATGCGAGAAACACGCTATCTGGTGTTTTCACCACTCCACAGTGCGTTTGATGGCAGAACCGGCGATACCTTGGTTTTCATTGGGGTTTCAAGCATAGAATATGCATATTCTGCGATATTCTTGGTGTTTCTTCTGTGTGAAGTATCCAGAATCATCGAAATCGCTCTATTCGAGCGATTTAATGCGAGAAACACGCTATCTGGTGTTTTCACCACTCCACAGTGCGTTTGATGGCAGAACCGGCGATACCTTGGTTTTCATTGGGGTTTCAAGCATAGAATATGCATATTCTGCGATATTCTTGGTGTTTCTTCTGTGTGAAGAATGCAGAATCATCGAAATCGCTCCTTTGGAGCTATTTAATGCGAGAAACACGTTATCTGGTGTTTTCACCACTCCACAATGCGTTTGATATGCAGAACCGGTGATATCTTGGTTTTCGTGGGGTTTCAAGCTGAGATATGCATTTTCTGCGATAATCTTGGTGTTTGTTCGGTGAGAAGTATGCAGAATTGCCGACATCGCTGGTTTAGTGCCATTTAATGCGATAAACGCGTTATCTGGTGTTTTCATCACTCCACAGTACGTTTGATATGCAGAACCGGCGATATCTTGGTTTTCGTGGGATTACCAGCAGGATATGCATTTTCTACCATAATCTTGGTAAGTCTTCTGTGGGAAGTATGCAGGATCATAGAATTCACCATTTTGGAGATATTTAATGCGAGAAAAACATTATCAGGTGTTTTCACCACTCCACAATGCGTTTGATATGCAGAACCGGCGATATCTTGGCTTTCATTGGGTTTCAAGCTGGATATGCAATTTCTACGATAATCTTGGTGAAGCTTCTGTGAGAAGTATGCCGCATTATCGAAATCGCTCTTTTGTTGCTATTTAATGCGAAAACGCGCGTTTTCTGGTGTTTTCACCACTGCACCGTGCGTTTGATATGCAGAACCGGCGATATCTTGGTTTCGTGCGGTTTCAAGCTGAGACATGCATTATCTAACATAATCCTGGTGGTTCTTCTGTGAGAAGTATGTAGAATCGTTGATTTCGCTCTATTGGAGCTATTTGATGCGGACAATCACGTTTTCTGCTGTTTTCACCACTCCAAAGTGCGTTTGATATGCAGAACAGGCGATATCTTGGTTTTCGTTGGGTTTCAAGCTGGATATGCAATTTCTACGATAATCTTGGTGAAGCTTCTGAGAGAAGTATGCCGCATCATCGAAATCGCTCTTTTGGAGCTATTTAATGCGAAAACGCGCGTTTTCTGGTGTTTTCACCACTGCACCGTGCGTTTGATATGCAGAACCGGCGATATCTTGGTTTCGTGCGGTTTCAAGCTGAGACATGCATTATCTAACATAATCCTGGTGGTTCTTCTGTGAGAAGTATGTAGAATCGTTGATTTCGCTCTATTGGAGCTATTTGATGCGGACAATCACGTTTTCTGCTGTTTTCACCACTCCAAAGTGCGTTTGATATGCAGAACAGGCGATATCTTGGTTTTCGTTGGGTTTCAAGCTGGATATGCAATTTCTACGATAATCTTGGTGCTTCTTCTGTGAGAAGTATGCAGAATCAACGAAATCGCTCTTTTGGAGCTATTTAATGCGAGAAACACGTTATCTGGTGTTTTCACCACTCCACAGTGCGTTTGATATGCAGAAACTGCGATATCTTGGTTTTCGTCGGGTTTCAAGCTGGATATGCATTTTCTACCCTAATCTTGGTAAGTCTTCTGCGAGAAGTATGCAGGATCATAGAATTCGCCAATTTGGAGATATTTAATGCGAGAAAAACGTTATCAGGTGTTTTCACCACTCCACAATGCGTTTGATATGCAGAACCGGCGATATCTTTGTTTTCGTGGGGTTTCCAGCTGGATATGCATTTTCTACCATAATCTTGGTGAGTCTTCTGTGAGAAGTATGCAGGATCATCGAATTCGCCCTTTTGGAGATATTTAATGCGAGAAAACCGTTATCAGGTGTTTTCACCACTCCACAATGCGTTTGATATGCAGAACCGGCGATATCTTGGCTTTCATTGGGGTTTCAAGCTGAGAATATGCATATTCTGCGATAATCTTGGTGTTTCTTCTGTGAGAAGTATGCAGAATCATCGAAAACGCTCTTTTGGAGCTATTTAATGCGAGAAACACGTTATCTGGAGTTTTCACCACTCCACAGTGCGTTTGATATGCAGAAACGTCGATATCCTGATTTTAGTGGGGTTTCCAGCTGGATATGCATTTTCAAACATAATCCTGGTGGTTCTTCTGTGAGAAGTATGCCGCATCATCGAAATCGCTGTTTTGTAGCTATCTAATTCTAAAACACGTGTTTTCTGGTGTTTTCACCACTGCACAATGCGTTTGATATGCAGAACCGGCGATATCTTGGTTTTCGTGCGGTTTCAAGCTGAGACATTCATTTTCTACGATAATCTTGGTGAGACTTTTGTCAGAAGTATGCAGATTCATCGAGATCGCTCTATTCGAGCGATTTAATGCGAGAAACACGCTATCTGGTGGTTTCACCACTCCACAGTGCGTTTGATATGCAGAAACTGCGATATCTTGGTTTTCGTGAGGTTTCAGGCTGAGATATGCATTTTCTACGATAATCTTGGTGAGACTTCTTTCAGAAGTATGCAGAATCGTCGAGATCGCTCTATTCGAGCGATTTAATGCGAGAAACACGCTATCTGGTGGTTTCACCACTCCACAGTGCGTTTGATATGCAGAAACTGCGATATCTTGGTTTTCGTCGGGTTTCAAGCTGAGAATATGCATATTCTGCGATAATCTTGGTGTTTTTTCTGTGTGAAGTATGCAGAATCATCGAAATCGCTCTTTTGGAGCTATTTAATGCGAGAAACACGTTATCTGGTGTTTTCACCACTCCACAATGCGTTTGATATGCAGAACCGGCGATATCTTGGTTTTCGTGGGGTTTCCAGCTGGATATGCATTTTCTACCATAATCTTGGTGAGTCATCTGTGAGAAGTATGCAGTATTATCGAATTCGCCCTTTTGGAGATATTTAATGCGAGAAAACCGTTATCAGGTGTTTTCACCACTCCACAATGCGTTTGATATGCAGAACCGGCGATATCTTGGTTTTCGTGGGGTTTCCAGCTGGATATGCATTTTCTACCATAATCTTGGTGAGTCTTCTGTGAGAAGTATGCAGTATTATCGAATTCGCCCTTTTGGAGATATTTAATGCGAGAAAACCGTTATCAGGTGTTTTCACCACTCCACAATGCGTTTGATATGCAGAACCGGCGATATCTTGGCTTTCATTGGGGTTTCAAGCTGAGAATATGCATATTCTGCGATAATCTTGGTGTTTCTTTTGTGAGAATTATGCAGAATCATCGAAATCGCTCTTTTGGAGCTATTTAATGCGAGAAACACGTTATCTGGAGATTTCACCACTCCACAGACCGTTTGATATGCAGAAACGTCGATATCTTGGTTTTCGTGGGGTTTCAAGCTGAGATATGCATTTTCTGCGATAATCTTGGTGTTTGTACTGTGAGAAGTATGCAGAATCATCGAAATCGCTCTGTTGGAGCTATTCAATGCGAGTGACACGTTTTCTGGAATTTTCACCACTCCACAGAGCGTTTGATATGCAGAACCGGCGATATCTTGGTTTTCGTGGGGTTTCCAGGTGGATATGCATTTTCTACCATAATCTTGGTTGTTCTTCGGTGAGAAGTATGTAGAATCGTTGAATTCGCTCTTTCGGAGCTATTTAATGCAAGAAACACGTTATCTGATGTTTTCACTACTCCACAGTGCTTTTGACATGCAGAGCCGGCGATATCTTGGTTTTCGGCGGGTTTCAAGCTGAGATATGCATTTTCTACGATAATCTTGGTGAGTCTTCAGTCAGAAGTATGCAGAATCATCGAGATCGCTCTTTTCCAGCTATTTAATGCCAGAAACGCCGTATCTGGTGTATTCACCACTCCACAGTGCGTTTGATATGCAGAAACTGCGATACCTTGGTTTTCGTGAGGTTTTAAGCTGAGATATGCATTTTCAGCGATAATCTTGGTGTTTCATCTGTGAGAAGGATGCAGGATCATCGAGATCGCTCTTTTCGAGCAATTTACTGCGGACAATCACGTTTTCTGGTGTTTTCACCACTCCACAGTGCGTTTGATATGCAGATCGGCGATCTCTTGGTTTTCGTGGGGTTTCCAGCTGGATATGCATTTTCTCTGATAAACTTGGTGTTTCTTCTGTGAGAAGTACGCAGAATCATCGAGATCGCTCTATTCAAGCGATTTAATGCCAGAAACACGCCATCTGGTGTATTCACCACTCCACAGTGCGTTTGATGGCCGAACCGGCGATATCTTGGTTTTCGGCGGGTTTCAAGCTGAGATTTGCATTTTCTACGATAATCTTGGTGAGACTTCTGTTAGAAGTATGCAGAATCATCGAGATCGCTCTATTCGAGCTATTTAATGCGGAAAATCACGTTTTCTGGTGTTTTCACCACTCCACAGTGCGTTTGATGGCAGAACCGGCGATACCTTGGATTTCGTGAGGTTTCAGGCTGAGATATGCATCTTCTACGATAATCTTGGTGTTTCTTCTGTGAGAAGTATGCAGAATCATCGAGATCGCTCTATTCGAGCGATTTAATGCGAGAAACACGCTATCTGGTGTTTTCACCACTCCACAGTGCGTTTGTTGGCCGAACCGGCGATACCTTGTTTTTCGTGAGGTTTCAAGCTGAGATATGCATTTTCTACGATAATCTCGGTGAGACTTCAGTCAGAAGTATGCAGAATCATCGAGATCGCTCTTTTCCAGCTATTTAATGCCAGAAACGCCGTATCTGGTGTATTCACCACTCCACAGTGCGTTTGATATGCAGAAACTGCGATACCTTGGTTTTCGTGAGGTTTTAAGCTGAGATATGCATTTTCAGCGATAATCTTGGTGTTTCATCTGTGAGAAGGATGCAGGATCATCGAGATCGCTCTTTTCGAGCAATTTACTGCGGACAATCACGTTTTCTGGTGTTTTCACCACTCCACAGTGCGTTTGATATGCAGATCGGCGATATCTTGGTTTTCGGCGGGTTTCAACCTGAGAT
Source organism: Anthophora plumipes (assembly GCA_951804975.1). NCBI lineage: Eukaryota > Metazoa > Arthropoda > Insecta > Hymenoptera > Apidae > Anthophora > Anthophora plumipes. The sequence goes on from CATORF010000226.1 coordinate 1,104,036, forward strand.
ATGCATTTTCTACGATAATCTTGGTGAGACTTCTGTCTGAAGGATGCAGAATCATCGAGATCGCTCTTTTCGAGCGATTTAATGCGAGAAACACGCTCTCTGGTGTTTTCACCACTCCACAGTGCGTTTGATGGCAGAACCGGCGATACCGTGGTTTTCGTGGGGTTTCAGGCTGAGATATGCATTTTCTACGATAATCTTGGTGAGACTTCTATCAGAAGTATGCAGAATCATCGAGATCGCTCTATTCGAGCGATTTAATGCGAGAAACACGCTATCTGGTGTTTTCACCACTCCACAGTGCGTTTGTTGGCCGAACCGGCGATACCTTGTTTTTCGTGAGGTTTCAAGCTGAGATATGCATTTTCTACGATAATCTCGGTGAGACTTCAGTCAGAAGTATGCAGAATCATCGAGATCGCTCTTTTCCAGCTATTTAATGCCAGAAACGCCGTATCTGGTGTATTCACCACTCCACAATGCGTTTGATATGCAGAAACTGCGATATCTTGGTTTTCGTCGGGTTTCAAGCTGAGAATATGCATATTCTGCGATAATCTTGGTGTTTCTTCTGTGTGAGGTATGCAGAATCTTCGAAATCGCTCTTTTGGAGCTATTTAATGCGAGAAACATGTTATCTGGGGTTTTCACCACTCCACAGACAGTTTGATATGCATAAACGTCGATATCCTGATTTTAGTGGGGTTTCCAGCTGGATATGCATTTTCTAACATAATCCTGGTGGTTCTTCTGTGAGAAGTATGCCGCATCATCGAAATCGCTGTTTTGTAGCTATCTAATTCTAAAACACGAGTTTTCTGGTGTTTTCACCACTGCACAGTGCGTTTGATATGCAGAACCGGCGATATCTTGGTTTTCGTGGGGTTTAAAGCTGAGTGTGCATTTTCTGCGATAATCTTGGTGAGTCTTCTGTGAGAAGTATGCAGTATTATCGAATTCGCCCTTTTGGAGATATTTAATGCGAGAAAACCGTTATCAGGTGTTTTCACCACTCCACAATGCGTTTGATATGCAGAACCGGCGATATCTTGGCTTTCATTGGGGTTTCAAGCTGAGAATATGCATATTGTGCGATAATCTTGGTGTTTCTTCTGTGAGAATTATGCAGAATCATCGAAATCGCTCTTTTGGAGCTATTTAATGCGAGAAACACGTTATCTGGAGATTTCACCACTCCACAGACCGTTTGATATGCAGAAACGTCGATATCTTGGTTTTCGTGGGGTTTCAAGCTGAGATATGCATTTTCTGCGATAATCTTGGTGTTTGTACTGTGAGAAGTATGCAGAATCATCGAAATCGCTCTGTTGGAGCTATTTAATGCGAGTGACACGTTTTCTGGAGTTTTCACCACTCCACAGACCGTTTGATATGCAGAAACGTCGATATCCTGATTTTAGTGGGGTTTCCAGCTGGATATGCATTTTCTAACATAATCCTGGTGGTTCTTCTGTGACAAGTATGCCGCATCATCGAAATCGCTGTTTTGTAGCTATCTAATTCTAAAACACGTGTTTTCTGGTGTTTTCACCACTGCACAGTGCGTTTGATATGCAGAACCGGCGATATCTTGGTTTTCGTGCGGCTTCAAGCTGAGACATGCATTTTCTACGATAATCTTGGTGAGACTTCTGTCAGAAGTATGCAGATTCATCGAGATCGCTCTATTCGAGCGATTTAATGCGAGAAACACGCTATCTGGTGTTTTCACCACTCCACAGTGCGTTTGATGGCAGACCCGGCGATACCTTGGTTTTCGTGAGGTTTCAGGCTGAGATATGCATTTTCTACGATAATCTTGGTGAGACTTCTTTCAGAAGTATGCAGAATCGTCGAGATCGCTCTATTCGAGCGATTTAATGCGAGAAACACGCTATCTGGTGTTTTCACCACTCCACAATGCGTTTGATATGCAGAACCGGCGATATCTTGGTTTTCGTGGGGTTTAAAGCTGAGTGTGCATTTTCTGCGATAATCTTGGTGTTTGTTCTGTGAGAAGAATGCAGAATCATCGAAATCGCACTTTTTGAGCTATTAAACGAGAGAAACACATTATCTGGTGTTTTCACCACTCCACAATGCGTTTGATATGCAGAACCGGCGAGAACTTGGTTTTCGTGGGGTTTCCAGCTGGATATACATTTTCTACCATAATCTTGGTGAGTCTTCTGTGAGAAGTATGCAGGATCATCGAATTCGCCCTTTTGGAGATATTTAATGCGAGAAAAACGTTATCAGGTGTTATAACCCCTCCACAATGCGTTTGATATGCAGAACCGGCGATATCTTGGTTTTCGTGGGGTTTCCAGCTGGATATGCATTTTCTACCATAATCTTGGTGAGTCTTCTGTGAGAAGTATGCAGTATTATCGAATTCGCCCTTTTGGAGATATTTAATGCGAGAAAACCGTTATCAGGTGTTTTCACCACTCTACAATGCGTTTGATATGCAGAACCGGCGATATCTTGGCTTTCATTGGGGTTTCAAGCTGAGAATATGCATATTCTGCGATAATCTTGGTGTTTCTTCTGTGAGAATTATGCAGAATCATCGAAATCGCTCTTTTGGAGCTATTTAATGCGAGAAACACGTTATCTGGAGATTTCACCACTCCACAGACCGTTTGATATGCAGAAACGTCGATATCTTGGTTTTCGTGGGGTTTCAAGCTGAGATATGCATTTTCTGCGATAATCTTGGTGTTTGTACTGTGAGAAGTATGCAGAATCATCGAAATCGCTCTGTTGGAGCTATTTAATGCGAGTGACACGTTTTCTGGAGTTTTCACCACTCCACAGAGCGTTTGATATGCAGAACCGGCGATATCTTGGTTTTCGTGGGGTTTCCAGCTTGATATGCATTTTCTCTGATAAACTTGGTGTTTCTTCTCTGAGAAGTACGCAGAATCATCGAGATCGCTCGATTCGAGCGATTTAATGCGAGAAACACGCTCTCTGGTGTTTTCACCACTCCACAGTGCGTTTGATAGCAGAACCGGCGATACCTTGGGTTTCGTGAGGTTTCAAGCTGTGACATGCATTTTCTAAGATCATCTTGGTGACACTTCTGTCAGAAGTATGCAGAATCATCGAGATCGCTCTATTCGAGCGATTTAATGCGAGAAACACGCTATCTGGTGTTTTCACCACTCCACAGTGCGTTTGATAGCAGAACCGGCGATACCTTGGGTTTCGTGAGGTTTCAAGCTGAGATATGCATTTTCTACGATAATCTTGGTGAGACTTCAGTCAGAAGAATGCAGAATCATCGAGATCGCTCTTTTCGAGCTATTTAATGCGGAAAATCACGTTTTCTGGTGTTTTCACCACTCCACAGTGCGTTTGATATCCAGAACCAGCGATATCTTGGTTTTCGTGGGGTTTCCAGCTGAGATATGCATTTTCTACGATTATCTTGGTGAGACTTCAGTCAGAAGTATGCAGAATCATCGAGATCGCTCTTTTCGAGCTATTTAATGCGGAAAATCACGTTTTCTGGTGTTTTCACCACTCCACAGTGCGTTTGATATGCAGAACCAGTGATATCTTGGTTTTCGTGGGGTTTCCAGCTGAGATATGCAATTTCAGCGATAATTTTGGTGTTTCATCTGTGACAAGGATGCAGGATCATCGAGATCGCTCTTTTCGAGCTATTTAATGCGGAATATCACGTTTTCTGGTTTTTTCACCACTCCACAGTGCGTTTGATATGCAGAACCAGCGATATCTTGGTTTTCGTGGGGTTTCCAGCTGAGATATGCATTTTCAGCGATAATCTTGGTGTTCCTTCTGTGAGAAGTATGCAGGATCATCGAAATCGCTCTTTTGGAGCTATTTAATGCGAGAAACACGTTATCTGGTGTTTTCACCACTCCACAGTGCGTTTTATATGCAGAAACTTCGATATCCTGATTTTCGTGGGGTTTCCAGCTGGATATGCATTTTTTACCATATTCCTTGTGGTTCTTCTGTGAGAAGTATGTAGAATCGTTGATTTCGCTCTTTTGGAGCTATTTAATGCGGAAAATCACGTTTTCTGGTGTTTTCACCACTCCAAAGTGCGTTTGATATGCAGATCGGCGATATCTTGGTTTTCGTGGGGTTTCCAGCTGGATATGCATTTTCTGCGATAATCTTGGTGTTTCTTCTGTGAGAAGTATGCAGGATCATCGAGATTGCTCTTTTCGAGCTATTTAAGGCGGAAAATCACGTTTTCTTGTGTTTTCACCACTCCACAGTGCGTTTGATAGCAGAACCGGCGATATCTTGGTTTTCGTGGGGTTTCCAGCTGAGATATGCAATTTCAGCGATAATTATGGTGTTTCATCTGTGACAAGGATGCAGGATCATCGAGATTGCTCTTTTCGAGCTATTTAATGCGGAAAATCACGTTTTCTGGTGTTTTCACCACTCCACAGTGCGTTTGATAGCAGAACCGGCGATATCTTGGTTTTCGTGGGGTTTCAAGCTGAGATATGCATATTCTACGATAATCTTGGTGAGACTTCAGTCAGAAGTATGCAGAATCATCGAGATCGCTTTTTTCCAGCTATTTAATGCCAGATACGCCGTACCTGGTGTATTCATCACTCCACAGAGCGTTTGATTTGCAGAACCGGTGATATCGTGGTTTTCGTGGGGTTTCAAGCTGAGACATGTATTTTCTACGATAATCTTGGTGAGACTTCTGTCAGAAGTATGCAGAATCATCGAGATCGCTCTATTCGGGCGATTTAATGCGGAAAATCACGTTTTCTGGTGTTGTCACCACTCCACAGTGCGTTTGATATGCAGAACCAGCGATATCTTGGTTTTCGTGGGGTTTCCAGCTGAGATATGCATTTTCAGCGATAATCTTGGTGTTTCATCTGTGAGAAGGATGCAGGATCATTGAGATCGCTCTATTCGAGCGATTTAATGCGGAAAATCACGTTTTCTGGTGTTTTCACCACTCCACAGTGCGTTTCATATGCAGATCGGCGATATCTTGGTTTTCGTGGGGTTTCAAGCTGAGATATGCATTTTCTACGATAATCTTGGTGAGACTTCAGTAAGAAGTATGCAGAATCATCGAGATCGCCCTTTTCGAGCTATTTAATGCGGAAAATCACGTTTTCTGGTGTTTTCACCACTCCACAGTGCGTTTGATATGCAGAACCAGCGATATCTTGGTTTTCGTGGGGTTTCCAGCTGAGATATGCAATTTCAGCGATAATTATGGTGTTTCATCTGTGACAAGGATGCAGGATCATCGAGATCGCTCTTTTCGAGCTATTTAATGCGGAAAATCACGTTTTCTGGTGTTTTCACCATTCCACAGTGCGTTTGATAGCAGATCCGGCGATACCTTGGGTTTCGTGAGGTTTCAAGCTGAGATATGCATTTTCTACGATAATCTTGGTGAGGCTTCAGTCAGAAGTATGCAGAATCATCGAGATCACTGTTTTCGAGCTATTTAATGCGGAAAATCACGTTTTCTGGTGTTGTCACCACTCCACAGTGCGTTTGATATGCAGAACCAGCGATATCTTGGTTTTCGTGGGGTTTCCAGCAGAGATATGCATTTTCAGCGATAATCTTGGTGTTTCTTCTGTGAGAGGTATGCAGGGTCATCGAAATCGCACTTTTGGAGCTATTTAATGCGAGAAACACGTTAGCTGGTGTTTTCACCACTCCACAGTGCGTTTTATATGAAGAAACTTCGATATCCTGATTTTCGTGGGGTTTCCAGCTGGATATGCATTTTTTACCATATTCCTGGTGGTTCTTCTATGAGAAGTATGTAGAATCGTTGATTTCGCTCTTTTGGAGCTATGTAATGCGGAAAATCACGTTTTCTGGTGTTTTCACCACTCCACAGAGCGTTTGATTTGCAGAACCGGCGATATCTTGGATTTCGTGGGGTTTCAAGATGAGATATGCATATTCTACGATAATCTTGGTGAGGCTTCAGTCAGAAGTATGCAGAATCATCGAGATCGCTCTTTTCCAGCTATTTAATGCCAGATACGGCGTATCTGGTGTATTCATCACTCCACAGAGCATTTGATTTGTAGAACCGGCGATATCTTCGTTTTCGAGGGGTTTCAAGCTGAGATATGCATTTTCTACGATAATCTTGGTGTTTCTTCTGTGAGAAGGATGCAGGGTCATCGAAATCGCTTTTTTGGAGCTATTTAATGCGAGAAACACGTTATCTGGTGTTTTCACCACTCCACAGTGCGTTTGATATGCAGAAACTTCGATATCCTGATTTTCGTGGGGTTTCCAGCTGGATATGCATTTTCTACCATAATCCTGGTGGTTCTTCTGTGAGAAGTATGTAGAATCGTTGATTTCGCTCTTTTGGAGCTATTTAATGCGGAAAATCACGTTTTCGGGTGTATTCATCACTCCACAGAGCGTTTGATTTGCAGAACCGGCGATATCTTGGTTTTCGTGGGGTTTCAAGCTGAGATATGCATATTCTACGATAATCTTGGTGAGACTTCAGTCAGAAGTATGCAGAATCATCGAGATCGCTCTTTTCCAGCTATTTAATGCCAGATACGGCGTATCTGGTGTATTCATCACTCCACAGAGCGTTTGATTTGCAGAACCGGCGATATCTTGGTTTTCGTGGGGTTTCAAGCTGAGACATGCATTTTCTACGATAATCTTGGTGAGACTTCTGTGAGAAGTATGTAGAATCGTTGATTTCGCGCTTTTTGAGCTATTTAATGCGGAAAATCACGTTTTCTGGTGTTTTCACCACTCCACAGAGCGTATGATTTGCAGAACCGGCGATATCTTGGTTTTCGTGGGGTTTCAAGATGAGATATGCATATTCTACGATAATCTTGGTGAGACTTCAGTCAGAAGTATGCAGAATCATCGAGATCGCTCTTTTCCAGCTATTTAATGCCAGATACGCCGTATCTGGTGTATTCATCACTCCACAGAGCATTTGATTTGCAGAACCGGCGATATCTTGGTTTTCGTGGGGTTTCAAGCTGAGATATGCATTTTCTACGATAATCTTGGTGAGACATCAGTGAGAAGTACGCAGAATCATCGAGATCGCTCTTTTCCAGCTATTTAATGCCAGATACGCCGCATCTGGTGTTTTCACAACTCCACAGTGGGTTTGATTTGCAGAAACATCGATATCCTGATTTTCGTGGGGTTTCCAGCTGGATATGCATTTTCTATCTTAATCCTGGTGGTTCTTCTGTGAGAATTATGTAGAATCGTCGATTTCGCTCTTTTGGAGCTATTTAATGTGGAAAATCACGTTTTCTGGTGTTTTCACCATTCCACAGTGCGTTTGATAGCAGATCCGGCGATACCTTGGGTTTCGTGAGGTTTCAAGCTGAGATATGCATTTTCTACGATAATCTTGGTGAGGCTTCAGTCAGAAGTATGCAGAATCATCGAGATCACTGTTTTCGAGCTATTTAATGCGGAAAATCACGTTTTCTGGTGTTGTCACCACTCCACAGTGCGTTTGATATGCAGAACCAGCGATATCTTGGTTTTCGTGGGGTTTCCAGCTGAGATATGCATTTTCAGCGATAATCTTGGTGTTTCTTCTGTGAGAGGTATGCAGGGTCATCGAAATCGCACTTTTGGAGCTATTTAATGCGAGAAACACGTTATCTGGTGTTTTCACCACTCCACAGTGCGTTTTATATGAAGAAACTTCGATATCCTGATTTTCGTGGGGTTTCCAGCTGGATATGCATTTTTTACCATATTCCTGGTGGTTCTTCTATGAGAAGTATGTAGAATCGTTGATTTCGCTCTTTTGGAGCTATGTAATGCGGAAAATCACGTTTTCTGGTGTTTTCACCACTCCACAGAGCGTTTGATTTGCAGAACCGGCGATATCTTGGATTTCGTGGGGTTTCAAGATGAGATATGCATATTCTACGATAATCTTGGTGAGGCTTCAGTCAGAAGTATGCAGAATCATCGAGATCGCTCTTTTCCAGCTATTTAATGCCAGATACGCCGTATCTGGTGTATTCATCACTCCACAGAGCATTTTATTTGCAGAACCGGCGATATCTTCGTTTTCGTGGGGTTTCAAGCTGAGATATGCATTTTCTACGATAATCTTGGTGTTTCTTCTGTGAGAAGGATGCAGGGTCATCGAAATCGCTTTTTTGGAGCTATTTAATGCGAGAAACACGTTATCTGGTGTTTTCACCACTCCACAGTGCGTTTGATATGCAGAAACTTCGATATCCTGATTTTCGTGGGGTTTCGAGCTGGATATGCATTTTCTACCATAATCCTGGTGGTTCTTCTCTGAGAAGTATGTAGAATCGTTGATTTCGCTCTTTTGGAGCTATTTAATGCGGAAAATCACGTTTTCGGGTGTATTCATCACTCCACAGAGCGTTTGATTTGCAGAACCGGCGATATCTTGGTTTTCGTGGGGTTTCAAGATGAGATATGCATATTCTACGATAATCTTGGTGAGGCTTCAGTCAGAAGTATGCAGAATCATCGAGATCGCTCTTTTCCAGCTATTTAATGCCAGATACGCCGTATCTGGTGTATTCATCACTCCACAGAGCGTTTGATTTGCAGAACCGGCGATATCTTGGTTTTCGTGGGGTTTCAAGCTGAGACATGCATTTTCTACGATAATCTTGGTGAGACTTCTGTGAGAAGTATGTAGAATCGTTGATTTCGCGCTTTTTGAGCTATTTAATGCGGAAAATCACGTTTTCTGGTGTTTTCACCACTCCACAGAGCGTTTGATTTGCAGAACCGGCGATATCTTGGTTTTCGTGGGGTTTCAAGATGAGATATGCATATTCTACGATAATCTTGGTGAGACTTCAGTCAGAAGTATGCAGAATCATCGAGATCGCTCTTTTCCAGCTATTTAATGCCAGATACGCCGTATCTGGTGTATTCATCACTCCACAGAGCATTTGATTTGCAGAACCGGCGATATCTTGGTTTTCGTGGGGTTTCAAGCTGAGATATGCATTTTCTACGATAATCTTGGTGAGACATCAGTGAGAAGTACGCAGAATCATCGAGATCGCTCTTTTCCAGCTATTTAATGCCAGAAACGCCGCATCTGGTGTTTTCACAACTCCACAGTGGGTTTGATTTGCAGAAACATCGATATCCTGATTTTCGTGGGGTTTCCAGCTGGATATGCATTTTCTACCATAATCCTGGTGGTTCTTCTGTGAGAAGTATGTAGAATCGTTGATTTCGCTCTTTTGGAGATATTTAATGCGGAAAATCACGTTTTCTGGTGTTTTCACCACTCCAAAGTGCGTTTGATATGCAGATCGGCGATATCTTGGTTTTCGTGGGGTTTCCAGCTGGAAATGCATTTTCTGCGATAATCTTGGTGAGACTTCAGTCAGAAGTATGCAGAATCATCGAGATCGCTCTTTTCCAGCTACTTAATGCCAGAAACGCCGTATCTGGTGTTTTCAACACTCCACAGTGCGTTTGATGGCAGAACCGGCGATACCTTGGTTTTCGTGAGGTTTCAAGCAGAGATATGCATTTTCTACGATAATCTTGGTGAGACTTCAGTCAGAAGTATGCAGAATCATCGAGATCGCTCTTTTCCAGCTATTTAATGCCAGATACGCCGTATCTGGAGTACTCATCACTCCACAGAGCGTTTGATTTGCAGAACCGGCGATATCTTGGTTTTCGTGGGGTTTCAAGCTGAGACATGCATTTTCTACGATAATCTTGGTGAGACTTCTGTCAGAAGTATGCAGAATCATTGAGATCGCTCTATTCGAGCGATTTAATGCGAGAAACACGCTATCTGGTGTTTTCACCACTCCACAGTGCGTTTGATGGCAGATCCGGCGATACCTTGGTTTTCGAGGAGGTTTCAAGCTGAGATATGCATTTTCTGCGATAATCTTGGTGTTTGTTCGGTGAGAAGAATGCAGAATCATCGAAATCGCTCTTTTGGAGATATTTAATGCGAGAAACACGTTATCAGGTGTTTTCACCACTCCACAATGCGTTTGATATGCAGAACCGTCGATGTCTTGGTTTTCGTGGGGATTCCAGCTGGATACACATTTTCTACCATAATCTTGGTGAGTCTTCTGTGAGAAGTATGTAGAATCGTTGATTTCGCACTTTTAGAGCTATTTAATACGGAAAATCACGTTTTCTGGTGTTTTCACCACTCCACAGAGCGTTTGATTTGCAGAACCGGCGATATCTTGGGTGTCGTGGGGTTTCAAGCTGAGATTTGCATATTCTACGATAATCTTGGTGAGACTTCAGTCAGAAGTATGCAGAATCATCGAGATCGCACTTTTCCAGCTATTTAATGCCAGATACGCCGTATCTGGTGTATTCATCACTCCACTGAGCATTTGATTTGCAGAACCGGCGATATCTTGGATTTCGTTGGGTTTCAAGCTGAGATATGCATTTTCTACGATAATCTTGGTGAGACTTCAGTCAGAAGTACGCAGAATCATCGAGATCGCTCTTTTCGAGCTATTTAATGCGGAAAATCACGTTTTCTGGTGTTTTCACCACTCCACAGAGCGTTTGATTTGCAGAACCGGCGATATCTTGGGTGTCGTGGGGTTTCAAGCTGAGATTTGCATATTCTACGATAATCTTGGTGAGACTTCAGTCAGAAGTATGCAGAATCATCGAGATCGCTCTTTTCCAGCTATTTAATGCCAGATACGCCGTATCTGGTGTATTCATCACTCCACTGTGCATTTGATTTGCAGAACCGGCGATATCTTGGATTTCGTTGGGTTTCAAGCTGAGATATACATTTTATACGATAATCTTGGTGAGACTTCAGTCAGAAGTACGCAGAATCATCGAGATCGCTCTTTTCGAGCTATTTAATGCGGAAAATCACGTTTTCTGGTGTTTTCACCACTCCACAGAGCGTTTGATTTGCAGAACCGGCGATATCTTGGTTTTCGTGGGGTTTCAAGCTGAGACATGCATTTTCTACGATAATCTTGGTGAGACTTCTGTGAGAAGTATGTAGAATCGTTGATTTCGCTCTTTTGGAGCTATTTAATGCGGAAAATCACGCTTTCTGGTGTTTTCAGCACTCCACAGAGCGTTTGATTTGCAGAACCGGCGATATCTTGGTTTTCGTGGGGTTTCAAGATGAGATATGCATATTCTACGATAATCTTGGTGAGACTTCAGTCAGAAGTATGCAGAATCATCGAGATCGCTCTTTTCCAGCTATTTAATGCCAGATACGTCGTATCTGGTGTATTCATCACTCCACAGAGCATTTGATTTGCAGAACCGGCGATATCTTGGTTTTCGTGGGGTTTCAAGCTGAGATATGCATTTTCTACGATAATCTTGGTGAGACTTCAGTCAGAAGTACGCAGAATCATCGAGATCGCTCTTTTCCAGCTATTTAATGCCAGAAACGCCGCATCTGGTGTTTTCACCACTCCACAGTGCGTTTGATATGCAGAAACATCGATATCCTGATTTTCGTGGGGTTTCCAGCTGGATATGCATTTTCTACCATAATCCTGGTGGTTCTTCTGTGAGAAGTATGTAGAATGGTTGATTTCGCTCTTTTGGAGCTATTTAATGCGGAAAATCACGTTTTCTGGTGTTTTCACCACTCCAAAGTGCGTTTAATATGCAGAACAGGCGATATCTTGGTTTTCGTAGGGTTTCAAGCTGGATATGCAATTTATACGATAATCTTGGTGTTTCTTCTGTGAGAAGGATGCAGGGTCATCGAAATCGCTCTTTTGGAGCTATTTAATGCGAGAAACACGTTATCTGGTGTTTTCACCACTCCACAGTGCGTTTGATATGCAGAAACTTCGATATCCTGATTTTCGTGGGGATTCGAGCTGGATATGCATTTTCTACCATAATCCTGGTGGTTCTTCTGTGAGAAGTATGTAGAATCGTTGATTTCGCTCTTTTGGTGTTATTTAATGCGGAAAATCACGTTTTCTGGTGTTTTCACCACTCCAAAGTGCGTTTGATATGCAGATCGGCGATATCTTGGTTTTCGTGGGGTTTCCAGCTGGAAATGCATTTTCTGCGATAATCTTGGTGAGACTTCAGTCAGAAGTATGCAGAATCATCGAGATCGCTCTTTTCCAGCTACTTAATGCCAGAAACGCCGTATCTGGTATTTCAACACTCCACAGTGCGTTTGATGGCAGAACCGGCGATACCTTGGTTTTCGTGAGGTTTCAAGCAGAGATATGCATTTTCTACGATAATCTTGGTGAGACTTCAGTCAGAAGTATGCAGAATCATCGAGATCGCTCTTTTCCAGCTATTTAATGCCAGATACGCCGTATCTGGAGTATTCATCACTCCACAGAGCGTTTGATTTGCAGAACCGGCGATATCTTGGTTTTCGTGGGGTTTCAAGCTGAGACATGCATTTTCTACGATAATCTTGGTGAGACTTCTGTCAGAAGTATGCAGAATCATTGAGATCGCTCTATTCGAGCGATTTAATGCGAGAAACACGCTATCTGGTGTTTTCACCACTCCACAGTGCGTTTGATGGCAGATCCGGCGATACCTTGGTTTTCGAGGAGGTTTCAAGCTGAGATATGCATTTTCTGCGATAATCTTGGTGTTTGTTCGGTGAGAAGAATGCAGAATCATCGAAATCGCTCTTTTGGAGATATTTAATGCGAGAAACACGTTATCAGGTGTTTTCACCACTCCACAATGCGTTTGATATGCAGAACCGTCGATGTCTTGGTTTTCGTGGGGATTCCAGCTGGATACACATTTTCTACCATAATCTTGGTGAGTCTTCTGTGAGAAGTATGTAGAATCGTTGATTTCGCACTTTTAGAGCTATTTAATACGGAAAATCACGTTTTCTGGTGTTTTCACCACTCCACAGAGCGTTTGATTTGCAGAACCGGCGATATCTTGGGTGTCGTGGGGTTTCAAGCTGAGATTTGCATATTCTACGATAATCTTGGTGAGACTTCAGTCAGAAGTATGCAGAATCATCGAGATCGCTCTTTTCCAGCTATTTAATGCCAGATACGCCGTATCTGGTGTATTCATCACTCCACTGTGCATTTGATTTGCAGAACCGGCGATATCTTGGATTTCGTTGGGTTTCAAGCTGAGATATACATTTTATACGATAATCTTGGTGAGACTTCAGTCAGAAGTACGCAGAATCATCGAGATCGCTCTTTTCGAGCTATTTAATGCGGAAAATCACGTTTTCTGGTGTTTTCACCACTCCACAGAGCGTTTGATTTGCAGAACCGGCGATATCTTTGTTTTCGTGGGGTTTCAAGCTGAGACATGCATTTTCTACGATAATCTTGGTGAGACTTCTGTGAGAAGTATGTAGAATCGTTGATTTCGCTCTTTTGGAGCTATTTAATGCGGAAAATCACGTTTTCTGGTGTTTTCAGCACTCCACAGAGCGTTTGATTTGCAGAACCGGCGATATCTTGGTTTTCGTGGGGTTTCAAGATGAGATATGCATATTCTACGATAATCTTGGTGAGACTTCAGTCAGAAGTATGCAGAATCATCGAGATCGCTCTTTTCCAGCTATTTAATGCCAGATACGTCGTATCTGGTGTATTCATCACTCCACAGAGCGTTTGATTTGCAGAACCGGCGATATCTTGGTTTTCGTGGGGTTTCAAGCTGAGACATGCATTTTCTGCGATAATCTTGGTGTTTGTTCGGTGAGAAGAATGCAGAATCATCGAAATCGCTCTTTTGGAGATATTTAATGCGAGAAACACGTTATCAGGTGTTTTCACCACTCCACAATGCGTTTGATATGCAGAACCGTCGATGTCTTGGTTTTCGAGGGGATTCGAGCTGGATATGCATTTTCTACCATAATCCTGGTGGTTCTTCTGTGAGAAGTATGTAGAATCGTTGATTTCGCTCTTTTGGTGTTATTTAATGCGGAAAATCACGTTTTCTGGTGTTTTCACCACTCCAAAGTGCGTTTGATATGCAGATCGGCGATATCTTGGTTTTCGTGGGGTTTCCAGCTGGAAATGCATTTTCTGCGATAATCTTGGTGAGACTTCAGTCAGAAGTATGCAGAATCATCGAGATCGCTCTTTTCCAGCTACTTAATGCCAGAAACGCCGTATCTGGTATTTCAACACTCCACAGTGCGTTTGATGGCAGAACCGGCGATACCTTGGTTTTCGTGAGGTTTCAAGCTGAGATATGCATTTTCTACGATAATCTTGGTGAGACTTCAGTCAGAAGTATGCAGAATCATCGAGATCGCTCTTTTCCAGCTATTTAATGCCAGATACGCCGTATCTGGGGTATTCATCACTCCACAGAGCGTTTGATTTGCAGAACCGGCGATATCTTGGTTTTCGTGGGGTTTCAAGCTGAGACATGCATTTTCTACGATAATCTTGGTGAGACTTCTGTCAGAAGTATGCAGAATCATCGAGATCGCTCTATTCGAGCGATTTAATGCGAGAAACACGCTATCTGGTGTTTTCACCACTCCACAGTGCGTTTGATGGCAGATCCGGCGATACCTTGGTTTTCGTGGGGTTTCAAGCTGAGATATGCATTTTCTGCGATAATCTTGGTGTTTGTTCGGTGAGAAGAATGCAGAATCATCGAAATCGCTCTTTTGGAGATATTTAATGCGAGAAACACGTTATCAGGTGTTTTCACCACTCCACAATGCGTTTGATATGCAGAACCGTCGATGTCTTGGTTTTCGTGGGGTTTCCAGCTGGATACACATTTTCTACCATAATCTTGGTGAGTCTTCTGTGAGAAGTATGTAGAATCGTTGATTTCGCTCTTTTGGTGTTATTTAATGCGGAAAATCACGTTTTCTGGTGTTTTCACCACTCCAAAGTGCGTTTGATATGCAGATCGGCGATATCTTGGTTTTCGTGGGGTTTCCAGCTGGAAATGCATTTTCTGCGATAATCTTGGTGAGACTTCAGTCAGAAGTATGCAGAATCATCGAGATCGCTCTTTTCCAGCTACTTAATGCCAGAAACGCCGTATCTGGTATTTCAACACTCCACAGTGCGTTTGATGGCAGAACCGGCGATACCTTGGTTTTCGTGAGGTTTCAAGCTGAGATATGCATTTTCTACGATAATCTTGGTGAGACTTCAGTCAGAAGTATGCAGAATCATCGAGATCGCTCTTTTCCAGCTATTTAATGCCAGATACGCCGTATCTGGTGTATTCATCACACCACAGAGCATTTGATTTGCAGAACCTGCGATATCTTGGTTTTCGTGGGGTTCCAAGCTGTGACATGCATTTTCTAAGATCATCTTGGTGAGACTTCAGTCAGAAGTATGCAGAATCATCGAGATCGCTCTTTTCGAGCTATTTAATGCGGAAAATCACGTTTTCTGGTGTTTTCACCACTCCACAGTGCGTTAGATATGCAGATCGGCGATATCTTGGTTTTCGTGTGGTTTCCAGCTGGATATGCATTTTCTGCGATAATCTTGGTGTTTCTTCTGTGAGAGGTATGCAGGGTCATCCAAATCGCACTTTTGGAGCTATTTAATGCGAGAAACACGTAATCTGGAGTTTTCACCACTCCACATTGCGTTTTATATGCAGAAACTTTGATATCCTGATTTTCGTGGGGTTTCCAGCTGGATATGCATTTTGTACCATATTCCTGGTGGTTCTTCTATGAGAAGTATGTAGAATCATCGAGATCGCTCTTTTCGAGCTATTTAATGCGGAAAATCACGTTTTCTGGTGTTTTCACCACTCCACAGTGCGTTTGATATGCAGATCGGCGAAATCTTGGTTTTCGTGGGGTTTCCAGCTGGATATGCATTTTCTGCGATAATCTTGGTGTTTCTTCTGTGAGAGGTATGCAGGGTCATCGAAATCGCACTTTTGGAGCTATTTAATGCGAGAAACACGCTATCTGGTGTATTCATCACTCCACAGAGCGTTTGATTTGCAGAACCGGCGATATCTTGGTTTTCGTGGGGTTTCAAGCTGAGATATGCATATTCTACGATAATCTTGGTGAGACATCAGTCAGAAGTATGCAGAATCATCGAGATCGCTCTTTTCCAGCTATTTAATTCCAGATACGCCGTATCTGGTGTATTCATCAGTCCACAGAGCGTTTGATTTGCAGAACCGGCGATACCTTGGTTTTCGTGAGGTTTCAAGCTGAGATATGCATTTTCTACGATATTCTTGGTGAGACTTCAGTCGGAAGTATGCAGAATCCTCGAGATCGCTCTTTTCCAGCTATTTAATGCCAGAAACGCCGTATCTGGTGCTTTCACCACTCCACAGTGCGTTTGATGGCAGAACCGGCGATACCATGGTTTTCGTGGGGTTTCAAGCTGAGATATGCATTTTCTGCGATAATCTTGGTGTTTGTTCTGTGAGAAGAATGCAGAATCATCGAAATCGCTCTTTTGGTGCTATTTAATGCGAGAAACACGTTATCTGGTGTTTTCACCACTCCACAATGCATTTGATATGCAGAACCGGCGATATCTTGGTTTTCGTGGGGTTTCCAGCTGGATATACATTTTCTACCATAATCTTGGTAAGTCTTCTGTGAGAAGTATGCAGGATCATAGAATTCGCCATTTTGGAGATATTTAATGCGAGACAAACGTTATCAGGTGTTTTCACCACTCCACAATGCGTTTGATATGCAGAACCGTCGATGTCTTGGTTTTCGTGGGGTTTCCAGCTGGATACACATTTTCTACCATAATCTTGGTGTGTCTTCTGTGAGAAGTATGTAGAATCGTTGATTTCGCTCTTTTGGAGCTATTTAATGCGGAAAATCACGTTTTCTGGTGTTTTCACCACACCACAGAGCGTTTCATTTGCAGAACCGGCGATATCTTGGTTTTCGTGGGGTTTCAAGCTGAGATATGCATATTCTACGATAATCTTGGTGAGACTTCAGTCAGAAGTATGCAGAATCATCGAGATCGCACTTTTCCAGCTATTTAATGCCAGATACGCCGTATCTGGTGTATTCATCACTCCACAGAGCATTTGATTTGCAGAACCGGCGATATCTTGGTTTTCGTGGGGTTTCAAGCTGAGATATGCATTTTCTACGATAATCTTGGTGAGACTTCAGTCAGAAGTATGCAGAATCATCGAGATCGCTCTTTTCCAGCTATTTAATAGCAGATACTCCGTATCTGGTGTATTCATCACTCCATAGAGCGCTTGATTTGCAGAACCGGCGATATCTTCGTTTTCGTGGGGTTTCAAGCTGAGACATGCATTTTCTACGATAATCTTGGTGAGACTTCTGTCAGAAGTATGCAGAATCATCGAGATCGCTCTATTCGAGCGATTTAATGCGAGAAACACGCTATCTGGTGTTTTCACCACTCCACAGTGGGTTTGATGGCAGAACCGGCGATATCTTGGTTTTCGTGGGGTTTCAAGCTGAGATATGCGTTTTCTGCGATAATCTTGGTGTTTGTTCTGTGAGAAGAATGCAGAATCATCGAAATCGCTCTTTTGGAGCTATTTAATGCGAGAAACACGTTATCTGGTGTTTTCACCACTCCACAATGCGTTTGATATGCAGAACCGGCGATATCTTGGTTTTCGTGGGGTTTCCAGCTGGATATACATTTTCTACCATAATCTTGGTAAGTCTTCTGTGAGAAGTAATCAGGATCATAGAATTCGCCATTTTGGAGATATTTAATGCGAGAAAAACGTTATCAGGTGTTTTCACCACTCCACAATGCGTTTGATATGCAGAACCGTCGATGTCTTGGTTTTCGTGGGGTTTCCAGCTGGATACACATTTTCTACCATAATCTTGGTGAGTCTTCTGTGAGAAGTATGTAGAATCGTTGATTTCGCTCTTTTGGAGCTATTTAATACGGAAAATCACGTTTTCTGGTGTTTTCACCACTCCACAGAGCGTTTGATTTGCAGAACCGGCGATATCTTGGGTTTCGTGGGGTTTCAAGCTGAGATATGCATATTCTACGATAATTTTGGTGAGACTTCAGTCAGAAGTATGCAGAATCATCGAGATCGCTCTTTTCCAGCTATTTAATGCCAGAAACGCCGTATCTGGTGTTTTCACCACTCCACAGTGCGTTTGATGGCAGAACCGGCGATACCTTAGTTTTCGTGAGGTTTCAAGCTGAGATATGCATTTTCTACGATAATCTTGGTGAGACTTCAGTCAGAAGTATGCAGAATCATCGAGATCGCTCTTTTCCAGCTATTTAATACCAGATACTCCGTATCTGGTGTATTCATCACTCCACAGAGCGCTTGATTTGCAGAACCGGCGATATCTTTGTTTTCGTGGGGTTTCAAGCTGAGATATGCATTTTCTACGATAATCTTGGTGAGACTTCTGTCAGAAGTATGCAGAATCATCGAGATCGCTCTTTTCCAGCTATTTAATGACAGATACGCCGTATCTGGTGTATTCATCACACCACAGAGCATTTGATTTGCAGAACCTGCGATATCTTGGTTTTCGTGGGGTTCCAAGCTGTGACATGCATTTTCTAAGATCATCTTGGTGAGACTTCAGTCAGAAGTATGCAGAATCATCGAGATCGCTCTTTTCGAGCTATTTAATGCGGAAAATCACGTTTTCTGGTGTTTTCACCACTCCACAGTGCGTTAGATATGCAGATCGGCGATATCTTGGTTTTCGTGTGGTTTCCAGCTGGATATGCATTTTCTGCGATAATCTTGGTGTTTCTTCTGTGAGAGGTATGCAGGGTCATCCAAATCGCACTTTTGGAGCTATTTAATGCGAGAAACACGTAATCTGGAGTTATCAACCACTCCACAGTGCGTTTTATATGCAGAAACTTTGATATCCTGATTTTCGTGGGGTTTCCAGCTGGATATGCATTTTGTACCATATTCCTGGTGGTTCTTCTATGAGAAGTATGTAGAATCATCGAGATCGCTCTTTTCGAGCTATTTAATGCGGAAAATCACGTTTTCTGGTGTTTTCACCACTCCACAGTGCGTTTGATATGCAGATCGGCGAAATCTTGGTTTTCGTGGGGTTTCCAGCTGGATATGCATTTTCTGCGATAATCTTGGTGTTTCTTCTGTGAGAGGTATGCAGGGTCATCGAAATCGCACTTTTGGAGCTATTTAATGCGAGAAACACGCTATCTGGTGTATTCATCACTCCGCAGAGCGTTTGATTTGCAGAACCGGCGATATCTTGGTTTTCGTGGGGTTTCAAGCTGAGATATGCATATTCTACGATAATCTTGGTGAGACATCAGTCAGAAGTATGCAGAATCATCGAGATCGCTCTTTTCCAGCTATTTAATTCCAGATACGCCGTATCTGGTGTATTCATCAGTCCACAGAGCGTTTGATTTGCAGAACCGGCGATACCTTGGTTTTCGTGAGGTTTCAAGCTGAGATATGCATTTTCTACGATAATCTTGGTGAGACTTCAGTCGGAAGTATGCAGAATCCTCGAGATCGCTCTTTTCCAGCTATTTAATGCCAGAAACGCCGTATCTGGTGTTTTCACCACTCCACAGTGCGTTTGATGGCAGAACCGGCGATACCATGGTTTTCGTGGGGTTTCAAGCTGAGATATGCATTTTCTGCGATAATCTTGGTGTTTGTTCTGTGAGAAGAATGCAGAATCATCGAAATCGCTCTTTTGGTGCTATTTAATGCGAGAAACACGTTATCTGGTGTTTTCACCACTCCACAATGCATTTGATATGCAGAACCGGCGATATCTTGGTTTTCGTGGGGTTTCCAGCTGGATATACATTTTCTACCATAATCTTGGTAAGTCTTCTGTGAGAAGTATGCAGGATCATAGAATTCGCCATTTTGGAGATATTTAATGCGAGACAAACGTTATCAGGTGTTTTCACCACTCCACAATGCGTTTGATATGCAGAACCGTCGATGTCTTGGTTTTCGTGGGGTTTCCAGCTGGATACACATTTTCTACCATAATCTTGGTGTGTCTTCTGTGAGAAGTATGTAGAATCGTTGATTTCGCTCTTTTGGAGCTATTTAATGCGGAAAATCACGTTTTCTGGTGTTTTCACCACACCACAGAGCGTTTCATTTGCAGAACCGGCGATATCTTGGTTTTCGTGGGGTTTCAAGCTGAGATATGCATATTCTACGATAATCTTGGTGAGACTTCAGTCAGAAGTATGCAGAATCATCGAGATCGCACTTTTCCAGCTATTTAATGCCAGATACGCCGTATCTGGTGTATTCATCACTCCACAGAGCATTTGATTTGCAGAACCGGCGATATCTTGGTTTTCGTGGGGTTTCAAGCTGAGATATGCATTTTCTACGATAATCTTGGTGAGACTTCAGTCAGAAGTATGCAGAATCATCGAGATCGCTCTTTTCCAGCTATTTAATAGCAGATACTCCGTATCTGGTGTATTCATCACTCCATAGAGCGCTTGATTTGCAGAACCGGCGATATCTTCGTTTTCGTGGGGTTTCAAGCTGAGACATGCATTTTCTACGATAATCTTGGTGAGACTTCTGTCAGAAGTATGCAGAATCATCGAGATCGCTCTATTCGAGCGATTTAATGCGAGAAACACGCTATCTGGTGTTTTCACCACTCCACAGTGGGTTTGATGGCAGAACCGGCGATATCTTGGTTTTCGTGGGGTTTCAAGCTGAGATATGCGTTTTCTGCGATAATCTTGGTGTTTGTTCTGTGAGAAGAATGCAGAATCATCGAAATCGCTCTTTTGGAGCTATTTAATGCGAGAAACACGTTATCTGGTGTTTTCACCACTCCACAATGCGTTTGATATGCAGAACCGGCGATATCTTGGTTTTCGTGGGGTTTCCAGCTGGATATACATTTTCTACCATAATCTTGGTAAGTCTTCTGTGAGAAGTATGCAGGATCATAGAATTCGCCATTTTGGAGATATTTAATGCGAGAAAAACGTTATCAGGTGTTTTCACCACTCCACAATGCGTTTGATATGCAGAACCGTCGATGTCTTGGTTTTCGTGGGGTTTCCAGCTGGATACACATTTTCTACCATAATCTTGGTGAGTCTTCTGTGAGAAGTATGTAGAATCGTTGATTTCGCTCTTTTGGAGCTATTTAATACGGAAAATCACGTTTTCTGGTGTTTTCACCACTCCACAGAGCGTTTGATTTGCAGAACCGGCGATATCTTGGGTTTCGTGGGGTTTCAAGCTGAGATATGCATATTCTACGATAATTTTGGTGAGACTTCAGTCAGAAGTATGCAGAATCATCGAGATCGCTCTTTTCCAGCTATTTAATGCCAGAAACGCCGTATCTGGTGTTTTCACCACTCCACAGTGCGTTTGATGGCAGAACCGGCGATACCTTAGTTTTCGTGAGGTTTCAAGCTGAGATATGCATATTCTACGATAATCTTGGTGAGACTTCAGTCAGAAGTATGCAGAATCATCGAGATCGCTCTTTTCCAGCTATTTAATACCAGATACTCCGTATCTGGTGTATTCATCACTCCACAGAGCGCTTGATTTGCAGAACCGGCGATATCTTTGTTTTCGTGGGGTTTCAAGCTGAGACATGCATTTTCTACGATAATCTTGGTGAGACTTCTGTCAGAAGTATGCAGAATCATCGAGATCGCTCTATTCGAGCGATTTAATGCGAGAAACACGCTTATCTGGTGTTTTCACCACTCCACAGTGCGTTTGATGTCAGAACCGGCGATACCTTGGTTTTCGTGGGTTTTCAAGCTGAGATATGCATTTTCTGCGATAATCTTGGTGTTTGTTCTGTGAGAAGAATGCAGAATCATCGAAATCGCTCTTTTGGAGCTATTTAATGCGAGAAACACGTTATCTGGTGTTTTCACCACTCCACAATGCGTTTGATATGCAGAACCGGCGATATCTTGGTTTTCGTGGGGTTTCCAGCTGGATATACATTTTCTACCATAATCTTGGTAAGTCTTCTGTGAGAAGTATGCAGGATCATAGAATTCGCCATTTTGGAGATATTTAATGCGAGAAACACGCTATCTGGTGTATTCATCACTCCACAGAGCGTTTGATTTGCAGAACCGGCGATATCTTGGTTTTCGTGGGGTTTCAAGCTGAGAAATGCATTTTCTAAGATAATCTTGGTGAGACTTCTGTCAGAAGTATGCAGAATCATCGAGATCGCTATATTCGAGCGATTTAATGCGAGAAACACGCTATCTGGTGTTTTCACCACTCCACAGACCGTTTGATATGCAGAAACGTCGATATCTTGGTTTTCGTGGGGTTTCAAGCTGAGATATGCATTTTCTGCGATATTCTTGGTGTTTCTTCTGTGTGAAGTATGCAGAATCATCGAAATCGCTCTTTTGGAGCTATTTAATGCGAGAAACACGTTATGAGGTGTTTTCACCACTCCACAATGCGTTTGATATGCAGAACCGGCGATATCTTGGCTTTCATTGGGGTTTCAAGCTGAGAATATGCATATTCTGCGATAATCTTTGTGTTTCTTCTGTGAGAAGTATGCAGAATCATCGAAATCGCTCTTTTGGAGCTATTTAATGCGAGAAACACGTTATCTGGAGTTTTCACCACTCCACAGACCGTTTGATACGCAGAAACGTCGATATCCTGACTTTCGTGGGGTTTCAAGCTGAGATATGCATTTTCTGCGATAGTCTTGGTGTTTGTACTGTGAGAAGCATGCAGAATCATCGAAATCGCTCTGTTGGAGCTATTTAATGCGAGTGACACGTTTTCTGGAGTTTTCACCACTCCACAGAGCGTTTGATATGCAGAACCGGCAATATCTTGGTTTTCGTGGGGTTTCCAGCTGGATATGCATTTTCTACCATAATCCTGGTGGTTCTTCTGTGAGAAGTATGTAGAATCGTTGATTTCGCTCTTTTGGAGCTATTTAATGCGGAAAATCACGTTTTCTGGTGTTTTCACCACCCCAATGTGCGTTTAATATGCAGAACAGGCGATATCTTGGTTTTCGTAGGGTTTCAAGCTGGATATGCATTTTCTACCATAATCATGGTGAGTCTTCTGTGAGAAGTATGCAGAATCATCGAGATCGCTCTTTTCGAGCTAGTAAATGCGAGAAACACGCTATCTGGTGTATTCATCACTCCACAGAGCGTTTGATTTGCAGAACCGGCGAATTCTTGGTTTTCGTGGGGTTTCAAGCTGGGAAATGCATTTTCTATGATAATCTTGGTGAGACTTCTGTCAGAAGTATGCAGAATCATCGAGATCGCTCTATTCGAGCGATTTAATGCGAGAAACACGCTATCTGGTGTTTTCACCACTCCACAGACCGTTTGATATGCAGAAACGTCGATATCTTGGTTTTCGTCGGGTTTCAAGCTGAGAATATGCATATTCTGCGATAATCTTGGTGTTTCTTCTGTGTGAAGTATGCAGAATCATCGAAATCGCTCTTTTGGGGCTATTTAATGCGAGAAACACGTTATCTGGAGATTTCACCACTCCACAGACCGTTTGATATTCAGAAACGTCGATATCTTGGCTTTCATTGGGGTTTCAAGCTGAGATATGCATTTTCTGCGATAGTCTTGGTGTTTGTACTGTGAGAAGCATGCAGAATCATCGAAATCGCTCTGTTGGAGCTATTTAATGCGGATAATCACGTTTTCTGGTGTTTTCACCACTCCACAATGCGTTTGATATGCAGAACCGGCAATATCTTGGTTTTCGTGGGGTTTCCAGCTGGGTATGCATTTTCTACCATAATCTTGGTGAGTCTTCTGTGAGAAGTATGTAGAATCGTTGGTTTCGCTCTTTTGGAGCTATTTAATGCGGAAAATCACGTTTTCTGGTGTTTTCACCACCCCAAAGTGCGTTTGATATGCAGAAACGTCGATATCTTGGCTTTCATTGGGGTTTCAAGCTGAGATATGCATTTTCTGCGATAATCTTGGTGTTTCTTCTGTGTGAAGTATGCAGAATCATCGAATTCGCTCTTTTGGAGATATTTCATGCGAAAAAACACGTTGTCTGGTGTTTTCACCTCTCCACAGTACGTATGATATGCTGAACCGGCGATATCGTGGTTTTCGTGGGGTTTAAAGCTGAATAAGCATTTTCTACGATAATCTTGGTGTTTGTTCTGCGAGAAGTTTGGAGAATCATCGAAATCGCTCTTTTGGAGCTATTTAATGCGAGAAACACGTTATCTGGAGATTTCACCACTCCACAGACCGTTTGATATGCAGAAACGTCGATATCTTGGTTTTCGTGGGGTTTCAAGCTGAGATATGCATTTTCTGCGATAATCTTGGTGTTTGTGCTGAGAGAAGGATGCAGATTCATCGAAATCGCACTTTTGGAGCTATTTAATGCGAGAAACACGCTATCTGGTGTATTCATCACTCCACAGAGCGTTTGATTTGCAGAACCGGCGATATCTTGGTTTTCGTGGGGTTTCAAGCTGAGACTTGCATTTTCTACGATAATCTTGGTGAGACTTCTGTCAGAAGTATGCAGAATCATCGAGATCGCTCTATTCGAGCGATTTAATGCGAGAAACACGCTTTCTGGTGTTTTCACCACTCCACAGTGCGTTTGTTGGCAGAACCGGCGATACCTTGGTTTTCGTGAGGTTTCAAGCTGAGATATGCATTTTCTACGATAATCTTGGTGAGACTTCAGTCAGAAGTATGCAGAATCATCGAGATCGCTCTCTTGGAGCTACTTAATGCGAGAAACACGTTATCTGTTGTTTTCACCACTCCACAGTGCGTTTGATATGCAGAAACTGCGATATCTTGGTTTTCGTCGGGTTTCAAGCTGAGAATATGCATATTCTGCGATAATCTAGGTGTTTCTTCTGTGTGAAGTATGCAGAATCATCGAAATCGCTCTTTTGGAGCTATTTAATGCGAGAAACACGTTATCTGGAGATTTCACCACTCCACAGACCGTTTGATATGCAGAAACGTCGATATCTTGGTTTTCGTGGGGTTTCAAGCTGAGATATGCATTTTCTGCGATAATCTTGGTGTTTGTGCTGTGAGAAGGATGCAGATTCATCGAAATCGCACTTTTGGAGCTATTTAATGCGAGAAACACGCTATCTGGTGTATTCATCACTCCACAGAGCGTTTGATTTGCAGAACCGGCGATATCTTGGTTTTCGTGGGGTTTCAAGCTGAGACTTGCATTTTCTACGATAATCTTGGTGAGACTTCTGTCAGAAGTATGCAGAATCATCGAGATCGCTCTATTCGAGCGATTTAATGCGAGAAACACGCTTTCTGGTGTTTTCACCACTCCACAGTGCGTTTGTTGGCAGAACCGGCGATACCTTGGTTTTCGTGAGGTTTCAAGCTGAGATATGCATTTTCTACGATAATCTTGGTGAGACTTCAGTCAGAAGTATGCAGAATCATCGAGATCGCTCTCTTGGAGCTACTTAATGCGAGAAACACGTTATCTGTTGTTTTCACCACTCCACAGTGCGTTTGATATGCAGAAACTGCGATATCTTGGTTTTCGTCGGGTTTCAAGCTGAGAATATGCATATTCTGCGATAATCTTGGTGTTTCTTCTGTGTGAAGTATGCAGAATCATCGAAATCGCTCTTTTGGGGCTATTTAATGCGAGAAACACGTTATCTGGAGATTTCACCACTCCACAGACCGTTTGATATGCAGAAACGTCGATATCTTGGTTTTCGTGGGGTTTCAAGCTGAGATATGCATTTTCTGCGATAATCTTGGTGTTTGTGCTGTGAGAAGGATGCAGATTCATCGAAATCGCACTTTTGGAGCTATTTAATGCGAGAAACACGCTATCTGGTGTATTCATCACTCCACAGAGCGTTTGATTTGCAGAACCGGCGATATCTTGGTTTTCGTGGGGTTTCAAGCTGAGACTTGCATTTTCTACGATAATCTTGGTGAGACTTCTGTCAGAAGTATGCAGAATCGTCGAGATCGCTCTATTCGAGCGATTTAATGCGAGAAACACGCTTTCTGGTGTTTTCACCACTCCACAGTGCGTTTGTTGGCAGAACCGGCGATACCTTGGTTTTCGTGAGGTTTCAAGCTGAGATATGCATTTTCTACGATAATCTTGGTGAGACTTCAGTCAGAAGTATGCAGAATCATCGAGATCGCTCTGTTGGAGCTACTTAATGCGAGAAACACGTTATCTGTTGTTTTCACCACTCCACAGTGCGTTTGATATGCAGAAACTGCGATATCTTGGTTTTCGTCGGGTTTCAAGCTGAGAATATGCATATTCTGCGATAATCTAGGTGTTTCTTCTGTGTGAAGTATGCAGAATCATCGAAATCGCTCTTTTGGAGCTATTTAATGCGAGAAACACGTTATCTGGAGATTTCACCACTCCACAGACCGTTTGATATGCAGAAACGTCGATATCTTGGTTTTCGTGGGGTTTCAAGCTGAGATATGCATTTTCTGCGATAGTCTTGGTGTTTGTACTGTGAGAAGCATGCAGAATCATCGAAATCGCTCTGTTGGAGCTATTTAATGCGGATAATCACGTTTTCTGGTGTTTTCACCACTCCACAATGCGTTTGATATGCAGAACCGGCAATATCTTGGTTTTCGTGGGGTTTCCAGCTGGATATGCATTTTCTACCATAATCTTGGTGAGTCTTCTGTGAGAAGTATGTAGAATCGTTGGTTTCGCTCTTTTGGAGCTATTTAATGCGGAAAATCACGTTTTCTGGTGTTTTCACCACTCCAAAGTGCGTTTGATATGCAGAACCGGCGATATCTTGTTTTTCGTGGGGTTTCCAGCTGGATATGCATTTTCTACCATAATCTTGGTGAGACTTCTGTGAGAAGTATGCAGGATCATCGAATTCGCTCTTTTGGAGATATTTCATGCGAAAAAACACGTTGTCTGGTGTTTTCACCTCTCCACAGTACGTATGATATGCTGAACCGGCGATATCGTGGTTTTCGTGGGGATTAAAGCTGAATAAGCATTTTCTACGATAATCTTGGTGTTTGTTCTGCGAGAAGTTTGGAGAATCATCGAAATCGCTCTTTTGGAGCTATTTAATGCGAGAAACACGTTATCTGGAGATTTCACCACTCCACAGACCGTTTGATATGCAGAAACGTCGATATCTTGGTTTTCGTGGGGTTTCAAGCTGAGATATGCATTTTCTGCGATAATCTTGGTGTTTGTGCTGTGAGAAGGATGCAGATTCATCGAAATCGCACTTTTGGAGCTATTTAATGCAAGAAACACGCTATCTGGTGTATTCATCACTCCACAGAGCGTTTGATTTGCAGAACCGGCGATATCTTGGTTTTCGTGGGGTTTCAAGCTGAGACTTGCATTTTCTACGATAATCTTGGTGAGACTTCTGTCAGAAGTATGCAGAATCATCGAGATCGCTCTATTCGAGCGATTTAATGCGAGAAACACGCTTTCTGGTGTTTTCACCACTCCACAGTGCGTTTGTTGGCAGAACCGGCGATACCTTGGTTTTCGTGAGGTTTCAAGCTGAGATATGCATTTTCTACGATAATCTTGGTGAGACTTCAGTCAGAAGTATGCAGAATCATCGAGATCGCTCTCTTGGAGCTACTTAATGCGAGAAACACGTTATCTGGTGTTTTCACCACTCCACAGTGCGTTTGATATGCAGAAACTGCGATATCTTGGTTTTCGTCGGGTTTCAAGCTGAGAATATGCATATTCTGCGATAATCTAGGTGTTTCTTCTGTGTGAAGTATGCAGAATCATCGAAATCGCTCTTTTGGAGCTATTTAATGCGGATAATCACGTTTTCTGGTGTTTTCACCACTCCAAAGTGCGTTTGATATGCAGAACCGTCGATAACTTGGTTTTCATTGGGGTTTCAAGCTGAGAATATGCATATTCTGCGATATTCTTGGTGTTTCTTCTGTGAGAAGTATGCAGGATCATCGAATTCGCCCTTTTGGAGCTATTTAATGCGAGAAACACGTTATCTGGAGTTTTCACCACTCCACAGACCGTTTGATACGCAGAAACGTCGATATCCTGATTTTCGTGGGGTTTCCAGCTGGATATGCATTTTCTAACATAATCCTGGTGGTTCTTCTGTGAGAAGTATGTAGAATCGTTGATTTCGCTCTTTTGGAGCTATTTAATGCGGATAATCACGTTTTCTGGTGTTTTCACCACTCCACAATGCGTTTGATATGCAGAACCGGCGATATCTTGGTTTTCGTGAGGTTTCAAGCTGAGATATGCATTTTCAACGATAATCTTGGAGAGACTTCAGTCAGAAGTATGCAGAATCATCGAGATCGCTGTTTCCAGCTATTTAATGCCAGAAACGCCGTATCTGGTGTATTCACCACTCCACAGTGCGTTAGATATGCCCAAACTGCGATATCTTGGTTTTCGTCGGGTTTCAAGCTGAGAATATGCATATTCTGCGATAATCTTGGCGTTTCTTCTGTGTGAAGTATGCAGAATCATCGAAATCGCTCTTTTGGAGCTATTTAATGCGAGAAACACGTTATCTGCAGTTTTCAGCACTCCACAGACCGTTTGATACGCAGAAACGTCGATATCCTGACTTTCGTGGGGTCTCCAGCTGGATATGCAGTTTCTAACATAATCCCGGTGGTTATTCTGTGAGAAGTATGTAGAATCGTTGATTTCGCTCTTTTGGAGCTATTTAATGCGGAAAATCACGTTTTCTGGTGTTTTCACCACTCCAAACTGCGTTTGTTATGCAGAACAGGCGATATCTTGGTTTTCGTAGGGTTTCAAGCTGGATATGCAATTTCTACGATAATCTTGGTGAAGCTTCTGTGAGAAGCATGCAGGATCATCGAATTCGCCCTTTTGGAGATATTTAATGCGAGAAAAACGTTATCAGGTGTTTTCACCACTGCACAGTGCGTTTGATATGCAGAACCGGCGATATCTTGGTTTTCGTGCGGTTTCAAGCTGAGACATGCATTTTCTACCATAATCTTGGTGAGACTTCTGTCAGAAGTATGCAGAATCATCGAGATCGCTCTATTCGAGCGATTTAATGCGAGAAACGCCGTATCTGGTGTATTCACCACTCCACAGTGCGTTTGATATGCAGAAACTGCGATATCTTGGTTTTCGTCGGGTTTCAAGCTGAGAATATGCATATTCTGCGATAATCTAGGTGTTTCTTCTGTGTGAAGTATGCAGAATCATCGAAATCGCTCTTTTGGAGCTATTTAATGCGAGAAACACGCTTTCTGGTGTTTTCACCACTCCACAGTGCGTTTGTTGGCAGAACCGGCGATACCTTGGTTTTCTTGAGGTTTCAAGCTGAGATATGCATTTTCTACGATAATCTTGGTGAGACTTCAGTCAGAAGTATGCAGAATCATCGAGATCGCTCTCTTGGAGCTACTTAATGCGAGAAACACGTTATCTGTTGTTTTCACCACTCCACAGTGCGTTTGATATGCAGAAACTGCGATATCTTGGTTTTCGTCGGGTTTCAAGCTGAGAATATGCATATTCTGCGATAATCTAGGTGTTTCTTCTGTGTGAAGTATGCAGAATCATCGAAATCGCTCTTTTGGAGCTATTTAATGCGAGACACACGTTATCTGGAGATTTCACCACTCCACAGACCGTTTGATATGCAGAAACGTCGATATCTTGGTTTTCGTGGGGTTTCAAGCTGAATAAGCATTTTCTACGATAATCTTGGTGTTTGTTCTGCGAGAAGTTTGGAGAAACATCGAAATCGCTCTTTTGGAGCTATTTAATGCGAGAAACACGTTATCTGTTGTTTTCACCACTCCACAGTGCGTTTGATATGCAGAAACTGCGATATCTTGGTTTTCGTCGGGTTTCAAGCTGAGAATATGCATATTCTGCGATAATCTTGGTGTTTCTTCTGTGTGAAGTATGCAGAATCATCGAAATCGCTCTTTTGGGGCTATTTAATGCGAGAAACACGTTATCTGGAGATTTCACCACTCCACAGACCGTTTGATATGCAGAAACGTCGATATCTTGGTTTTCGTGGGGTTTCAAGCTGAGATATGCATTTTCTGCGATAATCTTGGTGTTTGTGCTGTGAGAAGGATGCAGATTCATCGAAATCGCACTTTTGGAGCTATTTAATGCGAGAAACACGCTATCTGGTGTATTCATCACTCCACAGAGCGTTTGATTTGCAGAACCGGCGATATCTTGGTTTTCGTGGGGTTTCAAGCTGAGACTTGCATTTTCTACGATAATCTTGGTGAGACTTCTGTCAGAAGTATGCAGAATCATCGAGATCGCTCTATTCGAGCGATTTAATGCGAGAAACACGCTTTCTGGTGTTTTCACCACTCCACAGTGCGTTTGTTGGCAGAACCGGCGATACCTTGGTTTTCGAGAGGTTTCAAGCTGAGATATGCATTTTCTACGATAATCTTGGTGAGACTTCAGTCAGAAGTATGCAGAATCATCGAGATCGCTCTCTTGGAGCTACTTAATGCGAGAAACACGTTATCTGTTGTTTTCACCACTCCACAGTGCGTTTGATATGCAGAAACTGCGATATCTTGGTTTTCGTCGGGTTTCAAGCTGAGAATATGCATATTCTGCGATAATCTAGGTGTTTCTTCTGTGTGAAGTATGCAGAATCATCGAAATCGCTCTTTTGGAGCTATTTAATGCGAGACACACGTTATCTGGAGATTTCACCACTCCACAGACCGTTTGATATTCAGAAACGTCGATATCTTGGCTTTCATTGGGGTTTCAAGCTGAGATATGCATTTTCTGCGATAGTCTTGGTGTTTGTACTGTGAGAAGCATGCAGAATCATCGAAATCGCTCTGTTGGAGCTATTTAATGCGGAAAATCACGTTTTCTGGTGTTTTCACCACTCCAAAGTGCGTTTGATATGCAGAACCGGCGATATCTTGTTTTTCGTGGGGTTTCCAGCTGGATATGCATTTTCTACCATAATCTTGGTGAGACTTCTGTGAGAAGTATGCAGGATCATCGAATTCGCTCTTTTGGAGATATTTCATGCGAAAAAACACGTTGTCTGGTGTTTTCACCTCTCCACAGTACGTATGATATGCTGAACCGGCGATATCGTGGTTTTCGTGGGGTTTAAAGCTGAATAAGCATTTTCTACGATAATCTTGGTGTTTGTTCTGCGAGAAGTTTGGAGAATCATCGAAATCGCTCTTTTGGAGCTATTTAATGCGAGAAACACGTTATCTGGAGATTTCACCACTCCACAGACCGTTTGATATGCAGAAACGTCGATATCTTGGTTTTCGTGGGGTTTCAAGCTGAGATATGCATTTTCTGCGATAATCTTGGTGTTTGTGCTGTGAGAAGGATGCAGATTCATCGAAATCGCACTTTTGGAGCTATTTAATGCAAGAAACACGCTATCTGGTGTATTCATCACTCCACAGAGCGTTTGATTTGCAGAACCGGCGATATCTTGGTTTTCGTGGGGTTTCAAGCTGAGACTTGCATTTTCTACGATAATCTTGGTGAGACTTCTGTCAGAAGTATGCAGAATCATCGAGATCGCTCTATTCGAGCGATTTAATGCGAGAAACACGCTTTCTGGTGTTTTCACCACTCCACAGTGCGTTTGTTGGCAGAACCGGCGATACCTTGGTTTTCGTGAGGTTTCAAGCTGAGATATGCATTTTCTACGATAATCTTGGTGAGACTTCAGTCAGAAGTATGCAGAATCATCGAGATCGCTCTCTTGGAGCTACTTAATGCGAGAAACACGTTATCTGGTGTTTTCACCACTCCACAGTGCGTTTGATATGCAGAAACTGCGATATCTTGGTTTTCGTCGGGTTTCAAGCTGAGAATATGCATATTCTGCGATAATCTAGGTGTTTCTTCTGTGTGAAGTATGCAGAATCATCGAAATCGCTCTTTTGGAGCTATTTAATGCGGATAATCACGTTTTCTGGTGTTTTCACCACTCCAAAGTGCGTTTGATATGCAGAACCGTCGATATCTTGGTTTTCATTGGGGTTTCAAGCTGAGAATATGCATATTCTGCGATATTCTTGGTGTTTCTTCTGTGAGAAGTATGCAGGATCATCGAATTCGCCCTTTTGGAGCTATTTAATGCGAGAAACACGTTATCTGGAGTTTTCACCACTCCACAGACCGTTTGATACGCAGAAACGTCGATATCCTGATTTTCGTGGGGATTCCAGCTGGATATGCATTTTCTAACATAATCCTGGTGGTTCTTCTGTGAGAAGTATGTAGAATCGTTGATTTCGCTCTTTTGGAGCTATTTAATGCGGATAATCACGTTTTCTGGTGTTTTCACCACTCCACAATGCGTTTGATATGCAGAACCGGCGATATCTTGGTTTTCGTGAGGTTTCAAGCTGAGATATGCATTTTCAACGATAATCTTGGAGAGACTTCAGTCAGAAGTATGCAGAATCATCGAGATCGCTGTTTCCAGCTATTTAATGCCAGAAACGCCGTATCTGGTGTATTCACCACTCCACAGTGCGTTAGATATGCCCAAACTGCGATATCTTGGTTTTCGTCGGGTTTCAAGCTGAGAATATGCATATTCTGCGATAATCTTGGCGTTTCTTCTGTGTGAAGTATGCAGAATCATCGAAATCGCTCTTTTGGAGCTATTTAATGCGAGAAACACGTTATCTGCAGTTTTCAGCACTCCACAGACCGTTTGATACGCAGAAACGTCGATATCCTGACTTTCGTGGGGTCTCCAGCTGGATATGCAGTTTCTAACATAATCCCGGTGGTTATTCAGTGAGAAGTATGTAGAATCGTTGATTTCGCTCTTTTGGAGCTATTTAATGCGGAAAATCACGTTTTCTGGTGTTTTCACCACTCCAAACTGCGTTTGTTATGCAGAACAGGCGATATCTTGGTTTTCGTAGGGTTTCAAGCTGGATATGCAATTTCTACGATAATCTTGGTGAAGCTTCTGTGAGAAGCATGCAGGATCATCGAATTCGCCCTTTTGGAGATATTTAATGCGAGAAAAACGTTATCAGGTGTTTTCACCACTGCACAGTGCGTTTGATATGCAGAACCGGCGATATCTTGGTTTTCGTGCGGTTTCAAGCTGAGACATGCATTTTCTACCATAATCTTGGTGAGACTTCTGTCAGAAGTATGCAGAATCATCGAGATCGCTCTATTCGAGCGATTTAATGCGAGAAACGCCGTATCTGGTGTATTCACCACTCCACAGTGCGTTTGATATGCAGAAACTGCGATATCTTGGTTTTCGTGGGGTTTCAAGCTGAATAAGCATTTTCTACGATAATCTTGGTGTTTGTTGTTGCGAGAAGTTTGGAGAAACATCGAAATCGCTCTTTTGGAGCTATTTAATGCGAGAAACACGTTATCTGGAGATTTCACCACTCCACAGACCGTTTGATATGCAGAAACGTCGATATCTTGGTTTTCGTGGGGTTTCAAGCTGAGATATGCATTTTCTGCGATAATCTTGGTGTTTGTGCTGTGAGAAGGATGCAGATTCATCGAAATCGCTCTTTTGGAGCTATTTAATGCGAGAAACACGCTTTCTGGTGTTTTCACCACTCCACAGTGCGTTTGTTGGCTGAACCGGCGATACCTTGGTTTTCGTGAGGTTTTTCAGCTGGATATGCATTTTCTACCATAATCTTGGTGAGTCTTCAGTGAGAAGTATGCAGAATCATCGAGATCGCTCTCTTGGAGCTACTTAATGCGAGAAACACGTTATCTGGTGTTTTCACCACTCCACAGTGCGTTTGATATGCAGAAACTGCGATATCTTGGTTTTCGTCGGGTTTCAAGCTGAGAATATGCATATTCTGCGATAATCTAGGTGTTTCTTCTGTGTGAAGTATGCAGAATCATCGAAATCGCTCTTTTGGAGCTATTTAATGCGGATAATCACGTTTTCTGGTGTTTTCACCACTCCAAAGTGCGTTTGATATGCAGAACCGTCGATATCTTGGTTTTCATTGGGGTTTCAAGCTGAGAATATGCATATTCTGCGATATTCTTGGTGTTTCTTCTGTGAGAAGTATGCAGGATCATCGAATTCGCCCTTTTGGAGCTATTTAATGCGAGAAACACGTTATCTGGAGTTTTCACCACTCCACAGACCGTTTGATACGCAGAAACGTCGATATCCTGATTTTCGTGGGGTTTCCAGCTGGATATGCATTTTCTAACATAATCCTGGTGGTTCTTCTGTGAGAAGTATGTAGAATCGTTGATTTCGCTCTTTTGGAGCTATTTAATGCGGATAATCACGTTTTCTGGTGTTTTCACCACTCCACAATGCGTTTGATATGCAGAACCGGCGATATCTTGGTTTTCGTGAGGTTTCAAGCTGAGATATGCATTTTCAACGATAATCTTGGAGAGACTTCTGTCAGAAGTATGCAGAATCATCGAGATCGCTGTTTCCAGCTATTTAATGCCAGAAACGCCGTATCTGGTGTATTCACCACTCCACAGTGCGTTAGATATGCCCAAACTGCGATATCTTGGTTTTCGTCGGGTTTCAAGCTGAGAATATGCATATTCTGCGATAATCTTGGCGTTTCTTCTGTGTGAAGTATGCAGAATCATCGAAATCGCTCTTTTGGAGCTATTTAATGCGAGAAACACGTTATCTGCAGTTTTCAGCACTCCACAGACCGTTTGATACGCAGAAACGTCGATATCCTGACTTTCGTGGGGTCTCCAGCTGGATATGCAGTTTCTAACATAATCCCGGTGGTTATTCTGTGAGAAGTATGTAGAATCGTTGATTTCGCTCTTTTGGAGCTATTTAATGCGGAAAATCACGTTTTCTGGTGTTTTCACCACTCCAAACTGCGTTTGTTATGCAGAACAGGCGATATCTTGGTTTTCGTAGGGTTTCAAGCTGGATATGCAATTTCTACGATAATCTTGGTGAAGCTTCTGTGAGAAGCATGCAGGATCATCGAATTCGCCCTTTTGGAGATATTTAATGCGAGAAAAACGTTATCAGGTGTTTTCACCACTGCACAGTGCGTTTGATATGCAGAACCGGCGATATCTTGGTTTTCGTGCGGTTTCAAGCTGAGACATGCATTTTCTACCATAATCTTGGTGAGACTTCTGTCAGAAGTATGCAGAATCATCGAGATCGCTCTATTCGAGCGATTTAATGCGAGAAACGCCGTATCTGGTGAATTCACCACTCCACAGTGCGTTTGATATGCAGAAACTGCGATATCTTGGTTTTCGTCGGGTTTCAAGCTGAGAATATGCATATTCTGCGATAATCTAGGTGTTTCTTCTGTGTGAAGTATGCAGAATCATCGAAATCGCTCTTTTGGAGCTATTTCATGCGAGAAACACGCTTTCTGGTGTTTTCACCACTCCACAGTGCGTTTGTTGGCAGAACCGGCGATACCTTGGTTTTCTTGAGGTTTCAAGCTGAGATATGCATTTTCTACGATAATCTTGGTGCGACTTCAGTCAGAAGTATGCAGAATCATCGAGATCGCTCTTTTCCAGCTATTTAATGCCAGAAACGCCGGCTCTGGTGTATTCACCACTCCACAGTGCGTTTGATAAGCAGAACCGGCGATATCTTGGTTTTCATTGGGGTTTCAAGCTGAGAATATGCATATTCTGCGATAATCTTGGTGCTTCTTCTGTGAGACGTATGCAGGATCATCGAATTCGCCCTTTTGGAGATATTTCATGCGAAAAAACACGTTCTCTGGTGTTTTCACCTATGCACAGTACGTATGATATGCTGAACCGGCGATATCGTGGTTTTCGTGGGGTTTAAAGCTGAATATGCATTTTCTACGATAATAATGGTGTTTGTTCTGTGAGATGTATGCAGAATCATCGAGATCGCTCTATTCGAGCGATTTAATGCGAGAAACACGCTATCTGGTGTTTTCACCACTCCACAGTGCGTTTGATGGCAGAACCGGCGATATCTTGGTTTTCGTGGGGTTTCAAGCTGAGATATGCATTTTCTGCGATAATCTTGGTGTTTGTTCTGTGAGAAGAATGCAGAATCATCGAAATCGCTCTTTTGGAGCTATTTAATGCGAGAAACACATTATCTGGTGTTTTCACCACTCCACAATGCGTTTGATATGCAGAACCGGCGATATCTTGGTTTTCGTGGGGTTTCCAGCTGGATATACATTTTCTACCATAATCTTGGTAAGTCTTCAGTGAGAAGTATGCAGGATCATAGAATTCGCCATTTTGGAGATATTTAATGCGAGAAAAACGTTATCAGGTGTTTTCACCACTCCACAATGCGTTTGATATGCAGAACCGTCGATGTCTTGGTTTTCGTGGGGTTTCCAGCTGGATACACATTTTCTACCATAATCTTGGTGAGTCTTCTGTGAGAAGTATGTGGAATCGTTGATTTCGCTCTTTTGGAGCTATTTAATGCGGAAAATCACGTTTTCTGGTGTTTTCACCACTCCACAGAGCGTTTGATTTGCAGAACCGGCGATATCTTGGTTTTCGTGGGGTTTCAAGCTGAGATATGCATATTCTAGATAATCTTGGTGAGACTTCAGTCAGAAGTATGCAGAATCATCGAGATCGCTCTTTTCCAGCTATTTAATGCCAGATACGCCGTACTTGGTGTAATCATCACTCCACAGAGCATTTGATTTGCAGAACCGGCGATATCTTGGTTTTCCTGGGGTTTCAAGTTGAGATATGCATTTTCTACGATAATCTTGGTGAGACTTCAGTCAGAAGTACGCAGAATCATCGAGATCGCTCTTTTCCAGCTATTTAATGCCAGAAACGCCGTATCTGGTGTTTTCACCACTCCACAGTGCGTTTGATATGCAGAAACATCGATATCCTGATTTTCGTGGGGTTTCCAGCTGGATATGCATTTTCTACCATAATCCTGGTGGTTCTTCTGTGAGAAGTATGTAGAATCGTTGATTTCGCTCTTTTGGAGCTATTTAATGCGGAAAATCACGTTTTCTGGTGTTTTCACCACTCGAAAGCGCGTTTAATATGCAGAACAGGCGATATCTTGGTTTTCGTAGGGTTTCAAGCTGGATATGCATTTTCTACCATAATCATGGTGAGTCTTCTGTGAGAAGTATGCAGAATCATCGAGATCGCTCTTTTCGAGCTAGTAAATGCGAGAAACACGCTATCTGGTGTATTCATCACTCCACAGAGCGTTTGATTTGCAGAACCGGCGATATCTTAGTTTTCGTGGGGTTTCAAGCTGAGAAATGCATTTTCTAAGATAATCTTGGTGAGACTTCTGTCAGAAGTATGCA
This sequence comes from Anthophora plumipes, assembly GCA_951804975.1. Lineage (NCBI taxonomy): Eukaryota > Metazoa > Arthropoda > Insecta > Hymenoptera > Apidae > Anthophora > Anthophora plumipes. The sequence continues at coordinate 1,141,328 of CATORF010000226.1, forward strand.
GAATCATCGAGATCGCTCTATTCGAGCGATTTAATGCGAGAAACACGCTATCTGGTGTTTTCACCACTCCACAGACCGTTTGATACGCAGAAACGTCGATATCCTGACTTTCGTGGGGTCTCCAGCTGGATATGCAGTTTCTAACATAATCCCGGTGGTTCTTCTGTGAGAAGTATGTAGAATCGTTGATTTCGCTCTTTTGGAGCTATTAAATGCGGAAAATCATGTTTTCTGGTGTTTTCACCACTCCAAACTGCGTTTGATATGCAGAACAGGCGATATCTTGGTTTTCGTAGGGTTTCAAGCTGGATATGCAATTTCTACGATAATCTTGGTGAAGCATCTGTGAGAAGTATGCAGGATCATCGAATTCGCCCATTTGGAGATATTTAATGCGAGAAAAACGGTATCAGGTGTTTTCACCACTGCACAGTGCGTTAGATATGCAGAACCGGCGATATCTTGGTTTTCGTGCGGTTTCAAGCTGAGACATGCATTTTCTACGATAATCTTGGTGAGACTTCTGTCAGAAGTATGCAGAATCATCGAGATCGCTCTATTCGAGCGATTTAATGCGAAAAACGCCGTATCTGGTGTATTCACCACTCCACAGTGCGTTTGATATGCAGAAACTGCGATACCTTGGTTTTCGTCGGGTTTCAAGCTGAGAATATGCATATTCTGCGATAATCTTGGTGTTTCTTCTGTGTGAAGTATGCAGAATCATCGAAATCGCTCTTTTGGAGCTATTTAATGCGAGAAACACGTTATCTGGAGATTTCACCACTCCACAGACCGTTTGATATTCAGAAACGTCGATATCTTGGCTTTCATTGGGGTTTCAAGCTGAGATATGCATTTTCTGCGATAGTCTTGGTGTTTGTACTGTGAGAAGCATGCAGAATCATCGAAATCGCTCTGTTGGAGCTATTTAATGCGGATAATCACGTTTTCTGGTGTTTTCACCACTCCACAATGCGTTTGATATGCAGAACCGGCAATATCTTGGTTTTCGTGGGTTTCCAGCTGGATATGCATTTTCTACCATAATCTTGGTGAGTCTTCTGTGAGAAGTATGTAGAATCGTTGGTTTCGCTCTTTTGGAGCTATTTAATGCGGAAAATCACGTTTTCTGGTGTTTTCACCACTCCAAAGTGCGTTTGATATGCAGAACCGGCGATATCTTGTTTTTCGTGGGGTTTCCAGCTGGATATGCATTTTCTACCATAATGTTGGTGAGACTTCTGTGAGAAGTATGCAGGATCATCGAATTCGCTCTTTTGGAGATATTTCATGCGAAAAAACACGTTGTCTGGTGTTTTCACCTCTCCACAGTACGTATGACATGCTGAACCGGCGATATCGTGGTTTTCGTGGGGTTTAAAGCTGAATAAGCATTTTCTACGATAATCTTGGTGTTTGTTCTGCGAGAAGTTTGGAGAATCATCGAAATCGCTCTTTTGGAGCTATTTAATGCGAGAAACACGTTATCTGGAGATTTCACCACTCCACAGACCGTTTGATATGCAGAAACGTCGATATCTTGGTTTTCGTGGGGTTTCAAGCTGAGATATGCATTTTCTGCGATAATCTTGGTGTTTGTGCTGTGAGAAGGATGCAGATTCATCGAAATCGCACTTTTGGAGCTATTTAATGCGAGAAACACGCTATCTGGTGTATTCATCACTCCACAGAGCGTTTGATTTGCAGAACCGGCGATATCTTGGTTTTCGTGGGGTTTCAAGCTGAGACTTGCATTTTCTACGATAATCTTGGTGCGACTTCAGTCAGAAGTATGCAGAATCATCGAGATCGCTCTTTTCCAGCTATTTAATGCCAGAAACGCCGGCTCTGGTGTATTCACCACTCCACAGTGCGTTTGATAAGCAGAACCGGCGATATCTTGGTTTTCATTGGGGTTTCAAGCTGAGAATATGCATATTCTGCGATAATCTTGGTGCTTCTTCTGTGAGACGTATGCAGGATCATCGAATTCGCCCTTTTGGAGATATTTCATGCGAAAAAACACGTTCTCTGGTGTTTTCACCTATGCACAGTACGTATGATATGCTGAACCGGCGATATCGTGGTTTTCGTGGGGTTTAAAGCTGAATATGCATTTTCTACGATAATAATGGTGTTTGTTCTGTGAGATGTATGCAGAATCATCGAGATCGCTCTATTCGAGCGATTTAATGCGAGAAACACGCTATCTGGTGTTTTCACCACTCCACAGACCGTTTGATACGCAGAAACGTCGATATCCTGACTTTCGTGGGGTCTCCAGCTGGATATGCAGTTTCTAACATAATCCCGGTGGTTCTTCTGTGAGAAGTATGTAGAATCGTTGATTTCGCTCTTTTGGAGCTATTAAATGCGGAAAATCATGTTTTCTGGTGTTTTCACCACTCCAAACTGCGTTTGATATGCAGAAAAGGCGATATCTTGGTTTTCGTAGGGTTTCAAGCTGGATATGCAATTTCTACGATAATCTTGGTGAAGCATCTGTGAGAAGTATGCAGGATCATCGAATTCGCCCATTTGGAGATATTTAATGCGAGAAAAACGGTATCAGGTGTTATCACCACTGCACAGTGCGTTAGATATGCAGAACCGGCGATATCTTGGTTTTCGTGCGGTTTCAAGCTGAGACATGCATTTTCTACGATAATCTTGGTGAGACTTCTGTCAGAAGTATGCAGAATCATCGAGATCGCTCTATTCGAGCGATTTAATGCGAAAAACGCCGTATCTGGTGTATTCACCACTCCACAGTGCGTTTGATATGCAGAAACTGCGATACCTTGGTTTTCGTCGGGTTTCAAGCTGAGAATATGCATATTCTGCGATAATCTTGGTGTTTCTTCTGTGTGAAGTATACAGAATCATCGAAATCGCTCTTTTGGAGCTATTTAATGCGAGAAACACGTTATCTGGAGATTTCACCACTCCACAGACCGTTTGATATTCAGAAACGTCGATATCTTGGCTTTCATTGGGGTTTCAAGCTGAGATATGCATTTTCTGCGATAGTCTTGGTGTTTGTACTGTGAGAAGCATGCAGAATCATCGAAATCGCTCTGTTGGAGCTATTTAATGCGGATAATCACGTTTTCTGGTGTTTTCACCACTCCACAATGCGTTTGATATGCAGAACCGGCAATATCTTGGTTTTCGTGGGTTTCCAGCTGGATATGCATTTTCTACCATAATCTTGGTGAGTCTTCTGTGAGAAGTATGTAGAATCGTTGGTTTCGCTCTTTTGGAGCTATTTAATGCGGAAAATCACGTTTTCTGGTGTTTTCACCACTCCAAAGTGCGTTTGATATGCAGAACCGGCGATATCTTGTTTTTCGTGGGGTTTCCAGCTGGATATGCATTTTCTACCATAATCTTGGTGAGACTTCTGTGAGAAGTATGCAGGATCATCGAATTCGCTCTTTTGGAGATATTTCATGCGAAAAAACACGTTGTCTGGTGTTTTCACCTCTCCACAGTACGTATGATATGCTGAACCGGCGATATCGTGGTTTTCGTGGGGTTTAAAGCTGAATAAGCATTTTCTACGATAATCTTGGTGCGACTTCAGTCAGAAGTATGCAGAATCATCGAGATCGCTCTTTTCCAGCTATTTAATGCCAGAAACGCCGGCTCTGGTGTATTCACCACTCCACAGTGCGTTTGATAAGCAGAACCGGCGATATCTTGGTTTTCATTGGGGTTTCAAGCTGAGAATATGCATATTCTGCGATAATCTTGGTGCTTCTTCTGTGAGACGTATGCAGGATCATCGAGATCGCTCTATTCGAGCGATTTAATGCGAGAAACACGCTTTCTGGTGTTTTCACCACTCCACAGAGCGTTTGATTTGCAGAACCGGCGATATCTTGGTTTTCGTGGGCTTTCAAGCTGAGACTTGCATTTTCTACGATAATCTTGGTGAGACTTCTGTCAGAAGTATGCAGAATCATCGAGATCGCTCTATTCGAGCGATTTAATGCGAGAAACACGCTTTCTGGTGTTTTCACCACTCCACAGTGCGTTTGTTGGCAGAACCGGCGATACCTTGGTTTTCTTGAGGTTTCAAGATGAGATATGCATTTTCTACGATAATCTTGGTGCGACTTCAGTCAGAAGTATGCAGAATCATCGAGATCGCACTTTTCCAGCTATTTAATGCCAGAAACGCCGGCTCTGGTGTATTCACCACTCCACAGTGCGTTTGATAAGCAGAACCGGCGATATCTTGGTTTTCATTGGGGTTTCAAGCTGAGAATATGCATATTCTGCGATAATCTTGGTGCTTCTTCTGTGAGACGTATGCAGGATCATCGAATTCGCCCTTTTGGAGATATTTCATGCGAGAAACACATTATCTGGTGTTTTCCCCACTCCACAATTCGTTTGATATGCAGAACCGGCGATATCTTGGTTTTCGTGGGGTTTCCAGCTGGATATACATTTTCTACCATAATCTTGGTAAGTCTTCAGTGAGAAGTATGCAGGATCATAGAATTCGCCATTTTGGAGATATTTAATGCGAGAAAAACGTTATCAGGTGTTTTCACCACTCCACAATGCGTTTGATATGCAGAACCGTCGATGTCTTGGTTTTCGTGGGGTTTCCAGCTGGATACACATTTTCTACCATAATCTTGGTAGGTCTTCTGTGAGAAGTATGTAGAATCGTTGATTTCGCTCTTTTGGAGCTATTTAATGCGGAAAATCACGTTTTCTGGTGTTTTCACCACTCCACAGAGCGTGTGATTTGCAGAACCGGCGATATCTTGGTTTTCGTGGGGTTTCAAGCTGAGATATGCATATTCTACGATAATCTTGGTGAGACTTCAGTCAGAAGTATGCAGAATCATCGAGATCGCTCTTTTCCAGCTATTTAATGCCAGATACGCCGTATTTGGTGTAATCATCACTCCACAGAGCATTTGATTTGCAGAACCGGCGATATCTTGGTTTTCCTGGGGTTTCAAGCTGAGATATGCATTTTCTACGATAATCTTGGTGAGACTTCAGTCAGAAGTACGCAGAATCATCGAGATCGCTCTTTTCCAGCTATTTAATGCCAGAAACGCCGTATCTGGTGTTTTCACCACTCCACAGTGCGTTTGATATGCAGAAACATCGATATCCTGATTTTCGTGGGGTTTCCAGCTGGATATGCATTTTCTACCATAATCCTGGTGGTTCTTCTGGAGAAGTATGTAGAATCGTTGATTTCGCTCTTTTGGAGCTATTTAATGCTGAAAATCACGTTTTCTGGTGTTTTCACCACTCGAAAGTGCGTTTAATATGCAGAACAGGCGATATCTTGGTTTTCGTAGGGTTTCAAGCTGGATATGCATTTTCTACCATAATCATGGTGAGTCTTCTGTGAGAAGTATGCAGAATCATCGAGATCGCTCTTTTCGAGCTAGTAAATGCGAGAAATACGTTATCTGGTGTTTTCACCACTCCACCATGCGTTTGATTTGCAGAACCGCCGATATCTTGGTTTTCGTGGGGTTTCAAGCTGAGATATGCATTTTCTGCGATGATCTTGGTGTTTCTTCTGTGAGAAGTATGCAGAATCATCGAAATCGCTCTTTTGAAGGTATTTAATGCGAGAAATACGTTATCTGGTGTTTTCAACACTCCACAGTGCGTTTGATATGCAGAACCGGCGATATCTTGGTTTTCATGTGGTTTCCAGCTGGATATGCATTTTCTACCATAATCTTGGTGAGTCTTCTGTGAGAAGTATGCAGGATCATCGAATTCGCCCTTTTGGAGATATTCAATGAGAGAAACCCGTTATCTGGTGTTTTCACCACTCCACAGTGCGTTTGATATGCTGAACCGGCGATATCTTGGTTTTCGTGTGGTTTCCAGCTGGATATGCATTTTCTACCATAATCTTGGTGTTTCTTCTGTGAAAAGTAAGCAGGATCATCGAAATCGCTCTTTTGAAGCTATTTAATGCGAGAAATACGTTATCGGGTGTTTTCACCACTCCAAAATGCGTTTGATATGCAGAACCGGCGATATCTTGGTTTTCGTGTGGTTTCCAGATGGATGTGCATTTTCTACAATAATCTTGGTGAGTCCTCAGTGAGATGTATGCAGGATCATCGAAATCGCTCTTTTGAAGCTATTTAATGCGAGAAATACGTTATCTTCTGTTTTCACCACTCCACAGTGGGTTTGATATGCAGAAACTTCGATATCCTGATTTTCGTGGGGTTTCCAGCTGGATATGCATTTTCTACCATAATCCTGGTGGATCGTCTGTGAGAAGTATGTAGAATCGTTGATTTCGCTCTTTTGGAGCTATTTAATGCGGAAAATCACGTTTTCTGGTGTTTTCACCACTCCAAAGTGCGTTTGATATGCAGATCGGCGATATCTTGGTTTTCGTGGGGTTTCCAGCTGGATATGCATTTTCTGCGATAATCTTGGTGAGACTTCGGTCAGAAGTATGCAGACTCATCGAGATCGCTCTTTTCCAGCAACTTAATGCCAGATACGTCGTATCTGGTGTATTCATCACTCCACAGAGCATTTGATTTGCAGAACCGGCGATATCTTGGTTTTCGTGGGGTTTCAAGCTGAGATATGCATTTTCTACGATAATCTTGGTGAGACTTCAGTCAGAAGTATGCAGAATCATCGAGATCGCTCTTTTCCAGCTATTTAATGCCAGATACGCCGTATCTGGTGTATTCATCACTCCACAGAGCATTTGATTTGCAGAACCGGCGATATCTTGGTTTTCGTTGGGTTTCAAGCTGAGATATGCATTTTCTACGATAATCTTGGTGAGACTTCAGTCAGAAGTATGCAGAATCATCGAGATCGCTCTTTTCCAGCTATTTAATGCCAGATACGCCGTATCTGGTGTATTCATCACTCCACAGAGCATTTGATTTGCAGAACCGGCGATATCTTGGTTTTCGTTGGGTTTCAAGCTGAGATATGCATTTTCTACGATAATCTTGGTGAGACCTCAGTCAGAAGTACGCAGAATCATCGAGATCGCTCTTTTCCAGCTATTTAATGCCAGAAACGCCGTATCTGGTGTTTTCACCACTCCACAGAGCGTTTGATATGCAGAAACATCGATATCCTGATTTTCGTGGGGTTTCCAGCTGGATATGCATTTTCTACCATAATCCTGGTGGTTCTTCTGTGAGAAGTATGCAGGATCATCGAATTCGCCCTTTTGGAGATATTTAATGCGAGAAAAACGTTATCCGGTGTTTTCACCACTCCACAATGCGTTTGATATGCAGAACCGGCGATATCTTGGTTTTCGTGGGGTTTCCAGCTGGATATACATTTTCTACCATAATCTTGGTGAGTCTTCTGTGAGAAGTATGCAGGATCATCGAATTCGCCCTTTTGGAGATATTTAATGCGAGAAAAACGTTATCAGGTGTTTTCACCACTCCACAATGCGTTTGATATGCAGAACCGGCGATATCTTGGTTTTCGTGGGGTTTCCAGCTGGATATGCATTTTCTACCATAATCTTGGTGAGTCTTCTGTGAGAAGTATGCAGCATCATCGAAATCGCTCTTTTGGAGCTATTTAATGCGAGAAACACGTTATCTGGAGTTTTCACCACCCCACAGACCGTTTGATTTGCAAAACCGGCGATATCTTGGTTTTCGTGGGGTTTCAAGCTGAGACATGCATTTTCTAAGATAATCTTGGTGAGACCTCAGTCAGAAGTACGCAGAATCATCGAGATCGCTCTTTTCCAGCTATTTAATGCCAGAAACGCCGTATCTGGTGTTTTCACCACTCCACAGAGCGTTTGATATGCAGAAACATCGATATCCTGATTTTCGTGGGGTTTCCAGCTGGATATGCATTTTCTACCATAATCCTGGTGGTTCTTCTGTGAGAAGTATGCAGGATCATCGAATTCGCCCTTTTGGAGATATTTAATGCGAGAAAAACGTTATCCGGTGTTTTCACCACTCCACAATGCGTTTGATATGCAGAACCGGCGATATCTTGGTTTTCGTGGGGTTTCCAGCTGGATATACATTTTCTACCATAATCTTGGTGAGTCTTCTGTGAGAAGTATGCAGGATCATAGAATTCGCCATTTTGGAGATATTTAATGCGAGAAAAACGTTATCAGGTGTGTTCACCACTCCACAATGCGTTTGATATGCAGAACCGTCAATGTCTTGGTTTTCGTGGGGTTTCCAGCTGGATATACATTTTCTACCATAATCTTGGTGAGTCTTCTGTGAGAAGTATGCAGGATCATCGAATTCGCCCTTTTGGAGATATTTAATGCGAGAAAAACGTTATCAGGTGTTTTCACCACTCCACAATGCGTTTGATATGCAGAACCGGCGATATCTTGGTTTTCGTGGGGTTTCCAGCTGGATATGCATTTTCTACCATAATCTTGGTGAGTCTTCTGTGAGAAGTATGCAGCATCATCGAAATCGCTCTTTTGGAGCTATTTAATGCGAGAAACACGTTATCTGGAGTTTTCACCACTCCACAGACCGTTTGATTTGCAAAACCGGCGATATCTTGGTTTTCGTGGGGTTTCAAGCTGAGACATGCATTTTCTAAGATAATCTTGGTGAGACTTCTGTCAGAAGTATGCAGGATCATAGAATTCGCTATTTTGGGGATATTTAATGCGGAAAATCACGTTTTCTGGTGTTTTCACCACTCCAAACTGCGTTTGATATGCAGAACAGGCGATATCTTGGTTTTCGTAGGGTATCAAGCTGGATATGCATTTTCTACGATAATCTTGGGGAGACTTCTGTCAGAAGTATGCAGAATCATCGAGATCGCTCTATTCGAGCGATTTAATGCGAGAATCGCCGTATCTGGTGTATTCACCACTCCACAGTCCGTTTGATATGCAGAAACTGCGATATCTTGGTTTTCGTCGGGTTTCAAGCTGAGAATATGCATATTCTGCGATAATCTAGGTGTTTCTTCTGTGTGAAGTATGCAGAATCATCGAAATCGCTCTTTTGGAGATAATTAATGCGAGAAAAACGTTATCTGGTGTTTTCACCACTCCACAATGCGTTTGATATGCAGCACCGGCGATATCTTGGTTATCGTGGGGTTTCCAGCTGGATATGCATTTTCTACCATGATCTTGGTAAGTCTTCAGTGAGAAGTATGCAGGATCATCGAATTCGCTCTTTTGAAGCTATTTAATGCGAGAAACACGTTATCTGGAGTTTTCACCACTCCACAGACCGTTTGATTTGCAAAACCGGCGATATCTTGGTTTTCGTGGGGTTTCAAGCTGAGACATGCATTTTCTAAGATAATCTTGGTGAGACTTCTGTCAGAAGTATGCAGGATCATAGAATTCGCTATTTTGGAGATATTTAATGCGGAAAATCACGTTTTCTGGTGTTTTCACCACTCCAAACTGCGTTTGATATGCAGAACAGGCGATATCTTGGTTTTCGTAGGGTATCAAGCTGAGATATGCATTTTCTGCGATAATCTTGGTCGTACTTCCGTGAGAAGTATGCAGAATCATCGAGATCGCTCTTTTCCAGCTATTTAATGCCAGAAACGCCGTATCTGGTGTATTCACCACTCCACAGTGCGTTTGATATACAGAAACTGCGATATCTTGGTTTTCGTCGGGTTTCAAGCTGAGAATATGCATATTCTGCGATAATCTTGGTGTTTCTTCTGTGAAAAGTATGCAGAATCATCGAAATCGCTCTTTTGTAGGTATTTAATGCGAGAAATACGTTATCGGGTGTTTCCACCACTCCAAAGTGCGTTTGATATGCAGAACCGGCGATATCTTGGTTTTCGTGTGGTTTCCAGCTGGATGTGCATTTTCTACAATAATCTTGGTGAGTCTTCAGTGAGATGTATGCAGGATCATCGAAATCGCTCTTTTGAAGCTATTTAATGCGAGAAATACATTATCTGGTGTTTTCACCACTCCACAGTGCGTTTGATATGCAGAACCGGCGATATCTTGGTTGCCGTGTGGTTTCCTGCTGGATATGCATTTTCTGCCATAATCTTGGTGAGTCTTCAGTGAGAAGTATGCAGGATCATCGAAATCGCTCTTTTGAAGCTATTTAATGCGAGAAATACGTTATCTGGTGTTTTCACCACTCCACAGTGCGTTTGATATGCTGAACCGGGGATATCTTGGTTTTCGTGTGGTTTCCAGCTGGATATGCATTTTCTACCATAATCTTGGTGTGTCTTCTGCGACAAGTATGCACGATCATCGAAATCGCTCTTGTGGAGCTATTTAATGCGAGTGACACGTTTTCTGGAGTTTTCACCACTCCACAGAGCGTTTGATTTGCAGAACCGTCGATATCTTGGTTTTCGTGGGGTTTCAAGCTGAGATATGCATTTTCTGCGATGAGCTTGGTGTTTCTTCTGTGAGAAGTATGCAGAATCATCGAAATCGCTCTCATGGAGCTACTTAATGCGAGAAACCGGTTATCTGGTGTTTTCACCACTCCACAGTGCGTTTGATATGCATAACCGGCGATATCTTGGTTTTCGTGTGGTTTTTCAGCTGGATATGCATTTTCTACCATAATCTTGGTGACTCTTCAGTGAGAAGTATGCAGGATCATGGAAATCGCTCTTTTGAAGCTATTTAATGCGAGAAATACGTTATCTGGTGTTTTCACCACTCCACAATGCGTTTGATATGCAGAACCGGCGATATCTTGGTTTTCATTGGGGTTTCAAGCTGAGAATATGCATTTTCTGCGATAATCTTGGTGTTTCTTCTGTGCGAAGTATGCAGGATCATCGAAATCGCTCTTCTGGAGCTATTTAATGCGGGTGACACGTTTTCTGGAGTTTTCACCACTCCACAGAGCGTTTGATTTGCAGAACCGTCGATATCTTGGTTTTCGTGGGGTTTCAAGCTGAGATATGCATTTTCTGAGATGATCTTGGTGTTTCTTCTGTGAGAAGTATGCAGAATCATCGAAATCGCTCTCTTGGAGCAACTTAATGCGAGAAACCCGTTATCTGGTGTTTTCACCACTCCACAGTGCGTTTGATATGCAGAACGGGCGATATCTTGGTTTTCGTGTGGTTTTTCAGCTGGATATGCATTTTCTACCATAATCTTGGTGAGTCTTCAGTGAGAAGTATGCAGGATCATCGAAATCGCTCCTTTGAAGCTATTTAATGCGAGAGATACGTTATCTGGTGTTTTCACCACTCCACAGGGCGTTTGATAAGCAGAACCTGCGATATCTTGGTTTTCGTGTCGTTTCCAGCTGGGTATGCGTTTTCTACCATAATCTTGGTGAGTCTTCTGTGAGAAGTATGCAGAATCATCGAAATCGCTCTTTTGAAGCTATTTAATGCGAGAAATACGTTATCTGGTGTTTTCACCACTCCTCAGTGCGTTTGATATGCAGAACCGTCGATATCTTGGTTGTCGTGTGGTTCCCAGCTGGATGTGCATTTTGTTCCATAATCTTGGTGAGTCTTCTGTGAGAAGTATGCAGGATCATCGAATTCGCCCTTTTGGAGATATTCAACGTGAGAAAAACGCTAAAAGGTGTTTTCACCACTCCACAATGCGTTTGATATGCAGAACCGGCGATATCTTGGTTTTCATTGGGGTTTCAAGCTGCGAATATGCATATTCTGCGATAATCTTGGTGTTTCTTCTGTGAGAAGAATGGAGGATCATCGAAATCGCTCTTTTGGAGCTATTTAATGCAAGTGACACGTTTTCTGGAGTTTTCACCACTCCACAGAGCGTTTGATTTGCAGAACCGTCGACATCTAGGTTTTTGTGGGGTTTCAAGCTGAGATATGCATTTTCTGCGATGATCTTGGTGTTTCTTCTGTGAGAAGTATGCAGAATCATCGAAATCGCTCTTTTAAAGCTATTTAATGCGAGAAATACGTTATCTGGTGTTTTCACCACTCCACAGTGCGTTTGATATGCAGAACCGGCGATATCTTGGTTTTCGTGTGGTTTCCAGCTGGATGTGCATTTTCTACCATAATCTTGGTGAGTATTCAGTGACATGTATGCAGGATCATCGAGTTCGCCCGTTTGGAGATATTCAATGCGAGAGATACGTTATCTGGTGTTTTCACCACTCCACAGTGCGTTTGATAAGCAGAACCTGCGATATCTTGGTTTTCGTGTCGTTTCCAGCTGGGTATGCGTTTTCTACCATAATCTTGGCGAGTCTTCTGTGAGAAGTATGCAGAATCATCGAAATCGCTCTTATGAAGCTATTTAATGCGAGAAATACGTTATCTGGTGTTTTCACCACTCCTCAGTGCGTTTGATATGCAGAACCGTCGATATCTTGGTTGTCGTGTGGTTCCCAGCTGGATGTGCATTTTGTACCATAATCTTGGTGAGTCTTCAGTGAGATGTATGCAGGATCATCGAATTCGCCCTTTTGGAGATATTCAATGTGAGAAAAACGCTATCAGGTGTTTTCACCACTTCCCAATGCGTTTGAGTTGCAGAACCGGCGATATCTTGGTTTTCGTGTGGTTTCCAGCTGGATGTGCATTTTCTACCATAATCTTGGTGAGTCTTCAGTGAGATGTATGCAGGATCATCGAAATCGCTCTTTTGAAGCTATTTAATGCGAGAAATACGTTAGCTGGTGTTTTCAACACTCCACAGTGCGTTGGATGTTCTGAACCGGTGACATCTTGATTTTCGTGGGGTTTCAACCTGAGATATGCATTTTCTGCGATAATCTTGGTGTTTCTTCTGTGAGAAGTATGCAGAATCATCGAAATCGCTCTTTTAAAGCTATTTAATGCGAGATATACGTTATCTGGTGTTTTCACCACTCCACAGTGCGTTTGATATGCAGAACCGGCGATATCTTGGTTTTCGTGGGGTTTCCCGCTGGATGTGCATTTTCTACCATAATCTTGGTGAGTCTTCAGTGAGAAGTATGCAGAATCATCGAAATCGCTCTTTTAAAGCTATTTAAAGCGAGATATACGTTATCTGGTGTTTTCACCACTCCACAGTGCGTTTGATATGCAGAACCGTCGATATCTTGGTTTTCGTGGGGTTTCAAGCTGAGATATGCATTTTCTACGATGATCTTGGTGTTTCTTCTGTGAGAAGTATGCAGAATCATCGAAATCGCTCTTTTGGAGCTATGTAATGCGAGAAACCCGTTATCTGGTGTTTTCACCACTCCACAGTGCGTTTGATGTTCTGAACCGGCGACATCTTGATTTTCGTGGGGTTTAAACCTGAGATATGCATTTTCTGCGATAATCTTGGTGTTTCTTCTGTGAGAAGTTTGCAGAATCATCGAAATCGCTCTCTTGGAGCTACTTAATGCGAGAAACCCATTATCTGGTGTTTTCACCACTCCACAGTGCGTTTGATATGCAGAACCGGCGATATCTTGGTTTTCGTGTGGTTTTTCAGCTGGATATGCATTTTCTACCATAATCTTGGTGTTTCTTCTGTGAGAAGTATGCAGAATCATCGAAATCGCTCTTTTGAAGGTATTTAATGCGAGAAATACGTTATCGGGTGTTTTCACCACTCCTCAGTGAGTTGGATGTTCTGAACCGGCGACATCTTGATTTTCGTGGGGTTTCAACCTGAGATATGCATTTTCTGCGATAATCTTGGTGTTTCTTCTGTGAGAAGTATGCAGAATCATCGAAATCGCTCTTTTGGAGCTATGTAATGCGAGAAACCCGTTATCTGGTGTTTTCACCACTCCACAGTGCGTTGGATGTTCTGAACCGGCGACATCTTGATTTTCGTGGGGTTTCAACCAGAGATATGCATTTTCTGCGATAATCTTGGTGTTTCTTCTGTGAGAAGTATGCAGAATCATCGAAATCGCTCTCTTGGAGCTACTTAATGCGAGAAACCCGTTATCTGGTGTTTTCACCACTCCACAGTGCGTTTGATATGCAGAACCGGCAATATCTTGGTTTTCGTGGAGTTTCCTGCTGGATATGAATTTTCTGCGATAATCTTGGTGTTTCTTCTATGACAATTATGCAGAATCATCGAATTCGCCCTTTTGGAGATATTCATTGTGAGAAAAACGCTATCAGGTGTTTTCCCCACTCCACAATGCGTTTGATATGCAGAATCGGCGATATCTTGGTTTTCATTGGGGTTTCAAGCTGAGAATATGCATATTCTGCGATAATCTTGGTGTTTCATCTGTGAGAAGTATGAAGGATCATCGAAATCGCTCTTTTAGAACTATTTAATGCGAGAAACCCGTTATCTGGTGTTTTCACCACTCCACAGTGCGTTGGATGTTCTGAACCGGCGACATCTTGATTTTCGTGGGGTTTAAACCTGAGATATGCATTTTCTGCGATAATCTTGGTGTTTCTTCTGTGAGAAGTTTGCAGAATCATCGAAATCGCTCTCTTGGAGCTACTTAATGCGAGAAACCCATTATCTGGTGTTTTCACCACTCCACAGTGCGTTTGATATGCAGAACCGGCGATATCTTGGTTTTCGTGTGGTTTTTCAGCTGGATATGCATTTTCTACCATAATCTTGGTGAGTCTTCAGTGAGAAGTATGCAGGATCACCGAAATCGCTCTCTTGGAGCTACTTAATGCGAGAAACCCGTTATCTGGTGTTTTCACCACTCCACAGTGCGTTTGATATGCAGAACCGGCGATATCTTGGTTTTCGTGTGGTTTTTCAGCTGGATATGCATTTTCTACCAAAATCTTGGTGAGTCTTCAGTGAGAAGTATGCAGGATCATCGAAATCTCTCTCTTGGAGCTACTTAATGCGAGAAACCCGTTATCTGGTGTTTTCACCACTCCACAGTGCGTTTGATATGCAGAACCGGCGATATCTTGGTTTTCGTGGGGTTTCAACCTGAGATATGCATTTTCTGCGATAATCTTGGTGTTTCTTCTGTGAGAAGTATGCAGAATCACCGATATCGCTCAATTGGAGCTATTTAATGCGAGAAATACGTTATCTGGTGTTTTCACCACTCCACAGTGCGTTTGATATGCAGAACCGGCGATATCTTGGTTTTCGTGGGGTTTCAACCTGAGATATGCATTTTCTGCGATAATCTTGGTGTTTCTTCTGTGAGAAGTATGCAGAATCACCGATATCGCTCAATTGGAGCTATTTAATGCGAGAAATACGTTATCTGGTGTTTTCACCACTCCACAGTGCGTTTGATATGCAGAACCGGCGATATCTTGGTTTTCGTGGGGTTTCCAGCTGGATATGCATTTTCTACCATAATCTTGGTGTTTCTTCTGTGAGAAGTATGCAGAATCATCGAAATCGCTCGTTTGAAGGTATTTAATGCGAGAAATACGTTATCGGGGGTTTTCACCACTCCTCAGTGCGTTTGATATGCAGAACCGGCGATATCTTGGTTTTCGTGGGGTTTCCAGCTGGATATGCATTTTCTACCATAATCTTGGTGAGTCTTCAGAGAGAAGTATGCAGGATCATCGAAATCGCTCTTTTGAAGATATTTAATGCGAGAAATGCGTTATCGGGTGTTTTCACCACTCCACAGAGCGTTTGATTTGCAGAACCGTCGATATCTTGGTTTTCGTGGGGTTTCAAGCTGAGATATGCATTTTCTACGATGATCTTGGTGTTTCTTCTGTGAGAAGTATGCAGAATCATCGAAATCGCTCTTTTGGAGCTATGTAATGCGAGAAACCCGTTATCTGGTGTTTTCACCACTCCACAGTGCGTTGGATGTTCTGAACCGGCGACATCTTGATTTTCGTGGGGTTTAAACCTGAGATATGCATTTTCTGCGATAATCTTGGTGAGTCTTCAGTGAGAAGTATGCAGGATCATCGAAATCGCTCTCTTGGAGCTACTTAATGCGAGAAACCCGTTATCTGGAGTTTTCACCACTCCACAGTGCGTTTGATATGCAGAACCGGCGATATCTTGGTTTTCGTGTGGTTTTTCAGCTGGATATGCATTTTCTACCAAAATCTTGGTGAGTCTTCAGTGAGAAGTATGCAGGATCATCGAAATCGCTCTCTTGGAGCTACTTAATGCGAGAAACCCGTTATCTGGTGTTTTCACCACTCCACAGTGCGTTTGATATGCAGAACCGGCGATATCTTGGTTTTCGTGGGGTTTCAACCTGAGATATGCATTTTCTGCGATAATCTTGGTGTTTCTTCTGTGAGAAGTATGCAGAATCACCGATATCGCTCAATTGGAGCTATTTAATGCGAGAAATACGTTATCTGGTGTTTTCACCACTCCACAGTGCGTTTGATATGCAGAACCGGCGATATCTTGGTTTTCGTGGGGTTTCCAGCTGGATATGCATTTTCTACCATAATCTTGGTGAGTCTTCTGTGAGAAGTATGCAGGATCATCGAATTCGCCCTTTTGGAGATATTTAATGTGAAAAAAACGCTATCAGGTGATTTCACCACTCCGCAATGCGTTTGATATGCAGAACCGGCGATATCTTGGTTTTCGTGTGGTTTCCAGCTGGATATGCATTTTCTACCATAATCTTGGTGTTTCTTCTGTGAGAAGTATGCAGAAACATCGAAATCGCTCTTTTGAAGGTATTTAATGCGAGAAATACGTTATCGGGTGTTTTCACCACTCCTCAGTGCGTTTGATATGCAGAACCGGCGATATCTTGGTTTTCGTGTGGTTTCCAGCTGGATATGCATTTTCTACCATAATCTTGGTGAGTCTTCAGTGAGAAGTATGCAGGATCATCGAAATCGCTCTTTTGAAGCTAGTTAATGCGAGAGATACGTTATGTGGTGTTTTCACCACTCCACAGTGCGTTTGATAAGAAGAACCGGCGATATCTTGGTTTTCGTGTGGTTTCCAGCTGGATATGCATTTTCTACCATAATCTTGGTGAGTCTTCAGTGAGAAGTATGCAGGATCATCGAAATCGCTCTTTTGAAGCTAGTTAATGCGAGAGATACGTTATGTGGTGTTTTCACCACTCCACAGTGCGTTTGATATGCAGAACCGGCGATATCTTGGTTTTCGTGTGGTTTCCAGCTGGATATGCATTTTCTACCATAATCTTGGTGAGTCTTCAGTGAGAAGTATGCAGGATCATCGAAATCGCTCTTTTGAAGCTAGTTAATGCGAGAGATACGTTATCTGGTGTTTTCACCACTCCACAGTGCGTTTGATATGCAGAACCGGCGATATCTTGGTTTTCGTGTGGTTTCCAGCTGGATATGCATTTTCTAACATTATCTTGGTGAGTCTTCTGTGAGAAGTATGCAGGATCATCGAATTCGCCCTTTTGGAGATATTCAATGTGAGAAAAACGCTATCAGGTGTTTTCACCACTCCACAGTGCGTTTGATATGCAGAACCGGCGATATCTAGGTTTTCGTGTGGTTTCCAGCTGGATATGCATTTTCTACCATAATCTTGGTGTTTCTTCTGTGAGAAGTATGCAGAATCATCGAAATCGCTCGTTTGAAGGTATTTAATGCGAGAAATACGTTATCGGGGGTTTTCACCACTCCTCAGTGCGTTTGATATGCAGAACCGGCGATATCTTGGTTTTCGTGGGGTTTCCAGCTGGATATGCATTTTCTACCATAATCTTGGTGAGTCTTCAGAGAGAAGTATGCAGGATCATCGAAATCGCTCTTTTGAAGATATTTAATGCGAGAAATGCGTTATCGGGTGTTTTCACCACTCCACAGAGCGTTTGATTTGCAGAACCGTCGATATCTTGGTTTTTGTGGGGTTTCAAGCTGAGATATGCATTTTCTACGATGATCTTGGTGTTTCTTCTGTGAGAAGTATGCAGAATCATCGAAATCGCTCTTTTGGAGCTATGTAATGCGAGAAACCCGTTATCTGGTGTTTTCACCACTCCACAGTGCGTTGGATGTTCTGAACCGGCGACATCTTGATTTTCGTGGGGTTTAAACCTGAGATATGCATTTTCTGCGATAATCTTGGTGTTTCTTCTGTGAGAAGTTTGCAGAATCATCGAAATCGCTCTCTTGGAGCTACTTAATGCGAGAAACCCATTATCTGGTGTTTTCACCACTCCACAGTGCGTTTGATATGCAGAACCGGCGATATCTTGGTTTTCGTGTGGTTTTTCAGCTGGATATGCATTTTCTACCATAATCTTGGTGAGTCTTCAGTGAGAAGTATGCAGGATCATCGAAATCGCTCTCTTGGAGCTACTTAATGCGAGAAACCCGTTATCTGGAGTTTTCACCACTCCACAGTGCGTTTGATATGCAGAACCGGCGATATATTGGTTTTCGTGTGGTTTTTCAGCTGGATATGCATTTTCTACCAAAATCTTGGTGAGTCTTCAGTGAGAAGTATGCAGGATCATCGAAATCGCTCTCTTGGAGCTACTTAATGCGAGAAACCCGTTATCTGGTGTTTTCACCACTCCACAGTGCGTTTGATATGCAGAACCGGCGATATCTTGGTTTTCGTGGGGTTTCAACCTGAGATATGCATTTTCTGCGATAATCTTGGTGTTTCTTCTGTGAGAAGTATGCAGAATCACCGATATCGCTCAATTGGAGCTATTTCATGCGAGAAATACGTTATCTGGTGTTTTCACCACTCCACAGTGCGTTTGATATGCAGAACCGGCGATATCTTGGTTTTCGTGGGGTTTCCAGCTGGATATGCATTTTCTACCATAATCTTGGTGAGTCTTCTGTGAGAAGTATGCAGGATCATCGAATTCGCCCTTTTGGAGATATTTAATGTGAAAAAAACGCTATCAGGTGATTTCACCACTCCGCAATGCGTTTGATATGCAGAACCGGCGATATCTTGGTTTTCGTGTGGTTTCCAGCTGGATATGCATTTTCTACCATAATCTTGGTGTTTCTTCTGTGAGAAGTATGCAGAAACATCGAAATCGCTCTTTTGATGGTATTTAATGCGAGAAATACGTTATCGGGTGTTTTCACCACTCCTCAGTGCGTTTGATATGCAGAACCGGCGATATCTTGGTTTTCGTGTGGTTTCCAGCTGGATATGCATTTTCTACCATAATCTTGGTGAGTCTTCAGTGAGAAGTATGCAGGATCATCGAAATCGCTCTTTTGAAGCTAGTTAATGCGAGAGATACGTTATGTGGTGTTTTCACCACTCCACAGTGCGTTTGATAAGAAGAACCGGCGATATCTTGGTTTTCGTGTGGTTTCCAGCTGGATATGCATTTTCTACCATAATCTTGGTGAGTCTTCAGTGAGAAGTATGCAGGATCATCGAAATCGCTCTTTTGAAGCTAGTTAATGCGAGAGATACGTTATGTGGTGTTTTCACCACTCCACAGTGCGTTTGATATGCAGAACCGGCGATATCTTGGTTTTCGTGTGGTTTCCAGCTGGATATGCATTTTCTACCATAATCTTGGTGAGTCTTCAGTGAGAAGTATGCAGGATCATCGAAATCGCTCTTTTGAAGCTAGTTAATGCGAGAGATACGTTATCTGGTGTTTTCACCACTCCACAGTGCGTTTGATATGCAGAACCGGCGATATCTTGGTTTTCGTGTGGTTTCCAGCTGGATATGCATTTTCTAACATTATCTTGGTGAGTCTTCTGTGAGAAGTATGCAGGATCATCGAATTCGCCCTTTTGGAGATATTCAATGTGAGAAAAACGCTATCAGGTGTTTTCACCACTCCACAGTGCGTTTGATATGCAGAACCGGCGATATCTAGGTTTTCGTGTGGTTTCCAGCTGGATATGCATTTTCTACCATAATCTTGGTGTTTCTTCTGTGAGAAGTATGCAGAATCATCGAAATCGCTCGTTTGAAGGTATTTAATGCGAAAAATACGTTATCGGGGGTTTTCACCACTCCTCAGTGCGTTTGATATGCAGAACCGGCGATATCTTGGTTTTCGTGGGGTTTCCAGCTGGATATGCTTTTTCTACCATAATCTTGGTGAGTCTTCAGAGAGAAGTATGCAGGATCATCGAAATCGCTCTTTTGAAGATATTTAATGCGAGAAATGCGTTATCGGGTGTTTTCACCACTCCACAGAGCGTTTGATTTGCAGAACCGTCGATATCTTTGTTTTCGTGGGGTTTCAAGCTGAGATATGCATTTTCTACGATGATCTTGGTGTTGCTTCTGTGAGAAGTATGCAGAATCATCGAAATCGCTCTTTTGGAGCTATGTAATGCGAGAAACCCGTTATCTGGTGTTTTCACCACTCCACAGTGCGTTGGATGTTCTGAACCGGCGACATCTTGATTTTCGTGGGGTTTAAACCTGAGATATGCATTTTCTGCGATAATCTTGGTGAGTCTTCAGTGAGAAGTATGCAGGATCATCGAAATCGCTCTCTTGGAGCTACTTAATGCGAGAAACCCGTTATCTGGAGTTTTCACCACTCCACAGTGCGTTTGATATGCAGAACCGGCGATATCTTGGTTTTCGTGTGGTTTTTCAGCTGGATATGCATTTTCTACCAAAATCTTGGTGAGTCTTCAGTGAGAAGTATGCAGGATCATCGAAATCGCTCTCTTGGAGCTACTTAATGCGAGAAACCCGTTATCTGGTGTTTTCACCACTCCACAGTGCGTTTGATATGCAGAACCGGCGATATCTTGGTTTTCGTGGGGTTTCAACCTGAGATATGCAT
The DNA here is from genome assembly GCA_951804975.1 of Anthophora plumipes. Classification (NCBI taxonomy): domain Eukaryota; kingdom Metazoa; phylum Arthropoda; class Insecta; order Hymenoptera; family Apidae; genus Anthophora; species Anthophora plumipes. The sequence continues at coordinate 1,161,955 of CATORF010000226.1, forward strand.
TTTCTGCGATAATCTTGGTGTTTCTTCTGTGAGAAGTATGCAGAATCACCGATATCGCTCAATTGGAGCTATTTAATGCGAGAAATACGTTATCTGGTGTTTTCACCACTCCACAGTGCGTTTGATATGCAGAACCGGCGATATCTTGGTTTTCGTGGGGTTTCCAGCTGGATATGCATTTTCTACCATAATCTTGGTGAGTCTTCTGTGAGAAGTATGCAGGATCATCGAATTCGCCCTTTTGGAGATATTTAATGTGAAAAAAACGCTATCAGGTGATTTCACCACTCCGCAATGCGTTTGATATGCAGAACCGGCGATATCTTGGTTTTCGTGTGGTTTCCAGCTGGATATGCATTTTCTACCATAATCTTGGTGTTTCTTCTGTGAGAAGTATGCAGAAACATCGAAATCGCTCTTTTGAAGGTATTTAATGCGAGAAATACGTTATCGGGTGTTTTCACCACTCCTCAGTGCGTTTGATATGCAGAACCGGCGATATCTTGGTTTTCGTGTGGTTTCCAGCTGGATATGCATTTTCTACCATAATCTTGGTGAGTCTTCAGTGAGAAGTATGCAGGATCATCGAAATCGCTCTTTTGAAGCTAGTTAATGCGAGAGATACGTTATGTGGTGTTTTCACCACTCCACAGTGCGTTTGATAAGAAGAACCGGCGATATCTTGGTTTTCGTGTGGTTTCCAGCTGGATATGCATTTTCTACCATAATCTTGGTGAGTCTTCAGTGAGAAGTATGCAGGATCATCGAAATCGCTCTTTTGAAGCTAGTTAATGCGAGAGATACGTTATGTGGTGTTTTCACCACTCCACAGTGCGTTTGATATGCAGAACCGGCGATATCTTGGTTTTCGTGTGGTTTCCAGCTGGATATGCATTTTCTACCATAATCTTGGTGAGTCTTCAGTGAGAAGTATGCAGGATCATCGAAATCGCTCTTTTGAAGCTAGTTAATGCGAGAGATACGTTATCTGGTGTTTTCACCACTCCACAGTGCGTTTGATATGCAGAACCGGCGATATCTTGGTTTTCGTGTGGTTTCCAGCTGGATATGCATTTTCTAACATTATCTTGGTGAGTCTTCTGTGAGAAGTATGCAGGATCATCGAATTCGCCCTTTTGGAGATATTCAATGTGAGAAAAACGCTATCAGGTGTTTTCACCACTCCACAGTGCGTTTGATATGCAGAACCGGCGATATCTAGGTTTTCGTGTGGTTTCCAGCTGGATATGCATTTTCTACCATAATCTTGGTGTTTCTTCTGTGAGAAGTATGCAGAATCATCGAAATCGCTCGTTTGAAGGTATTTAATGCGAGAAATACGTTATCGGGGGTTTTCACCACTCCTCAGTGCGTTTGATATGCAGAACCGGCGATATCTTGGTTTTCGTGGGGTTTCCAGCTGGATATGCATTTTCTACCATAATCTTGGTGAGTCTTCAGAGAGAAGTATGCAGGATCATCGAAATCGCTCTTTTGAAGATATTTAATGCGAGAAATGCGTTATCGGGTGTTTTCACCACTCCACAGAGCGTTTGATTTGCAGAACCGTCGATATCTTGGTTTTTGTGGGGTTTCAAGCTGAGATATGCATTTTCTACGATGATCTTGGTGTTTCTTCTGTGAGAAGTATGCAGAATCATCGAAATCGCTCTTTTGGAGCTATGTAATGCGAGAAACCCGTTATCTGGTGTTTTCACCACTCCACAGTGCGTTGGATGTTCTGAACCGGCGACATCTTGATTTTCGTGGGGTTTAAACCTGAGATATGCATTTTCTGCGATAATCTTGGTGTTTCTTCTGTGAGAAGTTTGCAGAATCATCGAAATCGCTCTCTTGGAGCTACTTAATGCGAGAAACCCATTATCTGGTGTTTTCACCACTCCACAGTGCGTTTGATATGCAGAACCGGCGATATCTTGGTTTTCGTGTGGTTTTTCAGCTGGATATGCATTTTCTACCATAATCTTGGTGAGTCTTCAGTGAGAAGTATGCAGGATCATCGAAATCGCTCTCTTGGAGCTACTTAATGCGAGAAACCCGTTATCTGGAGTTTTCACCACTCCACAGTGCGTTTGATATGCAGAACCGGCGATATATTGGTTTTCGTGTGGTTTTTCAGCTGGATATGCATTTTCTACCAAAATCTTGGTGAGTCTTCAGTGAGAAGTATGCAGGATCATCGAAATCGCTCTCTTGGAGCTACTTAATGCGAGAAACCCGTTATCTGGTGTTTTCACCACTCCACAGTGCGTTTGATATGCAGAACCGGCGATATCTTGGTTTTCGTGGGGTTTCAACCTGAGATATGCATTTTCTGCGATAATCTTGGTGTTTCTTCTGTGAGAAGTATGCAGAATCACCGATATCGCTCAATTGGAGCTATTTCATGCGAGAAATACGTTATCTGGTGTTTTCACCACTCCACAGTGCGTTTGATATGCAGAACCGGCGATATCTTGGTTTTCGTGGGGTTTCCAGCTGGATATGCATTTTCTACCATAATCTTGGTGAGTCTTCTGTGAGAAGTATGCAGGATCATCGAATTCGCCCTTTTGGAGATATTTAATGTGAAAAAAACGCTATCAGGTGATTTCACCACTCCGCAATGCGTTTGATATGCAGAACCGGCGATATCTTGGTTTTCGTGTGGTTTCCAGCTGGATATGCATTTTCTACCATAATCTTGGTGTTTCTTCTGTGAGAAGTATGCAGAAACATCGAAATCGCTCTTTTGATGGTATTTAATGCGAGAAATACGTTATCGGGTGTTTTCACCACTCCTCAGTGCGTTTGATATGCAGAACCGGCGATATCTTGGTTTTCGTGTGGTTTCCAGCTGGATATGCATTTTCTACCATAATCTTGGTGAGTCTTCAGTGAGAAGTATGCAGGATCATCGAAATCGCTCTTTTGAAGCTAGTTAATGCGAGAGATACGTTATGTGGTGTTTTCACCACTCCACAGTGCGTTTGATAAGAAGAACCGGCGATATCTTGGTTTTCGTGTGGTTTCCAGCTGGATATGCATTTTCTACCATAATCTTGGTGAGTCTTCAGTGAGAAGTATGCAGGATCATCGAAATCGCTCTTTTGAAGCTAGTTAATGCGAGAGATACGTTATGTGGTGTTTTCACCACTCCACAGTGCGTTTGATATGCAGAACCGGCGATATCTTGGTTTTCGTGTGGTTTCCAGCTGGATATGCATTTTCTACCATAATCTTGGTGAGTCTTCAGTGAGAAGTATGCAGGATCATCGAAATCGCTCTTTTGAAGCTAGTTAATGCGAGAGATACGTTATCTGGTGTTTTCACCACTCCACAGTGCGTTTGATATGCAGAACCGGCGATATCTTGGTTTTCGTGTGGTTTCCAGCTGGATATGCATTTTCTAACATTATCTTGGTGAGTCTTCTGTGAGAAGTATGCAGGATCATCGAATTCGCCCTTTTGGAGATATTCAATGTGAGAAAAACGCTATCAGGTGTTTTCACCACTCCACAGTGCGTTTGATATGCAGAACCGGCGATATCTAGGTTTTCGTGTGGTTTCCAGCTGGATATGCATTTTCTACCATAATCTTGGTGTTTCTTCTGTGAGAAGTATGCAGAATCATCGAAATCGCTCGTTTGAAGGTATTTAATGCGAAAAATACGTTATCGGGGGTTTTCACCACTCCTCAGTGCGTTTGATATGCAGAACCGGCGATATCTTGGTTTTCGTGGGGTTTCCAGCTGGATATGCTTTTTCTACCATAATCTTGGTGAGTCTTCAGAGAGAAGTATGCAGGATCATCGAAATCGCTCTTTTGAAGATATTTAATGCGAGAAATGCGTTATCGGGTGTTTTCACCACTCCACAGAGCGTTTGATTTGCAGAACCGTCGATATCTTTGTTTTCGTGGGGTTTCAAGCTGAGATATGCATTTTCTACGATGATCTTGGTGTTGCTTCTGTGAGAAGTATGCAGAATCATCGAAATCGCTCTTTTGGAGCTATGTAATGCGAGAAACCCGTTATCTGGTGTTTTCACCACTCCACAGTGCGTTGGATGTTCTGAACCGGCGACATCTTGATTTTCGTGGGGTTTAAACCTGAGATATGCATTTTCTGCGATAATCTTGGTGTTTCTTCTGTGAGAAGTAAGCAGAATCATCGAAATCGCTCTCTTGGAGCTACTTAATGCGAGAAACCCATTATCTGGTGTATTCACCACTCCACAGTGCGTTTGATATGCAGAACCGGCGATATCTTGGTTTTCGTGTGGTTTCCAGCTGGATATGCATTTTCTACCATAATCTTGGTGAGTCTTCAGTGAGAAGTATGCAGGATCATCGAAATCGCTCTTTTGAAGCTAGTTAATGCGAGAGATACGTTATGTGGTGTTTTCACCACTCCACAGTGCGTTTGATAAGAAGAACCGGCGATATCTTGGTTTTCGTGTGGTTTCCAGCTGGATATGCATTTTCTACCATAATCTTGGTGAGTCTTCAGTGAGAAGTATGCAGGATCATCGTAATCGCTCTTTTGAAGCTAGTTAATGCGAGAGATACGTTATGTGGTGTTTTCACCACTCCACAGTGCGTTTGATATGCAGAACCGGCGATATCTTGGGTTTCGTGTGGTTTCCAGCTGGATATGCATTTTCTACCATAATCTTGGTGAGTCTTCAGTGAGAAGTATGCAGGATCATCGAAATCGCTCTTTTGAAGCTAGTTAATGCGAGAGATACGTTATCTGGTGTTTTCACCACTCCACAGTGCGTTTGATATGCAGAACCGGCGATATCTTGGTTTTCGTGTGGTTTCCAGCTGGATATGCATTTTCTAACATTATCTTGGTGAGTCTTCTGTGAGAAGTATGCAGGATCATCGAATTCGCCCTTTTGGAGATATTCAATGTGAGAAAAACGCTATCAGGTGTTTTCACCACTCCACAGTGCGGTTGATATGCAGAACCGGCGATATCTAGGTTTTCGTGTGGTTTCCAGCTGGATATGCATTTTCTACCATAATCTTGGTGTTTCTTCTGTGAGAAGTATGCAGAATCATCGAAATCGCTCGTTTGAAGGTATTTAATGCGAGAAATACGTTATCGGGGGTTTTCACCACTCCTCAGTGCGTTTGATATGCAGAACCGGCGATATCTTGGTTTTCGTGGGGTTTCCAGCTGGATATGCATTTTCTACCATAATCTTGGTGAGTCTTCAGAGAGAAGTATGCAGGATCATCGAAATCGCTCTTTTGAAGATATTTAATGCGAGAAATGCGTTATCGGGTGTTTTCACCACTCCACAGAGCGTTTGATTTGCAGAACCGTCGATATCTTGGTTTTCGTGGGGTTTCAAGCTGAGATATGCATTTTCTACGATGATCTTGGTGATTCTTCTTTGAGAAGTATGCAGAATCATCGAAATCGCTCTTTTGGAGCTATGTAATGCGAGAAACCCGTTATCTGGTGTTTTCACCACTCCACAGTGCGTTGGATGTTCTGAACCGGCGACATCTTGATTTTCGTGGGGTTTAAACCTGAGATATGCATTTTCTGCGATAATCTTGGTGTTTCTTCTGTGAGAAGTTTGCAGAATCATCGAAATCGCTCTCTTGGAGCTACTTAATGCGAGAAACCCATTATCTGGTGTTTTCACCACTCCACAGTGCGTTTGATATGCAGAACCGGCGATATCTTGGTTTTCGTGTGGTTTTTCAGCTGGATATGCATTTTCTACCATAATCTTGGTGAGTCTTCAGTGAGAAGTATGCAGGATCATCGAAATCGCTCTCTTGGAGCTACTTAATGCGAGAAACCCGTTATCTGGTGTTTTCACCACTCCACAGTGCGTTTGATATGCAGAACCGGCGATATCTTGGTTTTCGTGTGGTTTTCCAGCTGGATATGCATTTTCTACCATAATCTTGGTGAGTCTTCTGTGAGAAGTATGCAGGATCATCGAATTCGCCCTTTTGGAGATATTTAATGTGAAAAAAACGCTATCAGGTGATTTCACCACTCCGCAATGCGTTTGATATGCAGAACCGGCGATATCTTGGTTTTCGTGTGGTTTCCAGCTGGATATGCATTTTCTACCATAATCTTGGTGTTTCTTCTGTGAGAAGTATGCAGAAACATCGAAATCGCTCTTTTGAAGGTATTTAATGCGAGAAATACATTATCGGGTGTTTTCACCACTCCTCAGTGCGTTTGATATGCAGAACCGGCGATATCTTGGTTTTCGTGTGGTTTCCAGCTGGATATGCATTTTCTACCATAATCTTGGTGAGTCTTCAGTGAGAAGTATGCAGGATCATCGAAATCGCTCTTTTGAAGCTAGTTAATGCGAGAGATACGTTATGTGGTGTTTTCACCACTCCACAGTGCGTTTGATAAGAAGAACCGGCGATATCTTGGTTTTCGTGTGGTTTCCAGCTGGATATGCATTTTCTACCATAATCTTGGTGAGTCTTCAGTGAGAAGTATGCAGGATCATCGAAATCGCTCTTTTGAAGCTAGTTAATGCGAGAGATACGTTATGTGGTGTTTTCACCACTCCACAGTGCGTTTGATATGCAGAACCGGCGATATCTTGGTTTTCGTGTGGTTTCCAGCTGGATATGCATTTTCTACCATAATCTTGGTGAGTCTTCAGTGAGAAGTATGCAGGATCATCGAAATCGCTCTTTTGAAGCTAGTTAATGCGAGAGATACGTTATCTGGTGTTTTCACCACTCCACAGTGCGTTTGATATGCAGAACCGGCGATATCTTGGTTTTCGTGTGGTTTCCAGCTGGATATGCATTTTCTAACATTATCTTGGTGAGTCTTCTGTGAGAAGTATGCAGGATCATCGAATTCGCCCTTTTGGAGATATTCAATGTGAGAAAAACGCTATCAGGTGTTTTCACCACTCCACAGTGCGTTTGATATGCAGAACCGGCGATATCTAGGTTTTCGTGTGGTTTCCAGCTGGATATGCATTTTCTACCATAATCTTGGTGTTTCTTCTGTGAGAAGTATGCAGAATCATCGAAATCGCTCGTTTGAAGGTATTTAATGCGAGAAATACGTTATCGGGGGTTTTCACCACTCCTCAGTGCGTTTGATATGCAGAACCGGCGATATCTTGGTTTTCGTGGGGTTTCCAGCTGGATATGCATTTTCTACCATAATCTTGGTGAGTCTTCAGAGAGAAGTATGCAGGATCATCGAAATCGCTCTTTTGAAGATATTTAATGCGAGAAATGCGTTATCGGGTGTTTTCACCACTCCACAGAGCGTTTGATTTGCAGAACCGTCGATATCTTTGTTTTCGTGGGGTTTCAAGCTGAGATATGCATTTTCTGCGATAATCTTGGTGTTTCTTCTGTGAGAAGTATGCAGTATCATCGAAATCGCTCTCTTGGAGCTACTTAATGCGAGAAACCCATTATCTGGTGTTTTCACCACTCCGCAGTGCGTTTGATATGCAGAACCGGCGATATCTTGGTTTTCGTGTGGTTTTTCAGCTGGATATGCATTTTCTACCATAATCTTGGTGAGTCTTCAGTGAGAAGTATGCAGGATCATCGAAATCGCTCTCTTGGAGCTACTTAATGCGAGAAACCCGTTATCTGGTGTTTTCACCACTCCACAGTGCGTTTGATATGCAGAACCGGCGATATCTTGGTTTTCGTGTGGTTTTTAAGCTGGATATGCATTTTCTACCATAATCTTGGTGAGTCTTCAGTGAGAAGTATGCAGGATCATCGAAATCGCTCTTTTGAAGATATTTAATGCGAGAAATACGTTATCTGGTGTTTTCACCATTCCACAGTGCGTTTGATATGCAGAACCGGCGATATCTTGGTTTTAGTGGGGTTTCCAGCTGGATATGCATTTTCTACCATAATCTTGGTGAGTCTTCAGTGAGAAGTATGCAGAATCATCGAAATCGCTCTTTTGGAGCTAAGTAATGCGAGAAACCCGTTATCTGGTGTTTTCACCACTCCACAGTGCGTTGGATGTTCTGAACCGGCGACAACTTGATTTTCGTGGGGTTTCAACCTGAGATATGCATTTTCTGCGATAATCTTGGTGTTTCTTCTGTGAGAAGTATGCAGAATCACCGATATCGCTCTCTTGGAGCTATTTAATGCGAGAAATACGTTATCTGGTGTTTTCACCACTCCACAGTGCGTTTGATATGCAGAACCGGCGATATCTTGGTTTTCGTGGGGTTTCCAGCTGGATATGCATTTTCTACCATAATCTTGGTGAGTCTTCTGTGAGAAGTATGCAGGATCATCGAATTCGCCCTTTTGGAGATATTTAATGTGAAAAAAACGCTATCAGGTGATTTCACCACTCCACAATGCGTTTGATATGCAGAACCGGCGATATCTTGGTTTTCGTGTGGTTTCCAGCTGGATATGCATTTTCTACCATAATCTTGGTGTTTCTTCTGTGAGAAGTATGCAGAAACATCGAAATCGCTCTTTTGAAGGTATTTAATGCGAGAAATACGTTATCGGGTGTTTTCACCACTCCTCAGTGCGTTTGATATGCAGAACCGGCGATATCGTGGTTTTCGTGTGGTTTCCAGCTGGATATGCATTTTCTACCATAATCTTGGTGAGTCTTCAGTGAGAAGTATGCAGGATCATCGAAATCGCTCTTTTGAAGCTAGTTAATGCGAGAGATACGTTATGTGGTGTTTTCACCACTCCACAGTGCGTTTGATAAGAAGAACCGGCGATATCTTGGTTTTCGTGTGGTTTCCAGCTGGATATGCATTTTCTACCATAATCTTGGTGAGTCTTCAGTGAGAAGTATGCAGGATCATCGAAAGCGCTCTTTTGAAGCTAGTTAATGTGAGAGATACGTTATCTGGTGTTTTCACCACTCCACAGTGCGTTTGATATGCAGAACCGGCGATATCTTGGTTTTCGTGTGGTTTCCAGCTGGATATGCATTTTCTAACATTATCTTGGTGAGTCTTCTGTGAGAAGTATGCAGGATCATCGAATTCGCCCTTTTGGAGATATTCAATGTGAGAAAAACGCTATCAGGTGTTTTCACCACTCCACAGTGCGTTTGATATGCAGAACCGGCGATATCTAGGTTTTCGTGTGGTTTCCAGCTGGATATGCATTTTCTACCATAATCTTGGTGTTTCTTCTGTGAGAAGTATGCAGAATCATCAAAATCGCTCGTTTGAAGGTATTTAATGCGAGAAATACGTTATCGGGGGTTTTCACCACTCCTCAGTGCGTTTGATATGCAGAACCGGCGATATCTTGGTTTTCGTGGGGTTTCCAGCTGGATATGCATTTTCTACCATAATCTTGGTGAGTCTTCAGAGAGAAGTATGCAGGATCATCGAAATCGCTCTTTTGAAGATATTTAATGCGAGAAATGCGTTATCGGGTGTTTTCACCACTCCACAGAGCGTTTGATTTGCAGAACCGTCGATATCTTGGTTTTCGTGGGGTTTCAAGCTGAGATATGCATTTTCTACGATGATCTTGGTGTTTCTTCTGTGAGAAGTATGCAGAATCATCGAAATCGCTCTTTTGGAGCTACTTAATGCGAGAAACCCACTATCTGGTGTTTTCACCACTCCACAGTGCGTTTGATATGCAGAACCGGCGATATCTTGGTTTTCGTGTGGTTTTTCAGCTGGATATGCATTTTCTACCATAATCTTGGTGAGTCTTCAGTGAGAAGTATGCAGGATCATCGAAATTGCTCTCTTGGAGCTACTTAATGCGAGAAACCCGTTATCTGGTGTTTTCACCACTCCACAGTGCGTTTGATATGCAGAACCGGCGATATCTTGGTTTTCATTGGGGTTTCAAGATGAGAATATGCATATTCTGCGATAATCTTGGTGAGTCTTCTGTGAGAAGTATGCAGAATCATCGAAATCGCTCTTTTGAAGCTATTTAATGCGAGAAATACGTTATCTGGTGTTTTCACCACTCCACAGTGCGTTTGATATGCAGAACCTGCGATATCGTGGTTTTCGTGTGGTTTCCAGCTGGATATGCGTTTTCTACCATAATCTTGGTGTTTCTTCAGTGAGAAGTATGCAGAATCATGGAAATCGCTCTTTTGGAGCTATGTAATGCGAGAAACCCGTTATCTGGTGTTTTCACCACTCCACAGTGCGTTGGATGTTCTGAACCGGCGACATCTTGATTTTCGTTGGGTTTCAACCTGAGATATGAATTTTCTGCGATAATCTTGGTGAGTCTTCTGTGAGAAGTATGCAGGATCATCGAAATCGCTCTTTTGAAGCTATTTAATGCGAGAAACCCGTTATCTCGTGTTTACACCGCTCCACAGTGCGTTTGATATGCAGAATCGGCGATATCTTGGTTTTCGTGTGGTTTTTCAGCTGGATATGCATTTTCTACCATAATCTTGGTGAGTCTTCAGTGAGAAGTATGCAGAATCATCGAAATCGCTCTTTTGGAGCTAAGTAATGCGAGAAACCCGTTATCTGGTGTTTTCACCACTCCACAGTGCGTTGGATGTTCTGAACCGGCGACATCTTGATTTTCGTGGGGTTTCAACCTGAGATATGCATTTTCTGCGATAATCTTGGTGTTTCTTCTGTGAGAAGTATGCAGAATCATCCGATATCGCTCTCTTGGAGCTATTTAATGCGAGAAATACGTTATCTGGTGTTTTCACCACTCCACAGTGCGTTTGATATGCAGAACCGGCGATATCTTGGTTTTCGTGAGGTTTCCAGCTGGATATGCATTTTCTACCATAATCTTGGTGAGTCTTCTGTGAGAAGTATGCAGGATCATCGAATTCGCCCTTTTGGAGCTAAGTAATGCGAGAAACCCGTTATCTGGTGATTTCACCACTCCACAATGCGTTTGATATGCAGAACCGGCGATATCTTGGTTTTCGTGTGGTTTCCAGCTGGATATGTATTTTCTACCATAATCTTGGTGTTTCTTCTGTGAGAAGTATGCAGAAACATCGAAATCGCTCTTTTGAAGGTATTTAATGCGAGAAATACGTTATCGGGTGTTTTCACCACTCCTCAGTGCGTTTGATATGCAGAACCGGCGATATCTTAGTTTTCGTGTGGTTTCCAGCTGGATATGCATTTTCTACCATAATCTTGGTGAGTCTTCAGTGAGAAGTATGCAGGATCATCGAAATCGCTCTTTTGAAGCTAGTTAATGCCAGAGATACGTTATGTGGTGTTTTCACCACTCCACAGTGCGTTTGATAAGAAGAACCGGCGATATCTTGGTTTTCGTGTGGTTTCCAGCTGGATATGCATTTTCTACCATAATCTTGGTGAGTCTTCAGTGAGAAGTATGCAGGATCATCGAAATCGCTCTTTTGAAGCTAGTTAATGCGAGAGATACGTTATGTGGTGTTTTCACCACTCCACAGTGCGTTTGATATGCAGAACCGGCGATATCTTGGTTTTCGTGTGGTTTCCAGCTGGATATGCATTTTCTACCATAATCTTGGTGAGTCTTCAGTGAGAAGTATGCAGGATCATCGAAATCGCTCTTTTGAAGCTAGTTAATGCGAGAGATACGTTATCTGGTGTTTTCACCACTCCACAGTGCGTTTGATATGCAGAACCGGCGATATCTTGGTTTTCGTGTGGTTTCCAGCTGGATATGCATTTTCTACCATAATCGTGGTGTTTCTTCTGTGAGAAGTATGCAGAATCATCGAAATCGCTCTCTTGGAGCTATTTAATGCGAGTGACACGTTTTCTGGAGTTTTCACCACTCCACAGAGCGTTTGATTTGCAGAACCGTCGATATCTTGGTCTTCGTGGGGTTTCAAGCTGAGATATGCATTTTCTGCGATGATCTTGGTGTTTCTTCTGTGAGAAGTATGCAGAATCATCTAAATCGCTCTCTTGGAGCTACTTAATGCGAGAAAACCGTTATCTGGTGTTTTCACCACTCCACAGTGCGTTGGAAGTTCTGAACCGGCGACATCTTTATTTTCGTGGGGTTTCAGCCTGAGATATGCATTTTCAACCATAATCTTGGTGAGTCTTCTGTGAGAAGTATGCAGGATCGTCGAATTCGCCCTTTTGGAGATATTCAATGTGAGAAAAACGCTATCAGGTGTTTTCACCACTCCACAATGCGTTAGATATGCAGAACCGGCGATATCTTGGTTTTCGTGTGGTTTCCAGCTGGATATGCATTTTCTACCATAATCGTGGTGTTTCTTCTGTGAGAAGTATGCAGAATCATCGAAAGCGCTCTTTTGGAGCTATGTAATGCGAGATACCCGTTATCTGGAGTTTTCACACTCCACAGTGCGTTGGATGTTCGGAACCGGTGACATCTTGATTTTCGTGGGGTTTCAACCTGAGATATGCATTTTCTGCGATAATCTTGGTGTTTCTTCTGTGAGAAGTATGCAGAATCATCGAAATCGCTCTTTTAAAGCTATTTAATGCGAGAAATACGTTATCTGGTGTTTTCACCACTCCACAGTGCGTTTGATATGCAGAACCTGCGATATCTTGGTTTTCGTGTGGTTTCCAGCTGGGTATGCGTTTTGTACCATAATCTTGGTGAGTCTTCTGTGAGAAGTATGCAGAATCATCGAAATCGCTCTTTCGAAGCTATTTAATGCGAGGAATACGTTATCTGGTGTTTCCACCACTCCACAGTGCGTTTGATATGCAGAACCGGCGATATCTTGGTTTTCATTGGGGTTTCAAGATGAGAATATGCATATTCTGCGATAATCTTGGTGAGTCTTATGTGAGAAGTATGCAGAATCATCGAAATCGCTCTTTTGAAGCTATTTAATGCGAGAAATACGTTATCTGCTGTTTTCACCACTCCACAGTGCGTTTGATATGCAGAACCTGCGATATCTTGGTTTTCGTGTGGTTTCCAGCTGGATATGCGTTTTCTACCATAATCTTGGTGAGTCTTCTGTGAGAAGTATGCAGAATCATCGAAATCGCTCTTTTGAAGCTATTTAATGCGAGAAATACGTTATCTGGTGTTTTCACCACTCCACAGTGCGTTTGATATGCAGTACCGGCGATATCTTGGTTTTCATTGGGGTTTCAAGATGAGAATATGCATATTCTGCGATAATCTTGGTGAGTCTTATGTGGGAAGTATGCAGAATCATCGAAATCGCTCTTTTGAAGCTATTTAATGCGAGAAATACGTTATCTGGTGTTTTCACCACTCCACAGTGCGTTTGATATGCAGAACCTGCGATATCTTGGTTTTCGTGTGGTTTCCAGCTGGATATGCGTTTTCTACCATAATCTTGGTGTTTCTTCTGTGAGAAGTATGCAGAATCATTGAAATCGCTCTTTTGGAGCTATGTAATGCGAGAAACCCGTTATCTGGTGTTTTCACCACTCCACAGTGCGTTGGATGTTCTGAACCGGCGACATCTTGATTTTCGTTGGGTTTCAACCTGAGATATGCATCTTCTGCGATAATCTTGGTGTTTCTTCTGTGAGAAGTATGCAGAATCATCGAAATCGCTCTTTTAAAGCTATTTAATGCGAGAAAAACGTTATCTGGTGTTTTCACCACTCCACAGTGCGTTTGATATGCAGAACCTGCGATATCTTGGTTTTCGTGTGGTTTCCAGCTGGGTATGCGTTTTCTACCATAATCTTGGTGAGTCTTCTGTGAGAAGTATGCAGAATCATCGAAATCGCTCTTTTGAAGCTATTTAATGCGAGAAATACGTTATCTGGTGTTTTCACCACTCCACAGTGCGTTTGATATGCAGAACCGGCGATATCTTGGTTTTCGTGTGGTTTCCAGCTGGATATGCATTTTCTACGATAATCTTAGTGAGTCTTCTGTGAGAAGTATGCAGAATCATCGAAATCGCTCTTTTGAAGCAATTTAATGCGAGAGATACGTTATCTGGTGTTTTCACCACTCCACAATGCGTTTGATATGCAGAACCGGCGATATCTTGGTTTTCGTGTGGTTTCCAGCTGGATATGCATTTTCTACCATAATCTTGGTGAGTCTTCAGTGAGAAGTATGCAGGATCATCGAATTCGCCCTTTTGGAGATATTTAATGTGAAAAAAACGCTATCAGGTGATTTCACCACTCCACAATGCGTTTGATATGCAGAACCGGCGATATCTTGGTTTTCGTGTGGTTTCCAGCTGGATATGCATTTTCTACCATAATCTTGGTGTTTCTTCTGTGAGAAGTATGCAGAAACATCGAAATCGCTCTTTTGAAGGTATTTAATGCGAGAAATACGTTATCGGGTGTTTTCACCACTCCTCAGTGCGTTTGATATGCAGAACCTGCGATATCTTGGTTTTCGTGTGGTTTCCAGCTGGGTATGCGTTTTCTACCATAATCTTGGTGTTTCTTCTGTGAGAAGTATGCAGAATCATTGAAATCGCTCTTTTGGAGCTATGTAATGCGAGAAACCCGTTATCTGGTGTTTTCACCACTCCACAGTGCGTTGGAAGTTCTGAACCGGCGACATCTTTATTTTCGTGGGGTTTCAGCCTGAGATATGCATTTTCAACCATAATCTTGGTGAGTCTTCTGTGAGAAGTATGCAGGATCGTCGAATTCGCCCTTTTGGAGATATTCAATGTGAGAAAAACGCTATCAGGTGTTTTCACCACTCCACAATGCGTTTGATATGCAGAACCGGCGATATCTTGGTTTTCGTGTGGTTTCCAGCTGGATATGCATTTTCTACCATAATCGTGGTGTTTCTTCTGTGAGAAGTATGCAGAATCATCGAAAGCGCTCTTTTGGAGCTATGTAATGCGAGATACCCGTTATCTGGAGTTTTCACACTCCACAGTGCGTTGGATGTTCGGAACCGGTGACATCTTGATTTTCGTGGGGTTTCAACCTGAGATATGCATTTTCTGCGATAATCTTGGTGTTTCTTCTGTGAGAAGTATGCAGAATCATCGAAATCGCTCTTTTAAAGCTATTTAATGCGAGAAATACGTTATCTGGTATTTTCACCACTCCACAGTGCGTTTGATATGCAGAACCTGCGATATCTTGGTTTTCGTGTGGTTTCCAGCTGGATATTCGTTTTCTACCATAATCTTGGTGTTTCTTCTGTGAGAAGTATGCAGAATCATTGAAATCGCTCTTTTGGAGCTATGTAATGCGAGAAACCCGTTATCTGGTGTTTTCACCACTCCACAGTGCGTTGGATGTTCTGAACCGGCGACATCTTGATTTTCGTTGGGTTTCAACCTGAGATATGCATTTTCTGCGATAATCTTGGTGTTTCTTCTGTGAGAAGTATGCAGAATCATCGATATCGCTCTTTTAAAGCTATTTAATGCGAGAAAAACGTTATCTGGTGTTTTCACCACTCCACAGTGCGTTTGATATGCAGAACCTGCGATATCTTGGTTTTCGTGTGGTTTCCAGCTGGGTATGCGTTTTGTACCATAATCTTGGTGAGTCTTCTGTGAGAAGTATGCAGAATCATCGAAATCGCTCTTTTGAAGCTATTTAATGCGAGGAATACGTTATCTGGTGTTTCCACCACTCCACAGTGCGTTTGATATTCAGAACCGGCGATATCTTGGTTTTCATTGGGGTTTCAAGATGAGAATATGCATATTCTGCGATAATCTTGGTGAGTCTTATGTGAGAAGTATGCAGAATCATCGAAATCGCTCTTTTGAAGCTATTTAATGCGAGAAATACGTTATCTGCTGTTTTCACCACTCCACAGTGCGTTTGATATGCAGAACCTGCGATATCTTGGTTTTCGTGTGGTTTCCAGCTGGATATGCGTTTTCTACCATAATCTTGGTGAGTCTTCTGTGAGAAGTATGCAGAATCATCGAAATCGCTCTTTTGAAGCTATTTAATGCGAGAAATACGTTATCTGGTGTTTTCACCACTCCACAGTGCGTTTGATATGCAGTACCGGCGATATCTTGGTTTTCATTGGGGTTTCAAGATGAGAATATGCATATTCTGCGATAATCTTGGTGAGTCTTATGTGGGAAGTATGCAGAATCATCGAAATCGCTCTTTTGAAGCTATTTAATGCGAGAAATACGTTATCTGGTGTTTTCACCACTCCACAGTGCGTTTGATATGCAGAACCTGCGATATCTTGGTTTTCGTGTGGTTTCCAGCTGGATATGCGTTTTCTACCATAATATTGGTGTTTCTTCTGTGAGAAGTATGCAGAATCATTGAAATCGCTCTTTTGGAGCTATGTAATGCGAGAAACCCGTTATCTGGTGTTTTCACCACTCCACAGTGCGTTGGATGTTCTGAACCGGCGACATCTTGATTTTCGTTGGGTTTCAACCTGAGATATGCATTTTCTGCGATAATCTTGGTGTTTCTTCTGTGAGAAGTATGCAGAATCATCGAAATCGCTCTTTTAAAGCTATTTAATGCGAGAAATACGTTATCTGGTGTTTTCACCACTCCACAGTGCGTTTGATATGCAGAACCTGCGATATCTTGGTTTTCGTGTGGTTTCCAGCTGGATATGCGTTTTCTACCATAATCTTGGTGTTTCTTCTGTGAGAAGTATGCAGAATCATTGAAATCGCTCTTTTGGAGCTATGTAATGCGAGAAACCCGTTATCTGGTGTTTTCACCACTCCACAGTGCGTTGGATGTTCTGAACCGGCGACATCTTGATTTTCGTTGGGTTTCAACCTGAGATATGCATTTTCTGCGATAATCTTGGTGTTTCTTCTGTGAGAAGTATGCAGAATCATCGATATCGCTCTTTTAAAGCTATTTAATGCGAGAAAAACGTTATCTGGTGTTTTCACCACTCCACAGTGCGTTTGATATGCAGAACCTGCGATATCTTGGTTTTCATTGGGGTTTCAAGATGAGAATATGCATATTCTGCGATAATCTTGGTGAGTCTTATGTGAGAAGTATGCAGAATCATCGAAATCGCTCTTTTGAAGCTATTTAATGCGAGAAATACGTTATCTGCTGTTTTCACCACTCCACAGTGCGTTTGATATGCAGAACCTGCGATATCTTGGTTTTCGTGTGGTTTCCAGCTGGATATGCGTTTTCTACCATAATCTTGGTGAGTCTTCTGTGAGAAGTATGCAGAATCATCGAAATCGCTCTTTTGAAGCTATTTAATGCGAGAAATACGTTATCTGGTGTTTTCACCACTCCACAGTGCGTTTGATATGCAGTACCGGCGATATCTTGGTTTTCATTGGAGTTTCAAGATGAGAATATGCATATTCTGCGATAATCTTGGTGAGTCTTATGTGGGAAGTATGCAGAATCATCGAAATCGCTCTTTTGAAGCTATTTAATGCGAGAAATACGTTATCTGGTGTTTTCACCACTCCACAGTGCGTTTGATATGCAGAACCTGCGATATCTTGGTTTTCGTGTGGTTTCCAGCTGGATATGCGTTTTCTACCATAATCTTGGTGAGTCTTCTGTGAGAAGTATGCAGAATCATCGAAATCGCTCTTTTGAAGCTATTTAATGCGAGGAATACGTTATCTGGTGTTTTCACCACTCCACAGTGCGTTTGATATGCAGAACCGGCGATATCTTGGTTTTCGTGTGGTTTCCAGCTGGATATGCATTTTCTACCATAATCTTGGTGAGTCTTCTGTGAGAAGTATGCAGAATCATCGAAATCGCTCTTTTGAAGCAATTTAATGCGAGAGATACGTTATCTGGTGTTTTCACCACTCCACAATGCGTTTGATATGCAGAACCGGCGATATCTTGGTTTTCGTGTGGTTTCCAGCTGGATATGCATTTTCTACCATAATCTTGGTGAGTCTTCAGTGAGAAGTATGCAGGATCATCGAATTCGCCCTTTTGGAGATATTTAATGTGAAAAAAACGCTATCAGGTGATTTCACCACTCCACAATGCGTTTGATATGCAGAACCGGCGATATCTTGGTTTTCGTGTGGTTTCCAGCTGGGTATGCGTTTTCTACCATAATCTTGGTGAGTCTTCTGTGAGAAGTATGCAGAATCATCGAAATCGCTCTTTTGAAGCTATTTAATGCGAGAAATACGTTATCTGGTGTTTTCACCACTCCACAGTGCGTTGGATGTTCTGAACCGGCGACATCTTGATTTTCGTGTGGTTTCCAGCTGGATATGCGTTTTCTACCATAATCTTGGTGTTTCTTCTGTGAGAAGTATGCAGAATCATCGAAATCGCTCTTTTGAAGCTATTTAATGCGAGAAATACGTTATCTGGTGTTTTCACCACTCCACAGTGCGTTTGATATGCAGAACCGTCGATATCTTGGTTTTCGTGTGTTTTCCAGCTGGATGTTGCTTTTTCTACCATAATCTTGGTGTTTCTTCTGTGAGAAGTATGCAGAATCATTGAAATCGCTCTTTTGGAGCTATGTAATGCGAGAAACCCGTTATCTGGTGTTTTCACCACTCCACAGTGCGTTGGATGTTCTGAACCGGCGACATCTTGATTTTCGTTGGGTTTCAACCTGAGATATGCATTTTCTGCGATAATCTTGGTGTTTCTTCTGTGAGAAGTATGCAGAATCATCGAAATCGCTCTTTTAAAGCTATTTAATGCGAGAAAAACGTTATCTGGTGTTTTCACCACTCCACAGTGCGTTTGATATGCAGAACCTGCGATATCTTGGTTTTCGTGTGGTTTCCAGCTGGGTATGCGTTTTCTACCATAATCTTGGTGAGTCTTCTGTGAGAAGTATGCAGAATCATCGAAATCGCTCTTTTGAAGCTATTTAATGCGAGAAATACGTTATCTGGTGTTTTCACCACTCCACAGTGCGTTTGATATGCAGAACCGGCGATATCTTGGTTTTCGTGTGGTTTCCAGCTGGATATGCATTTTCTACGATAATCTTAGTGAGTCTTCTGTGAGAAGTATGCAGAATCATCGAAATCGCTCTTTTGAAGCAATTTAATGCGAGAGATACGTTATCTGGTGTTTTCACCACTCCACAATGCGTTTGATATGCAGAACCGGCGATATCTTGGTTTTCGTGTGGTTTCCAGCTGGATATGCATTTTCTACCATAATCTTGGTGAGTCTTCAGTGAGAAGTATGCAGGATCATCGAATTCGCCCTTTTGGAGATATTTAATGTGAAAAAAACGCTATCAGGTGATTTCACCACTCCACAATGCGTTTGATATGCAGAACCGGCGATATCTTGGTTTTCGTGTGGTTTCCAGCTGGGTATGCGTTTTCTACCATAATCTTGGTGAGTCTTCAGTGAGAAGGACGCAGGATCATCGAAATCGCTCTTTTGAAGCTATTTAATGCGAGAAATACGTTATCTGGTGCTTTCACCACTCCACAGTGCGATTGATATGCAGAACCGGCGATATCTTGGTTTTCGTGGAGTATCCTGCTGGATATGCATTTTCTACCATAATCTTGGTGTTTCTTCTGTGAGAAGTAGGCAGAATCATCGAAATCGCTCTTTTGAAGGTATTTAACGCGAGAAATACGTTATCGGGTGTTTTCACCACTCCTCAGTGCGTTTGATATGCAGAACCGTCGATATCTTGGTTTTCGTGTGTTTTCCAGCTGGATGTTGCTTTTTCTACCATAATCTTGGTGAGTCTTCAGTGAGATGTATGCAGGGTCATCGGAATCGCTCTTTTGAAGCTATTTAATGCGAGAGATACGTTATCTGGTGTTTTCACCACTCCACAGTGCGTTGGATGTTCTGAACCGGCGACATCTTGATTTTCGTGGGGTTTCAACCTGAGATATGCATTTTCTGCGATAATCTTGGTGTTTCTTCTGTGAGAAGTATGCAGAATCATCGAAATCGCTCTTTTGAAGCTATTTAATGCGAGAAATACGTTATCTGGTGTTTTCACCACTCCACAGTGCGTTTGATATGCAGAACCGGCGATATCTTGGATTTCGTGTGGTTTCCAGCTGGATATGCATTTTCTACGATACTCTTGGTGAGTCTTCTGTGAGAAGTATGCAGAATCATCGAAATCGCTCTTTTGAAGCAATTTAATGCGAGAGATACGTTATCTGGTGTTTTCACCACTCCACAATGCGTTTGATATGCAGAACCGGCGATATCTTGGTTTTCGTGTGGTTTCCAGCTGGATACGCATTTTCTACCATAATCTTGGTGAGTCTTCAGTGAGAAGTATGCAGGATCATCGATAATCGCTCTTTTCAAGCTATTTAATGCGAGAGATACGTTATCTGGTGTTTTCACCACTCCACAGTGCGTTTGATATGCAGAACCGGCGATATCTTGGTTTTCGTGTGGTTTCCAGCTGGATATGCATTTTCTACCATAATCTTGGTGAGTCTTCTGTGAGAAGTATGCAGGATCATCGAATTCGCCCTTTTGGAGATATTCAATGTGAGAAAAACGCTATCAGGTGTTTTCACCACTCCACAATGCGTTTGATATGCAGAACCGGCGATATCTTGGTTTTCGTGTGGTTTCCAGCTGGATATGCATTTTCTACCATAATCTTGGTGTTTCTTCTGTGAGAAGTATGCAGAATCATCGAAATCGCTCTCTTGGAGCTATGTAATGCGAGAAACCCGTTATCTGGTGTTTTCACCACTCCACAGTGCGTTGGATGTTCTGAACCGGTGACATCTTGATTTTCGTGGGGTTTCAACCTGAGATATGCATTTTCTGCGATAATCTTGGTGTTTCTTCTGTGAGAAGTATGCAGAATCATCGAAATCGCTCTTTTAAAGATATTTAATGCGAGAAATACGTTATCTTGTGTTTTCACCACTCCACAGTGCGTTTGATATGCAGAACCGGCGATATCTTGGTTTTCGTGTGGTTTCCAGCTGGATATGCATTTTATACCATAATCTTGGTGTTTCTTCTGTGAGAAGTATGCAGAATCATCGAAATCGCTCTTTTGGAGCTATGTAATGCGAGAAACCCGTTATCTGGTGTTTTCACCACTCCACAGTGCGTTGAATGTTCTGAACCGGTGCCATCTTGATTTTCGTGGGGTTTCAACCTGAGATATGCATTTTCTGCGATAATCTTGGTGTTTCTTCTGTGAGAAGTATGCAGAATCATCGAAATCGCTCTTTTAAAGATATTTAATGCGAGAAATACGTTATCTGGTGTTTTCACCACTCCACAGTGCGTTTGATATGCAGAACCGGCGATATCTTGGTTTTCGTGTGGTTTCCAGCTGGATATGCATTTTCTACCATAATCTTGGTGTTTCTTCTGTGAGAAGTATGCAGAATCATCGAAATCGCTCTCTTGGAGCTATGTAATGCGAGAAACCCGTTATCTGGTGTTTTCACCACTCCACAGTGCGTTGGATGTTCTGAACCGGTGACATCTTGATTTTCGTGGGGTTTCAACCTGAGATATGCATTTTCTGCGATAATCTTGGTGTTTCTTCTGTGAGAAGTATGCAGAATCATCGAAATCGCTCTTTTAAAGATATTTAATGCGAGAAATACGTTATCTTGTGTTTTCACCACTCCACAGTGCGTTTGATATGCAGAACCGGCGATATCTTGGTTTTCGTGTGGTTTCCAGCTGGATATGCATTTTATACCATAATCTTGGTGTTTCTTCTGTGAGAAGTATGCAGAATCATCGAAATCGCTCTTTTGGAGCTATGTAATGCGAGAAACCCGTTATCTGGTGTTTTCACCACTCCACAGTGCGTTGAATGTTCTGAACCGGTGCCATCTTGATTTTCGTGGGGTTTCAACCTGAGATATGCATTTTCTGCGATAATCTTGGTGTTTCTTCTGTGAGAAGTATGCAGAATCATCGAAATCGCTCTTTTAAAGATATTTAATGCGAGAAATACGTTATCTGGTGTTTTCACCACTCCACAGTGCGTTTGATATGCAGAACCGGCGATATCTTGGTTTTCGTGTGGTTTCCAGCTGGATATGCATTTTCTACCATAATCTTGGTGTTTCTTCTGTGAGAAGTAGGCAGAATCATCGATATCGTTCTTTTGAAGGTATTTAATGCGACAAATACGTTATCGGGTGTTTTCACCACGCCTCAGTGCGTTTGATATGCAGAACCGGCGATATCTTGGTTTTCGTGTGGTTTCGAGCTGGATGTGCATTTTCTACCATAATCTTGGTGAGTCTTCAGTGAGATGTATGCAGGATCATCGAAATCGCTCTTTTGAAGCTATTTAATGCGAGAAATACGTTATCTGGTGTTTTCACCACTCCACAGTGCGTTTGATATGCAGAACCGTCGATATCTTGGTTGTCGTGTGGTTTACCGCTGGATATGCATTTTCTATCATAATCTTGGTGTTTCTTCTGTGAGAAGTATGCAGGATCATCGAAATCGCTCTTTTGGAGCTATCTAATGCGAGTGACACGATTTCTGGAGTTTTCACCACTCCACAGAGCGTTTGATTTGCAGAACCGTCGATATCTTGGTTTTCGTGGGGTTTCAAGCTGAGATATGCATTTTCTGCGATGATCTTGGTGTTTCTTCTGTGAGAAGTATGCAGAATCATCGAAATCGCTCTCTTGGAGCTACTTAATGCGAGAAACCCGTTATCTGGTGTTTTCACCACTCCACAGTGCGTTGAATGTTCTGAACCGGTGCCATCTTGATTTTCGTGGGGTTTCAACCTGAGATATGCATTTTCTGCGATAATCTTGGTGTTTCTTCTGTGAGAAGTATGCAGAATCATCGAAATCGCTCTTTTAAAGATATTTAATGCGAGAAATACGTTATCTGGTGTTTTCACCACTCCACAGTGCGTTTGATATGCAGAACCGGCGATATCTTGGTTTTCGTGTGGTTTCCAGCTGGATATGCATTTTCTACCATAATCTTGGTGTTTCTTCTGTGAGAAGTAGGCAGAATCATCGATATCGTTCTTTTGAAGGTATTTAATGCGACAAATACGTTATCGGGTGTTTTCACCACGCCTCAGTGCGTTTGATATGCAGAACCGGCGATATCTTGGTTTTCGTGTGGTTTCCAGCTGGATATGCATTTTCTACGATAAGCTTGGTGAGTCTTCTGTGAGAAGTATGCAGGATCATCGAAACCGCTCTTTTGAAGCTATTTAATGCGAGAGATACGTTATCTGGTGTTTTCACCACTCCACAGTGCGTTTGATATGCAGAACCGGCGATATCTTGGTTTTCGTGTGGTTTCCAGCTGGATATGCATTTTCTACCATAATCTTGGTGAGTCTTCAGTGAGAAGTATGCAGGATCATCGAAATCGCTCTTTTGAAGTTATTTAATGCGAGAAATACGTTATCTGGTGTTTTCACCACTCCACAGTGCGTTTGATATGCAGAACCGGCGATACCTTGGTTTTCGTGGGGTTTCAAGCTTAGATATGCACTTTCTACGATAATCTTGGTGAGACTGCAGTCAGAAGTATTCAGAATCATCGAGATCGCTCATTTCGATCTATTTAATGCGAAAAAACCGCTATCTGGTGTTTTCACCACTCCACAGTGCGTTTGATATGCAGAACCGGCGATATCTTAGTTTTCGGGTTTTTCCAGCTGAGATATGCATTTTCTACGATAATCTTGGTGAGACTTCTGTCAGAAGTATGCAGAATCATCGAGATCGCTCTATCCGAGCTATTTAATACGCGAAACACGCTATCTGGTGTTTTCACCAATCCACAGTGCGTTTGATATGCAGAACCGGCGATATATAATTTTTCGGGGTTTTCCAGGTGCGATATGCATTTTCTGCGATAATCTTGGTGTTTGTTCTGTGAGAAGTATGCAGTATCATCGAAATCGCTCTTTTGGAGCTATTTAATGCGAGTGACACGTTTTCTGGAGTTCACACCACTCCACAGAGCGTTTGATATGCAGAACCGTCGATATCTTGGTTTTCGTGGGGTTTCCAGCTGGGATATATATTTTCTGCTATAATCTTGGTTTCCTTCTGTGACAAGTATGCAGAACCATTAAAGTCGTTCTTTCGGAGCTGTTTAATGCGAGAAACACGTTATCTGGTGTTTTCACCACTCCACAGTGCGTTCGATATGCAGAACCGGCGATATCTTGGTTTTCGTGTGGTTTCCAGCTGGATATGCATATTCTACCATAATCTTGGTGTTTCTTCTGTGAGAAGTATGCAGAATCATCGGAATCGCTCTCTTGGAGCTATTTAATGCGAGAAACCAGTTATCTGGTGTTTCCACCACTCCGCAGTGCGTTTGATATCCAGAAACGGCGATACCTTGGTTTTCGTTGGATTTCCAGTTGGATATGCATTTTCTACGATAATCTTGGCGAGTCTTCTGTGAGAAGTATGCAGAATCGCGGAAATCGCTGGTATAGTGCCATTTAATGCGAAATAACACGATTTCTGGTGTTTCAGAACTCCTCCGTTCGTATGATATGCAGAATCGGCGGTATCTTCGTTTTCGTGGGGTTTCCAGCTGACATATGCATTTACCACGATAATCTTGGTGATTCTTCTGTGAGAAGTATACAGAATCACAGAAATCGCATCTTTCGTGCCATTTAATGACAAAACATGTTTTCTTGCATTTTCAGCTCTCCACAGAGCGTAAAATATGCACAACAGGCGATATCTTCGGTTTCGTGTTGTTTCCAGCTGAGACATGCATTTTCTATCATAATCTTGGTGAGACTTCAGTCAGAAGTATGCAGAATCATCGAGATCGCTCTATTCGAGCTATTTAATGCGCGAAACACGCTATCTGGTGTTTTCACCACTCCACAGTGCGATTGATATGCAGAACCGGCGATATCTCAGTTTTCGGGGGTTTCCAGCTGAGATATGCATTTTCTGCGATAATCTTGGTGTTTCTTCTGTGAGAAGTATGCAGAATCGTTGATTTCGCACTTTTGAAGCTATATAATGGGCGAAACACGCCATCTGGAGTTTTCACCACTCTACAGTGCGTTTGATTTGCAGAACCGGCGATAGGTTGGTTTCCGTGGGGTTTCAAGCTGAGATAGTGATTTTCTACGAATATCGTGGTGGGACTTCTGTCAGAAGTATGCAAAATCATGGAGAACGTTCTATTCGAGCTATTTATAGCGAGAAACACGCATTCTGGTGTTTTCACCACTCCACAGTGCATTTGATATGCAGAAACGGCGATATCTTGGTTTTCGTGGGGTTTCAAGCTGAGACATACATTTTCTACGATAATCTTGGTGAGACTTCTGTCAGAAGTATGCAGAATCATCGAAATCGCTCTTTTCAAGATATTTAATGCGAGAAACACGCTATCTGGTGTTTTCACCACTCCACAGTGCATTTGAAATGCAGAACCGGCGATATCTTGGTTTTCGTGGGGTTTAAAGCTGACACATGCATTTTCTACGATAATCTTGGTGAGACTTCTGTCAGAAGTATGCAGAATCATCGAAATCGCTCTATTCGAGCTATTCACTGCGAGAAACACTCTATCTGGTGTTTTCACTACTCCACAGTGCGTTTGATATGCAGAACCGGCGAAATCTTGGTTGTCGTGGGGTTTCAAGCTGTGATATGCATTTTCTACGATAATCTTGGTGAGACTTCAGTCAAAAGTATTCAGAATCATCGAGATCGCTCATTTCGATCTATTTAATGCGAAAAAACACGCTATCTGGTGTTTTCACCACTCCACAGTGCATTTGATATGCAGAACCGGCGATATCTTGGTTTTCGTGGGGTTTCAAGCTGAGACATGCATTTTCTACGATAATCTTGGTGAGACTTCTGTCAGAAGTATGCAGAATCATCGAAATCGGTCTTTTCAAGATATTTAATGCGAGAAACACGCTATCTGCTGTTTTCACCACTCCACAGTGCATTTGATATGCAGAACCGGCGAAATCTTGGTTTTCGTGGGGTTTCAAGCTGTGATATGCATTTTCTACGATAATCTTGGTGAGACTTCAGTCAGAAGTATTCAGAATCATCGAGATCGCTCATTTCCATCTATTTAAAGCGAAAAAACACGCTATCTGGTGTTTTCACTACTCCACAGTGCGTTTGATATGCAGAACCGGCGAAATCTTGGTTTTCGTGGGGTTTCAAGCTGTGATATGCATTTTCTACGATAATCTTGGTGAGATTTCAGTCAGAAGTATTCAGAATCATCGAGATCGCTAAATTTCGATCTACTTAATTCGAAAAAACACGCTATCTGGTGTTTTCACCACTCCACAGTGCATAGGATATGCAGAACCGGCGATATCTTGGTTTTCGTCGGGTTTCAAGCTGACACATGCATTTTCTACGATAATCTTGGTGAGACTTCTGTCAGAAGTATGCAGAATCATCGAGATCGCTCTATTAGAGCAATATAATGCGCGAAACACGCCATCTGGTGTTTTCACCACTCCACAGTGCGTTTGATATGCAGAACCGGCGATATCTTGGTTTTCGTGTGGTTTCCAGCTGGATATGCATTTTCTACGATAATCTTGGTGAGACTTCTGTCAGAAGTATGCAGAATCATCGAGATCGCTCTATCCGAGCTATTTAATGCGCGAAACACGCTATCTGGTGTTTTCACAACTCCACAGTGCGTTTGATATGCAGAACCAGCGATATCTTGGTTTTCGTGTGGTTTCCAGCTGGATATGCATTTTCTACCATAATCTTGGGGTTTCTTCTGTGAGAGGTATGCAGAATCATCGGAATCGCTCTTTTCAAGATATTTAATGCGAGAAACCGGTTATCTGGTGTTTTCACCACTCCACAGTGCATTTGAAATGCAGAACCGGCGATATCTTGGTTTTCGTGGGGTTTCAAGATGAGACATGCATTTTCTACGATAATCTTGGTGAGACTTCTGTCAGAAGTATGCAGAATCATCGAAATCGCTCTTTTCAAGATATTTAATGCCAGAAACACGCTATCTGGTGTTTTCACTACTCCACAGTGCGTTTGATATGCAGAACCGGTGATATCCTGGATTTCGTCGGATTTCAAGCTGATACACTCAGTTTCCACCCTAATCTTGGTGGTTCTTCTGTGAGAAGTATGCAGAATCATCGAGATCGCACTTTTCAAAATTTTAATGCGAGAAACACGCTATCTGGTGTTTTCACTACTCCACAGTGCGTTTGATATGCAGAACCGGCGATATCTTGGTTTTCGTGGGGTTTCAAGCTGAGATATTCATTTTCTACCATAATCTTGGGGTTTCTTCTGTGAGAAGTATGCAGAATCATCGAAATCGCTCTATTCGAGCTATGTACTGCGAGAAACACGCTATCTGGTGGTTTCACTACTCCACAGTGCGTTTGATATGCAGAACCGGTGATATCCTGGTTTTCGTCGGGTTTCAAGCTGAGACACTCAGTTTCCACCCTAGTCTTGGTGGTTCTTCTGTGAGAAGTATGCAGAATCATCAAGATCGCTCTTTTCAAGATATTTAATGCGAGAAACACGCTATCTGGTGTTTTCACCACTCCACAGTGCATTTGATTTGCAGAACCGGCGATATCTTGGTTTTCGTGGGGTTTCAAGCTGAAACATGCATTTTCTACGATAATCTTGATGAGACTTCTGTCAGAAGTATGCAGAATCATCGAAATCGCTCTATTCGAGATATTCACTGCGAGAAACACTCTATCTGGTTTTTTCACCACTCCACAGTGCATTTGATATGCAGAACCGGCGATATCTTGGTTTTCGTGGGGTTTCAAGCTGAGACATGCATTTTCTACGATAATCTTGGTGAGACTTCTGTCAGATGTATGCAGAATCATCGAAATCGCTCTATTCGAGCTATGTACTGCGAGAAACACGCTATCTGGTGTTTTCACTACTCCACAGTGCGTTTGATATGCAGAACCGGTGATATCCTGGTTTTCGTCGGGTTTCAAGCTGAGACACTCAGTTTCCACCCTAATCTTGGTGGTTCTTCTGTCAGAAGTATGCAGAATCATCGAAATCGCTCTTTTCAAGATATTTAATGCGAGAAACCGGTTATCTGGTGTTTTCACCACTCCACAGTGCATTTGAAATGCAGAACCGGCGATATCTTGGTTTTCGTGGGGTTTCAAGATGAGACATGCATTTTCTACGATAATCTTGGTGAGACTTCTGTCAGAAGTATGCAGAATCATCGAAATCGCTCTTTTCAAGATATTTAATGCGAGAAACACGCTATCTGGTGTTTTCACTACTCCACAGTGCGTTTGATATGCAGAACCGGTGATATCCTGGTTTTCGTCGGGTTTCAAGCTGATACACTCAGTTACCACCCTAATCTTGGTGGTTCTTCTGTGAGAAGTATGCAGAATCATCGAGATCGCACTTTTCAAGATTTTTAATGCGAGAAACACGCTATCTGGTGTTTTCACTACTCCACAGTGCGTTTGATATGCAGAACCGGTGATATCCTGGTTTTCGTCGGGTTTCAAGCTGAGACACCCAGTTTCCACCCTAATCTTGGTGGTTCTTCTGTGAGAAGTATGCGGAATCATCGAGATCGCTCTTTTCAAGATATTTAATGCGAGAAACACGCTATCTGGTGTTTTCACCACTCCACAGTGCATTTGATATGCAGAACCGGCGATATCTTGGTTTTCGTGGGGTTTCAAGCTGAGACATGCATTTTCTACGATAATCTTGGTGAGACTTCTGTCAGATGTATGCAGAATCATCGAAATCGCTCTATTCGAGCTATGTACTGCGAGAAACACGCTATCTGGTGTTTTCACTACTCCACAGTGCGTTTGATATGCAGAACCGGTGATATCCTGGTTTTCGTCGGGTTTCAAGCTGAGACACTCAGTTTCCACCCTAATCTTGGTGGTTCTTCTGTGACAAGTATGCAGAATCATCAAGATCGCTCTTTTCAAGATATTTAATGCGAGAAACACGCTATCTGGTGTTTTCACCACTCCACAGTGCATTTGATTTGCAGAACCGGCGATATCTTGGTTTTCGTGTGGTTTCAAGCTGACACATGCATTTTCTACGATAATCTTGGTGAGCCTTCTGTCAGAAGTATGCAGAATCATCGAAATCGCTCTATTCGAGCTATTCACTGCGAGAAACACGCTATCTGGTGTTTTCACTACTCCACAGTTCATTTGAAATGCAGAACCGGCGATATCTTGGTTTTCGTGGGGTTTCAAGCTGAGACATGCATTTTCTGCGATTATCTTGGTGAGACTTCTGTCAGAAGTATGCAGAATCATCGAGATCGCTCTATTCGAGCTATGTAATGCGCGAAACACGCCATCTGGTGTTTTCACCACTCCAGAGTGCGTTTGATATGCAGAACCGGCGATATCTAAGAATTCGGGGGTTTCCAGCTGAGATATGCATTTTCTACGATAATCTTGGTGAGACTTCAGTCAGAAGTATGCAGAATCATTGAAATCGGGCTTTTCGAACTATTTGATGCGGAAAAACACGTTTTCTGGAGTTTTCACCACTCCACAGAGCGTTTGATATGCAGAACCGTCGATATCTTGGTTTTCGTGGGGTTTTCAGCTGAGATATATATTTTCTGTTATAATCTTGGTGTTTCTTCTGTGACAAGTATGCAGAATGATTGAAGTTGTTCTTTTGGAGCTGTTTAATGCGAGAAACACGTTATCTGGTGTTTTCACTACTCCACAGTGCGTTTGATATGCAGAACCGGCGAAATCTTGGTTTTCGTGGGGTTTCAAGCTGACACATGCATTTTCTACGATAATCTTGGTGAGCCTTCTGCCAGAAGTATTCAGAATCATCGCAATCGCTCTTTTCAAGATATTTAATGCGAGAAACACGCTATCTGGTGTTTTCACCACTCCTACAGTGCGTTTGATATGCAGAACCGGCGATATCTTGGTTTTCGTGGGGTTTCAAGCTGAGACATGCATTTTCTACGATAATCTTGGTGAGACTTCTGTCAGAAGTATGCAGAATCATCGAAATCGCTCTTTTCAAGATATTTAATGCGAGAAACAGGTTATCTGGTGTTTTCACCACTCCACAGTGCGTTTGATGTTCTGAACCGGCGATATCTTAGTTTTCGTGGGGTTTCAAGCTGAGACATGCATTTTCTACGATAATCTTGGTGAGACTTCTGTCAGAAGTATGCAGAATCATCGAAATCGCTCTGTTCAAGATATTTAATGCGAGAAACCGGTTATCTGGTGTTTTCACCACTCCACAGTGCATTTGAAATGCAGAACCGGCGATATCTTGGTTTTCGTGGGGTTTCAAGCTGAGACATGCATTTTCTACGATAATCTTGGTGAGACATCTGTCAGAAGCATGCAGAATCATCGCAATCGCTCTTTTCAAGATATTTAATGCGAGAAACACGCTATCTGGTGTTTTCACCACTCCTACAGTGCGTTTGATATGCAGAACCGGCGATATCTTGGTTTTCGTGGGGTTTCAAGCTGAGACATGCATTTTCTACGATAATCTTGGTGAGACTTCTGTCAGAAGTATGCAGAATCATCGAAATCGCTCTTTTCAAGATATTTAATGCGAGAAACAGGTTATCTGGTGTTTTCACCACTCCACAGTGCGTTTGATGTTCTGAACCGGCGATATCTTAGTTTTCGTGGGGTTTCAAGCTGAGACATGCATTTTCTACGATAATCTTGGTGAGACTTCTGTCAGAAGTATGCAGAATCATCGAAATCGCTCTGTTCAAGATATTTAATGCGAGAAACCGGTTATCTGGTGTTTTCACCACTCCACAGTGCATTTGAAATGCAGAACCGGCGATATCTTGGTTTTCGTGGGGTTTCAAGCTGAGACATGCATTTTCTACGATAATCTTGGTGAGACATCTGTCAGAAGCATGCAGAATCATCGCAATCGCTCTTTTCAAGATATTTAATGCGAGAAACACGCTATCTGGTGTTTTCACTACTCCACAGTGCGTTTGATATGCAGATCCGGTGATATCCTGGTTTTCGTCGGGTTTCAAGCTGATACACTCAGTTTCCACACTAATCTTGGTGGTTCTTCTGTGAGAAGTATGCAGAATCATCGAGAATGCACTTTTCAAGATATTTAAGGCGAGAAACACGCTATCTGTTGTTTTCACCACTCCACAGTGCATTTGATATGCAGAACCGGCGATATCTTGGTTTTTGTGGGGTTTCAAGCTGACACTTGCATTTTCTACGATAATCTTGGTGAGACTTCTGTCAGAAGTATGCAGAATCATCGAAATCGCTCTTTTCAAGATATTTAATGCGAGAAACACGCTATCTGGTGTTTTCACCACTCCACAGTGCATTTGATTTGCAGAACCCGCGATATCTTGGTTTTCGTGGGGTTTCAAGCTGACACATGCATTTTCTACGATAATCTTGGTGAGACTTCTGTCAGAAGTATGCAGAATCATCGAAATCGCTCTTTTCAAGATATTTAATGCGAGAAACACGCTATCTGGTGTTTTCACCACTCCACAGTGCATTTGATTTGCAGAACCCGCGATATCTTGGTTTTCGTGGGGTTTCAAGCTGACACATGCATTTTCTACGATAATCTTGGTGAGACTTCTGTCAGAAGTATGCAGAATCATCGAAATCGCTCTATTCGAGCTATTCACTGCGAGAAACACGCTATCTGCTGTTTTCACTACTCCACAGTGCGTTTGATATGCAGAACCGGTGATATCCTGGTTTTCGTCGGGTTTCAAGCTGATACACTCAGTTTCCACCCTAATCTTGGTGAGACTTCTGTCAGAAGTATGCAGAATCATCGAAATCGCTCTTTTCAAGATATTTAATGCGAGAAACCGGTTATCTGGTGTTTTCACCACTCCACAGTGCATTTGAAATGCAGAACCGGCGATATCTTGGTTTTCGTCGGGTTTCAAGCTGATACACTCAGTTTCCACCCTAATCTTGGTGGTTCTTCTGTGAGAAGTATGCAGAATCATCGAGATCGCACTTTTCAAGATTTTTAATGCGAGAAACACGCTATCTGGTGTTTTCACTACTCCACAGTGCGTTTGATAAGCAGAACCGGTGATATCCTGGTTTTCGTCGGGTTTCAAGCTGAGACACCCAGTTTCCACCCTAATCTTGGTGGTTCTTCTGTGAGAAGTATGCAGAATCATCGAGATCGCTCTTTTCAAGATATTTAATGCGAGAAACACGCTATCTGGTGTTTTCACCACTCCACAGTGCATTTGATATGCAGAACCGGCGATATCTTGGTTTTCGTGGGGTTTCAAGCTGAGACATGCATTTTCTACGATAATCTTGGTGAGACTTCTGTCAGATGTATGCAGAATCATCGAAATCGCTCTATTCGAGCTATGTTCTGCGAGAAACACGCTATCTGGTGTTTTCACTACTCCACAGTGCGTTTGATATGCAGAACCGGTGATATCCTGGTTTTCGTCGGGTTTCAAGCTGAGACACTCAGTTTCCACCCTAATCTTGGTGGTTCTTCTGTGACAAGTATGCAGAATCATCAAGATCGCTCTTTTCAAGATATTTAATGCGAGAAACACGCTATCTGGTGTTTTCACCACTCCACAGTGCATTTGATTTGCAGAACCGGCGATATCTTGGTTTTCGTGTGGTTTCAAGCTGACACATGCATTTTCTACGATAATCTTGGTGAGACTTCTGTCAGAAGTATGCAGAATCATCGAAATCGCTCTATTCGAGCTATTCACTGCGAGAAACACGCTATCTGGTGTTTTCACTACTCCACAGTGCGTTTGATATGCAGAACCGGTGATATCCTGGTTTTCGTCGGGTTTCAAGCTGATACACTCAGTTTCCACCCTAATCTTGGTGAGACTTCTGTCAGAAGTATGCAGAATCATCGAAATCGCTCTTTTCATGATATTTAATGCGAGAAACACGCTATCTGGTGTTTTCACCACTCCACAGTGCATTTGAAATGCAGAACCGGCGATATCTTGGTTTTCGTGGGGTTTCAAGCTGAGACATGCATTTTCTACGATAATCTTGGTGAGACATCTGTCAGAAGCATGCTGAATCATCGCAATCGCTCTTTTCAAGATATTTAATGCGAGAAACACGCTATCTGGTGTTTTCACTACTCCACAGTGCGTTTGATATGCAGATCCGGTGATATCCTGGTTTTCGTCGGATTTCAAGCTGATACACTCAGTTTCCACCCTAATCTTGGTGGTTCTTCTGTGAGAAGTATGCAGAATCATCGAGAATGCACTTTTCAAGATATTTAAGGCGAGAAACACGCTATCTGTTGTTTTCACCACTCCACAGTGCATTTGATATGCAGAACCGGCGATATCTTGGTTTTTGTGGGGTTTCAAGCTGACACTTGCATTTTCTACGATAATCTTGGTGAGACTTCTGTCAGAAGTATGCAGAATCATCGAAATCGCTCTTTTCAAGATATTTAATGCGAGAAACACGCTATCTGGTGTTTTCACCACTCCACAGTGCATTTGATTTGCAGAACCCGCGATATCTTGGTTTTCGTGGGGTTTCAAGCTGACACATGCATTTTCTACGATAATCTTGGTGAGACTTCTGTCAGAAGTATGCAGAATCATCGAAATCGCTCTTTTCAAGATATTTAATGCGAGAAACACGCTATCTGGTGTTTTCACTACTCCACAGTGCGTTTGATATGCAGAACCGGTGATATCCTGGTTTTCGTCGGGTTTCAAGCTGAGACACCCAGTTTCCACCCTAATCTTGGTGGTTCTTCTGTGAGAAGTATGCAGAATCATCGAGATCGCTCTTTTCAAGATATTTAATGCGAGAAACACGCTATCTGGTGTTTTCACCACTCCACAGTGCATTTGATATGCAGAACCGGCGATATCTTGGTTTTCGTGGGGTTTCAAGCTGAGACATGCATTTTCTACGATAATCTTGGTGAGACTTCTGTCAGATGTATGCAGAATCATCGAAATCGCTCTATTCGAGCTATGTACTGCGAGAAACACGCTATCTGGTGTTTTCACTACTCCACAGTGCGTTTGATATGCAGAACCGGTGATATCCTGGTTTTCGTCGGGTTTCAAGCTGAGACACTCAGTTTCCACCCTAATCTTGGTGGTTCTTCTGTGACAAGTATGCAGAATCATCAAGATCGCTCTTTTCAAGATATTTAATGCGAGAAACACGCTATCTGGTGTTTTCACCACTCCACAGTGCATTTGATTTGCAGAACCGGCGATATCTTGGTTTTCGTGTGGTTTCAAGCTGACACATGCATTTTCTACGATAATCTTGGTGAGACTTCTGTCAGAAGTATGCAGAATCATCGAAATCGCTCTATTCGAGCTATTCACTGCGAGAAACACGCTATCTGGTGTTTTCACTACTCCACAGTTCATTTGAAATGCAGAACCGGCGATATCTTGGTTTTCGTGGGGTTTCAAGCTGAGACATGCATTTTTTACGATTATCTTGGTGAGACTTCTGTCAGAAGTATGCAGAATCATCGAGATCGCTCTATTCGAGCTATATAATGCGCGAAACACGCCATCTGGTGTTTTCACCACTCCAGAGTGCGTTTGATATGCAGAACCGGCGATATCTAAGAATTCGGGGGTTTCCAGCTGAGATATGCATTTTCTACGATAATCTTGGTGAGACTTCAGTCAGAAGTATGCAGAATCATCGAAATCGGGCTTTTCGAACTATTTGATGCGGAAAAACACGTTTTCTGGAGTTTTCACCACTCCACAGAGCGTTTGATATGCAGAACCGTCGATATCTTGGTTTTCGTGGGGTTTTCAGCTGAGATATATATTTTCTGTTATAATCTTGGTGTTTCTTCTGTGACAAGTATGCAGAATGATTGAAGTTGTTCTATTGGAGCTGTTTAATGCGAGAAACACGTTATCTGGTGTTTTCACTACTCCACAGTGCGTTTGATATGCAGAACCGGCGAAATCTTGGTTTTCGTGGGGTTTCAAGCTGACACATGCATTTTCTACGATAATCTTGGTGAGCCTTCTGCCAGAAGTATTCAGAATCATCGCAATCGCACTTTTCAAGATATTTAATGCGAGAAACACGCTATCTGGTGTTTTCACCACTCCACAGTGCGTTTGATATGCAGAACCGGCGATATCTTGGTTTTCGTGGGGTTTCAAGCTGAGACATGCATTTTCTACGATAATCTTGGTGAGACTTCTGTCAGAAGTATGCAGAATCATCGAAATCGCTCTTTTCAAGATATTTAATGCGAGAAACAGGTTATCTGGTGTTTTCACCACTCCACAGTGCGTTTGATGTTCTGAACCGGCGATATCTTAGTTTTCGTGGGGTTTCAAGCTGAGACATGCATTTTCTACGATAATCTTGGTGAGACTTCTGTCAGAAGTATGCAGAATCATCGAAATCGATCAGTTCAAGATATTTAATGCGAGAAACCGGTTATCTGGTGTTTTCACCACTCCACAGTGCATTTGAAATGCAGAACCGGCGATATCTTGGTTTTCGCGGGGTTTCAAGCTGAGACATGCATTTTCTACGATAATCTTGGTGAGACATCTGTCAGAAGCATGCAGAATCATCGCAATCGCTCTTTTCAAGATATTTAATGCGAGAAACACGCTATCTGGTGTTTTCACTACTCCACAGTGCGTTTGATATGCAGATCCGGTGATATCCTGGTTTTCGTCGGGTTTCAAGCTGATACACTCAGTTTCCACCCTAATCTTGGTGGTTCTTCTGTGAGAAGTATGCAGAATCATCGAGAATGCACTTTTCAAGATATTTAAGGCGAGAAACACGCTATCTGTTGTTTTCACCACTCCACAGTGCATTTGAAATGCAGAACCGGCGATATCTTGGTTTTTGTGGGGTTTCAAGCTGACACTTGCATTTTCTACGATAATCTTGGTGAGACTTCTGTCAGAAGTATGCAGAATCATCGAAATCGCTCTATTCGAGCTATTCACTGCGAGAAACACGCTATCTGGTGTTTTCACTACTCCACAGTGCGTTTGATATGCAGAACCGGTGATATCCTGGTTTTCGTCGGGTTTCAAGCTGATACACTCAGTTTCCACCCTAATCTTGGTGAGACTTCTGTCAGAAGTATGCAGAATCATCGAAATCGCTCTTTTCAAGATATTTAATGCGAGAAACCGGTTATCTGGTGTTTTCACCACTCCACAGTGCATTTGAAATGCTGAACCGGCGATATCTTGGTTTTCGTGGGGTTTCAAGATGAGACATGCATTTTCTACGATAATCTTGGTGAGACTTCTGTCAGAAGTATGCAGAATCATCGAAATCGCTCTTTTCAAGATATTTAATGCGAGAAACACGCTATCTGGTGTTTTCACTACTCCACAGTGCGTTTGATATGCAGATCCGGTGATATCCTGGTTTTCGTCGGGTTTCAAGCTGATACACTCAGTTTCCACCCTAATCTTGGTGGTTCTTCTGTGAGAAGTATGCAGAATCATCGAGAATGCACTTTTCAAGATATTTAAGGCGAGAAACACGCTATCTGTTGTTTTCACCACTCCACAGTGCATTTGATTTGCAGAACCGGCGATATCTTGGTTTTCGTGTGGTTTCAAGCTGACACATGCATTTTCTACGATAATCTTGGTGAGACTTCTGTCAGAAGTATGCAGAATCATCGAAATCGCTCTATTCGAGCTATTCACTGCGAGAAACACGCTATCTGGTGTTTTCACTACTCCACAGTTCATTTGAAATGCAGAACCGGCGATATCTTGGTTTTCGTCGGGTTTCAAGCTGAGACACTCAGTTTCCACCCTAATCTTGGTGGTTCTTCTGTGAGAAGTATGCAGAATCATCGAGATCGCACTTTTCAAGATTTTTAATGCGAGAAACACGCTATCTGGTGTTTTCACTACTCCACAGTGCGTTTGATATGCAGAACCGGTGATATCCTGGTTTTCGTCGGGTTTCAAGCTGAGACACTCAGTTTCCACCCTAATCTTGGTGGTTCTTCTGTGACAAGTATGCAGAATCATCAAGATCGCTCTTTTCAAGATATTTAATGCGAGAAACACGCTATCTGGTGTTTTCACCACTCCACAGTGCATTTGATTTGCAGAACCGGCGATATCTTGGTTTTCGTGTGGTTTCAAGCTGACACATGCATTTTCTACGATAATCTTGGTGAGACTTCTGTCAGAAGTATGCAGAATCATCGAAATCGCTCTATTCGAGCTATTCACTGCGAGAAACACGCTATCTGGTGTTTTCACTACTCCACAGTTCATTTGAAATGCAGAACCGGCGATATCTTGGTTTTCGTGGGGTTTCAAGCTGAGACATGCATTTTCTACGATTATCTTGGTGAGACTTCTGTCAGAAGTATGCAGAATCATCGAGATCGCTCTATTCGAGCTATATAATGCGCGAAACACGCCATCTGGTGTTTTCACCACTCCAGAGTGCGTTTGATATCCAGAACCGGCGATATCTTGGTTTTCGTGGGGTTTCAAGCTGAGACATGCATTTTCTACGATTATCTTGGTGAGACTTCTGTCAGAAGTATGCAGAATCATCGAGATCGCTCTATTCGAGCTATATAATGCGCGAAACACGCCATCTGGTGTTTTCACCACTCCAGAGTGCGTTTGATATGCAGAACCGGCGATATCTAAGAATTCGGGGGTTTCCAGCTGAGATATGCATTTTCTACGATAATCTTGGTGAGACTTCAGTCAGATGTATGCAGAATCATCGAAATCGGGCTTTTCGAACTATTTGATGCGGAAAAACACGTTTTCTGGAGTTTTCACCACTCCGCAGAGCGTTTGATATGCAGAACCGTCGATATCTTGGTTTTCGTGGGGTTTTCAGCTGAGATATATATTTTCTGTTATAATCTTGGTGTTTCTTCTGTGACAAGTATGCAGAATGATTGAAGTTGTTCTTTTGGAGCTGTTTAATGCGAGAAACACGTTATCTGGTGTTTTCACCACTCCACAGTGCGTTTGATATGCAGAACCGGCGATATCTTGGTTTTCGTGGGGTTTCAAGCTGAGACATGCATTTTCTACGATAATCTTGGTGAGACTTCTGTCAGAAGTATGCAGAATCATCGAAATCGCTCTTTTCAAGATATTTAATGCGAGAAACAGGTTATCTGGTGTTTTCACCACTCCACAGTGCGTTTGATGTTCTGAACCGGC